>JAULUF010000005.1:25735000-26335000 GCA_031834385.1 Semotilus atromaculatus | reverse complement strand
AACTTGTTGAACTTTACACTAAAAAGTAAATAACAAGAAATGCATGGATATAATATAATGTAATGTAATAAAATAAAATTTCTTACATTTTTATTTGAATTGAAGACAATTAGAATAGAACAAAAGAGAAACCAATACTTAAATTACCGAAACAAAATATTTTTTCTTGTTGTTTAAATCTATTTCGAGGATTAAACTTAATTTGGAAGTACTTACTCCAAGTCCTGGAGGAATTTCATGTCTGGTAAAACCAAGGCCAGGTGCTCAGCTCCACTGTCAGCAATCGCATTTCCATACAGACTAGATGTGAGGAACGTGGAATAATTGTATCAAAACAGTGAGGTTTTTATAAAGGTCCAAAATTCAGGTTTTATTTAATAAGTATTTAATTATTTCCGAGAGTGACTGTACCTGAGGCTCTGTAGAGAAGGTATTGAGGCCAGAGCTTTAGCCAGTTTCTCCACTCCGGCATCTCCAATTAAGTTTTGAGACAGACTGGGTGGTGGGAACATTGGTCAGTTCAGTTGTGACAGTTCCTTTACAGGTTATAATCATGTGGAAAATGGAGTCTTCCAGACACGAAATGTGTTATATTTAAGGGCATAAATGTTTCAAAACTTACTTTAGCAATTTCAGACATGCCAAAAACTGTAAAACACCAGATAGCTTCTCAGCTCCAGAGTCTCCTATTTGGTTTTTCTCAAGACTGAAAAACAAAAAAACAAAATCTTAAAATCTTTTTCTGATTCAACTTGCGACAAAATCCACCACAGAACACTCACTCCAGATGTTGGAGAGACTGCAGAGAAGGTAGGACCTCTATGAGTTTAGGGAAAAGTTCTGGACCATTCTGGACTCCAAGCCTACAATGCAGAACACACCACCCAATATAAGTAACACTGAATGGATAAAAGGATAAAGGGAAAATGAAATGCAGGAGCAGGAAAAGATAAGACTGAGATTTGCATACTCAAATTCTAGTCTCTGCAGATGCTGGAGTGCTGGTACACCTTCATCCAGTGCAGAAACAAATTCACTGAAAAAACAGCCATTCTCCTTATCAACATCATCATTTTATGCTACAATTGGAATTGAAAACCGACAAACAATGAGATGTCATTGGATGTCCTAGTATCAACATAAAATTGATGCTGTACCTCATTGGTAACTTCTTCTCTTTGTGAATTCGGACAAGGCCAGGCAGGCTCTCTATGTGATAAACTTGTGTTGCCTTGAATGGGTTCAAGGTGAATTTCTCAATGGCTTTTTTCAGGTTCAGTACATCATTGCTTTGATGCAAGACCTCCCATAATCCAATGGTGTCTGCTGTATGTGCCCTAATGGAAAAACAAATACAATAAAAATACAAATGAAAACCTTTTGCTTAAAGCGCTAATTCACTCAAAACTGAAAATTCTGTCATTTACTCATCCTCAAGTTGTTCCAAACATCATTGCCTCTGAGGAACACAAAGGCAGAAAAGTTTTCATTGCTGCTTTCCATGGAATTAAAAAGAACTTTAATGATACTTCATATCCTCTTAGAAGACCTTTTCAAAGCAGTCAATACAACTTGTGTGCCGTTTTTAAAATATTTCTGACTCAATGAATAACTACTTGAATTTTGGTCTGATCATCACACAAGCTTTTGATTGACTTGGAATAGAGACCATGAATCATGTGGACTACATTTAAGGTGCTTTTACATCTTTTTTTAGAGCTTGAAAGCTTCAGTTTTCTGTCAATGTAATTGCATTAGAATTAAAACAATCTTCAACTTTTCTATTTTTTTATTTTCACATACAGGTTGTGGGTGGAGGGTGAATAAATGATGACAATTTCCATTTTTTTTAGGTGAACTCTTCTTCTATAAATGCAGTTTCTCACCAGAATGATTTGATACATTTGAGTCCCACAAGCTCTTTCAGGCCACTGATGGGAATGCATGTATCTTGCAGGTTAATGGAGAAGGTCCGCTTCATTGCGCTGGCTTGCCGGAGGAGATGGCATATGACATACACGTCTGAAGGGCAAAGCTGCGCCCCACAGAATGACAGATTGCCAGGCAGGTTTTTTAACAGCATTTTGACAAATTTGGCTCTGTTTGTCTCATAAACACAATGAAACAGTTCTAATAACCTGGCAGGAACCAAATCTTTAGGCTTCAATCTCTCCAGATGGGCTTCAAGAGCCTTTCTTTTGGCCTTTATGTTGACACTGCTGTCCAGAATGCTTCCTCTGTCAGGTGCCTTCTGGAAGACCAATCCAGTGACAAACCTCTGCACCACGTCCTGCGACTCTCCCTGAACCTTTCGTTTCTTTTGCTGGACTATGCAGTTTGCCACCACCATTTTTTCATTCACCTGTTTAGATTGCACCAAGTGCAAAGCGCTTAGAAGGTTCTGAGTGAAGAGGTCTGCAAAGTGGGTTTCTTGGCGTTCAGATGTTTCGTAGGATACAAGTATGCCACTTTTAAGACCGCAGCCCAGCAGCTCTGTTGAACTGCCAGGGTTTACATGTGTATTGTGATTCTTGAATCCCTCCCATGCCATTTTGCACAATTGTAAGATGTCCGACTGTTTCTTTTTACATGATGAGCTGTTTCCAGAAATAGCCAATTGCAGATGCTTGGAGGTCACTCTGAGGTACAAGTCTGTGAGGGTTGAAGGCAAACCATCACCGCGATGGTCTTGGTGCTCGAGCAGAAAGCAGGTAGTCCAACAAAGTAGCGGGTTGGAGCATAAACTGAATATGTAGCTTTGATTCTTAATCTTTTTTAGTGCACTCCCTTGGAGGGAAGAATCCCCAAAATATTTTGATGTATACAACTCGATGTCTTCAGGAGAGAAGCCACCAAACTCCAAAAGGCAGTCGATTTTTCGCAGCACCTGATTTAAAACGTCTTTAGGCCTTGTGGAGATGAGAATCGTGCAGCCCGAGAGGATTTCCTTTTGGAACAAACCCGAAAACAGCTGCTTGATGGTGTATTTAGTGTCTGTGGGTGATTTAGCAGGGGACTGAAGAAGCCCCTCAAAATCTTTAATGTGATCAAAGCTGTCAAAGATAATGAGAACTTCATCAGGACAGGACAGAATGTGTTTGAACACAGAATCTGAGTCCTCACAGCGAGGAGATGTAGACAAATCGAACAGTAACTCTTTCAAGCTGTAGTTAGATTGTGTGAGGTCTAAAATTTTAAAGTTCAGCAAAAAAACAAACTGAAATTGAGGCAGGCTGCCGCACACCCAGTCCAAGCATAAACGCTGAATGAACGTGGTTTTCCCCACTCCGGCTTTTCCAAGGAGAGCGACAGATTGTTTTGGTCTGGAATCACTGCTACGAAACAACTGACTTCTGTCCAACTTTGCTTTCTTTCGCTCTGAATCACTGAGAATGACCAGTTCTTTTTCTAAGCACTTGTTTGCATTCTTGCCAGATTTGATAAGGAGTTTCCTCTGGATCAGATGCACATCCACGTAGTGTGATTCCATTCCCATTCCCCCACGCATAGTGCAGCAGACATCTCTCATGTGGGACTTTACGTGATGCATGTAGTCTTTAACACATTCTGTAAAACAAACATTTATCTTTTTTTTTCCCACAGTCTAATAAAGTTATTCAGGCTTACACAATGATTGAATAGGTTTCTTACCTGGTGCTTCTGGGCGGATTTTCCTTTCAGTTTTGGAAGGTGGGGAATCAGTGTTCTTTTGTGGGTTTCCTTCTGTAATTCACAAAACAAACAAGCAATACATTCTGTCACTATTAATTTCTTAGTACATGCTGAGACCTACCATACTTTTTATTTATTTATTCTTATTGTAAAAATTCAACACTCTTTATTTTTCCTCAAAAACTTCAGCCCTTTTTACCCGGACCTGGCCTGACAAGGATCTGGAATACGCTTTGTTAATGGTGGGGTAAGCGATATTTGAAAAACGCTGTTTGAAAGGGGCTAATACAATGCTAAATCAGATATATGTACAATATATGTGTACAATAAATGTACGATGTCCAGAAATCAATTTCAATACAATAGTACATTGGGTTTAATTCGTCAAGATCTACTATATTGTTAGTGCCGAGAATTTCCACGTGAATAAATCCATAGGTCCGCGTGCTTAACATGTGTAACGTTACTTTAATAGTCTAGTGGTAGAATTTTTGCAGATGGTGTCAGAGGTTCTTGGTTCTAATCCGCTCGTGTATAGTTTTTTTCTTCTTCTCATTAAAACCGAATATGTTCATCAGTGGTTGTATGTATGTATGTGTGCCGCAAGATGTTTCAAAGAGTGGTGTGGACAATATCGACCCTGGCAAAAAGTGGTCTCCACCCAGCATTTTGCAAACAAACTCGATCTGCTTTGCAAAGGAAACCTCAATTTGCAAACAAACAGAAAGCAATGTCAATGTCAAGTAGCTACAAAGGTCAATTTGAGCGAAAATGCTGTGAACTTTGATTGCCACAAAATTGTGGCAAACTACTGATCAATTACACAATTAAAAGAGAGACAGATTCTTTCAAAATATCGATTCAGTGACCATGACTTAGAAATGGAGAAAGGACAATATTAAATCCTGGATACCAAGAGAACAGAGACTATGCACACTGTGATTTGAATCAGATAGACAGAAAATTTGCAGCACTGAATTTTTCATTCTTTACTCTAAATGACTCAAAGAAACTTCACTATATGCTCGGAAAGGATGAGCTGCAAAATACCTTACACAACATAGGAAGTAGTCAATCCATTGTATTTGTTTTTTGTATTTTTATATTGTATTTATAATTAATATTAGGATAGACTAGAGATATTATCTTCTGTTAGAATTATTATTATTGCTATTATTATTACCCATTATCCGACTGTGCGAGACTTGTCTTTTGTGTGCATGTATGTGTGATGCTTGTTAAATAATGTCAAACATTTTGTTAAAGATTATAACATCTTTAACAAAAAACAAGAACACTTTAACATTTCCTGTAGCTATACCGTCACATTATGGCAAGCCGTTTTAACATTTAATCCTTAAACCGACTAGTGTCTTTTTTAATGCTAGTAGTACTTATTTTTTAGATCTAATATCCATTCCATTAAGTAGTACTTATTCATTAGCTACTAGTGCTTATTCTTTAGGTACTAGTGCATATTCTTTAGATACTAGTACTTATTCTTCAGGTACTAGTACCTTTTTAAAGATACTAGTACTTATTCATTAGATACTTGTTCTTATTTATTAGATAATGCCTATTAAAAAGACACTAGTACTTCGCGCAGTGTCGCTTAAATCGGGCCTAAAATCGTTCAGTGAACTCGGCATAAGTGGCCACACTGCATTTCTGAGTGTTCAGTCTTAGGTTTCTCATCTTTATTAGTGATGAAGAAATTAAGCTTTGCGAAGCACCAAGACTTTGCCCTCAACTGTATCGTAAAATGGTTAATTATTCGAAGCTTTTCAACACGATGCACACTAACGACATCTTCAAAAGGTAAAAGCTGACTTCGCGTTCCAGACGACCCAGAATTTATTTTAATTCTTTCATAGGCTAATAAATCAGTTTGTGCTACAAAATCCATACAAGGCAATAAACGTATTTAGTCTATATAAATAATAGTCCTTCGTGTGTCATTGTACTTGCAAAATGTATGGACAATGAGTCTGAGAATAAAATTTATGAAAAAACAAATGGGACAATTTGACGTACTTTAGTGATGTTGGCTACACAGTAGTGTTGTACTGTAGCAGTTTTTATGAATCTGCTTTGATCAACACATGCAGCCTTATTCATATAAGCTTTTGCCTTGATCTAAACCTATGAGTTCATAGGCAAGGCTCATGAAGAGGAATATATAATCAAATGTTTATTTTTTTTTATTGTGCAATGGTCATTTGGAGTGCATTTGAACTGAGGATTAATACATAAATTGAGCTTGCACAAAACTACACGTGCAAATATTTATCTGTATTAATATTTATTCTTGTCAAAGAAGCGAATGACTCTCGAAACCTTTTTTTGAAACAGAATATGAAGCAGTCACATGGTTGTGTGCGAAAACGAAGATTCGAACATCATAGATCATGTGGTTATGGCAAAACGAATCAAGCTTCAGTACAGTGCTTCACTGTGAGAGGTTTCGTTTTCTTGAAACAAGCTTCGAAGCCTTGGTACCGAACATCAAATCACTAATGTTCCAACGCTATCTCACGACCAATTCATACGAATTTGTACGAGTGATTAAAAGGTGGCTAATTCGTACGAATTCATACGACCTCACTCGTACGGGTTCGTACGATTTGTCTAAACCCATGGGTAGGTTTAGGGGCGGGGTCAGGGGTAGGTCATTCGTATGAATTCATACGAATTTGCCAATTCGTATAATATGTACGATTTAGCAAAAATCGTACAAATTCGTATGAGTGAAGGCGTATGAATTGTTACGAATTAGCCACATCGTAAAATTCTTACGAATTGCAGTGAGATCGGGCTGAATGTTCATGGTTTTTACTTTCTGCTCGCTTTCATGTGTGTATCCTGTTTTGCCTGTGTTCCTGTTATTGTTTGGACAGTTTACCCTGTTTTGACCTATTGCCTTGGTTTTGGATTACGTTTTTGGATTGACCTTCAATAAAACTGCATTTGATCCTCTAGTCTAAATGATTCTAAAGTTTAGATTTATCTACACTTGGATGAAACCAAGCACAGACACACATTTGCTCTCCTCAAACCATGAACTCACCTTTTATAGGAGAGAGTGTGTCTACAGATACTGATGGCAAACTCTTGCATGCACGGTCTGAGGATGAGCCGACTGGGAGTACTGAAACCGTGAGCTCCGGTGGGGCAACTGTGCCATCAGCTGGAAAAGAAAGAATTCTGTTACCACACAGTATTGCTAAAACCAGGAATGCCAGGTCTGCATAACAAATCTGACTCTATGTCAAATAAAAAAAAATAGCCCAAAACTAACACAATGACCCTATCCCAAATATCAAAACTCACAATATCCCACTCTAATACCTAAAATACATATTTGAATACGTATAAAGTATAAATCACAAATCACTATATAGGAGTAATCATAAACACTCTGCTTTCGTACCCTACCAGTGGCCCTCCCTTACAAAACTCATCATCTAGCACAGTTTTATAATTGTTAGAATGTAAAATGTGTAATATATTTTAATACAAGCATTTCAGTCATAACCAGTTTATGCACATTTATCCTTTTATCTAAGTCAACAGTCTAAAAGTAGCCCAACTCCACAGGAAAACTGCAGACTTGACAACCCATGCCAAAGAGGCTTAATTATCCATGAGAAAACATATTTTGTAACTTACCAGGTGAAAGTGGAAGTATCTGAGTGCCTGGACTCACAGGTTGGGGCGGCACTGCATAGATTGGATGTGAAAGGAGTGATACAGTGAATTAAAGAACATACAGGCACATGCAGCCGTTTAATGATGATGATACAATTGACTCACCAAGCACGTACGTGGGCCATGTTGGAAACACAGTGCCGATCAGAGGGGCAGATAAAGGGCAGATGTTCTGGATGAACTGTAGTGATGAACCGCCTGAGTGATCCAAAGAGTCATAGTCAATGTTCAAAGCCAATGCCTAGTTTTCTTGAAATGCATACAATATGAAAATAAAAACCTACAAAACTCACCACTAGAGGGCAGAGAAAGGGGTCTGAATGGAATACGTAAAATATTTTGGAAGGTGTTTGAGCTCAACTGGAAACTACCCTGTAATGAAATGGTGGCCATCTTTCCTCTTGAGGGTCTTTCAGAGCACGCTGTTGCTGTAACAGAGACATGCTTTTGGTTTTGATATGTTTCACTTGTGGTTTCATTGCTACAGAGAGCTACATTTATAACAAATATGTCTCTTTCCTTTTATTAATAAGTATAGAGTTCTAAAAACAATATATACACACACACAATATATTCTGTTACTTAACACAGAAGTAAAACAAATAATAAGTTAGCCCTATATTTTTAAAACTAGATTGGGAGTTAAATAATTCAACACTTCTGGTTCTGACCATTCAACCATTGCAGTGATTGTGCTGTATCAATGCTACATTGTGATGTTTGAATTACCTTTTTTGTTGCGTTTGTACAAGGGTTTGCCATCAGTATCTGTGCGGGTTTTGTTTGAAGGTGAATCAACTATCAATGGAAAACATAACTCTTACTTGCTAATTTCAATACAGATATTTCATAAGAGAACATCTAAGAGAAAATAGCATTACCTTTTCGCTTTCTTGACCTTTTGTTTGTCAAAGAAGCATTTTCTTGGCCTAGCACTTGGCTAGGTTCTGTGCAAATTGTGTCAGGGTCAACTGTTATTTGTAAAGCAGATGTGAAAGACATAAAGTGTATTTAACATTGGTTCCCCTTCAGTTCCCAACATATCATTGAAAAATATAATTCTATTCAAATAATATTAGGGAGTCTTACATAGAAAATTGAGGTTATCAAGGAAGTTGGGATCTGCCAAAACAAGGAAGGAAATTATTTATAAACATTACGTAACGAACGTAGCCTACAATAGGCTTTATGCCCAGCTGCACTACTTCCTGAACTTCAGCCAGCTCCTTGTTTCCTGTCTGCCATTATTGGACAAACTTGATTAATTCAGGTGTGTCTGATTATTGTTGCCGTGACTACTGAGGTCAGGCACACCTGAATTAATCAATTTGTCCAATAATGGCAGACAGGAAACAAGGAGCTGGCTGAAGTTCAGGAAGTAGTGCAGCTGTGCATAAAGCCAATTAAACGGGACAATGAGTGAAACTGACCAAAAGCTTCTTCAGATTCATTCTGAATAGACTCAAGATATTCTAGGAGGACATTATCTGTGAAAACAAAAGTTAAATCTCATTTGAAAATTCAACTCAAATGCCAAATATAGGGCTACATTTATTTACCACGTTTAAATGACGTTTAAGTGCATCTACTCACCAGGTAAAAGTTCAGACATTGGGTCCGAGACTATATCTTGCAATTCAGCATCTGTTGCAACAAAATGACACATTATAGCCTAGTTTTTAATGCATGACATAAATATGCCGTTACAATTTCCTGAGGTATAGCCTAAAACTCATTGTTAGTGTGGACGCGCAATATGCTGTGCATGGAGCGCGCGCGCTTTCTGCAAGAAAATAAATAACTGCGAGGGAAATAGCCCGTTTCTGATAGGCTATATAAATATTTTTCTGCCAATTAAAATTTTTAATTTCTTTTGTTAAAAAAAGGTTTTATGGAGCAAAGTAAAATAAGTAGGCTACGACGCAACACGCATTACATAATTTAACTGTAGTCTATAATAAATGAAAATCTTTACCTGTTCCTCTGATACAGTCCATGTTTACTCAGAATTATTTTTCCATTACATTAAAGTTGTGAAGAAAATTAACTTTATTGCGCACGACGTGTCCTCAGATTACACTGTGGTGAGGCGTTGTCTGGCAAACACCAAAATAGGCTGCATACTTTTACTTTCAGTATGTTGAAGGAGGCTGGTTTGGTTAGGCACAGAACCAAACTCACCTCCCTCTGTCGATTAGAAAATCTGTTCTCTCACGAAGGACATTCATTCTGCGTGCATGGTGTTGAAATGCAAATTTGATGATGATGATAATATAATGTTTACTGAATTATTTTACTGTCATGTGTTTTGACCTTATAATGTCTTTGTAAGTCATCATGTGACTTTACATTGAATCAATTGTGTAAATAGTAGTATATTTTAAAGTAACAAACACATTAAAAGAGGTTTATGTTATATAATTTAATGACATACGGCAATGAACTCTAAAATATGTATCTTGTTTGTTAATAAGCTAAAAAAAAAAAATTAAAAAAAAATCAATCACTAATACATTCTAAGCCTGGCACTCCTATGTGGTAATGCTCCACTCTGGAGTGGCAGGTATTTTCCATTGTCTGTTGTGACCTTTTTTTTTTTTCTTCACACACTTTTGCTTCACACACTTCACACAGGTTTTTATAAAACACCTGTTTATGCCTTGATTTCCGAAAACCTGGTGAATGTCTGTGAACAAAAAAAACAACAAAAAAAACTCAGCAAATCCTGCCATTTACAGTGAAGTTCCCAAACAAAAGATACCAAAGATCTCATGCCACATTTCTCCTAAGTTGAAATGAAAGCGCAGACTGGTATAACAACTTTGTTTGTTTTCGTTTTTTTTTTTATCAACACTATAATAGAAAGTGTCTCACAGACGTGCATGGTTTGCTGGTGACACCACAGCTTACAGTACAATATCTCACAGTCAACTCATATTGTATCTTGAAGAATGACATCTAAAATTATGTAGTGACTTCTTTTGGGTTGAATTCTGACATCTTTCTGTGTTATTTTTAATCAGCGATCCTCATAGAAAAAACAAACAAAAAAACATCAGACTCCTTGCCACACATAACAGCGTGCTTAGAAAGCAACTCTAGTGTCTGCGAGAGATCTACTGTAGTTACAGGTGCATCCTGTCAAGCAGTATTACTGTTGCAACACATACAGCAGAACCTTAACGGGTTCTGTCAGACGGTTCATATATAGAACCTTTTAAGGGTTCCCATCATGGGATTAATCATTTAAGATATTTGTCCTTATACAGAACCTTTTTGGAAGTGTTCTTTAAAATTTAGTCAAGAATCCTATGGTTCTATATAGAACCCCACTGACACTTTTCTTTTGTTTGAGTGTAAATGAGGTCATGTTGTTTTAAATGTTTATTCACACTCTCCTGTAGCATTGCTGCTGTACTCAAAACTGTAAGACATTTGATGCATTTAATCAGAGGTGGACAGTAACGAAGTACATTTACTTGAGTACTGTACTTAGTACACTTTTTGAGTATCTGTACTTTACTTGAGTATTATTTTTTCTGGAAACTTTTTACTTTACTTCACTACATTTGAAAGACAAATATCGTACTTTTTACTCCACTACATTTCTGTCAAGGTCCTTGAGTAGAAAGTAGTAACGTCAGTCAGTGGATGATTTTGTTCATCTCTAAAACGTGATTGTTTTTTTTGCAGGTGACAGACAGTAATCACTCTTGTAGGGTCACGTGTTGTGAAGTCTGGCAATTTTTCATCATTTTCTTTAAACACTAATGAACTGGTGGCAAAATGGATAAAGACAGATACTCGGTGCAGTACGCGCATCCATGGCAAATAGGTCTTTCTGTTTTGCTGTTTGTTAAAACAGTATTGCTGTTGGGTAGTTATACAGCTATGGTTGTGTAGCTGGCTTTTAAAGCATGTTGTATTTATAGACCACTTGATTCAAATGTGCATGAATGGATACACCTAGATGTGTACTTCTTTTGTTGGGGTGGTAGGAGTGTTAAATAAAAAAAGTCTTTTTTGTCAGTTCAGTTGTTTAATTTCTATAGGTTTTATAACATTCTAAGAGCTCTAAATTCCACAGATACTACTACTGTTGGTGTATTCACTAGGTTGCTTCAGAGGCATGAGGAACTGTAAGAATTACATACAAATGCATTGATATTTACTTTTTACCTTTGATACTTAAGTACTTTTAAAAATGAGTACTTCTGTACTTTTACTCAAGAAAAAATCAGTCTTTACAACTTTTACTTGTAACGGAGTAATAGTTGACCAGTATCTGTACTTTCACTCAAGTAAGGAAGTTGTGTACTTTGTCCACCTCTGCATTTAATACAGTCTTTGCTAGAATTACAAAATCTAACCTTTCATTGAAGTAAAAGAATTGAAAGTGGGGGGTAAATCACATTATGAAATATGTGACACGTTGGCCACAATTATTGATACCCCTAGATTTTTTTAGTAAAATATCTCTGAAGTATATTTCCATTAATATTTCCATTATTTAGCACATTAGGCTGACTAGCAACATGACATTGTTGTCTAGCTATGACTTCTTGATTTACATGAGTACAAAAATGAGGAAACACAAATGCCAAATTCCCCTAATCATTCATCACAATGAGTAAAACCAAAGAATAAAGTTCTGGGCCCGTATTCATAAAGATTCTAAGAGTTCTTTCAGAAAACTCTAAATTTAGCTTAAAAACTTTTACGTAGGAGTCTTAGTTTAAGAGCGATTCAAGACCGATCTGAGAGCAACTCTTAGTAAGGAAAAGACAAAAACTTAGTGAGGAGGCGGGGTTGACCCCATTGCTATGTATGACACAATCTTTTGAAATGTGATTGGTTGGTTGTCCAAGAAGGAAAGAAATTGTGATTTTAAGTATAGGGTCTATTTTAAGCATTCACTATTTCACTTCCTATTTGACTGTTCACACACACACAAAATATATGTATATTTTATTTTATTTACCATGCTGTTAATTTCCTATAAGGTATTTGATTGGCTTAGAATGATAACAAAATGTTCCACTCTTTCCAATTACACTGATTGCTGGCATGTCTATTTAAGTATCAAACATGGAATCAAAACCAAGAAGGGTGAGAAAGCCCATCTGGACAGAGGAACAGTGTTTACTGTTAGCCAGTTAGTTGATGAACACAAGGCCATTCTTAAAGAAAATTTTTGGCTGGGTGTCAATCTATAGCGTCTTATTAACTCACTGTCATCCATTATCTGCAACACATTTCTTCTCCCTCTTCATCTTTCTTCCATTTTCTCCTCTGCTAAAGAAACTCTTAAGCCTCTTAAAAGTCTTTGTCCGTGCTCCTAACAATTTTGACCTTAAGACCTCTTTTAAGGGTTAAGATGCTTTCTGAATTACTTTTTTTCTTTGCTAGGATTATTTCTTATTTCTTAGAATTGTGTCACTAGGAGCTACTCTTTGCATTAAGATTCTTTATGAATACGGGCCCTGATGTGCAGCAAAAGATTTTTGAGCTTCACAAAATAGAAAGTGGCTGTTAGAAAATATAGCTAAAGCATTGAAAATTCCCATTTCCACAATCAGGGCAATAATTAAAATGTTCCAATCAACTAAAGATGTTACGAATCTGCCTGGAAGAGGACGCGAGTCTACATTGTCTTAATGCACGGCGAGGAGGAAAGTTGAGTGGCCAAAGACTCTTCAAGGGTCACAGAGAATTGCAGAGATTATTTGAGTCTTATGAAAGCCTAATAATAATAATAACAAAACGACATCTACATCACCACATGTTGTTTGGGTTTCAAGAAAAGTCCTCCTTGCTCATCCAAAAACAAACTCCAGCATATTCAGCATATCCTCATTTATAATGAGGCCCCTCATTATAAATGTGTACGCACAAAACAGGCCCTGAAAGAGGCGCATGTCACTTCCAACGCATAAGTTTATTATTTTTTATGATTTATAAAAACAAACTTGACAGGAAAATTTGAGCACCTGCAAGAAAACTCTGACCCATGCGTACAAACGTTTTGGAGACGGAGCAGTTTGGCAACACCGATGGTTGGTGAGCTGGAGTTAAAACAATTTTTTGTCACTTTTAGACAGAAAATTTAAAGAAAATTATACATATACAGAAAAATAATACAAATACAATTTAACCAAGCTGTCACTTGAAGCAAATATCCATCCCTTCTTAATTGTCCACACCAGCGAGCGCGTTGGGCCATTTAGTGAAACAGTTTTTATTTTTTAGCAATGTAATGTGACGGCACGTATCTCATATTTTCCTCATGTCTAGTACCAAATGTTAATCATAAAATGGTCCTGATATGTCTCAGACATTAAGAAATCATGTTCATTTCAAATACTTATATCACTGACAACAGTAGTCCGGCCAGGATATTGTCATTTAAAAAGTGGAAATACACCGCTCTACAGTAATTTGAAAGTGATTGCAGTACCAGTTTTGGCCACAATCTTACATATGGTTCCTTTAAATATGGCATCACTTGGATGAAAAAGCATGCAAATCATATGCAGATGAGGATATGCATAGTAAAATGAGGCGTTGTGAGCTCCATATATGGTTGTTTCAGGGAGGAGACGCATTGTGTGCACATCTTTCGCTGACTGAGATTTTTGGCAATATTGTGCAAGTTCTGGCGTACGCACGCTTTTATGTCTGAATATTTTTTGGCGTAGGCCTACGCCATTTTTGGCTTTTGGGAAGCACGTAGCCTTTACTTTTACTATGGATCATATGCACAGTTTTATAAATGAGACGAGACCCCTGATGTATTGCGTACGCACAAAAAAGGCTTTGAAATGTGCATATGCAATTTTCCATATTGCATATAGGGATTTATAAAAAAAAATAAACTAGGCGTAAATATGTGCCGACACTCCGTGTGTGCACACTCTTTTACTGGAGTGAGCAAGTGAAGTAGAATGATTTAAGCTCTGATTTACATCTGGGGCACGTTCAAGATCACAACGGTGCGCAACGTTTTGCTACGGTTTCCGGGTTGAACGTCATGTTTCCTGGAAACGGCGTGCACCGGTATGCAACGGGGTTTGAGATGCGTTTTCTCTTGTTTGGTGGGCGTGTCAGAACTGCAGTCCAATCAGCAGCAACATGCATATAAAGCACGCGGTGTTAAAGTGAACGCGCACAATGGAAGTAATTTAAGAATGTGTTTAACTGAGGATATTAGAAGACATGTTTGTCATAAGTTTTATTGTAAAAATATAGGATATCAACATAATTATGTAGTTGTTTATATTTTTATCTTCATTGCAAGTGTATGACATTTGGTATAGAATTAAACAATGCATGTAAAGTGCTTTTCCTAAAAATGAGAAAGAAAATACAGGGTATTAATAAAACAGTATGAACAACAAATAATGTCAGTATGTGAGGCTAAATAGATGTGTTTAGTCTGAATTAGGTAAGATGTGTGCTTCCATTTCAGTTTCCACAAATCCCTTCACTTGATTGGGATGTTCTGTTGTGTTCTGGGCGGCAAGTGCAGTAACTGTAACATCGGTCATATTTTGTAGTATTAAACACATATTTATACCGACTTCATCAGGCTCCGAAAATTCTTCACAAAGAACACAAAAAGCCTTCTCAGCTGCCGTAGTTGCAACTCTTGCGTCATCACAACAGTGCGTTCAACGCGTCACTGTTTCTGTTTAAAAAACGTTCTGCAACGTTTTGTCTGCGCTGAACGCAGCCCTGATATACACTCACCTAAAGGATTATTAGGAACACCTGTTCAATTTCTCATTAATGCAATTATCTAATCAACCAATCACATGGCAGTTGCTTCAATGCATTTAGGGGTGTGGTCCTGGTCAAGACAATCTCCTGAACTCCAAACTGAATGTCAGGGGCCGTATTCACAAATAATTTTATCTTACCACTAGGAGTAGCCTATTCCTAAATCGCACTAAAATATTTTAGCTAGGAGTTTTCTCTTAAAAGTTATTCACAACGCCTTTCAGACCTACTCTTAGTAAGGAAAAATTACAACTCCTAAACTAAGAGTGAGTCTTCGTTGATATGGATAACGTCAATTCTCATGCACGAGCTTCCTCGCAATGATCACGGTGATTGGTTGTTAGATGACAGGGCCATCATGCGGAACATAACACAGACGCAACAAATCATGGAATTACGACATCTAAATATGTCTGTGTCCTACACAAAATAATAATAGTAATGTCATCGAAATTCATATATAATGACATGTTTGTACAGGCCCCAGTGAAGTGTAATTCTAAAAAGGCAGAGAGAGTGAGAAAAGTCGTGAATTCAATTAAATTAAATCAAGGTAGCCTAATACCCTAATGAAAACCGCCACTTGCCTAATAATGAAAAACGACACTTGCATTAACACTTGCTTGGTTAATTGACATCCTATTAGCCTAAATAGACTACTTAAAGCAAGGAAATGTTGCTCCTATTGAAGTAATGTAATAGTTGAATGACGGTGGATTATGAACTCGCTAAAACGGAAAAGAAAGCCCAACTGGACGCAGGATCAGTTACTGCTGCTGGCCCAGTTGATGCTGAAAAAAAAAAAAATGAAAAAAACTTAATAAAAGGGAAATTCGGCACTCTGGGATATCAAGCAAAACTAAGCGTGAGACATGGGAGAGGATTTGTTTGCAGATCAATGCAGCATTCCCGCTTGTGTCGCAGACCCCGGACGACTGCGAGAGGCGGTCTTAAGATCCTTTGTGAATACGTCTTAGTGAGTTAGGAGTCCTCTCGACTTCTTTTAAGCTGTCCCAGACTTAGGTGCTACTTTTAGGGCTAAAATGCTTTGTGAATTACTCTTAGTGGAAAAAATGAGGAGTCCTAAAGTTAGGAGTGACACGCCCATTATTTTTAGGAGTTCCTCCTAAATTCACCAGTTAGGAGCTACTTTTAGCCTTAAAATTCTTTGTGAATACGGCCCCTGAATGGGAAAGAAAGGTGATTTAAGCAATTTTGAGCGTGGCATGGTTGTTGGTGCCAGACGGGCCGGTCTGAGTATTTCACAATCTGCTCAGTTACTGGGATTTTCAGGCACAACCATTTCTAGGGTTTAAAAAGAATGGTGTAAAAGGGAAAAACATCCAGTATGCGGCAGTCCTGTGGGTGAAAATGCCTTGTTGAATATCTGATGAATGCATATGTAATAATGTGTCACTTGTTGAGCCAAGTAAGTTTATATGTTAAATAAAACACAAAGACTATCTCGTTCTTTTCTTTTTAATGCGCCCGATATATATTTTCTCACCATTTTCGTAACTATTCTCTACATTATACATTCGCACCTCACGTCACCCGCTGTACTCCCTGGATAAATATTGTCTAATTTTTGGAAAAAACGAAAAACCTATTTGAGAAAGAAACAGACAGAAGGGGTTGCATTATGCATTTGGAGGTTACCAATCACAGACCGGGAAGGGAGCAGCAAGACGATGACGACGTCTATGCGACAGACCGAAGCAGTTTGTTTATATCTATGGATCCAACATGGCAGCAGACGCAAAGTTACCTTTCGATGCAGCCTCAGATATTGTTCTAAGTGGTTTAGAACGCAATTTCAATTTTAGTTTCCTCGTCTAATTTCTGTCGCTCTACATACGTCATCTGGTATAATTGAAACGATTGGCTATGAGCTACGTACAAGCGCATTTGATAGACATTCGTAGCACCCAATAAATGGCTCTGGGCATTCGTAAACCACTCCTCAAATACGAGAAAATTAACATGTGGTTCCCAGACCACGTCTCAATGAGACGAGGTCTGACGTTAGCCAGGCTAAGTCTTCCTTGACCTGACTCCAAATGTTTCTTCAAATTTGACGTAGTGTTTTTGTATCTAGATAGCACTTTGCCCCACTAGCACAGTGTGTACAACGAAGAATGAACCTTAATATTGCCATCTTTAGCTAACACAAACTCAAAATAGTGACTGGGTGATGGTGACGCATTCGTGTAAGGGTGGCGCTGCCAATAAAGCACCTACAAGCTGTCACAAAAGTAATGATTATGAATATGTAAAATATAGCAAGGAGACATTTTAATTGTTTATTAATAAACAAGTGTTTTATGTGTCAGTGTCGGCTGCAAAGATGAAGTTGACGATGCTGACTCGCGATCTTCAGTAGTGAACGCGCCAGAGAGAAATGCACATTTCATACGGATTACATAAGCAGAGAACAGTCTGTTCTCTTTCATTTTTAATTGTTCTGTTTAAAAGTACACATTTCGAGCTTTCTATAGATATATTTCTCAGGTGTGTGAGGCAGGTAGGCTACCTCATACGCTGTGTTTCGGTTCATTTATGACTCACAAGACGAGCTCCAGTTCACGCGCCGGCGCCTCCGTGTGTCGTGATTATCTAAATTGTCTGCTATTTACTTCTTATTTATTAAATCCAGGCAATTGGTTGATGAAACATTGATTAGAATTAAGATACAATTAATACAAAACGAAATTCACCTTAAAGGTAGGGTAGGCAAGATTTTTCAAAAAAATACAAATTCCCAAATTTGTCTTTATATACCAATACATAATTAAAATATAAGTGCTCTGAAAAAGAAAGTATAAAAATCGAGTGTCTGTAGTCCTCTCAGGGCTGCAATAAACACAGCTACTCATTTCATTCACTCCCACCCCCTCCCTTCTCAGCTCCTTCCAAAGCCACGCCCCCAAAACACATGAACGCGCAATACCGACCGCGCTCAGCTGGAGGACGAGTCTACCAGTGCCGAGCGGAGAGGAGCGCAATGCATGTAGTGACATTATGTCAGAATCACATGTAATAAAATAACTTTATCATTATGAATATAAACAACTAACATGTTAGTACTCACTATCAAGCCAGCCTTAATATATTGAGTTTGATTCGGTAACGAGCTAGTAACATAAGGGAAACTCAAAGCTAAAAACAGGTTTGATACACGTTTTTTTCCCGTTACCATCTGTTACACTGTGATGAAAGTGAATTTCGTGTCAGATTCATAAAATATACAGTGTTTTGCATGTAAGAGCTTCCACGATGAAAGCACTGTTGGCGTCACTTTTCAGCCCCTTTGATGTCCCTCAGTTGTCCACCGCTGGAAAGCCCCAATATTGTTTGCTTTATCCAAAGACTTTTTGGGCTTGGCCTTTTCAAATACCGTGTTCCTTTTTTTTGCCTTCGCTGACTGTATATGCAGGTACTGGCAATTTTGACTGCTAAATTCTCGGCCATAATTGTGATTCTTCTTCCTAGCGTCCGTGCGTCTTCCACTCCTCGAGTCAAACGGGTGCGCACGTGTGGGCGGCTCCTGTAGCAGCAGGGGTGGTAGCCATGGTAGCGAGGGAGAGTGACAGTCGCCCAGCCAATCATTTCATTCGTCCCGAATGGAAATAAGTAGCTGTGTTTATTGCAGCCCTGAGAGGACTACAGACACTCGATTTTTATACTTTCTTTTTCAGAGTACTTACATTCTAATTATGTGTTGGTATATATAGACAGTTTAAACAAATTTGGGGGGGAACAATGTAGAAAAATTCTGCCTACCCCACCTTTAATGAAAGGCTTTGTGCTTTCTGTTTTTTTAACGTCATTTTTTTATGTTTTTTTGTGTCACGTCATTTACAGATGTGTATTTCCCTCATATTAAATATAAAACGCATGTGTTGACTGATATGTTTCTAATGTCTGGAAAAACGCAACGCGTTACCGGCATCAGTGCTGGCGAGGGCCCCGTTCCTGTCCAGTGACGCAAGATCTGTGGTGTTTGAGGGGCCCCTAATTGTCACGGGACCCTGGGGCGGCCGCACCCAAGCACCCACGCTATCTCCGCTACAATGACAACAGACACCGATGGACTCGCTCGGGGATCGAAAAGGTGTCATATCGTGCAGAGACACGCAGTAGGAAACGGTTAATATGTACTTTTTTGTTGTTGTTGTTGTTGTTGATGTTTTGTAAGTGACGCGCTAAGTCAGATAATTATTTACACCGGAAAAAAAAGGCCTAACTGTTTCCATAAAAAAATAAAAATAAAAAAAAACATATACGTACAAAACCGCAGGTTCTGGCGTACGCATGGTTTTACTTTTGTGTGTGTATGCAACATATAGCTTTTGTGCGTAAGGACACTTCCAGGATGAAAACCACGGAGGGTTAAAGGCTACATGAGGCCCCTGGAGATATGGAGGAGTGGTCTATGGTCTCTGATCTCTTGTCAGGTGTTCTCCAAACTCAGGCATTACAGGAGAAAACTCAGGCATTACAGGAGCAGTTATCTTGACAAAAGGAGGTTGCAAAAAGTATATTAAATAGGGTGCCTGCCAATAATTGTGGCCTACGTGTTTTAAAGAAAAACATTTATTTCATAATGTGATTTACACTCTACTCTCAATTCTTTTACTTCAATAAAAGGTTCGATTTTTTGCTGACTTTTTGAATGAAAGACAGTATCTGAATAAAACTGTAATTAGGAGGAATCTGTGCTGGGTTAAATGTGATTGAGTAATGTATATCAGAAAATTATAAACATTTTTGTTAAAGTTTTTTTTTTTTTAAGTAAGTTTTTCATGTAAAAGAAAACCACATTTGCTCAATATTGCTATAATACACATTAAAATACATATCATGCACAGTAAAATACAAACGGTAAAAAACTAAACAAATTAAAACAGATTTTGTCTTAGTATTGGCCATGAATTATTAAATGAAGCATTTCGCCCCAAAAATTAAGGCTGGTAAAGTGTTAAACGGTTTCGGGGTAAGCTCTGTCAGCGACTCAACCATATAGTAAGTTCTTCATCCAAATACTAATTGCAAAAGCAAATAATAATAATAAAAAAACTATTACATTGTTCTCATTTTAAATTTGGCGGCCAAATTTCTTTGAAGAATCAGATAATCTTCTTCTGGCTGGTTCATGAACATATTTAAGAAAATGTAAATAATGTGCAGCAAAATAAGACTCTAGAATTCATTAACAACATATTTTTATACAAATATTTTGTTATATTGTCACTTAACCTTTTTTTATTATTATTTATTCCATAGCCAGCTCATAAAGGTGTTCCTCTAAATTCAGTTGATAGTTACCATCTCCTTTTTCTTTGCCTAGAGTACAATATATGTTAAAAGCGGCATATCTTAAAGTCGGCTTGGAATGGAAGTCCATTTTGATTTCATAGTGACTTTAAAATTAGGCTCCAAAAAGGGGTTTTCACAGCTATGCCACAGGAGGACTATTTTAGTTCCCCAAAGAACCTTTCAGTGAACAGTTCTTAAAATAATTTTTTTTCGTATTGGGAACATCAATCTTAAGAAACACTACAGACTAATTAATGCATGCTTAATGCACAATCTTGAATTTATGACTCATGAATAACTAACCATTCATTAATGATTGCCACAACAGTAACTAATAAAGAGTCTATGCAATTAATAGATTAAGTCATATGAATTGCTATTAATTAAATGTGCCATCATAAATTAACTCCCTATCAACATTCATATTATTAAAAGTGTAAATACATGTGTTAATTACCATAATGGGTCAAAGCATGTATTTCAACCTCCAGACAATTCTTAAATAAATCATTAGCTAATGATTTGAAAAATATTATGTTATGACTTGAGATACATGCATGACTATTAACTCATTATTAAGTAATAGTCATTATGGTTTTGACATCCACACTAGTGACTTGTTGTTTATGTCACAGAAATATTGCTGTTTCATAACACATCTGGTGCAACGCAACATGACACTAAAAAATACATGAGACCTTTTTCTAATGTAAACAATATTAGACATATTGCTTAATAATGAGTAAATAGTCATCTGCCATCAACAAGTAAAATCATAGCACATCATCTTTGCAAATCATTAGCTAATGATTCATTAAAACAAATGGCTGGAAGTTAAAATAAATGGCTTAGACCTATTCTGGTAATTAACACATTCATTTACGATATTAGTAAATACTAGATGTTGATAGGGAATTAATCCACGATGACTCTTTATTAGTTGCTGATGTGGCAATCATTAAATAATGGTTAAGTGAGTAATACATTAATTCACGATTATCTGTGCATAGCATGAATTAGTGCATATTAATGTAAAGTGCTACCAACCCTTTTTATAAAGAAAGTTTTGTGCAATGGAAAAGTTCCATGAATCTTCATAGAGCAATTAAAAAGTAAAAAGTAAAATAAATGTTATAAATATAAATACACAGTATGCAGACAAAAAAAAAAAAAAAAAAAAAAAAAGGAAATACAACACATTTAAAGACGCTAACTCACCAGAAGGAACCAAATCTTCCAGTTTTCGGAGTGCTGAATCCAGGATGCCTTGGCTGATGTCCCAGTTTTGCCAGATAGGTAAAGAGAGTCTTCTGGCCAGATATTCTCCATCATTACAGACGACTTCAGAAAAGCGCTGCTCTTCAACTTCACCATCCTTGTAGAGAGACTGGTAATACTTGGTAGAAAAGACGTTGGCCTCGTGCAGATCTCTGAGAAGATTGTGAAGTAGGCCATTGCTAACCTGTAAAACTTTTCTCACCTGAAACAGCACATCCTCAAAGGGAACCATGACTGGACAGCAGCTGAGAGATCCTCTCATTTCAATGCTTTATTTCCTCCTTGCTATACTAATGCCAAGTTATCTGTGCTTTTGTTCCTGGATTTAAAAAAAAACCCAAAACGCTCTGGTAAAAACCACAGCAGATTCCAGTTGTCTGCTTTGTATTACACTGTGTTTAAGGACAACCAGTTTTACCCAGGTCAGGTGAGGACAGTTTCGCATGTACTTTTTCCACAAGAAAACTAATGTTGCTGATGTGCTGTGCATGGACAAATCAAGAGACCACATCTCCATCTCACTTCTCTTTTGTTACTAGGAATTTATATGGAAGAGATTCAATGTATACATGCCAGATCGCAACCCTTACCAATATAATACCAAAAAAGAAATGTGTTCCCCTCTTCTATATACTAAATATACATTTTATATATTTCTTTTACTATTTTCCCAAATTGTTGGAAAACTGGATTAGTTACTCCAGTTTTCAAGGCAGGTGATCCGAGTAATGTAGAAAATTATAGGCCGATCTCAATTTTGTCTGTAGTGTCTAAAATATTAGAAAAAGTAGTAACTGAGCAAATTGTAAATTTCTTAAATGTACAAAATAATTTATTATGCCCAATGCAATTTGGTTTCCGGAAACAGCATTCTACGGAAACAGCTGTATGTTATTTTATTGAGCAAGTGAGGTCGAAATTAGATAAGGGTGGGGTTGTGGGTGTGGTATTCCTTGATTTACAAAGGGCAACAATGAAACAATGTTTAATTGAAACAATGAAATGGATTGAATCGTATCTTACATCAAGGAAACAGTGTACCCGGATTGAAATGCATGTATCGTCTTTGAGAGATTGTTTTACAGGGGTACCTCAGGGGTCTGTATTAGGGCCCCTACTTTTTAGTTTATATATGAATGATTTACCTGATGTTTGTCCGGATGTAAATATTAAAATGTACGCAGATGACACTGTGATCTATGTGCATGGTAAAACTAGAACAAGTGGCACAAAAATTAGGTGTCGCTATGTCCAAAATTTCAGACTGGCTTACTCAGTGTTGTTTAAGATCATTAAATGTTAAGAAAACTGCTTGTATGTATTTTAAAATTAAAAGGAAGGAGGAGAACCTTCCAGATATATTAGTTTGTGGTCAAAATTTACAAATTGTGCCAGATTTTAAATATCTTGGAGTTATCTTAGACAGGCATTTAATAGCATATTTGAAACGCATATTAAAAAATATATATATATATAAAGAATATTTGAATATTCTGAAGTTTTTTTTCCCCCACTGTAAACTTTGTGTGCAATGGAAAAGATCCATGGATGTTAAAGGTTCTCCATGGAAACATCAAAGCCAACAAAAAGCCTTTTATTATATTATATGGAAGTAGGAAAGCACCAACGCACAACCGAATCCAATATTTGTGTAACATCCGTCTACTGTGGTCAGTTTATGAAGGTAGCATACAGTAGATATGTTGTTCTCCAATTCCAAAACCCCATAATCCTTTGTGTGCAGTTTAGTGGTTGGTGTAAAGAGCACAAATGGCATGTGATTAAGCAAATGAAAACTGTAAATAAACTTATAAATGGCAATTATTTCACCCAAAATGGCAGCTGTGTGATCAAGTGTGGCAGGTGCTTCGGGGTAAGCTGTGCCAGTGGCTAGTCTGATAGAGATTTGCGTCCAAATACAAACAGAAATACTACTGATTTGTCCTAAAGACAGCAGCCTTAAGCACCTGTCACACTAGACTTTGAGCATGTGAAATATCTACAGACACCACAACAATCGTAATCTGGAAACATAATTTAACATAGTACATCCAAAACGTAAAAATGTACAATCAACTACACTTTACAGCAACGCTGCAATCCTACAGATTTAAAGTTTGTGTCCTTTTAAAATCAGCTAAATGGAGTGACAAATCAATCTTCTATTGGGCATACGTCTTTTTAAAAAAACATTAGCAAGGCAAAATTTACCAAAATTTGAAATGCAGCCAAATTTGCAAGAGCTTCCATTTCCTGTCTCTTGCATCCACAATTTTGTGTATGAAAAGGAAATCAATTGGCTATTTGGAGCCCAAACACAAAGACCCCTTATTACTTTACAGTGACTCATAAGAAAACAAACACTGCTCTAACAGACAACACCTTGAAAATGGAAATTCCCTGAAATCTTGATTTGAATAAGTACTCACGGTAGCACTATGAATGAGACATGAAGAACATTATAAATGCTCTGACGTATATCAGAAATGTTTATAACAGAACAATCAAAAAAGGTTTAATGGTGAGTGTGCTATAAAAGGTGTTCTTGCATTTGTTATCTAAAAGATCAAACAAATTAAGAGGTTTAGTACAGATCAGACCAGATGTCTTTGAATTTATTAGCAAAATGTTTTACAAAGTATTCAAAACCAAATTAAACATTAGCCATTTTTCTACTCAATGACAGGAAAAAGCCACTGTATTGCCCTCATTGTATGTTTTCTGATAATAAAGCATCATAACTCTTCCTGGTCTGCTGAAACATGTCCATTTAATTACAGTAATAATTGTATTTCTGTTTCACTTTCATCATTTGCACTTTGCACACTTGGATTCATGTACAGCTCCGTGTGA
The DNA here is from genome assembly GCA_031834385.1 of Semotilus atromaculatus. Taxonomy (NCBI): domain Eukaryota; kingdom Metazoa; phylum Chordata; class Actinopteri; order Cypriniformes; family Leuciscidae; genus Semotilus; species Semotilus atromaculatus. The sequence goes on along the minus strand of JAULUF010000005.1, from coordinate 26,310,391 downwards.
CATGTGTAGTTGAGCTCTACTTTTAAATCCATTTTAAACAGGAATTATTTTTTAGATACATTATTTTAGAAATTACAAAACTATATTTCAAATCTCCCTTCTCAAATTTTTTTTTTTTTTCGAAATATGTGTGATTTGAAGAAAACTAGATAAAGCTGTCTAGATAAAGATCTGGCTGGGCGTTCTCCGTTTCAACAAGGATCATCTGATGCGGAATGGGAAGAACAGTAATCTCGGATTTCTGTGAAAGTAGAAAAATAAAATTGGTTATTGTCAGCACAAATGAAGGTCAAGCACGTAACAACAGCAAACATACTAAACATTAAGTCAAAATAGCAAGATATCCGGATTCTAAAGAATACACACTTCTGTAATCTGCTTCTTTAAAAAAAAAAGAAAAAAAAGGGGGGTGGTTAGGGAGTTCATTCTCAGAATCTAAACTACCATGATAGCATTATGTAGCTGTAGCAAATTTGTCCATGAATCCAAAGTTTCATGTCATTTAACAGGGGTCTTTCCTGATATTGGCTGGCTTTCTTGAAGCCTCCATAGGAAGAGCAGGTGCAGTTGTGCCTTTTTTCCATCTAGAAGTAGTATATATTATGTACGGCAAAATATTAGATACTCCCTTCCTTGCTTGGTGCATAGCAGGGGTTCCCAAACTTTTCAGCCCACGACCCCCAAAATAAAGGTGCGAGTGACTCGCGACCCCTACTATCCTCGGAGGTGGTTAAAGTATACAAACATTGCGTGAAACTGCACACAATAGTCAAAACAACCATTATATTATTTTATATTAAATATTAACATCACCTAATGAGATTTGGGCACAACCCAGCAAACACATTTACGTTGTGGCAACGTCTGTGGCACGTTGCATTTCTGCTATGGCAACGTCGCTGTCTACGTGCTCGCAACATTGTAACAACGTAGAATTGTAAGACGCGGCAGGGCTGTAGCAACATTGTTGCGCGACATTCAGAAACTGAGAGACGACGTTTTGACAATTTAAAAAATTTTAATATGATAGATAGATATCCCCCATTTAGCATGTTATGTTTTGTGGTTCATTTTTTAATTAACCATATGTTAGATAATTATATACTTTTTAAATATTGTTTATCCTTATTATTTATGGGCCTAACAGTAACGTTAAATTAATTATAATCAACACCTCCAAGTACACTTTGAAGAATAAAAATGACATAGAAGGTTAGCTAATTCAACTTTATTAAGCATATGGTAATCAAATTGCACTTCCAAAAGTCATACATTTGTGTGAAAAAAAAAAACATTTTATATACAGGGAGTGACTAACGTTAACTAGCATGAGCAGACATGAGAAAATCTAGCAAAGAAACGGATGAGACGACAAATCAAAGTAAATAATAAACTTTTGTTAAAGCGGAAACCAAAAAAAAAATTCTCGGTGCGTTTCCACAAAAAGTAAAAAAAAACATTAACGTGCAACAAGTGCGCGCTTAAGTCGCTGCCTGTTCAAGGAGTGCTGAAATCAATTACTCATCATTGAAGTCATTTTGGCTTCATTATGGCTTAGAACTATTAGCAAGTTAAATATTTGTCATACCTGAACAAAAGATGTTCAAATAAATGTCACATTACTTAGACATGGAAGTTGCAGGTTGTGTTTGTATAATTCCGTATCTTATTTAGCTGAGGTAAAATAAACGCAATTCTCACGTATCCTTGCTTGACGATGAATGAGACAACACAATGAGCCCAGCGGTTTGTTGAAATTTAAAAGGCAGATTTTCGCTCATTTCGAAAACAATGTTATCCTATACTTAAAGCCTAAACAATCACCTATGTGTCAGAATGACTGTTAACTTGGTGCTGTAGTAGTTAGTATAGTGACCGTTAATTGTCGTTAATCTGTCGTCATCACCTCAGGACCAACGGTCAAAGAAAAAAATAAGGATGGTGGCTTTTTTTATTTGCATGGTTTTTATTTGTTATTTAACAACTATTTATTTTTCATTTTTTTACAATTATGGATACAATATGCTATTTCTAATCGATATATATTATTATTTTTTATTTCTGGAAATCATCTCGCGACCCCCCTCGCCCCTAGTTTGGGAACCACTGATATAGAGCAGCAACATGAAGGGGAGTTCTGCTCAGAAAATCAAGGCCTTGTTGCAGGTTGTTGTGTTAAAGCCATGTGACTGTTGATAGGGATTTGGTTAATGTTAAACTGAAATCAAAGAATTTTTAAAAACAAAAATAACTAGATTTGCAATGTTGATAAGTGTGGAAACACATCATCACAGTCTGAAAAGAATCCATTCTGATTTTTTGACAAGCACACGTACCTAATAAATTAGTGCATATGGATAAAGAGTGCAATATCTAACCAAAAAAGGGAAGATAGAATCTGTATAAAACAAGTTCTTGTCTTAGGAATTCTTGGCACTCAGTTTAAATCTATTGTACTCACTGAATTTCACGACTCAATGAAAAAACGGTTTTTCATGAAAAGAATGGGGAAATAAATGACCTCAATCAAACTGTCAACATATTTGCTGTCTTCGTATATTATACTTGTTGTCTTTGAAGGTGTTTATCTTTAATCTCAGGTGTTTTAGTTCAGTGGTTCTCAAACTTTTTTAGCGTCAGGCTCCCCCTTGTGTAGGGTCCCCCTTTGTGGCCCCCCAAAGAAAATTAAGTACACAAAACAATCTCAAACTTACAATTGATACTTACAATTTTATTTAACTAAAAACATTAAATTATACAATGCTGGAACATAAATTCTGTTGGTTGATAGCCTTATACCTCTGATGTATGATTAGACAATTTATGATAAATGATATATTTCATAGAATTAAACAAATTGTCATAAAACTGTTTTGACCGTTAGGAACATATTGTGTTGAAACTGATACTTTCAGAAATTTTTGTTTTGGAAAAGTGCAACCAAAGTATTGCTGTGACGGTGGCAATTTCTTCGAGGGCCAATCACCAACGGTTATGCAGGTTATGTAGAAATTAATGGAGAAATGCACAATGCAAAAACTATACTTTTACGGTGATTCTTCAAACTTTAAAAGTGCATTAAAATTTAAACAATAGGCTGAAAAGTCCTTAGAGCATGAGCTAAAGCAATAGAAATTACATGAAATTTAGGAAATATGCTAAGTTTAATAATACTTCCCCACAATGAAACATTTATCTTTGTATGTCCCGCTCTGCTCTTTGGGGGGACTGTGGGCAGGGCGGGGCAGGACTTCGGGGGCTGGGGGCCCCTGGGATTGAGTTTATGTTTGGGCCCTACTTACGCTACAAACATCATTATGGAGTTGCACAAATTACACAAAAATTTAAATATGCCTTGAGGTTCCTAGAACAATTAATATGCAACATGCCTATAGTCAAAGTTTAGTGGTAGGCTAATTTCGAGGAAAATTTCATTTAAATTTCATTTAAGACTGAAACCTACAAGATACTATATTTCTGTGTTAGTGCACAGTGTGACCAGTAATGTAACTTGCCAACAAATCACTTGTTGTGTTGACTGTCATTTGCCGAATAAAATAAAATAAAATAAAAAGTTAAAGGGGTGGTTGATTGCGATTTGACTTTTTTCATTTTAAATAGTGTGTAATGTTGCTGTTGGTGCATGAACAGTATCTGCAAAGTTGCTGCGCTGAAAGTTCGACATAAGCAGAGATATCGTCTTTTAAAAATGAGGAAGTTTAACGCCTACAAAAACGACTCGAATGGGACTACGAGATACTTCCCGGATTTCATACGTAACTAACCCATACATTTACATCAACCCTCCCTCCGGAATATTAAAAAAAAAGGGGCATGGCCATTTCTCTGCGGCTTTGTCATGCCGTCGAAAGTGTTATTTTCACCCAGGCCAGCTGTCAGCTCTTCTGTGTTCGGGCTTCCTACGGACGCTGTAGTTCGTCAACAATGGCTAAAATTTATGTTTGATTATGTTCCTGAAAATTACAATCGTAATTTAGCTCTCTGTGCTGCGCATTTTACGAAAGACAGCTTTCAGAATCTCCACGAATTCAATGCCGGATATTCAACAAGAAACTGTTACTAAAACATGAAGCAGTTCCAACTTTTAAACCAGAGGCAGCAGTTGTTGGGCCACAACCTGTAAGTAAGACTTAATAATTTTATGTATAATTTCAGATGTAATGTTTTAGTTTTATCAAGGACGTAAACATGCCAGCGCTGGCTTTAGTAGTTAGTTATGCTATTTCGTGTGTCTATGACAAACGCGTACAAACATTTTGGACCTGAATTTGTATTTTATGTACTCATTTTTTAAATGTATTTTTCCATGTATACTTTATGGCGTAATTTTTTCGATTTGATCAAGAACGTAAACCAATGCCAACGCTGTTTGTTTATAGTAGCCAGTTAGTTTGATGCTATTTTGAGAAGAAAAAAAAAAGTACCATTTAGAAACGTTTTGTAAGAGGCGTGTTTGGGGAGGTTCTGCTTTCTGGGTCTGATTCTGGCTCAAACTGATACGGCAGTATAATTATTATTTACATTTGACCGGAGCACAAGCAACTTTCGCCCGTAAAGGTAATGGGCGTGACGTTTCCGTACAATGTGCACTACGCAGTTTAGCCAAATACAACACACCGGCCAAACTAACCAATCTGAGCCCACTGCCTGTTTCTGAGGGAGTGGATTCATAGAATCAGGAAGTCAACGGGTCGTTCAAATGACAGAGGAGAAATCGTCTTACAATAAAGGTGAAATTTATGAAAAATAAGGCTTTAAAATGTTTTAAAAACACGAAGACGTGTTATATTGCACCCCATAAACACAATCATGCAAAGAAAAAAAGCAGTAAACCACCCCTTTAATAGGTTTCTGTTGTTTAGCAGGTAAAATGGTATCTGGTGTAGTGTTTTTCTCCTCTGGCATAGTAAAATATAAGAATATAGGGATTAAAAGTGAACAGACGAAGAAACGTTTATAATCCTCAATGAAAGGACGTGAGGATTTTCCAAAAGAAACAAGAGTTTCCATGTCCAGAGGAATAACTCACAGAATATTGTTAAATTCGGGGGAAAAAAAATCGCAAAACTGAATACAGAGCCGACATATGGCTTAATTCTAATTTATGGATTAACGTAGCCTACCTCACTCATTCGGCACAAATCCAAATGTTTTCATAGTCGCAATGTAACATTTGGTTGCCATTTCTTTAGTAAACAAAGCTTTGTACTTCACTCATGTCCTAATATCTACGCAAAACAGCATTCACGTGCACAAAAATGTGTTTTGGTAAACCATCGCGTGGTCACACTAACCTGCACGCAGCCCTAAACAAAAGGGAATAATAATGGACATTTATGTACTATCCACATATAAGATGAATAGGCCTAATTGAACATTTAGTTCACACATACATTATTCATTTTATTTAAAAAAAGAATTCTAGAAATTCTAGAATTTCCCCCTGGCAATTCCTGGTTTGTCTTAACCATTAATTAGGACTGTTAGGTAACACACTAAAGCGGCATTACTAGAATGGTTAGTTATGTCAGTTCCTTAGTGTATGCGTGGGACAGGTAATTAAAGAGAGGCTTGCAGGCGTTTTTGGATGACTCACTCTGGACTATGCTCTGATAGGCCACTGCTGCAGGAGATTCTGGAACTTCAGTTAGGAAAGACTTTCCCTCGTCACAACTTTTCCCTTGAAAAGCAAAATACAGAAGTACATTTTGAGAACTAGAAACTGCTGGCTGCTGACTTTTCCTCATATGTTTAAGAAGAACCACTGAAGGGAGTTTTTTATACTTGATTCAATCTACAGACTTCACGCTTTAAATATAAAAACAAGGAAACACTCTCACAAAATCAAGAAACGGGATGCACCATAGTGCTACGGAGTAAATTGTTACACTTCCTCATATCCTGACCACTTAATGCGGAACAAATGTAGAATAATATTTAATCTGGTTTAAAACATTCTCTTCCTTGGTAAAGATTAAGCTTCTTGTACCTATTCTTGGGTCCAGGGGTACTCTGCCCAAAAGAGGGAGATTTAGTTCTTCACACATTCTCTGTGCTCCTCCTGTGGTCGGAGGAAATATCTGTGAAGTATTCTGTAAACAGAGACAAAGGGTATCAAAAAACAACACGTAATGTGACAGGTCAGTCGTTTCAATGAACGACTTACTTTCTTCTGTAATACAAATGATTTGATCTCTATTTTCCATGCAAGTACAATGGAGCTTACAAAAAGGATGTAAAAGTATCATAATAAAGTAGTCCACACAATCCAAGTCTACTGAAGTTACACAACAGCTTTGTGTGATTAAGAGAACGGAATTTAAGTTGTTATTCCCTGACAGTCTTTCAGTCCAGCGATCTGTTAGCGACTGCAGCATTGAGTGAATGAATGATTCTGCGTGTATTTGTGGACTGGATCAACATATTCATTTAAAAGATGCTACTAAAAAAACAGTTTGTTCAGAAATTGGGGAGTGCTACTTCTCTGTGGATATATGCAAATAACGATTTTTAATAGCATTCAAAAGTTTGAGGGCCTGCAACAGTTATTTAATGTTTTTGAAAGAAGTCTCTTATGCTTACCAGAGCTGTATTTATTTTATTAAAAATACAGTGAAAACAGTAATACTGTGAAATACAATTGTTTTCTATTTGAATATATTTTAAAATGTAAATAATTCCTGTGATGGCAAAGCTGAATAATCAGCATCATTACTCCAGTCTTCAATGTCACATGGTTCTTCAGAAATCATTCTAAACATTTGTTATTATTATTATCAAAGTTGAAAAATTGTGCTGTGTCTTTGATGAATAAAAAGTTCAGAGATAAATATTTAGTAACATTACAAATAATTAGAGCTTAGATCGGGCCCAAAAAATCAAGCCCGACCCGACCCGAGCCCGTGCATGTTGTGTCCGAGCCCGGCCCGGCCCGACACATTAACTCTGATTATGAGCCCGAGCCCGATTTAAACCCGACCATTTTTAATACGTGGGCCGTTATAACCGGGGGCGACGCAGGTTTTTTAACGCAGGTGCTGAAAGGGTGCTAGACCATATACAGGGGGGAGCTGCGCAATTTTATATATATATATATATATATATATATATATATATATATATATATATATATATATATATATATTCGATTCAATTCGGTGACAAGCGTCCCGAGAATTGATTTAATTTATGATGAGATGCTCCAGTTCACGTGGTGACCGCGGCTCGCCGGCGCCTCCATGTCATGATTATTGTCTGTTATACTTGCTTCTTATTTTTTTAAATCCAGGCAATTGGTTGATGATAAACTTATTAAAATTAAGATACAATTTATACAAAACGAAATTCACTTTAAAGAAAGGCTTTATTCAAAACAAAACGTAATGAAGTGGTCAAAATCATGCCTGCCCTGTACCACTCTCTCCCGATATTGCGCATCCTCCTATAGCCTACTCTGTTATATTCACAGAGTACTGTGAGTACTTCACAGAGTCTGTTACTTTCATAATCAACATGGAAAAAAATAACATTATAATATTTTAATTTTAACTAAAAATGAAACTAAATGCGCTTATTTAATGGCTACAACACGACGCTCTTTGTACAAATTGCTGCACAGTGCACATTCATTTAATTCTGAATTTTGCACATAAGTTGAAAGGCATATTGACTTTATTGCGTGCATTTAATTTGTATCTTTATGAATAATGTAACAAGGACGAAGCATAAACTGCGTTGTTTATTTATTCAGAATCGAATGGATCGCGAATGGATCCGAATGAAGAAACGTAAAAAAAAAAAAAAAAAGGTTCCATACCTCCGACTTTACTTCATACTTTCTCAGTTAATTATCCTGTTTTCATTTTTTTCTTTACTTCTTCAAGCTCCATTTTGCACTTAACTTAAGATACACAATACAGCACAGCGTGCGAGAGTGGAGGAGATGCTGCGCGTGACACGTGACGTGCTTGATCAAGGGCCCGACCCGACCCGACCCGACCCGAGCATAGTGGCGGGAAATATCGGCCCGGCCCGGCCCGCGGGTCGGGTCGGGTCGGGTTGGGCTCGGGCTCGGGCAGAGAATCTAAGCTCTACAAATAATACCACTTTACAATCATCAATTAAATGTATCCATGCTGAATAAAAATATTCATTTCTTTAAAAAATATTAATTTAAGACATTATATTTGCCATTTGACAAAAGAGGATTACAACTCAATTTTTTACTTTAGTTTAGGTGAACTGTGCTTCTGCACCTGCATAGATACAAATTGAAAACCATCATGCTAGGGATGATAAGGCATTATTAATTCCCCTGACCACAGTAAATCACGCTGATTAAATCTAACGATCGCTTATATCACGTCAAACCATGCAAATTATACGTTGTTCTCAAATTGTTCATGTTAACAACATCAGCATTGCGTGACTACATTTAATGCCCTTCCGATATTTATCCTTGGTTTCGCTTGGGCCCGGTTGCAGTCTCTATTTTTCTTTTGCCACTCCGAAGTCTGAAGTCTTTTGCATTTTACAACGGGTGGATCTCCAGTTGTCACTGGTGATTGTCGTTTGAACCTTTCTGGATCCGCCATCAAATTAATAAGTTTAATTATATCAAGTGCTGTGAGAAAAGGCTATAAATCTCCACCTCCGACATCCTCACACGCAACATAGCCTACTAGCCGAGACTCCTTCTTTATGTGTACAGATGTGACGAAATGACGCTAAGACATGCTCGAATTTACCGCGTAAATCCACCAGTACCACTGGAATTAAAAACATTACGACAAGCTTATGGTTTTGAATCGAGCTATGGCAAGCAGATAGTTTTGAACACTGGCGGGTTATGTATTTGCTCAAAAAAATATTTTGGATAATTTTTAACCCAAAAAAGTTACGGACTGGAGCTTTAACATTGTTAAGTGATTCCTATTCAGAATTTTGTCCTACCGGGATTTAAAGTAAAGGTTGGCACATTATCACATAAGTTTTGGGTGTGTGCAAAACTTAAAACTTATTGGGAAAATATACTACATACAATTAACAAAATTACTGAGGTTAAACTTCCATTTGTTCCAAGATTTATTTTATTAGGGAGTGAATCAGTTCAGCAACTTGGCCCTATAGCAGCAAAGAAATGTATAGCTATACAAACTATATAGATACACAATGGAGAGAACTATCATCTTATGTTACAGTTGAAATCTCAATCTCTCAATCTAAAAAAAATACTTTATTTGAGAAGAATAGGTTCAAATTGTATTGATTATATGAAAACCTTTGGTGCTACACTGGTTGGTAGATTATTTTGATGTAGTAATGTAACATTGTGATTGTTTAAAATTAATAAAACTTACCGTGTTACAAGTATTATTAGCCAAGTATATTAAATAATAGCCTACTTTTTACTTTTTGTTAACTTTATCATGTGCTTATTATTTTAATGTAATCTTTTTTAAAAAATCTGTTTTATTTTATTCACTGCAGCTACCCGCTCTGAAATTAAACTGCGGTCTACCCAGAGGGAGAGGAGGGTGTTTTATAAAAGACTAATGACTTTCATAAAAGGGCAATAAAAAGAATTCTCACACAAGTCCTGATATGGCTTCGCAAAAAACTGACTCAAATTGACTTCTTTCATGATACTTAATGATGGGACAGTCTTCAAAACTACTTTTCAAAACTACTTTTTCTCCCTTCCACGGAAGTCATACAGTTTGGAATGACAAGAGGGTGAGTAAATGATGTGAATAAGTATTTAAAAAGAAGAAAATATCAAGCTTCATCACACAAGTTAAATGAAAAAAATAAAATAAATCATGTGCAACACTGTTAACATACAGAAAACATTAAGGGTGATGTGTGTTGTATTTCGCCGTAAGATACTGCATTTAAACTTGTATACTATACCTTGCATTTAGGACAAACAAAGCCACTCATGTTTTCAATCACACCTATGATGGGCAATTTGACCTTTTTACAGAATCTGATCTCTTTTCTCACATCCTGCAAAGATACTTCCTATTTGAGAAGGGAACAATAAAAAAACATTATACAGTAGTCAAAACATGCAGTTTCATCTTAATAGGGATCATTGAACATGTTTAAATGCTTGTATAAAGTAAAAATACAGAAAAACTGTTTATGTTGGCTGAAACTTTTCTTCTCATGTGCCATGACAATGGTGACCCTAACCGCTACAAAGCAAACATTTAATTTATAGTGTACCACTGCAAAGCAGTCTGGTATTGTAAAACACTATAGTCCTGCAAAAAAAAAAAAAAAAAAAAAAGACCTTTGGCTATTTTTAAGGAAGTGTAAGTGCATTTATGTGTCCTTTCACACAGATGCAGTGAAAGCCTCTCTAAACCTGAATGATTCTTGATGTTATTAATTAACTGCCTGGTAATCAATGCTTAAATGCTCAGTTGGGAGAACTATTTGTTGGGGGATTCGTTAAGCATGTGTGCAAATAAGCAGCACAACTTGTCTGAAGACATAAATAACTTTTTTTATACATTGTTCACACCACTGAGTTCCACTTCACTACTAACGCGCAGGAAACTTTCAGTTAAGTGTGAAAGCATGTCGTTCCCCACACTTCAATGCATCTGAACTCATGATCACTTGTACTTGTTGTTTCTGTTTTTTTTTTTAATGCAAAACTTTTTTTTTTCTTTGATTTTAATCTTTGTTTTTTAATGCAAACTAGATCATCACACTGTGTAAAAGCAACTTCCTGAAACATGAATTGTTGCTGTTCACCTGCGGGGTGGTGATGATGACCGCCCCATCGATGCCAGCACTGCTGAGATACTGTACAATGGACAAGTGCTCATCAGATGTTCCTGGGGGCGTGTCTACGATCAGATAGTCCACTTCTCCCCAGTCTACATCCCTCAGGAACTGTTTTATCATACCTAAACAACAGCAAGATACTGAAAATGAGACAATGCACCATAGCAAATATATTCATTTGCAAACAACTTTTTAGTCTTTTTTCTCTCTCTTTAAAAATATGAAGGCCAAATATGGTAACCTATTCTTGGAATTTGTCCTCTGCATTTAACACATCCAAGTTAGTAAACACATTGAGTAGTGAACTAGCAGTGGGCAGACATTTTTGATGCGGCACCTGAGTAGCGTTTGGGTGTTCAGTGCCTTGCTCAAGTCATTTCCTGCCGGTATCAGGCATGTTGAGAATCAAACCCGCAACCTTTTTTTTGTTTTTTTGTGAAATGCAATCTCAGTGATAGTCAGATAAACAAACAGCTTAGCAGCCAAAATCCTTCTTTTTGTACACAATGAGGCCTAATCCAATACGTTTGCTTATGTTTGTATCTCAGATGCCAAAATTGTCTACATTAGTGGTTATCCTGCAGATCCTTCCTCTAAAAAGTGGTTCTTGGAATGATGGATGTTATTTAACCATACAAAAAAAGATGACTACAGAACTTGACAAATATGGTCATTCAAAAGCACTTAAGTTTGAATGCATACCATCTTACTTTAGTTTTTAACTACTCACTGCTAGTGCTGTAATAAAGGACCATGATACATTTTTTTCCAAATGTTCAAGTTTAGTTAGTGCCATATAAATAATGAAAAAAGTTAAATATTGGTTGATGGTGTCGTTTATGGTTCCAACATGTCACTCAAAGTTTCCCTTAAAGCTGATTCAACCATATAACTGAACCTCAAATGTTAGACAACAAACTATTATTATTTAGATGAGTCAGTGAGGCTGTTGCATCAATATTTCCTTAAAAAATTCCAGTTCACAAGAGTAATTTGTTTGTGAATTGGACATCACAGCTTGTGTTGTGTTCGATGTTGCATGCAGGAAACAGTGGCACATTAACCCTTACAAAATTATATCTGGAGAAATCACATATCGACTGTCTAGATTTTACACTTTTGTTGCAGAATTATATTTTTCGACGCATTTGCGTCAATTTTAGGTGCAGTCTGGAGATATGGAGTATAATCCTGATTTTCTAAAACCTATTCCAGCCAGACAAGGCCAGAGTTATAATCAATAAGCCTTTTCTCACAACTCTTAAGTAAACAGAAAGTACAGAGATAACAGAGTGCTTAACACAGAGTAAAAACACAGATAACGGAGTAAAATTACAATATTTCATGTTTGGAATGATACCGTACAAATGTACCACACAAAATCATTCTAGTTGCATAATAGTCACTGTCCTGCCAAACCACCCACCAGTGCTAAATGATCACACATAGGACACATAGATACAGTCTTCTATTTAAAAAGAAAGAAAGAAAAAGAACAGAACAGAATTTGGTTTTGTAACAGGTAAATGTCAGTGTCATAACTTTATATACATATACTGTCACAACCATTTGCATTATAAATCAAATAAAAAAAAACTAAACAACTTTGCCTGAATCATACAATGTTACTTCCTAAAATGCAAAAACAACAGCCGGCTCGACATCTGATAAACATTATCGAAAACGCCTATTGCATATTTCTGTGTACATGAGATTCAACACCAATCAAGAGTAATTCAGCTCACATATGTGCATCAATGGGGCTACACAACATCTTGTCCATTACTGTATCAACAGAAAACAGAATGGAGATGACACATTCAACACACCTGTGAAACACAGTCCTCATAACAGATGAGACATTCAGATATCAGACAGTGGTTATAATACACAGCATAAGGAAGTGAAACTCATCTGGTCTAAACTTAACTTAGTGCTTCAGATAAACAGAGCTTTTCTGAGCATGTCATCATGGAACAGGATGCCAGTTTTTCTGTTCCTTAGTAGTAAAGGGTATAAAACACATTTAACAGTTACACTATTTCAATGGTCCACTTTAGACTTTCTAACTAGACAGTCTAATACTACTCTAATGACTGGTAGACATGTAGTTGCAAAGTTACTAATAGTTAGAAGAAAGTCTGAAGTGGACCATCAATATAAAGTGTTACCCATTTAACCAATACTACTTCTAAGTCTAATGCAGAAAGAAAGATGAATTTCATACAATACATTATGATTTCTGTTTTGTTTTGGCCAAGTTCCGCTAATAGTCATATCTGTCGGAACGGAACCGGTTTTAAATTTAATTTTGACAGCAGTACTTCTGCTTCATATAGAGTTGTATTGTGGCAGTAAGCTAACACTGCCCTTTTATCAGTTCTTTTGCCCTTTTATTTATTTGATTACATTTACATGTACACTAAGAAGCACCAGTTATTTCACACTGATAGGCAGAGATGGAGATGAAAAAAATGGTTTACTGAAATGAAACCTGCAGATTAACCAAGTGGAAACATTTTATTTAAAAACAGCTATATGAAAGCAAAAATGCACCACTAAGATAAACTTAACCATTAAACCAACAATCATATGACTGCTACCCACTGCAAATACACCACCACATGCACCTGACCATACCGGTCATCTTTTATGAAAGGACATGATTAGACTTGCTCTGGAATGTAGGCAAATAATTAGGGTGGGCATTTCCATACACTTCCTGAAATTTTGCAACACCAAAATGTGATTCTTCCGCTCAGACTTTTTAATACCTGCATAATGACCCTGTTTTTTTTCTAGAGCATTGTTTGAATTCCCCAAGCACTTTGAAATAGAACATTCTGGATAGAATACAAATAGGTCACATGGTTTTGTGGGCTAGTGCAGCACAGTTGATTAGACCTGTGCTGCACTATCAGGGGTAATGTGCAAGTGAACAGATACAAACAACTGCTTTGATGTCAGTTAGCCCATACTGTCACACTTTTGCCATCTTTGGCTTCCAATACAACTCAAAGCTAAATTAAGACTGCATGATTATGAGGATGGCAATTTAAACCACTAAATAAAATATATCAAAGGGCTAAAGTGAACTACAAACCATTCTTTTTGGGGCCTCTCCAGATAACAGCATCATCTGGACTACTGAGCAGAAAGCCGATGGACATGACAGCCAAGTTGTCCTCAACATACTAGACAGAGAATATATCAGTGTATGTAATAATGTAATAATGTAATAATGACACAAAACCATTTGAACCAATGAAGGGACATCAGAATCCAAATCAAATAATACATAAAAAAAAATCTCACCACTGGGGACCAGCCTGAGCCACTCTGATGAACCTGCAGAGAAAACAAAGACAGAACGAGATTATAAAACATTCAAACACCTCAGCATTCTGACACAAATATGATGCATAATGAAGTCTGTCTCTGCAGTGACATACCTGCTCCCCCTCTAAGCCCATTATTCTTGGTATAGATGGCCCACAGATGTCCACATCTAGGAGTGCTATCTGGAATGTGGGGGGGGGGGGGGGGGGGGGGGGGGGGATGACAACAGGCACAAGATTGTTTATTAGTTATGGATTATGTAAACATTTCATGTTTAAATTGCCAAAATTACCATTCAAATGTGTAAAATTGGTCAGTGCAATGGAGTACCTTGCTCATATTATTTGCTTTAATAAACAAAACAAAGCAAAGAGGTTGGGATTTGAACAACATGTGTTTTTTTGATGGCAAATGAAAATTGCACCACTGCAGTGCAGTACAGTGATATTAACACAAGATGTCAGTGTGGCATAGCTTAGTGAGTCAGCAACTCTCACACAGACTACATGCACATACACAGTCATGTGCAAAGTCATTACATAAGACCATCACTTCAGTTCCAGCTCTATACACACAGACCTCAACAACCTCCAATAAATGTTTAAGCAATACATGAATTAAACATCTTTAATTCATCTCTGAATGCAACATTACCCTGATCTGGCCAGGAAACATAACCTTTCCATGGCCTTTGTGGTATGAATGAAATCACTGAGTCTGTGGTTATCTCATGTCTGAGTGTACAGCCTTTATTTGGTGTGGGTTGAGTGTATACCAGACCTGATGGTTATATTTGAACTCTAGGCCAGATGTGGAGCAGAGCTGTGAGATAAGAACAGGTGCCCAAGTCTGTGAAACAGTCTCCCGTTGGCATCTCATTTAATAGTGTCTAGGGTCTTGATTTGTATCATTAATTGATGTAGGGTGGATTTTTGTTTTATTTGTTGGTTTACTGATTCTGTACAGTAGTTTGGAATTGGAACATGTGTTGCATTTATATGTGCTTTAAAAATAAATTGAACTGCTTAAACTGCTTAGTGTGCATTAGTGTGTGTGTGTGTGTGTTAACATCCAGAACACTTCAAGAAATACTGCCAAAACTACAGAGCAGGTGAGATCGATCTATCTATCTATCTAGCACTGGAGCCTCACAGAAAAAGCTGCAGATGTCATTCGGCACAGGAAAAAGAAGACTGGGAGGGGGATGATATTCCTGGCTTTTGTAAAGATAATCAAAACTCTTCTTCATCTCTTACAAATAGACCCCTGAGGGCTGCTGCATGCCAACTACAGCATATGTTTAGATGATCACACCAGAGCAAATCTCCAGCCACGACGAGTTAGTGTTTGTGTGTGTGTGACTAATCCGTGGACATGATAGGAACTGAGGAAAATTCCAGATGTGCTGATGATTTGACTTTTTGGACCCATGAAAGAGAGCCCTTGCTTTTCCTGCAACAAAGATATGACTCACACCTAAATGGATCAGAAATATCAACAATGATTTGATTACAAGTTCTCAAAGCGTTTGTTTAAGTGTTTAAATGTATTTAGTTTAAAAACTAAATATAGAGTCTAATAAACGTATGACCGTCTTGCCCCTGGCTTGTGTTAAATGTTATTTGTCGACGGCTGAATTAAGCAGCACTCTTTTAAACACACTCTTGTTATGGTCACACTCAGATGATGTTTATTTCTCCCTCCCTGTTCCTCTGCTTCCTGAAAGAAATTTACTGAAAGCAAACTAAGGAATGAAAGCAGCAAAAAAGGAGCACAGAAGCCCACTTAATAGTCCCACAGGAGCCGAGCAGGTCCCCTCACTCTCCATTTTGCTCTCTCTCTCAGGAAATGGCCGCACAGTGAGCAGGGTTGTAGAGGCGAAGACCATAGTGGCAAAAGAGCTACAGGGGAAGTCAAACCACATCCTCCCAGAGTCTCAATAATTTTTTCTGGCAACCGCTCTTCTTTTCCAGTACTTCCCTTTTTCTTGGGCTAGAAACAAAAATGCACATGCTCTTCTGTGTCTTAGTTGGCCTTCTTAAATCAATGTCTAAAAACCCTTAAGGCTCATCAAATATATGTTGAGCGAGGAGGGGAGGGTACGTCTTAACCTTACAAAAATGCTAAGAATCCCACAGACCTCTTGAGGGAAAAATGGAACATCCAGAACAGGCCTGTTTGGGACCAGATGTAGATTTGGCTACTGTAGCCTATATGCTTATAGAGAAGCAAAGAGACATTTGCCATGTTTCCATTGAAGTTGCAAATTTAATGCATGGAAAAAATTAAATGTATTACTATTTGCAAATAAAACATTTAACATTTAAGAGAACATATTAGTTTTCCAGAGTTGAAAAATAAATGATACCTTCTAAATACTTGACTATGCAGAGAAAAAAAAGACCAGAAAAAAAAGAGCTAAAATGCAACAAATGTTCATTATTTATCCCAATTAAGCAAATATTGCAAAATTTGTATTAAAATATTTTGGATAGAAACCTGACTGAGAGGTGAATATTATGATCTTTATAAAAGTGTCTTTTTATTTCAATTTGAGTAAAGTGCTACAACATTAAACAAAATAATACTGTAGATAGTGTGGCTGAGTTAAAGACCAGGCCCCGTATTCATAAAGAATCTTAATGCAAAGAGTAGCTCCTAGTGACACAATTCTAAGAAAATTCTTAGAAATGTGGTGTTTACTCTTAAAATTAAAGAAAAAATCCTAGTAAAGAAAAAATCCTATTAAAGAAAAAAGTCATTCAGAAAGCATCTTAACCCTTAAAAGAGGTCTTAAGGTCAAAATTGTTAGGAGCACGGACGAAGACTTTTAAGAGGCTTAAGAGTTTCTTTAGCAGAGGAGAAAATGGAAGAAAGATGAAGAGGGAGAAGAAACGTGTTGCAGATAATGGATGACAGTGAGTTTGATACATTAAAACCAACATTCATACCACCACTTAAATAGACACGCCAGCAATCAGTGTAATTGAAAAGAGTGGAACAATTTTTTATCATTCTAAGCCAATCAAATACCTTATAGGAAATAAACAGCATGGTAAATAAAAAAAGGATTTATATACACGTGTATACTGTGTGTGTGTGTGTGTGTGTGTGTGTGTGTGTGTGTGTGTGTGTGTGTGTGTGTGTGTGTGTGTGAAAATGGTCAAAAAGGAAAAATTACGCATGTAATTTCAAAGTGAAGGCTTAAAATAGCCTACAGGTAAAACTCGAACAATTAAAATATTGTGCAAAAGTTATTATTTTAATGATTACCTACAGCTTATGAAAACCCCTATTTAACAAACTGTATTGATTAGTTTGTTAAATACACATACTTTATCTGTTTGATGATTGTATTATGTTTAATACAGCATCTCTTCAGTTTAAACCATAAATGTATGCTGTCCACTCAAGTGGACATCTGAAAATCTCTGACAAATTTGTAAAAATAAATAAAAATAAAATAAAATCTTGTTTAACATGCCCTAAGAGCAATAAAAACACATAGGGAAAAAATCCTGACTGAGGTTATCATAATTCATGCATGACAGGGTTAATTTGTATTTTTTTTAATCAGTAAATACTTTTAAACCTACTCCACACATGACTCCTGTGTGTTTTAGTATTTCAACATTTAGTTGTCAGTACCTTTGTCTCACACTCCAAACACCTGGATTGAACAGTAACCAGCCTAACCCAAACATTTTTTATTTCGATAGAATATAGCTATCCCACTTGTGAAAGAATATTACAAATACCAGACATTGCAATACAAATAATAGATATTGCATAAATATGCAAACTATATACTGTACATACAGAAACAGAGCAGTAAACAATTAACATCAGTTAATGGTAAACTTCTTTCTTGGATCTTGTTTGAATTGACAGGCTATTATAGGCTTGAAATTGAATTCCCTCTAAATGTGTTATGGGCCATGAGGACTGTCTGGTTAGTGGAAATGATCAAAATATGATTTCATCTAGTAAAAGTTACCTTCACGTGGCAATTTGTTTATTTTAACAACAACAAAGGGAAAAGAATGCTGCCGATTACAAATGGAATGTTCAATATTTTTTTCTTTTTTTGCCTACCTATGAATTAAGAGGCATTGTTAACTGAAAGCTTATCTTCCACTCTTTTGAAAGGTGTGCTCAGTTTGTTTCTAGCATAAAGTATCAGGGAGATATGGCTCAGGATTCATGAATATAATTAAACCTTTTTAGCATGTTTGGGTGATTCCGGGGAGTTAAAGCAGAATTTGAGGTATGACCGGGTTCTCCACCCAGGTTGTGATCCTCAGACATCATAGATTTCATTTTTATGACATCCTTTTACAGCAGTCTGATTTCCTAAAATAACAGGTGTTTTGCCCCCCTGGGTATACGTATATACTAAATATATTAGTTTCATCTTTTAATTTGAATTACTAAAATACATGAAGTTTTGCACGATATTCAAATTTTTCGAGTTTCACTTGTATACTTAAATCACTCTTTTTTTCCTTCTTGGACAACCAACCAATCGCAGTCTTCAAAAGATTGTGTCATACATAGCAACGGGGTCAACCCCGCCTCCTCACTAAGATGAACGTTTTTGTCTTTTCCTTACTCAGAGTTGCTCTCAGATCGGTCCCGAATCGCTCTTAAGCTAAGACTCCTACGTAAAAGTTTTAAAGCTAAATTAAGAGTTTTCTGAGAGGATTCTTAGAATCTTTATGAATACGGGCCCTGGACTGGTAACCCAAAGGTTGTTGGTTCAAAGCTTAAAAGGGGAGATTCCTGAGTCATAATCAAAGACCTCTCAGTGAGTGACTGGTCACACCCCAATAACTGATCAGTGATCATCCAATAACTGATCAAATGTGTTAACAATACTGTTAAAGAACTGGGACTTTTAAACTCTACAGCTGCAGGCAATTATTCTCAACCATCAAAACAAGTAGCTGCTATTTTTCATCAGGATTCTGCAGGTAGCTACTAAACCACCAGCATTTCCTTAGAAAGCAGCTTGGGATACAGAAAAAAGGAGAAAAGGTTTTACATAGGCACAGCTCTCTCATAAAGGGTATTTATCTTCTGTTAAAGAGGAGGAGGAGGAGGAGGAGGAGGAGGAGGAGGAGGAGAGAGTTCATCCAAAGGGAAATTCTTATAACTTATTAATTCACAATTCTAGAGGCAAGTTATGAAAATACGTCACTGTATCTCTACAGACAAACAGAAAGATATTTAATAGAAATGTCTAAGAAAATTTGTGGTTTCTACTCAGAGAATTAAGAACCAAAAAAGGGTGTTTTCAACAGCCTAAAGCACTTAAAATGGCACAAGAACAAGAAATTATTGGGTCAAACAAGTCTCTTCCCAGTTTCAGTTGAGCGGTTTAAATTCAGTTTAAATTTATAAACTTGATCTGATTACAACTTTACAGCAGGTTCATCCAGTTATCACCAGTAACACACAATCTTCCTCATTAACAGTTTCATAAAGCTTTTCCTTATGCTCTAACGATGACCTCATCCCTCATTGTACTGCTCCAGTTACTGTGAGTGATTGCCACACCTGTAAATTACACTGCTTTTCCAACTCGCATGCACCTTCTGTCAAAAGCCTGAAGCACTCAACCTATTAAAATGTAAATTGAGTACATTCAATACATAGATGCTTATTATCAAGAAATGAGTCCTAGGGTAAACAATATGTTTACTATGATAATCTACCCTATTAAAATAACACCATGCATTCTTTAAATTCATGATGTCAGTCTACAATGTTTAACAGTATGACCTTTAGCGTTTACTGTAGCAAACCAAAATAACAAAGCAAAATAATAAGAGTAGATGGATGGATGTGCTTAATAAATATATTAAAAAAGGAGTAGATAGTAGTTTATGTAATATACACACACTATTGTTAAAAAGTTTGGGGTTGGTATTTTAATATGTCCTTAAGTAAAGACAATTACAGAATTGCAGTCTTCAGTGTCACATGTATATCTGTATACAGTTGTAATCGAAAATTTTCAACCCCCATTGCAAATCAGGTTTATTAGCAAAATGTACAGACTTTCAGCTGTTTGCAATGAACAAATCAAACAAAAGTAATTGAAATAGCTCAACAACAAATATTTCACCAATATTTCACCAAATGTCTCCCCAAATTCAACTGAAAATACAACTTTTAATGACTCCTGGATAGAATCCCTCACAACAGCACAAATATGCAAAACAGATGTTGTCTAATGCTGAGTTCACTGAACGATTTTAAACCCGGTTTTCGCTCGCCAACAGGTTTTGGGAGATCGCCGACAAATGCCCAAAATCATAGGCAAATTCACTTTGAGTGAAAATCACACAGTGTGAATTATCAAAGACGCAATCTGAGAGAAACGCTGAAGAGTCGCCGACGCCCGTGATATATTTGGCGTGCTATATTTCAAAATACTGCTGTGTGAATGTGTTCTGACAATAGACTGTAAAAAAATTTGATGAATTGCAGTTTAAGTCACTTCCGTGTTGGATTAAAGAGAGAGACGGGGATGGTCCAAAAATGTTAAGAGAAGATATCATCGCCCTTCACAAACAAGGAACAGAATACAAAAAGATAGAGAAGGCACTAAATGTTCCTAGAGACACGATTGGAAGCATAGTTTGCAAGTTCAAAGTTTAAGGAACAGTGGTTACACTACCTGGATGGGGCAGAAAAAGGAAGCTATCAATGGCTGCAACCAGATTTCTGAGAAGGCAGGTTCAGAAAAACCCTTGAGTGACTGCAAAAGACCTGCAGCAAGACTTGGTGGCAACAGGCACTAAGGTTTCAGTTTTCACAGCAAGGCTTTCACAGTAACACATGCGGTTTCCATGTTAGAACTCCAAGACGTACACCACTACTGACCCAAAAGCACAAGAAAAGTTCTCGAAATCATATAAATAAGCCATAGAAGTTTTGGGATTCTGTTCTGTGGAGCGACGAAACAAAACTTTTCGGCCCTATGGATCAGCGGTATGTCTGGAGGAAGAAGAATGAAGCATATGCTAAAAAGAAAACTCTGCCTACAGTTAGACCTTCCAACAGGACAATGATCCCTTAATACCTCAAATTCCACCAAGGCTTGGTTGCAGAAGAAGTCCCGGAAGATTCTACAGTGACCATCACAGTCATCTGGTTTCAAATCCCACCAGAGATTTATGGAGTTCAAGGCGGCGGTTGCAGCACACAAACCCAAGAATATTACTGAACTGGAGGCCATTGCTCATGAGGAATGGACTAAGATTCCACAGAAACGCTGCCAGAAGTTGGTGTGTGGTTGTACATCTCATTTGCAGCAGGTCATGACAGCAAAAGGGTGTTCTGCTAAGTAAAAATGCTTGCCATGAAGGGCTTGTATAATTTTGAGACTGCAGAAGTCATTAAAAGTTGCATTTTCAGTTGAATTTGGGGAAACCACTTGAAATATTTGTTGTGTTGAGATATTTCAATAACTTTTGTAATTTCTGTTCCACATCCAGTTTTTTCCATGTGAAATAAACTCCTCATGACTGATATCAAGCATGTGCGGTAAAGTGTTCTTATCTTCTGAAGGTTGTACTAGGAGGGCCTCTCAACGCTTTCCTGATTCTTCCAGTTCTCAGGAAGTGTGAACAACACACAAGGCATACAACAGGAAGTTCCCACTCAAGCTCACAGCCCTTCTGGAATTGACGGGGGGACTTTTGACACAGCAGATAAGTGTGAGCTTTCAGCACACAGGCCTGAGCGGAAGGTGCTGTTTGGAGATCATACTAACACACACATAGGGTTTCAACTGTCAACTGCATCAGCCAGGGTGACCATAGTCCTACACTCACCTCAGATGATCACAAAAAAAGACATCACCTAGATTAATTTCTGCAGGCTACAGTGTCCTATTACTACATACCATGTGCTTGAGAAATAGTAACAGTCCCAGAAGAAAAAAAATCAATATAGAGAAAAATGCAGTTGCACAAACTGCAATCTAACAATGGAGAGTGGGATATAAAAGAAACAGAAAAAAAACCTTGACCCATAATTTCACAGTGAGACCTTTTAAAGGCACTTCTGAATACTGGAAGCAGAGAGCGAGGGACTAGATTCCTCTCGGCTTTTTAGATGTTGGCCACATTGGATCGCTTCATCGCTTCACATTGTGGATGTCCCCAAGCTGTGAGATTTAAATTGTTTGAGGGATTGAAGATTATTTCATTCAGTGAGCTGCCAAGGGGTAAACAGCGGACTCAGTCTGCACAAGCTGACAGCACTATTGTGGCCGCAGTTTCTTGAGATGAGATCAATACATCTCTCCCTAGTGCACTGGCTCAGAAAGAGTCCAAGGCAGAGCCGTGCTCTTCTCAATGAACCCGGTAAACAGCTCTTTCTGCCGCAGAGCCCTACAATGCACTAAAAATAGCTAGCAGTCTCAGACAGAGAAACATTGTGAAGTGCTTGGCTCGGATGCTGTGATACAAACAGAAGCTTTTCCTGTTCACTGCACTCTCATAGTGATTCATTCAAGTTCGAAAGCATAAGTGTTATGTTATCCTTCAGCGGTTGGTTGGTTTTCCTATTCTGATTAATACAATAATGTTTTGCTAAAGGCACTGCACTTAAAATGTCTGATATGATTTCAGAAATGTTCCTGAACGAGTTTGGAAATGACTTAATGTTCATAGTGCTGTAAATAATACATTGAATAACAAGTTAGAAATAAAATTAATCAAAAGGTATGAGTTAGGCTTTAAGCCTATTTAAATTAGTTGTGGCACTTCATATTTTGATGAGTGCAAAAACTATATTTTTTATCAAAAAGGGGAGGTCATAATTAAGTCTTGATAAAAAAAAAAAAGCACACACACATTCACTGGTATCACAATAGTAAGAGAAATATTTTTGCAAAACAAAGGCTGTGGATCATATTTACTGATTAAATCTACAGTAGTTGACTAAGTCGAAGGCAACATAGACTCGTGACATTCAACAGGCGTATGTGCGGTTAGTTAAAAAAACAAAAACGCAATCAGAGCGGATGAAAGAAGCTGATACATTTTTTTGTACATAATTTACTTATATGGATTCAAAGAATTTTTTCTACCAATAAAATAGTACTTCAAAGATGCAGTATGAAATATTGACAGCTAGTGGTTGAAATGTGTACTGCATGTGTCCAAATTCAAAATATTGGAGAGAGTTGTTTCCCTACCCCCTCCTCCTGAGACTCAACGATCACGTGCAGTGCCTGATTGAGGACAAGCAACAGGAAGAGATAGGTCCAGCTGCAGAACCGCAGAACCATACGTCATAGCAGTGTGAGGCTAACAGCGCCAGCCTAACAGTCTGATGCCGGAAGTGGGCGTGGGAAGGCATTCCGCTACTTTTGTGTTTTAGAACGTTTCAAAGTTTAAAACAACATTATTATAAATAGTTTTTAAACGATTTCATTAAATATACATTTAAGATGTGTGTATAACAAGTGAAACTCGAAAAATTAGAATATTGTGCAAAAGTTCATGTATTTCAGTAATTCAAATTAAAAGGTGAAACTAATATATTTAGTAGCCTATATAACTACATATGCATGATTATACTTTTCAGAGGGCCAACATTTCTGTATTTAAAATCCTTTTTTTGTATTGATTTCAGGTAATATTCTAATTTTCTGAGATTTTAAATTTGGGGTTTTCATAATCTGTACACCATAGGCCTAATCATCAAAATTATAACTTTTGCACAATATTCAAATTTTTCGAGTTTCACCTATATATATATCAAATATTATAAAAGATAAGAATTATTTGTCCTATTAACAAAAGACAATATACTACTATTAAAAATGCTTTTCAATTCAATCAAATGTTCAAGCTTTGTTTTTATTGTATTATTTTTTTTGTTTAAAGCTTTTTTTATTTATTTATATTGTTAATCGTTTGACACAACATATGGATAAAGTATAATTTTAACTTTTAAAAAACTATTAACGTTTGTTAAAACTCAGCCATTTCACAACTAACAATTTTTTAATTCATAGACCAACACAACATAATTCTATGGTGGACTGAAACAGAAATTATTAATAAAATAAAATAATTGTTTTCCTCTGAAATGGCAAAAGCATCACACACTAGATGTACCTGCTCTAAATAAATAATAGTAATTAAATAAAAATACAAAATTGAACTAAATAAAAGAAATTATAAAAAACAAAATCAAACCAAATAAAATAAATCTTATAAAAGCGAGTGTCATGACGAAAGGCGCCCCATGAATCGTCAGGATTAACTCCATGTGTATGGAATTTAGAATTATTTAGATTTTGTTTTATATAATTTATTTATTTAGATTTTGTATTTTTATTTAATTACTATTATTTATTTGGAGCAGGCAGGTTTTGCTATTTCAGAGGGTAAAAAACACATTTTATTTAAAAAATGCTTTTCAATTAAATCAAATGTTCAGGCTTTGTTTTCGTTTTATTATTTTGTATGTTTTAAGCTTTGTTCAATTTATATTGTTAATCATTTGACACAAAACAAATGGATAAAGTATAATTTTAACTTTTAAAAAACTATTAACATTTGTTAATAGTAGCCTACATTGTCTGTCTTTTGTTAATAGGACAAAACATAGTTATTATTATTATAATTATTATTGTTATTAACCCC
Source organism: Semotilus atromaculatus (assembly GCA_031834385.1). NCBI lineage: Eukaryota > Metazoa > Chordata > Actinopteri > Cypriniformes > Leuciscidae > Semotilus > Semotilus atromaculatus. The sequence goes on along the minus strand of JAULUF010000005.1, from coordinate 26,285,558 downwards.
AAATTTAAAATCTCAGAAAATTTGAATATTACCTGAAATCAATACAAAAAAAGGATTTTAAATACAGAAATGTCGGCCCTCTGAAAAGTATAATCATGCATATGTAGTTATATAGACCTTATTCAGACCAGCGCCATGACAGGTATGAAAGTGAGGCTGTGAGGGATAGACTTACTGTGTTTTCAATGGGATCCGCTGTAAAAAGCTGTATAAAGCTCCTAGATCACTTATCATTTTAAACAGATCATATTGTCTGGATTATTTCGTCTACTGGAATTTCTCAGAAACATATTTTTGCATGGTTTCGTCAGCAGAACAATCCACAAACACATTTAATAGCAGTACAACCCACTGAAGAGATGGAGGTCTATCCCTCACAGCCTCGCTTTCATTCCTGTTAAAAATCAAAGATGGCGCTGCTGTGAATAAGGTCTATAGGCTACTAAATAGTTTCACCTTTTAATTTGAATTACTGAAATACATGAACTTTTGCACAATATTCCAATTTTTCGAGTTTCACTTGTTATACACACATCTTAAATGCATATTTAATGAAATCGTTTAAAAACTATTTATAATAATGTTGTTTTAAACTTTGAAACGTTCTAAAACACAAAAGTAGCGTAATGCCTTGCCACGCCCACTTCCGGCATCAGACTGTTAGGCTGGCGCTGTCAGCCTCACACTGCTATGACGTATGGTTCTGCGGTTCTGCAGTTGGTTACTATTGAACAGGAACGGGCACTTAACACTGAATTTTAATATGTCTCTGGTGGTCATAGAGCTTTTTAAATGGATGCCAAGGCATTTTAAATGGCTGCGATCGTAATCGCGATGTCAAGCCTATGCGATTATATGACGCAAATTACTGCGATTTTATATGAAATAAACAAATTAGGGCTGTTAATGCAATTAACGCAGCATCTGTTATTTTTTGTCATCCTTTGGCTAGTGTTACATGATCCTGCTCTTATTCGTGCGAATGCTTTTAAACCATTCATGCGCGACAAGTCAAAAGAGAGCGCTCTGCATGTGTATGTCCTGACTGTGACACACAACGCGCGCGGCCAGTAACATGCGCATACACAGACCGCGCGCCAGAATACAGTACTCTTTCGCGCTTGAACGAACAATAACACACACAATTGTGGCAAAATGTCGTTTGTCGAGTATCTTTATAACATAAGAGCAGTCTTATGATGGACGTAAAGAGTTGTGAGAGAATGAGGCGTGTGTGAGATCCGCGTCTCTGTCAGTAGTGGCTCCTCTTAAAGGCCCAGCAGCCAATTAAGCTTTCTGTCAGTAAAGTTAATCAAAGAACAAAGGGAACAGAGAAAATTACTCACTGCTCTTGACTATAGAACTAGCTTTAATAAGGATTAATAAGGACTTTATTCAATTTCTGTATATGTGCTACCTGTTAGACAGGAAGGGCACAGGTAAATATTACATTTATTATGGGTTTATGTGAGGATTGTTTGAAGTTCACTTAAATTAAAAGCTGTTATATTTTTTGAAGCCTAATACAAGTTTTATTTTTTATATATATAGCTTTCAATTGTAATGATGGAATCACTGTAATGTTGGATGGCTATATTTAATGTTTAATTATAAACATAATTAAACATCAAGCTTAATGTTTAATTATGTTTAATTAAGGGGGGGGGCATTTTACATTTCATGGCTTGGCATTATTTTTTGGAGGAACAAGTATGTGAACTTAGCATGTTGCCTAAATAACTGCAAACATATGATGGTATTTTTGTGCTTTAGTACACTTAATTAGTACAAATTACATATAACACCTTTAAAAAAATCTGTAAAGTTCAAATGAATTTGTTTTGATTAAGTGAAAACACAAACAAGAAATTAACTTTTTTTGCTGTATTAAAATTAAGTCAAATCTACCCCAACTCTAACCCTAACTTTTCAACATAATTCTTTATTAGAGTGTGATTAAATATAACTTAAATCCTTTCAAGTTATTGAGTAATATCTACTTGCAAATCTTTTACTTGCACATTTAAAAACAATAGCATAAATAATACATATATGTATGTATACATATCTATTCACATACACACAGATATATATATATATAGATAGAGAGAGAGAGAGAGAGAGAGAGAGAGAGATGACTATTCAGAGTGGTGTCAGGTATTGTGTGGGATTGTTTTCCTCTTGTACAACCAACAACAACACATGAAAAAAAAGGTCAGCGAACTCATCTGATATAGAAGACAATATTATCAAGATTTCACAAGTCAGGTCTCATTCCATCATATTTGTATTTGTGGCTTAACACTGTTAATCCTAAAAGTAAAATAAAAAATCCTAAATAAAAAAAAAAGAATACACTTAAAGATGTATGCGACCATAGTTGCAGTGGCAGGACATCTTCTTATACCTGGTAGAAAAACCCAGCATCTACACTAAAGAAAAACTAAAGGCATACAAGTCTCTTGACACATACAACTTTGTACTTTACGGTTATGTCCAGGATATCGAATATTAAGAATTGTCTCATGACTTTTGTGTATTACCGACCAATGTTTTGCCTAGCCAGCAGCAAGGACACAAAACTCAACTATACAAAACGTGGGCTATTATTAACAAATCAAACAACTGCACACTGACGGCGAACTGCAATTGTATGGCTGGGTTCGTATTAACACCTTTTCATTGTTTAATGTATGTTAGAACAATGTAAATCACTAGAAACTACTGCTGCTACTACCTAGGTAGATGTAAATGTTATAATAGTTATAGGGTTAAATATTATTTCATGCTGTAGGCTAATACAGATTTTTCCTCTTTGAATTGCATATGAACGAACAAATAAGCATTAGCCTATTAATTTAAGTTTTAAGGTATTATCTAGATCTATTATTTACATAAAAAATAATGCTTTAATGTAGGCTAATCATGACAGGTTAGGGCCGTGCTTCACTCCAGTCTGACCATTTAATGGCTTGCAACCATAAACGTCTACGTTTAGCTTCAAATGGCATCTTTGACGACGGTATTCTATAAAAATGTCGGTCATCTTTTTTGGCATGTCTATTCTGACATCCAACAGCTCAACAAGACATTTTTGTGGGGAGTCTCGCCCCATTCACTCATAGATGTTTGTGTCCGCTGCCACCACGCAGCTGCAAGTGACGTAACTGCGACATCGGCCACGAAATTGGTCTATGAAGCCAGGCAGAAATGAGGGAACTTACCTCTTTGGAGTCATCACTAGCTAATGCATGAGACAGATGTGCGCTGAATGTGCTCTTCCCAACACCCCCTTTGCCAGACAAAACTAGAATTTTGTGCTTCACAGAGGTCATTTTCTGTCTGATTTCCTCTATGGCTGCAATGACAGAAAACAATGTCATACACTTCAGATTTAAATGGAGCTAACAAGCTATTATAATTAAAAGAACACTGACGTTGTACATCAATCATCATCCAATAACAAATCTAAGAGAATAACATCTTAAAGAGTCATTTCTTTTATGACATTTGAAACATCTAGAAGGAAACTGCTCACATACAGCTGTAAAAGTGTAATATGTATTTAAATAAATTAATCCATGCATACCTGGATCAGGGGCTTTAGCGGCACCGGACGCACATATATTCTGGTTTGGGCATCCCTGACATGATGAAGATTTACCAGCCTGGTCACTGTTTGTGCCCGGACAGTCTAGACAGAATGACAACAGACTTTAAAAAAAAAGTAAACAGACATATAAAGTGTGAATCATGTACAGATGCCTCCCTTTTCTTTATTTTAACTGAGATTATTAATAAGCACAAAGACAGGACTCACACACAAGTTCAGAAATTCACAATTAATTTGATAGCATGTTGCAACTTTAACTAAATTTATGGATGTTAAAGTGCGTCTAGGCAACTGACACCGGCAGTTGTTGTATCAGACTGTCTAAAATGACAGAGATGTCAGTTTAAAATAAACATCAGAGAGGCAGAGCGGAACGTGTAGTTGGATGTGTGTATAGTTGGCGAAAGGGTACTAACTAATCTGTAAACAGATGGCAGTTAAAAGTGTGGATTCAATGTCCTTAGAGTTAATAATACACATTTAGTAGACTTACGCTCTGGCGCATCACTAGGAACATCCGCCATCTTTCAAATCCTGCGCAGTTCCCATAGAGGCAGTTCCTGACAGTGGTGCAACGACCATGAACTTCCCCGGATAATGCAGTGTGTCGAAAGTTCCGCACGCTCACATTGCTGTATTTTGACCACAGATTTTGACTCACAGAGTGAAAAGTCAAACGTAAAAATATTTGTTACATTTTATTCACATCAGGGGGAACCACTTAAGGTGGAAATGAAACAGTCAGTCAAGGTAACACTAAATTAATTCCCAGTCTAATTAAAAAATATATAACAGACATGACAAATGCAACAGAAAAATACAACAATAATAATAACTTTGCTTATTTAAGGATTTCTTAATTCTTTATCTGATGTGGTCTGGAGTGCCTTTTATGAGGAAGAATTTTTCTCTGAATTACTAGGTAGCCTAACTAGTTTATGCAGTACGTTTACAAAATGAGCATAGGCCTACAATAATATAACTCGAACTTAAATGTCCACTTTATCATCGTCCTTTTGAAAAAAATTCAGTATGTGTCATGTTAAGTGGTTAATTGTAGATTTATTGGTGTCTTACAAACGATATTTGAATGGCAAACATAGCTTTTGAAAAAAAGTAAAATGCTGTGGCCTCCAGCAAACACAAAACGTTGGCACAACGTACTCAACCTTCAAACAACATTTTAACAACTTGGTCAAAAGGTTGCTATAACTACGTTGTGTGTTGAAGGTTGTTACAGCGTTGTCACAATGTTGATTGACATTAAACCACCGTTCAGGGCCATTGCTACGGCGTCTTAACAACCACTGGACTCGTCAATGCCTGCGCGCGAAAATCAGTCTTTTTAAAATTCAACCGTCCGTTGGGCTCATTTGTGTTGACTCATTCTTCATCGAGTAAGGATTCGTGAGTATTGCGTTTAATTTAGCCTACCTCAGCTAAATAAGATAGATAAGTATATATTCAAACACAACCTACAACTTTATTTTCTAATGTGGCTCATGTTGCCTCGCTCGCACTGTTTAGTTTTTCATTTGATATGTCTGCTATTTAACCTGTTAAGCACTGAGGGACTTTTTAGAGTTTTTTAGAGTTTTTTTTTTAACGTTTTTTTTCTTAGTCTCATTCGTTTCTTTGCACCTCTGGATTTGTGGATGTTTCCTGGACTGATTCCGGTTAACGTTACCGACCTTTATCGCCCGGCTTTCGACTACTGTCTGCCATGTGTACAGTAGAACCCGGTTTTGTTCAGTAAATGTTCTGATCTTTGCTTTTTATGTTTTGTTTATTGTACTTTAAAGAAATTTGTATATTCGTCTTACAATTCTACGTTGTTACAATGTTGAGCACTTAAGCCTGGAACACACCAAGTCGACGGTCGGCTGTTGGGCAGTTTTTGTGCGTCGGCCGACTAAGTTTTCTCAGTGTGTTCCATACCGTCGGCTGAAATTGATCTTCGTCTGCTTTTTTCGTCCGATTCGACATGTTGAATCGGCGTCGGGTCATTGCTCAACTCTGATTGGCTGTTCAGCTTTGTGAACTAGTCAGTGCACGATAATAATAGCAAAACAGAGAGCAAAGAAGTCAAACAGGCTGTTCTAATGTTACGTCATCTTACCTGAGTGTTCCTTGGCGAATATTTCAATATTAACATGAGCGGAGTGGAATAAAGAAAGTGTTTAGCAGGATTGATGTTCAAAACGGCACTGCTTTGTTTACGGTATGTGTATCTGCAGCCTTTAGCATCGGTTTTCCTTTTTGAATGACGACTATATCTGCAGAAACAGTTGTCATTTTACACGCAGGCGCAGAACGCGCATTCTAGCTAACAGTCGGCAGTAGTTCTCTCGGTGTGTTCAAGTGCAGCTTTTTACCTCGACGCGAGGCGACAACACAGTCTGCTTTCATCAGCGCTAGTTCGTTGGCAGTAGGGGTTAAATCTTTAGCTGGCTGGCAGGAGCTGCCACTGGCATGTCACGTGACCTGTCAGTGGCTGGCTAGTTGTCTGGCAGTCTGCCTTTGGCAAGTTTCAGAAACCATTGATTTTTGACAGTTTTTGTGTTTTGTGTTCCTCCCTTTCTAGCTCATTTATAATGCATCTGTTGATTTGATTATGTTCTTTCTCAGCCGCGACTGACTGGATGAGCGCCCAGCAAGCGTCTGTAAGCTGCCAGTCTGATCACGGCCATTTGACTGGTTATATTGCGATAACAGTCCCCAAAGCATCGATCATACACAAGAATAAAGGCATGACATTATATTAATAATAAGAAAACATGTATTTCCTTGCAGCGAGAGTGTCAGGCAACGCGTTATACTCGCAGTATCAGCCGCGACTGACTGGATAAGCGCCCAGCAAGCGTCTGTAAGCTGCCAGTCTGATCACGGCCATTTGACTGGTTATATTGGGATAACAGTCCCCAAAACATCAATCATACTAAAGAACATAATCATATCAACAGATGCATAGTAAATGAGCTAGAAAGGGAGGAACACAAAACATAAAAACTTCCAAAAAATCAATGATTTCTGAAACTTGCCAAAGGCAGACTGCCACACAACCACTGACAGGTCACGTGACATGCCAGTGGCGGCTCCTGCCAGCCAGCTGAAGATTGAACCCCTTCTCTACGTTGGCTTGGTGTGTTCCAGGCTTTAGCCAGCAACGTTGCCATAGCAGAAATGCAACGTGCCACAGACGTTGCCACAACAACGTAAATGTGTTTGCTGGGCTTCTGCCTGCTTGAGCGAAAGTGGATGAAGTAATAACGCTGGTGCATATCAAAAGGAATGTAGCTCTGTGACTACAAATCCCAATCAAATAGCCACAACTTTTGATCTCGGATCTTCACACTCTCTCAGCTTTTAGTTAGATAATGATTAAAATGCAGTTGTACCTCTCTGTCACAGAAGGGTTAACTCAAGTGTTTGTACAGGGCTTTTGAGGAAGCAGAAATGACTTTCTGGCAACACTGGAGTTAGTTTCCTACATCCTCCCAAGGGCCCAATGTCACTGTATACAGGATGGCTTTGTGCTTGAATTGCTCAGTTACGGATGTTTCTTTTTAAATGCCAGAGAATGACATAAAAGGCAAAAGGTCTGAATTCTGGCCATATGTCATCAACTCTTAAGCTTTTAAGATTGACTCTTTAAAATTCTCAGACATTCAACATATTGATGTTGTGGAACAGGTGGCAACATTAACCTCAATCTAACATAAGATTTTCTGTCCTGTATGTTCATTTATCCATGATAAAGTTTTATTGGGACGTTTTCTGGAAAAAAAAAAAGAAAAAAAATTATCTTGTGCAGGGGTTGGTTTGTTTTGTTGGCGGTTGTAGCTCCCGGTGATCCGAATCAGAATTTTGGGCCCCTGAGGTTTCCATGTACATGATGTAATATGTCCTTTGTTTTTTAACATCCCTTACAAATGCTTATAGAGTGCAGCTGGCCATGAAGAGACACGCCCATAGACCGGCATTATGGGAGGAGATTTCCCTCGTCCCCCATTCATATTAAACATTTTATGAATCCCTCAGGTGTGCTGAGGAATTTTCTCTTTTGCTGAGTTGATCAGAAAACTGTGTTTTTTTGTTGTTTTTTTGTTTTTTTTGCAAAAGCTGTACTCTCTCTGGAAAGCAGTACAAAATAGTAGTGATGTAAATTTTCAAAAGCAATTTAGCACTGACAAAGAAAAAAGTGTGAAAAGTGCAGCAATATTATATAAAGTCTTTTTTTTTGTTTTTTAGTTCATGCACACAGCAGTGTAATATTTCATGCTCTCCTGTAGGTGGTGACAAAAGAATCACTGAAGAAAAAGAGAATTTTATGTTTTTATTCTTTGCATTTATTCTTATTTTTTTTATGCATTTATAAATGCCTAAATTATGGAGAAATAATTATGGAGAATATCTACAACCTGAAACTTCAAGAATACTAACACAACGCAGTAACATTTTGAATAAAAAGCACATTATTGTGATTGGTTATCCCCTTACATCACATGACCTGCACTCAAATCAAATAATGCAAATTCATATAAAAACACTGACTCATAAACGGTAGAAAGTCACTGTCTGTCTATAAAGGTGTCTCTGTCAACCTCAAATACCCCAGGGCAAGTACACAGATAAATGTCAGTTTGTTGCCAAGGAAACTATTCCACCTGGCTAGCTTTAGACGGACACAGTCACCACTCCTTGTCCACTGGAAATGGCGTGGGAGGGTGTGTTTTAGTTTTATTGTATACTGAGACCAAGAAGAAGAGAGTGTTTTTCTTCATTTGTCTTATGGTTATCATGTTTACATTACTGTCAGAGACCAGTAATGAGGGGTTTAGTATAGCTTATGAATACGGCAAGACATGGAAAGTGAGCTTGTGCTTTGGGTGTTAATATATGGCTATAACGTCTAATGTATATACATTCAATTTGACGGATCAAGTGTTTGCAGCACCCTTATCTTGTGCTGTTATGTGAATCAAAGAAATTAATGATCAATCATCTCAAAACCTTATTTTCTTTTAGTCACACAGTCTCATGGATGAATGATATTGAATGAAGAACAGCTGCACCTGTAGACTGAAAAGAAAGTTGCATGCCTTAATTTTTTAGGTACAATCAACTTGGATGTTTAAAGGGCACCTATTATGGATTTTTGAAAATTATCATTCATAGTGTGTATTATAGATCTAAGTGAACAAAAACATCCTGCAAAGTTTTAAATATGAAAGTTCACCGTATACAAAGTTATTGTCTCTCAAAAGTAAGAGTCGACTCTGAGTCGCTGATATGAATCGATAGACGACCGATGCTTTTTCTCTGTCTAGATGACGTCAACCTGACAAGTTATTTGAATTAGATACGCCCACTTATTGCGCTCGTGCCACAGGGAAACCTTGAAAATTAGCGTCATGCAAAGGCGGGGTTTGGAAAAATGAGTCGTAGAACGATTCATATGGGAGTCACTGAGCAAATCAGGTAAAAATAAATGCATATTATAAAACAACAAAAGTGTTTTTTGTCATTGCATGCTTGTAAAACTGTTGTTGGGGACTCCCAAAACAATATTAGGAACATTTTAAATGCCATAATAGGTGCCCTTTAAGTCGTTTCAACTTAAATTACATTAAACTGACTTAAAAAAATTAGTTGAATCTTGTAAAACAAAAAAGTTGAAAATTACTTAATAATAAAATAATAAAATTAAAAATAATAAAAACATGTTGTCATAACTTATTGATCATACAGTACACGTTTTTACAGTGTAACTGATCTGAGATGGCAAATGTGTGAATCTTTAGTTTTGAGCGAGCTGAAATATGGATCTTGTTCTTGGAGTTTCAAACTAACTTAAGTTCTCACAGGACAACATAGGACCCATATCTTTGCTGGTTAATCTATAGGTAAAGGAGAACTCCGGTCAATTTTAACATTGAGCTAATTTTTTTGTACATTTGGAGTGATGTCAGTACAGAGAACAACGACAAAAATCGGCGTTGCCTACACCGTCTTTTTAAAATGTGCTCCCTGTTGACTTCAATGGGGCAAGTTTTAAACCTGCTTTTAGCCTCTTAACATCCTTGATTTGTCATTACAAGTGCACAGCCATGTGAGTGGTGTTATTAAGAGTGAACCCGTCAATCTGACTGCAGTAGATGTGAAAGATATGAATAAAAATGATGTTAATTCAGGCAGCTCACATACCTGTATTTATTTCCTGTTTTCGGTCGAAGTCCACAGTAGTCGATTGTGGAGTTCGCGTGCGCGATCATTGGTAACTAAGCAACAGTGGAGACTCAGACTGTCAGCTGTCAGCCGATGACGGTGCTGTGTGGTGTTCTGAGAATATCAGCTCAAATGGATAGTTCATCCGAATCAGATGTTGAACACACAGAGTTTTTTTTTGAGTTTGATGATCGCTCGCGCGAACTCGACAATCAACTACTGTGGACTGCGACCGAAAACAGGAAATAAATACAGGTATGTGAGCTGGCTGAATTAACATCCTTTTTATTAATATCTTTCACATCTACTGCAGTCAGATTGACCGTGTTCACTCTTAATAACACCACTCACATGGCTGTGCACTTGTAATGACAAATCAAGGATGTTAAAAGGCTAAAAGCAGGTTTAAAACTTGCCCCATTGAAGTCAACAGGGAGCAAATATTAAAAAGACGATAATACGGTGTAGGCAACGCCGATTTTTGTTGTTGTTCTCTTCATTGACATCAATCCCAATGTACAAAAAAGGGAGCTCAATGTTAAAATTGACCGGAGTTCTCCATTAAGAAGCATGGTGGGTACAGCACACCTGCATCCAATACATTCATTTGCGATTTGCCTTTCACCTCAATTGATTTATGAGAAAAAGTGACTTAAAGGTCACCTGACAACTTAAAGTTCTCAGGTGAGGATTATTATCATTAATATTTTAATGTGTTATTAATATTATTTAACAGATCATTATTTTCTTTTAAGAAGATCTTCTTCAACCCAAACCCTTTGAGAAGTCAATTTTGGATTGCATCTGCAAATGATTTCATGGCCACCTGTCCAAGTTAAAAGAGTTCAAGAAACACATTTGGACACGACTACCCTGCTCCTCAGGTAAGGTCGGATTATTATTAATATTACAGTAGAGCATGCTTTTCCTTTAAGCAGCTATAAGAGATTCTGTTCTTCAACCCAAACCCTTTGAGAAGAAGGCTTTATGATTCATGGTGGAGAAACTGAGATAAGCCCCCATGTGATAGAGGCTCCCTGGCCTCAAGGACAAAGACTTAAATCTTCTCCACTTCCCTCAGGTCCACTTGCTCTTCTGTGCAGATTAGCCTCCAAGGCTAGTGTGAGCAGTCTTGTCTACGGGATTAGATTTTGCTTTTCGAAGCTTTGCCATACCCCACACTTAAAGGCCAGGACAAAAGATTGTGGAGCACTTCAATCAACACAAAGCTGATTGGCGAGCGCTCCAGGAGAGCGCTCCAGGAGAGCGGAGAATGCGCAACGAATATCCATGGACGCACTCACCCTGAAGGGCCAGAGACATGTTCAACACTTGTTAACAAGTGTTCTCTTGTGACGGCCCTGTGGATCATTGAGAGTTGATCTCCAGTATGCTAGTACAGCCATCTAGAGTGTGATGCGGACTGTAGTGGATTTTCATCATACACAGGCCTCACTTGTTGTACTAGAACAACATGACTTCTGTTCAATGTAGTGTCTTGATGATTCCAAGTGGAACAGTAGATGTGTTATGGATGATCCCGGATTTCTGCCAAGACTTAATTTAATTCAATATATTTGGAGGAATGCTTGTGAGAAACCAGTCTTTGCTGTGTCTATAATTCATCTAATGTAAACTCGGTACTTAGTAGGCTATTAAGTGTGGGAGCTCTTTTTTCTTTGAAAGTTAATTACAGTAATCACCAGGATGGATGGAATAGCTACATAGTCTTATTCTGTCCTTAAATTAATCCCAACAGACTATGTATGTGAACGTCGAGTGAAAACAGCAATTGTTGGAAGAAACAATGACAATATTTTATTAATAACAAAACAGATGCTAAATGAACCGTATAAGACTGCGTTCAGGATGAATTTATCTCTGTGGAAAGAAAGATCAACAAGACGTGTGAGTGAATTTTATAAAGTGCTGGTAAAGCAAAGAGCAAAGCGAGAATGCAAATGTGCATTGTTGCAGTGACTCAGTCAGAGTGCCAGCTTGCTGCCCAGGGGGAGTGGCTCGCTGGCAGCACCAGCCATCACTATGATTGGATTCACTCACTACAAATGTGCTAATCTTGCCATTTCTCATTTGTCTCCATAGCACTGTAACAGAAACAGAGAGTCAGACAGAAACATCAGTCCACATAGTCAGACTGGAGTGCTTGAGTCACACTAGAGAGTCAGAATATGACAGCATACCTGCCACAATTTGTTCTTGAGCTCTTTCCACAGACCCTGCAGGAGATTTGCTAGATTGAGAGGACAGCCAGCGAGCTGGAACAGGCCATATATAAATAAATAATAACACACACACAAACACACACACACATGTCTGGTTCGCTATCTTTGTGGGGACTCTCCATAGGCGTAATGGTTTTTATACTGTACAAACTATATATTCTGTCCCCTTACACAGCCCCTGTCCCTAAACCTACCCATCACAGGAGACATTCTGCATTTTTACATTTTCAAAAAACATTACTTAGTGTGATTTATACGCTGTTCTCCTCATGGGGACCGCTGACTGGTCCCCACAATGTAGGTGATTTCAGGTTTTACTATACTTGTGGGGACATTTGGTCCCCACAATGTAATATAAACACGAGCACACACACACACACACACACACACACACACACACATGACTTGGAAAGACACATCTGTCTATAAAACAGTCTATTTTAAAATATTTTAAAATAGAAAAGCCCAGTTATTTTGAATTGCAATATTTTTTTCCACAATAACCGTTTTACGGTTATGTAAAAAATCCATGGCGCCATTAATAATTATTTATTTATTTATTAATTAATAATCCATTAATAATTAATGCAGCCATGGTAAGCAATTTCTTTAAAAAAAACATTAAAAAACCTTTGACCAGTAGTGTATCTATACAATTTATTAAAATATGTATCTGGTTTATGAACTAGCTAGTAATGATTTTTTAAACATATTAAATGAACAATAGGCCCCCCAAAAAATGTGACAAAATTAAAATCAACAAAGATTTTCAGACAAGATCAGACAAAAAAACAAACAAACAAAAAAAACAACAACACATAGGGCCAGGGGTAAAATGACATTATATCAAATAAATTTGCCTCAAAAGGCACTCTTTAACAACCAGGCAAAATGTCACAGAGGACACAGTCAACTGTAGGCTACATTAGGAGAGAATTAATATATCGACCAAAAAACTAGAATGATACTGATTTAAGTTTCAATGCACAAAAAGTCACTGAAGGTATTGACAATTTCCTGTTCTGTAAGTGAATTGAATCAGATCTGAATGATTCAGTGAAAGTTTGTCAAACTAAACTGGTTCAAACCTGTGAGTTCTTATTTTTGAACGATTCATTAAAAGAACCTCATAACTTAAGAGTCATTTGCTCGTGAATCAAACTAAACTGCGCGCAGTGCCACACAGTTTCCTTCAAAAAAATATTTTCCAAGAAATCTTCCAAGATCTTGGTGGATTTTTCAGCTTTTAATTTGTCTACCAGTTCCTTATAAAATGCGATTTTATAATATTGTACTGGTAATAATAATGACAACATGGCATTAAGCCTTTTGTTTTGGAGTATTGCTCCTCATAAATCTCAGCCCGTGTTCATTCACATAGTCAGCTGTCAACTAGGCCTATCTTTAAATATACACATATAGAGTCGCTTATTGTTTGGCCCACATCTCACCCTTTGTTTATGCTGTCTACTCTTTGTTATGAAATATTTCAGCTGTGTCAGAGTCTTGCCTCTCATGGTATAATATTACAGTTCTCACTGGTCACGTTTTATTTTGTCACACAGGAGACCGCAAAAGATCCGTGAACCAGCTTGAAGATTTCTTCTTGTGCATTATGAGAAAGTGGCATCTGTCTCGGCATGAAACGGAAGCTGCGCTTGTGTTTTCTTTCCTTTTGTATATATGAGTAAAATGGCTTCTTGAACAAGAATAAATGTAGGACGGCTGGACGGGACTTGATTTTGACCGAACGTGGTTTGTGGAGTGACAGTTTGTCCCACCCTCGCACCATGTAGCCCACAGAGATGTCACTGCAAGAGGGAGAAGTTATTTTGATTAAAGATTACGAGGACACATGAATAATATATATTTAAAAAACGATGTGCACAGATAAATCAATTAGTATAAATACCCTACAACATTATATAAAAAAATAAGAATTGCCCATTTTGATTTTGTCGTGTCTTTATAATAACGAGAAGAGCCAATGACACAATGGTATGATGTGTGTGTGTGTGTGTGTATTTGGCATTGATTCCTGGGATATCCATGAGACAATGAACATGCTGGAGCAGTGCCAAGTGATGCACGTGACAATGCGGCAGCTGGTTGGCTGACTTCAAGGCCACACTGAAGCAGGAGGCCAATTCATTGTTTACAGACCTGGAGCACTGCACGGGCTTGAACAAGAGTTTTCCCTGTGCACCCCACCAGGTGTAAGATTCATTCAAATTTCTAAGCACAACAGCCATTTATGTAAGGGTGTACAATGGATTTGCTTTGAACGTTGGGGAAATTGAAGAGTAAACCGGTTTAACAGATTTCACAAAATTATATTTTGTGGTAGTTTATCAACACATGCAAAGTAGTTGAAACCACATAAATGCATTATGTAATAGTTAACATTTACTGCATAGAATATGTGAGGTGTTCTATATTAAGCATGACAGAATTAAACATTTTCAGAAGGATATCTACCGATACCAATGGTTTGATTTTCTTAAGGAAAAAAATAAACTAATGTTGTAAACTATACCTCACTGTAACGAGGAGGCAGTGTCGTGAGGATCCATATGCAGCTTTATTGAAACAGAATGCAAGTCAAACAGGCAGAGTTCAATCACAGGCCTCAAGCACAATGTAGATAAGGCAGAATCAAAGTCAGAGTTAAGGCTGAAGATCAGGGCAGGCGACAAACACACAGGGTAATCAGATGACAAGGCAGATGCAATCAGAATAGGTAGGTGGCAAAGAATCAGAGTCCAGTAAACAGTCCAGACTTCGCAAGGAGGAAGCTGAGAGAACAGTTTAAATAGAGAGAGTCAATGGGAAACACCTGTGAGTCAAATCAGCCACAGGTACGGGGTATATGGGAAATGCAGTCCAAAGAGTTAGTACTTAGGAGATGGTGACCTCTGGTGGTGAGCGGAGGGAGCCACAGAGGCTGCTTTCGTGACAGAGCCCCTCCCCCGCGAGCGGCTCCTGAAGCGAGGAGGCAAACGACGCCGGGGTCTTCCTCGAGATCTTGGGGCAGGTTTGTCCGGGTGATCTCTGTGGAAATCAGTAGCGAGTGAAGGGTCTAGAACATCATTAGCATTGATCCAGGATCTCTCCTCTGGACCGTATCCCTCCCAGTCCACGAGGTACTGGAGGAACCTGCCCCGACGACGAGAGTCCAGGATTTCATGGACCCGGTAAGCCTCCTGACCGTCGATGATGGGAGGAGCTCTCTGGTCACCAGCCTCATCTAGGACCTCCTCTCCTCTCGGACCACCAGCGGGTTTGAGCAAGGAGACATGAAAGGTGGGTGAGATACGGTAATGGTCAGGTAAGGCTAATCTAAATTAAACTGGAGTGATTTGTCTAATGATTTTGAAAGGACCCACGTACCTGGGACTGAGCTTCTTGCAGGGTAACCGGAGCCATATGTCACGGGTGGACAACCAAACCCATTGCCCTGGTTGGTAGTTGGGATTGGTTCGCCGATGACGATTGGCATGTCCTCTGGTGCGATGCACTGCTCTTTGTAGATGGACATGAGCATTATTCCACGTCTCCTCACTGCGTTGTAACCATGAATTAATTGCAGGTAAGTCCGAGGGTTCTCCAGACCACGGAAACAATGGGGGTTGGAAGCCTAGGATGCACTGGAAGGGGGTGAGTCCTGTAGATGGCTTGTGGAGTGAATTTTGAGCGTACTCTGCCCATAACAGATAGCGACTCCAGTCTAACTGATTCTTCTGGCAATATGAGTGAAGGAAGCGGGTGAGTTCCTGGTTTAATCTTTCCACTTGACCGTTGGCTTCAGGATGATATCCGGAGGTTAGGCTGACAGTAATGTTCAGTAGCTGACAGAAAGCGGACCAGACTCGGGAGGTGAACTGCGGACCCCGATCAGAGACTATATCCTCCGGTAGACCATAGAATCTGAATACATTATTGCAGAGGACTTCAGCAGTTTCCAGGGCAGTGGGAAGTTTGGGAAGAGGTATCAGTCTGCAGGCTTTAGAGAAACGATCAATTACCATGAGAATGGTAGTGTGGCCCTGAGAGAGTGGTAGGGCCGTCACAAAGTCGATGGCGATGTGTGACCATGGCTTTTGTGGGATGGGTAATGGATGAAGGCCGGCAGGTAATTGACGCGGAGATTTGGAGGTATTGCAGATGCTGTAATTTTGAATGAACGTGATGGTGTCCGTTCGTATAGAAGACCACCAGAACTTGTTGAGGAGTTGTACTGTAGCCGTTATACCTGGATGCCCGGAACTAGGGTTATTGTGTACCATTTGTATTACTCTCTGTCTTAGGGCCAGTGGAACGTACATTAGGTTGGGTGGGGTTTCAGCCGGTGGTGGCTCGATGACCTGGGCTTCTGCGATTTCGGTTAGTATATGTCCCACTGCACAGGTGCGAGAATGATAGTGGATGGAATGATGGGTTCTTGATCTGGCGATAGGAGGTCTGACTCATAAAGTCGAGAGAGAGCATCCGCCTTGGTATTTTGAGAGCCTGGACGATAAGTAACTCTGAAATCGAATCTGGTGAAAAAGTGACCATCTGGCTTGTCGATGGTTGAGTCGTTTGGCTGATTTCAGATATTCTAGGTTACGATGATCAGTGAAAACAGTGAACGGATGTTTAGCCCCCTCCAGCCAGTGACGCCACTCCTCGAATGCTGCCTTCATTGCGAGAAGTTCGCGGTTGCCAACGTCATAATTCTGCTCGGTAGAATTCAATTTACGGGAGAAGAACGCACAGGGGAAAAGCTTGGGAGGTTCCCCCTGGCGTTGTGAAAGCACTGCCCCAATGCCTGTACTTGAAGCATCTACTTCTATGAATTCACGTTCGGGATCGGGATGGTGCAGGATGGGAGCGGTCGTGAATCTCTCTCTAGTGAACGGAATGCTGCTATAGCTGCTGAGGACCAGGTTAGTCGTTGGGTTCCCTTCTTGATCATGGATGTCATAGGGGCAGCGATACTGCTGAAGTTATGGATAAACCGCCGATAGAAATTGGCAAAACCTAAGAAGCGTTGTAGTTCCTTGAGAGTAGTAGGTTGGGACCAGTGAACTACCGCCTGTACCTTCTTCTCGTCCATGGCGACCCCTCCCGAGCTAATCACATACCCGAGGAAGGAGATGGTCTCTTGGTGGAACTCGCACTTCTCTGCCTTGGCATACAATTGGTGTTGAATGAGACGTTTCAGAACCGCTCTGACGTGTTTAACGTGCTCCTCATAAGTTTCAGAGTAAATGAGGATGTCATCAATGTAAACAATTACACTTTGGTTCAGCATGTCTCTGAAAACGTCGTTAATGAAAGCCTGAAACACGGAAGGACTATTGGACAGGCCGAACGGCATAACAAGATACTCGTAGTGCCCCGTCGTGGTGGAGAATGCGGTCTTCCACTCGTCCCCTTCACGAATGCGGATGAGATTATAGTGACAACTAAGATCCAGTTTGGTGAAATATCTTGCTTGTCTGAGTTGTTCGAGAGCTGCAGGGACGAGTGGTAGAGGATAATGGAACTTGGTTGTGATGTCGTTGAGAGATAGTCGATACAGGGACGAAGACCTCCATCTTTCTTCTTGACGAAGAAGAAGCCTGCTGATGCGGGTGACGTGGAGGGACGAATGAAACCTTTGACGAGTTCCTCCTGAATGTAGGATCTCATAGCCTCTGCTTCGGGTTGTGACAGCGGAAATACTCTGCCCTTGGGAGGTTGTGATCCTGGGAGAAGATCTATGGCACAGTCACTGGCTCGGTGAGGTGGTAAGTGTGATGCTTTCACCTTGCTGAATGCCTCGGCTAGGTCCTGATAGACACTGGGAAGTGGCTCTGTTAAGGAAGTCTCGCTCCCTTCTTGACGGGCAAGTTGTGAAGACAGTTGCGAAGACAGAAGTCTGACCATTGAGTGATTTGCTTCTTAGTCCAGGAGATAGAGGGGTTGTGCAGCTCCAGCCATGGAAGTCCGAGGATGATGGGATTTTGTGGTGATTGAAAAACAAACAGACGGATGGTTTCAGTGTGGAGGACTCCAGTGCTCAACTGCAGATCTTCAGTGGTAAATTTGATTCGACCGGAGCCCAGAGGTCAGCCATCTAGCGCTGCGACTGCCAAGTGAGAGTCATAGGGAACAAGGGGAATATTGTTATTTTTCGCAAGACATATCGATGAAGTTTCCTGCAGCCCCCGAGTCAATCAATGCTACTGTCTCAACGACCCTCCCCTTTATCTCCAGAGTGACTGCAATCTCTAAACTAGTAGTGGATTTGGGAATCGAACTCACCACAGTGGGATTGCGGGACGGACGAGTAGGACAGGTTGCTCTTAAATGTCCCGGTAATCCACAGTACAAACATAGGCTCTGTCGAATGCGTCTCTCTCTCTCTCCTCGCTGATGCGTGTTAAGCCAATTTCCATGGGTTCTACATCGGAGTTAACTGTTGCAAGTGTCATGGGGGAAGTGGACAGACGGTTAGTGCGACGAGATCGAAGGAGATTGTCGATCTTGATGGACAGCTCGATGTATTGCTCCAGTGATCTCCCCTCGTCGTGACAGGCAAGTTCAGACTGCAATTCCATAGACAAGCCTTTACGGTAGTGGAGCTTGAGAGGATCATCTGGCCACCCCATATGAGCTGCGAGAGTGCGAAATGATAAAGCATAATCCGCCGCCAAACCCCTTCCTTGCCGGAGGGATAGCAATTGCTAATCTGCCTCCTTTCCTCCAACGGAGTGCTCAAACACCTCTTTGAAGCGTTGAATAAAAACCCTAAACGAAGGGAAGGTTGGTCTATCCTCTCTCCATACTGCAGTAGCCCAATCCAACGCTCTCCCCATGAGAAGCGAATATACAAATGCGATGCGGTTCTCATCTGCAGGGTACAACATGGATTGTTGAATGACAAACATAGAACATTGAAGTAAGAATCCCTTACATCTGTCTGGAGATCCATCAAATTTTTCTGGGAAGGCGAGACGAGGACTGGAGGTGTTGGGAATAGCCTGTGCTTGAGGCGGAGGGGGGGTGGAACAGGCTCGCTAGGTACTTGGAGCCGAAGTGCTTGTAATGCCTTTACCAGATCTTCAGTAACCGAAGTCAATCGGTTGAGCTGTTGCTGGTGTGTGGCCAGGACCGATGCTTGAGCAGTGACCTCTGAGGTGAAGTGGTAGAATGCTGCTGGATCGAGATCTGGCGAAGTCTTCTGTAACGAGGAGGCAGTGTCGTGAGGATCCATATGCAGCTTTATTGAAACAGAATGCAAGTCAAACAGGCAGAGTTCAACCACAGGCCTCAAGCACAATGTAGATAAGGCAGAATCAAAGTCAGAGTTCAGGCTGAAGATCAGGGCAGGCGACAAACACACAGGGTAATCAGATGACAAGGCAGATGCAATCAGAATCCAGTAAACAGTCCAGGTCATACACGGGAGATCACACACGGAATAAACGCTTAGAAATATTTACATGGCATGACAAGACTTCGCAAGGAGGAAGCTGAGAGAACAGTTTAAATAGAGAGAGTCAATGGGAAACACCTGTGAGTCAAATCAGCCACAGGTACAGGGTATATGGGAAATGCAGTCCAAAGAGTTAGTACTCAGGAGATGGTGACCTCTGGTGGTAAGCGGAGGGAGCCACAGAGGCTGCATTCGTGACACTCACATTTGATGCATTGCTATAATATTAGAGGTTAAAATTAACAACAGAGTCCAAACTATTATATTCAACTGTTAATTATTTTTAGACATAAATAATTACACTCAAATAAAAACTGAAATGTTTGTATACAACTCAGTTGCATATAAGGTACTTTTCATAAACACTTGTCTTCATGACAAATTTATTCAAACATACATATATAATTACCAGTAAATAAATGTTGTTTATCTCTGGTGTTTTTTATAGCCAACTAATGAACCGTGAACACTGGATAACTTTCCTGAGGTAAAGTTAAGTGACATTGTTTCCAAGCTGTTTTTTGTTTTTGTTTTTTTTTTACGTCTTTCTGCGGTTGAAACACTGATTGAGCAGTTACATTACACATTATACATTTCGGTCAGTTGTACTGTATCTTTCAACATACCTTCTGATGATCATGTTTTTTCGTCAGCTTTGACATATTTAACATAAGCATATTTTCATATTTTAAAAGAGTTTAATCGTTGCCTTTAAACGATTAACTAAAATCAAATTTTAGTAAGATTAATGCTTTAATAAAGCAAAAACATCTGCCAATGGGGTATGACAATTACAATAGAGAATAATATATTATTACTAACAATAATAATAATAATAATAATAGAGCATATCTTAATTGGCTGGCAATCTTAGTCCAGATTAAAATGCATACATGTATGAGTGTAAACACATATTTCTGTTGTTCCACATGCGCCACCTACTGTCAGAGTGTGAGACAGTGCATTTTCTTTCAGCCGGTCTGCTGCTTTTGTTCTGATCAATGTGA
The DNA here is from genome assembly GCA_031834385.1 of Semotilus atromaculatus. Taxonomy (NCBI): domain Eukaryota; kingdom Metazoa; phylum Chordata; class Actinopteri; order Cypriniformes; family Leuciscidae; genus Semotilus; species Semotilus atromaculatus. Next base: position 26,265,002 of record JAULUF010000005.1, on the reverse strand, counting down.
AAATCAGACCGATTTATTTACGGACCAAAAGTCAATGCAACAGTGTTATAAATTGTAACTGGTCAATGGGAAAAAAGCTAATGTGCATTCTACTTATTAAGTTCCCACGACAACAATCATCATGCATGTGCATAACCGCAATATGGATGAGACTGACACTGTTGGCACAGCGTCTTCAGAGCGCTCGTGAAATGCTGAATTAAACCGATAAGACATGATGCAGCAACTACCATTTCAATAATATCCACCGGGGCCCTATTCAACCGCTTATATCGTTTATTAGGTAGGGCCGGTGATGTGCCGAATTTCGACTGCCTGCCAAATTTTTACCCCCCTTGTTGAAGTATCTACCCTAACCCCCACAACTAATCCTAAACCTACCAATACTGGGGGTAATAATTTGGCTGGGTCAGAATTCGGTACAACACCGGCACTGTAAAGAGATCTGAAAATAAATTGAATCCTTCTTCTTAAGAGACACGATCCCTTTAAATGATGAACAGATTTAATAGGCTTTTATTCACATATAATCATTGATCAGCAAACTTCACTCATGTATGATAAACAGAAGCTCAACCTTGCTTAATTCATGAGAACGAATTAGTTTTGTTCTTGCATGTCAAACAAGTACAGGTGAGCTTCCGCTTACCATACATGAGTGAAGTTTTCTGATCAATGATTATATGTGAATAAAAGCCTGAATTAAATCTGTTGCGACCATGTCTCTCCCCCTCCATCCCCCCTAGAAAATATTACGGGACAGCATCCTGCACACAAATATACTGAGAATTATCTAACTGTTTAGCTTTATTCTTTTTCTTCCATGTGCAAAGTGAGCTTAAGTTCACCACATTCTGTCATCATTTATAATACCCTGTGTCCTGACTCGTTCCAAACTTGCCCTGCATGGCTTTCTTTCTTATGCAGAATACAAAATTAGAAAGAATTTTGTTTTACAGTGAGGATATTTCAGCAAACCTGTGGGTGCTCTGTTCATCTGGATCAGTTCATTCAACAACTGTTATGGTGTCCCAGCCACATTCCCCTTTCTGAATTTTTTTCAAACAATGATGCATGACCTGTTTCCAACAGCAATACAAAGCAGCACATGCGTGACATGCAAACCACTCCTAAAATCTGCCAGCTCTTTCCATCCATTCAACATCTCATGCATGCAAATTCTGGCCTGCTTTGGACCATCAAAGGCACTATGTCATTAGTTCCCCGTCTTCACATTGCTGGACTTATTGGGTAAAACAGAGATTTAGAGTTGTGAGTGATAGCAGTCTAGTCCCTTGATTTAAAGTCAATCTGAATTCAATGCAACTGTTACCGCGGTACCACACACTTTTTCATTAGCGTTACTGTAGTATTTTTCCTATACATTTTTTCTGTAGAAATTGTAAAGGATTTTTCTATATAATTTTCAGATTTTATGTAAAAACTATATAAAAAGTATGTAAAATTCAGGAAAAGAAATGCTTATATTTAGGCTATAGTTAAATAATAAAAAGAAAAAGTTAGATAAGTAACAATAAACATTAAAAAACTATACATTTTAATATATAATTTTTAAAATGAAGTTCAGATTACACAAAGCAAATACCATTGCCTTGAAAGGTTTATACAGATAGAATCGACAGTTTTTACATAATTAAGATTTTTTACTTACAGAACTGTTTGCAACTCATTTTATAAATGTGACGTATTTCCAAAAGAAAACAGAAATTCAATGAGAAAATTCATCTGGTATTGATTAGAAAATGGGCGTTACACATCAGACTCAATGAGAGATTCCTGAAACAATGTAAAAAATTATTTGGCCAATTGGTTAATATCATCTAATAGTTTACGTGGCCTAAGTGACATCAGTGGAAAAGTTGTTTCAGAGGACGAGCAAGTTAGTAGCCTGACGTCGTCATACTCAAGATTCTAGTCAGAACTTCCCACCATCAAATTTTGTGGGCGGGGCTAAATTCGGCTGGCATCCAGGCTAGCAAGTTAATACATTTTTATTTGAAATAACATCCACCAATGAATTGTTCACAGTAAGACCAAGAACATAAATTTGTCACGATTGATTTCATGTTGATTTTAGAAACCTTTTTTTTTTCTGAACTTATCACGCTCTTTTTGTTACGGCTTGTTTTGTTTGCCAGCATTCTTGAGAGGAAAGCTAGTTTTTGTTTGGAGAAGATAAATGTGTTTTCATCCAGGTTGTTTGCACAATTAGTGCCTGTTGTGTCAGCAAGGAGCCGTCCATTGAATCTTAGATCCTGTACTGAAGCTCCATTATTAGCAAAGTGTCATTCAATCTTAGTTTACAGAAAGAAAATTACACCCATTTGATTGAATTCTGGAACGTCAACCTGTTACAAAAGCAATAGCAAGCTCATTTCTAAATATTAGCTCAATTTATTGAATGTGACCTAATCTATTCCCTTTCTCAGCTGTGAGAATCCGATGCAGTAAATGCTGTTTCTCTAGTCTACTCTGTCCCTCGCCAGTGAAAGCTACGGTTTCTTCACTACCTCTTGGTAAAGCATTGACTAATTTTCTCGACGATCAGTATGTATTTTTTTGTATACATGCATTAGGTCAGGAGGGAATGAATCTGGCAGAGTAAAAGTCTCATTTTGCTTAGGTTTGTGAAGGCCGATACCTGAACTCCAGTCAGGGTGCTTCGCGGCTGCAGTGCTGTTATTTCCAAAATAATTTGGGTTTTCAGCTTATTGTTTATTTAGTTTTTTAACTTTTGTTTTCTTGGTTTGTAGTGGACTTTCTTGACTTTTAGGATCGTTCCTAGAAATCTGAACTGTCTGTTGTCTATTCTTTCATTCTAATAATTTTTCTTTGTTTTCTTTAATTTTCTTTAACTTGTTTTTTCATTACATTATATTGCATGTATAAGTTGTGTTTTTTATTGATTTTGACTTTTCATTGCCATTTGTCTTTGCTTTAAGCAACTGGTTATCTACTTAATTTACTTTACTTATTAGTGGCAACGTTTATTTGTCCTTTATTTGGGTTTGACTTCGTAGTATTGAGTGTATTGTGTAAATAGTAAAGTGTATTGAGTCATATACGCAACCCATAAAAAGTTATTTATTTTGATGTACATCTTTTTGTGTGTTGGCAGGACTTGAGCACCGGGGGCAGAGGACGGGCTTATTTAGGTGGTGGTATCTTCCTCACCGTGTGTTGTGACCACCTCACCATGTGCTTGGTATCAACCCCTGTGTGTGTATGTGTGTGTGTGTGTGTGTATGTGTGTGTGTGTGTGTGTGTGTGTGTGCACAGTGAAGTACAGTGATCTTCATTTGCGGGTGGCGTGGCCTGACTTTCTGCCTCTTGGTAAGCCTCGTCCCTGGCCCTGATGTTTCTTAACTAGTAGTGGCCAGTTATTCTATAACAAAGTGCCCCATAATAATTTTTACTATTGTTCTCTTTTACAAAATGTCAATAAACTATATTTTTGTATAAAATTCTTCTAAGTTAAGGTTTCTGAACTAGAGTGGTTGAACTTGAACCAATACTAGAGAAAACACATTTGTGTTATTGGATTTGGATGCAATGTAGTCATATTTTTCATAAATTTACTATCAGTATCATTGTATGGAACATGGAGGAAGAGCTTAATTTCCCAGAATGATCTAATTTACCCAAATTTAGACTAGTTCTTGCCCATTTTGTTGTCGTGTTGGAGTAATGAAATTCCACTATTGTATGACTGTGTGTTTAATTTCATTGCATTGCAATTAATTAAACTCCTCTTCCTTTCATTTTAATTGAAATTTCACTTCAACATCCTGTGAATGGTGGCCAATTCATTTAAAATTCCAGCTTGTGTATTGAGGAACTTATTCTTATGAGTGTTGCTCAACCCAGGTGATCATCCATCTAATGTAGGACCAAGTTTACTCAAATTCTCTGGTTTATTGACCTATAGTGTATTTCATTATTTATCGAAGTTATTGGGGTCTGTTAATTCAGAAGGTGTGGCCTCAAGTCGATGGCCAGAAGCGCACATAATCAGTTGAGCTGCTGGCACAAGGAGAAGTGCTCCAACAACTGACAGGAACTACACTCTGTTCAGAAGCTTGGGTACAATTAGAGCTCTTTTATAAATCTTTCATTCATATTCATCTGTAAGGCCACTTTTGTCTTCATTTCTTTCCACTTCCGCAGGGCTACGAGAGCTCTTGAGCTTAATCAGAACAGGGAAAAAGCAATTCATTCTGCTTATGTCAGTGTGAAAGAGGAGGCTCTGTCAGGAGGCTGGAGAGCTCTTGACTCCTCTGCTCAAATGCTCTCCTGTGGGTCACACGTTTTTAAACAAATGAATGAAAGATGAAATGCAAATTATATGGAAAACATGTCCAGCAAAATAAATGTTGTGCTGTTCACAGCTATTGATGGGACTGGAAAGGTGTAGGAGGGAGTGTTAGAACTGGTTTTACCGCCAACAAAAAAGAGCTTTTTACCCCCATTTACCCCCGAGCAAATGGGCGGTGTCTCCATGTAGGACACTATATACACAGAGCTTAGAGTTTAACACCAGCTTATGTTCTCAGCAGGAATCATTAAAGACAAGGATCTTCCTTGCCTATAACATTGTTTAATTTTTGGAGCAGGTTGTTTTACACTGACTCTGGACATATATATTCAGAAGCTGTTAATGCAATTAATATAAAATGTCTTTTTTATATATAATGTGGTAACACAGCACTGACATAAAAATTACTTTTTGTAAGTTATAAGAAAAAACATTATTCCAGTATAAAATTGTTTATACAATCAATTGTTTAATTAATTAAATATTCTTTAATTAATTTAATAAGAACTATTTAATTAATTGTTAATTATTGTTAATTGTTAATTTTATAATATACTTTACTATATTGTATATTCTACATATACACCTTTATATTTATATTTTGAATGAGAAAATTTGGAAAAAAAACTGCAGGGAAACATGCATATATTTTCTAAGATACTTTCAAAATTAAAATAACTGTAAATATTAATTTTATTATCAAGTACTGTATACTTTTCTGAACTACAAAGTATTTTAAAAGGTACCAGAATTTTATAGGAATTGTTTATGTTTTTTTTGTTGTTGCCATCTTAAAGAAGAGGCAGCATATTCACTCAAAACTCTATTTTGCTTTTTTTTAATTTTTTTTTTATTCTATTGTTTCAGGTTAGTTGTGATATGGTATTTTGCATACATGGTAAATTAGATGAACTTATTAGGAAACAAACTCTTTATAATGGAAACAAACATGTCTTGTTGCTTTTAAAAAGTTCAGAGACAACCCACTTCAACCCCCCAGGGTTTTACTGCTGTACTTCTCCACCTGTGACCTTGTCATCACCCACAGCATTCTTCCCAAAACAGCCTGTCGTTTCTGACCTTCCTCGTCTGCACTTTGTCACCTTGGCTGCTCAAGAGTCCTGATTATTCAGGCCGTATGGTTTGTTCACCCTTGCAGTGAGGACAACACACACCTAAGAACACATGAATATGATTCATTAGAGCTGTTTGTAATGTGAAGTATCACTTTTATAGACATTGACCCATAGGGCCAGGGAAGCCTTTTTCTAGGTTGATTTTCCCAAAAAGTTTAACACACTGTGGTGCTATCAAAGCTGAAGGTTGCGGGTTCGACTCTCAATACTGGCAGGAAATGACTGAGGTACCCTTGAGCAAGGCTGCTCACTGCCCTGGGTGTGTGTGTCCACAGTTTGCAGTGTATGTGTTTTCACAACTCCTAATATGTGTGCCCTAACTTGGATGGGTTAAATTCAGAGGTTAAATTCCGAGTATGGGGTACCATACTTGGCCTTCACATGTTAAATTCACTTAAGAAAGAACAATCTTCAGCCTTAACTTGGAGATGGTTTGTAGTTTCATTTAATCATTAAAACTTATTTGACAATAGTGATGAGATGGAAGAAGACTGACTTGGAAGCACAATGGAAGGATGATAGACTATAAACAAACAATAATTGTACTTGTTCCATTTTTCCTTTTTCATTAGGCAGAGATGTAAAGCACAATGCTAGAGTGCAGAGGGTTTAGAGAGGCCATGGTGGGGCCACCCCAGTTTTTGGCTCCACCTTATTCTGTGCTGTTTGGCAGTCAGCCTGCTGTTTCACAGCTGTCTAGATCTCCAGAGTTTCCACATCACTGCACTGAGCCAGAAGCATCCAGGCATCCAGCACAGAGTCTGAGCACATAAACCTGTCATGTCTGATCGAAACCAGATCCTTTTTAATTGTAAACTAAGCATAGAGGTGACAGGTGTAACTTTTTGATAAGCCATTCACAGGTTGATTTCCCCGAAAAGTTTGAGCATTGCAACATTTGGTATGAATTTGGGATGGGACTGTATATTTGTTAGACCAGTGGTAGATGGCAGTTCCATTTGGTGATGCTACTAAATTACACTTCACCTTTAACGCAGTGCAGCAGTATTTTATTTTATTATTTAAGTATATTATAATGACATTTATGGCACCTAATCTTTTTTAAAGACCTAATGGTAAATACATATTTTACTGCTGTCATTTTTTTTTTATTACATCCATTTGTGCTCTGATAGTTTTGTCAACAAAAGCACACACACATCTAAAATGTCCAAGACAGGCAGAGAAAAAACTCTTTACTCACCTGCATTACTTGTCTTTGTAATATAAATGTGAGCTGTTGGTAAAAGCGGCTCATAGGCATTTCTCTTGGCAATGCTTTCAGAAGTTTCTTAGTTGTATTTCTGCTGTCTTTAATTGAACAATGGCACTTCATAACCCATAGTGGATTTAAACATAGCATGAGCAAAGTTTGCCTGGTCTGTAATCACGGCAGAATATGACAGTTGAGCGACAAAAGAGGAATGCATTGACTGGAGGAGTGTGCATTCTTGGAAACTCTTCCTTCTAGAGTAGAATTTTGCAAATTACGATTCCAGTTTTCAGAATTTTGGCACCAGAGTAAGTGTAAAAGATACATGACTGATGCTTTAAGTTGTAAATGAGCACAATCATCTAATGAGCACAGTCACTTAATTGAGACTGTGACAACATTTCCCATGACAAATCCTATACAGCACTTGTACAGGCATCCAAGGGATTTTCTGAAACCACCATGGATGATAAAGGCATGTCAAGGGTTGCTATATAGATGTTAACTTGAGTAAGTAGAATATATTTTGAATAATTGTAATGCAAAAAAAAAAAAAAATAATTCTAAAACTGTTAACATGGTTATTCTCGCAAATTTGGTCATTTAATTGACCTAGTGATTTAAAAATTGTGTAGAATCTTAAATATTTCTTCATTACTTTACATCATATTAATTTTGAAGATTTTAAAAACTTGATCCCTGATTTTGAGTGTGGAATCTCACTGTACATTGTTACAATTTACTAGTGCTGGTGATTAATATTCCTCTTAATGAGGATTAATTAGTCAACAAACATCATAGTTTGTCTACAAAATGTACTATAGTTTGAATAGTAGGTCATATATTTTCCCATGTTTAAAATCAGATAAAAAGATTTGGTCATTTTTGTTTAGAAGCTGCGTGTCCTGTAAAAGCAACAGCTGTTTACAGAAAGGAAAATAGTTTTTTAAGCACTGCTGTCCTGTTAGAGATGAAGACAATCAGCCAAGTCTTAGTCTGGAGTTACTCAGTCAGTCAGTCCATGAAGTCAACTAGCTTAGATCTCATACATACTCAGGAAACCCAGGGAGCCAGAATCCTGGGATTGTAATGCAAAAGGGAGGAGCGCACAGGAAATGAAAAGACACAAATATTTGCAGATGGCTGCAGATGGCATAAAACAATGCTTTATATCAATATAGCCCTGTTACATAATAAATATGCACAGTGGAACTACAAATATACATACATGTAGCTACACTGTTCTTATCTATTGACTCAGTACCGTACTTAACTATAGGCATTGTAGCAATTTTATATCTGTTGAACCATCTGGACGTCCACATAAGCAGCTACTCAGAAGAACAAGGGAGAGGTAGCTGAGCATTCAGTGGCTGAATTTGGGGGTGAAGCCGTTGAATTTAACAGTTTCCTATGTGAGTAAATCTCCTTGCTCCACTCTTCCTGCCGCTGGCCTCATTTTCAGTTCCCGCCAGGAACAGGCTAAGACTTTCCTCTGCACTCTTGGTCTTCTTTAACACCACAGAGAACCACATATAGACACACATAAACCACCAACCAAATCTGTCACGCTCTCTTTCGAGAGCATGTGAGAATGAGAGGAAAAATAGATGCACGAGACATTTTGAGCTGGCTGTTTTAAGACAAATGACATGTGATGTTGACTTCTGAAGTCTTAAACCTTGTACAGATTCAAAAGGAAGCATTCCACAAAGAATTCAGTACATAATGTCAACACCTAATGCTTCCAGAAAAGCTTCCCCTCCCTCCCTTCCTCGGCACAGCATGTATTGAGTTCCAGACCACACCCAACCAGAGTTCTGGGCAGTTCAGGATTTTGGAGAGGAGGAGCGCGCACTTTTTCCTCATTTCACTACTACTACGTTTACTCTGCAGTCACGCTTGCATCACTTCGTCTCCACATCTGGCTGCCCTTTCCAAACTATACAGTATTTGACCCTTTTAGGCTTCTCTACAGCGGTGAGTGTGAATCATAAGTAACTTTTTCTGCATGCAAACAGTTTTTAGATGAGTGATAAAAAAAGAGGATCATAGCATCTCAGATGTCTAGAAAATGCTGTCTGGAGTCAGTAGACAGTTGATTTATTGCTGTCTAAGAGGTTTTATTTATGTGTTTGAGAGTTTATGGCCTTTTAAACTGAAGAGAAAAGAGTTTGTGAGAAAAGGGGCGTTGGCGGCTATGCTTCACTGATGAATCACCAGCTTATACTTATTACTTAGACATGTTTTGTTTACTTGTAATCTTTTTAATTATACTTTGAAGAAAGTGGGAGAATCTAGATGGAGTTTTTACATCAGAAAAGAAAAACTATATTTTGAAAAAACTAAATTATCCAGCAGGCTACTTAAATCTTCAGCATTAATTCTCATGTTTGGCGGCTGTGCATTTTAAAATCTTTTAGAGCGAAGAACCACCAACTTTGTCTCCTATATCGCCCCCTGGTGAAAGTATTTTATCTGTCAATATAGTAAATATTTAATAAACAAACATTTTCCAGTTAAATGTTGTAGATGAAAAATAAATGTAGATGTTGTAAAAAAGATGAACATTAAATGTAGAGGGTGTGATGTTTTGTGCTTTACAAGGCCAGTGTTATTCCTGAGGTGGTGCTATAACATGTTTCTCATGTCAGATTAATTTTGCATGTGTGGCATTTTATCTCACTCAGTTCAGTTTGTGCGACATAGATAGTTGCAGTGTTTTCTCAGTGGCACATTCCAGAGTGTTGCTCGTGGGATTTTGGGGGTGTTGCTCGTGGGTTTTGGGGGTGGGGAGTGTGAAGTGTGTTCATGAGGTGCAGCCGTTTTCACTGGACTGGATTTCCGGATGCCCGTCTGCTCTGCTATTACAACACAAACACAGCCGCAGTGAGTGGCATAATTCAAACCAACCTATCAAAAGCCAAACCGCTCTAGGAAAGGATATATCCACAAGCCTTTAAAACACAGTATGATTTATAGTATGGCCACCATGAAAACTCATATCCACCGTTATTTGAAACATATTTATCATTCTACATACATTTTGTGTGGGAGTCCAACCTTTCCATACATCACCCATGGAACAACTCTGTTGTGGTGGCCATTTTGTACCAACTCCCCTGTTGAGAGTCTGTATTGGATGATTGAATGACAACGGGATGGCTTTTTTTTCTCCATGTATTAATTTTCCATGCTACAAAAGTGAACGATTTTTCCAGTTGCTTGTTGACTAAGTTGCTTCCAACCTCAGTGTCTTTTTCTCTTTTGGGTCTCTGATTGATCTTACTGAAGCCACTCAGAAATGTGCTGCTTGCAGGGCTGTCCAGAGAATAGGTGGCGGGTTTTGTTTGCGGATGCGCTGTTTCATTAGAATGCATGCTGTCAATGATTGGATCAGGAAATGCCTCTCCCTTTGGCTGAGCCTAAGCTCTGGATACTTTGTTGTTTTTTTTCTCACGTCAAGCTCAGAGTGACCGAGCTACAGTTGATTCTTCCATATAGTCGTAGATTTGTTTAAAAGAGTTTAGCATGTTAGGCCGGTAGTTAAATAAACTAGGTTGAATCAATAACTGACTCAGAACACCATGTGAATAAACATCCATCTGAATATTATCATATTCACAGTATTGCAAAGCAAAATAAAATTTTGTTGTGACTGGGTATCTGTTTACATTTTCCTGATTTGATTCACTCTGTATGTATTATATTCACTCATAAGAGTAATTTGTTTGTGAATCATGCAAAATAGTCTCTATGTTTCTGATTCATTAAAAATAACCTCATAAAATAATCCCATAAGAGTCATTTGTTCATACATGTTGAATGATTATTTTTGTGTGCATAAAAAGACTTTCTGACATTATTTTGTGCTACGGAGTCTTTTTATGCATCGCATTCAATACAGATAGCAAACTCATTCATAGTACGTGTTATATGTGTTGTACATTGTCCATATGCAAACATAATAGGCATTAGATTTTTAAAGGGATAGTTCACCCAAAATTAATTCATTTACTCACTATTTACTAACCCTCATGTTGTTCCAAACCTGTATGAGTTTCTTTCTTCTATTGAACACAAAAAAATATATCATGAAGAATGTTGGTAATCAGATGGTTGACGGTAGCCACTGACTTCCACAGTATTCTTTTTTCCTACTATGGAAGTCAGTGGTGACCATCAACTGTCTGGTTCCCAACATTCTTCAAAAAATTAATATATGTTTGGAACAACTTAAGGGTGAGTAAGTGATTTTTGGGTGAACTATCCCATTAAGGTATATGAAGCTTAAAATGTGCCGCTACTCCTACATGGTCATTTCATGTTCAAATGAAACTAACACCACATTATTAATAACTTTAATTGAAGGGAGACTGTAATGGACTGGTAGATGTTTCCAAACTCTATTATTGCTTCAGCAAAACTATAACAAAGAATTTCAGATAGTTTCATCTTGCCATGAACTACTATTGTGAAGATTCGGTTGATAGTATCAGATTATTGGAGAGTTCTCTGGAAAATAATACGGTGAAATGAGAGAGAAAAAATGAAGCAGTCCTCTAAAGATGTTTCTATTGACTTGAGGCTTTGTAATCTATATTTGTTTTCACCAATTACAGAAAGAATAACACTGAAACTCATTCCTCTCCAGTGATAGGTTGAATCCAGGGTCACTGTTTTGTCACTGACAAAGTGGCTGGGAAAATGCGTGAATCGTAAAACCAGTCTGAGTCTTTGAGTCTGGGATGTTATGATGTGTTTGCATGTTTTTGGGATTGAGACAATGAGTTGCACATGTGTTGCTGTGAATTTTGGTAGCCAAGTGTGCACAGGGGTGACATTTCTGAAGCTTAAAGAGCTTTGCATATGAAAAACTCTATGAGGAGGTCTTATGAGATACCAGCCTTACCAGAGACCCAGACCAGTTTCAAACACAAGAATAGTGTCATGTTTAGCAATAAACAGTCACATTCCATACGAATGTAATATAGGAGAAAGGAAGAGACGTATATCTCCTTTACAGACATGTGTTTAGAGATGAGAGGAGGATTTGATCATATGGGTGTGTCTGTATTGTCATGCCTTATAAGGTAGTGTTTTACCAGTAAATTTTCAGTCATAAATGGCATTTTATAGAATTTGGAGAATCAAAGGGAGGGTGCCTGATTAAAGCAGTGATGTTCATGTTAATGCCAATAATCATTAGCCTATTTTAAACCTATTATATTTTTCTAAGGAAACACTAAAATCAATGTCAATTCGATGTCTAATCAATTTTGTGAGTTTAAGTACTGAAAAGTATAGTGTAAATTCTGGATTTTGAGATGAGTAATTGGCTATTGTGGAAAAAATGGCATAGAAATAGAGTAATAGTGAATATTTTCTTATTAATACTGTGATGTTTCTTAGATTTCAACGTGTTTTCAAACTCCTGGATAATGAAGAATCAGTTTTTCAGTGTGTGTCACACTTTTGTTCAAAAGTTTAGGGTCAGTAAGATTTATAATACTTTTATTTGGCGAGAATGCATTAAATTGATCAAAAGTGACAGTAAAATGATTATGACTATTTCAAATAAGTGGTGTTCTTTTGACCTTTTTATCCAAAAACTCTGAAAATGTCATAGTTTCCACAAACATTAAGCAGCACAACTGTTTTTCTACATTGGTAATAATAATAAATGTTTCTTGAGCAGCAAATCAGCATGTTAGAATATTAGACACGACACTGAAGACTGGAGTAATGATGCTGAAAATTCAGCTTTGACATCAGAGGAATAAATTACATTTTAAAATATATTCTATTAAAGCATATAAAATATTTTAAATTTCTATTTCACAATATAATTTTTGGTAACACTTTATTTTACGGTGTCCTTGTTACATATGTTACATGTACTTACTGTAGTAATTATGCATAATTACATGCAACTAACCCTCAACCAAACCCTAATCCTACCCTATCCCTATAGTAAGTACATGTAGTTACTTAATATTACTCTGTACTTCAATATATAATTACACTGTAACAAGGACACCTTAAAATAAAGTGTAACCTAATTTTTTTAATACTGTAATTTGGATCAGATAAATGCAGGATTGAGCATAAGAGACGTCGTTAAAAACATTTAAAAATCGTACATATCCCAGAGTTTTGAACAATAGTGTTTATGACCTAAGTCAGTCTGATTTTACTGAGCATTGGCCTCAAAACATCTTCGCTTGTCTGTAGTTTTAGCACACTTAAGATCTAAAACCTGCTGCTTTAAGTGCACTGGAAGCAACAAGAAGCTCTTTGGGAGTAACAAGAGTCCTCTATTCATCCCTGCTGAAAGATCAAAGTAGCTACTGAGAATCTGGACAGTGTGTAAATGCATTAATCATGGCCGTCCTGATTCTCACTGAGAGAGGTTGTCTGGATGTAGCCGCTGGGTTTCGGCAGCGTGTCTTTTGACAGATCCATGTGGGAGCCGTTACTCACGCTGGCGGCGTGTCATCAGTGGAATGCGATGTGAAAACACAGCCTGCGGCACCTGAGCGCCATTGCTCTGCGGTAGAGCCACAGCAATGAAGATGAAAGCCTATCAGCTCCCAGTGCAGACTTTCAACCCAGCAGGCCACGCCGAGAGCCGAACGGGACCCTACCGTGTGTGAATGAGGCTCCTCCTGGGATCAGCTGCAGCAGGAACACATGTGCCTTGCCAAAATACACTCCTTTTCCAAAAGAGGAATCCCTTGTGCCAAAACTGCCCGGTGTTGAAATATCAGTGAAGAACCTCAGGGTTGTTTCCAGAGACCTTAGGGCTTCGTAAAAGTTGCGTTCACACTGGCACATCATTTTTGCTGGGTGTTTGTTTTGCTTGTTCCTTTCCTTTTTTTGTGTGTGTGTCCAAAAGTACTTGTGGGTGGGGCTTAAAAGGCTTTATAGACGATACCCAAAACCAAGCTTTGTTTGTTCAGTACATTTAACTTCATTTCAGGCAGCCTTCCAAAGGCAGCAATTCTGGCTTTTGTGTTTTCTCCAAAAATAAGCCTTGTGCTCCCATTATATTTCACAAGCTCCAGTGGTGCTGCAGGGGTTGAACAGTAAGGAAAAGATAATCAGAGATGTCAGTAACAGATAGTGTTCTTGGCGTGTGTTCAGAGCTCCATCATTTCAATTTCTGCAACATGTAAGGTGTAGTTGTTTGTTCATTTGAGGAGCTATTCCTATCTGAACTGACTCAAAAATGACTTGTTTGTTTTAAGTGTGGTTTGTTGATTAAGGCATATTGAATAACATGTTTGGTCATTTAGATATTAAGGTCAGCATGAAATGGAAATGCACCCTTTCTAAATGTTTCTTATTGATCTTATTGAGAACAACTGATTAATGCATATAATTTGTTTTACATTTTAAACAAAAGGTCATAACTGCCTCTATCCAATCAACAAACGAAACATAGAACCAAGTCCCCGCTCTACATTTTTGTCTATTTGCTATATGTTTTTATTAGGAAAACTTTATGTTACATGACATTTTAGGTTAACCAGCAAAACATATTTACATATGGCTTTGAATTATGTCATAAAATTAGTAGGGGTGGGGAAAAATTATTCACCAATGCATTGTAATCCTTCTTCAAATGATTCTGAATTTGATTGATAAAAATGTTTTAAAATATGTTTTAATCAGAAATTTTCATTATTATTAAATCTGCTTAAAAAACAGCTAAAATAACAGTTCACCCAAACATGACAATTCTGTCATCATTTACTCACCCTCGTTCCAAACCCTGTGTCTCTTTCTTCTGCCAAAAAAAAAAAAAAAACACATTTAAAAAAATAAAAAACTTTATACAGTGGAAGTCAATGAGGTCCAATGTTGTTTGGACCCCAATGTTCTTTATAGTATCTTCTTGTATGTTCCACAGAAAAAAAGTAATACAATATTTGGAACAACATGAGGGTGAGTAAATGATGACAGAATTTCCATTTTTCACTCGATGCAAGCTGTCCACACCGTACACGACAAAGCGACCGTTGCAAATCCATTTGTCTTTCATATCAGAAGTAGCATTGAAATATGTCAGAAATGGAATGGGGCATCAGTTTAATGTCGGGAATTTGTCATGTCACTTCATGCTATGCTGTATTTAGTGTAGACAGCATCACAGATTGTGAGTTATAATTTAATTTTGTCACACCTCTTGCATCTGGTGGAGACACAGTGTTACACGCCCAAGATTTAACATTATATGGTAAAAAGTGTGATGTAGAATATAATTCTGCAGAATAGCAGACAAAGAAAACAAAGGGAAAGTATGGTGCCCAGCCCAGTATGTTCCATGACGTGAATGAAGTGGCACAGACGAGTCAAAGATGTGTGGCAGTGGTCTGTTTGTTTCCTTGATCCTTGTAGCGAATTACAACACATAGGCCTACCCAAGATGCCACTGACAAATATACTGTACAGTAGAATGTGTGAAAATGCTGATCTTGATGTTTTGATGTGTGAACTGCAGCCACCGAATGTTACAAGAGGCCTGTTAGGAAATAAGTTAGTTAGGACCAAGCAGGCACATTTCAGCTGCTTGTGCTTAATTTGAACTTTATTGAGCAAGAACAAGGCTGTGTTTAATTTACAACAGTATTTTAAAACAAACGCCTGTCCCTGATATGATAAACATGAGTGCCTCAGTGGAAATGAGTCTGTGAGAATGCATTGATCTTAATTAAATCATTGTTTAGAGCTTTGAGAAAGCCTAGCACTTGCCTGAGAGATGAAGATGTTGTTTATCCATGGCTGTTAACCCTTTACTGTTTCAGAGAACGGTTCTTTTTAGCCCTTTTCCTTTTATCCTGGCAGTGAAGGACGTCTGAAATGAAAGGCGTGTACGGGTTGACTCCACACTAAACTCATCATCATTTCTGCCCGTTTCTGATCCATTGCACGTTTTTCTTCCCTTTTATCTGCATTCTTTCAGATCTCGAAGTGTGAGATGGTCTCAGGAGTGTGAAACAACCCATGAATGCTTTGTTACTGTGCCTTTGGGACAACATTTGAAACCGCCGGCCATGTCAACCGACACTAAAACATTCCTCCTGAAATCCCTCGTTTACTTTGAGGTTTTCCCTCTTGCTCAACGCTGCAGTTAGGGTCAGGTTAGGTCAAACTGGGTGGTAGTGTGTTCTTCAGTTCACATTTGCATGTTTTTCTCATCATTTATGGATTTATTTAACAACTGTTGTATTATCTGGACTTCATAAGCACAGTATTTGCACCAGGCATAATTCATAAAACACTTAATCCGTTGGATTTCAGTTTCACTCAAAGATTTGTTTCATGAGCAGAGTTAGGGATGTCTGGCTGCGTCATGTTACTGAGGAACATTCCTTTCCCTGAGTTCACTCTGCTTCTGTTTAAATACTGTAGGAGACACAATGACGCACAATGAAATGGGAGTAATTGTTGGGTCGTCTGCGGTAACTGCTGCCTTTGACATCACATCTCAGGATAGTCACTATGGCTTATTGTTTTTGTGGTCAGAGAACTCAAAGCAGACTGAGTCGCCTCAAAAATACATGTAACAATGAAAGTTATAAAGGTAACATTTGTTTTAATCCATTGACCTATGTGCATAATACAACTGCAAATATAATGTAAAAACTAAATTTTGAAAGTAATTTTATAAACATTCAAATAAATATATTCAATAAAAAATGTTTCTTTGTTGTTAAACATGATTTTTTTTCTTTCATAACGCATAGTTAAAAGATGTTAAAAATGAGAGAGTAATAGAATAATAATCAGAAAATATATAAAAATCAAATATATTATTTTACTGGTTTCAATAATCAATTGATACATTATATCAGCCTCCTTAAATGGACCACCACTGTTTGCGTATAATCAGCCAATCAGCATTCACATCACTTTCAGTAATTTGTCACGTGGTATTTAAATCTTAAATGGTCCCATGAGGACTGCAAAATATGCCAATATGAAAATAAAGTGAAACTATGTTGCACTTAAAGGGATCGTTCTCCCAAAAATTATAATTCTGTCATCATTTACTCACCCTCATGTCATTTAAAAAAATGTTGGGGTCCATACAATGAAAGTAATTGAGGTCTGTTGTTTTTTTTAGACCCCATTGACTTTCATTTTACAGTTTATTCTTGGAATATTCAGCTTTGGAACAACATGAGGGTGAGTAAATAGTGATATAATTTGTATCTATCCCTTTAAGACAAGTACATAATAATTGAAGCAGGTCTGTTGATATGTTTACTGAAATGATTCCCAAATTAATAAACATTTAATCAAATCAGAATTAAAACAAATCGGTTAATCAGTGCTGATATCCTAGTCATTCCGTAATTTACATGCCCAGGATTAAATCAAAAAAGTTTTGCTGGGTGGCATTGAAGCTTCCCTTCTCATCTCAATCATTTGTTCCATGACTGCAGTTTCTGTTTTCAGCAGTGGCCGACTTGGAAGCTTGCTGGAGACCGCGGCTTTTATGAAAAAATTACATTAAAAGTGAAACTCAAGTCAGCGTTTTCCACCAAGCTTAGGGGAAATGAGCAGGGGCTTCTTAGTGTCTACACACACACACACACACACACACACACACACACACACACACGCAGGCAGACATTTCTCCAACAGAAAGAAGTCGACATGGCTTATCTGCTACCTTAAAACGCTGACTCCTATTAATTTACTAATGATGGTTTGTATGTGCTCTGGAAACCTCAAGGCTTTGGAGGTATGGCTGTCATTATCATCCCGCAGGATCGTACATATAGCAAAGTGAAACTCAGTTTCCAAGGCAAACTTTCATAGATTTTCATATGTCTCAGCCTATATAAACTTTTAACGGGGCCTCAGCCCCCCAACTCCGTTTTGAGGCTGAACTAAAAGCTGGATTATTTTTTTTCTCTTTGTCTTGTGCAGCTGTGGTACAGATGTCTGTGATTTGTGATTTGACTTTAGCCTGACTGATTGGTCTAATGTAGAGAACTGACAAATTTATTCATTAAAATGGTTAGCCACACTCAAGGCCACACAAGGTGTTTAGATTGCATTTATGTAATCACAGTTGTTGCAGTTCTGTTCTCACTTGTTTCATATATTTATATAGACATAATGCAGATCCATCATTTAAAGGAATATTCTGGCTTCAAGTTAAGTCCATACCAGCGATATTTTAGTATTGTAGTTTTTTTAAATTTTGGATTAGCTTTTTTATATTTTCATTTGAACTTTTTTTGTCATTTTCTTATTATATATTTCTTTTAAATATTATTATTTAGGTTGAATTTATTTCAATTTAAATTTAGTTCAGTTTTAGTTTTCATTTATTTCCCATCCAACAATTTTAGTGCTTTATTAACAAAAATTATCAGTTTTAGATTTAATTTTTGTTTACGATATTAATATATGAAGGATTTTTTAAAAGCAGAAAAGGGAAGCTTATTATATAATAGCACTTACATTAATTGTTCTGTTAAGACCTGTCCATTATTTGAGCTGTAAAGATGTTTAAATTACGATCATACATTACTTTTAATGTTTTAGGCTTTATGTTGTCATGGAAATTAATTTTGGAATATACACTCACCGGCCACTTTATTAGGTACACCTGTCCAACTGCTCCTTAACACTTAATTTCTAAGCAGCCAATCACATGGCGGCAACTCAGTGCATTTAGGCATGTAGACATGGTCAAGACAATCTCCTGCAGTTCAAACCGAGCATCAGTATGGGGAAGAAAGGTGATTTGAGTGACTTTGAACGTGGCATGATTGTTGGTGCCAGAAGGGCTGGTCTGAGTATTTCAGAAACTGCTAATCTACTGGGATTTTCACGCACAACCATCTCTAGGGTTTACAGAGAATGGTCAGAAAAAGAAAAAACATCCAGTGAGCGGCAGTTCTGTGGGCGGAAATGCCTTGTTGATGCCAGAGGTCAGAGGAGAATGGCCAGACTGGTTCGAGCTGATAGAAGGGCAACAGTGACTCAAATAACCACCCGTTACAACCAAGGTGGGCAGAAGAGCATCTCTGAACGCACAGTACGTCGAACTTTGAGGCAGATGGGCTACAGCAGCAGAAGACCACACCGGGTGCCACTCCTTTCAGCTAAGAACAGGAAACTGAGGCTACAATTTGCACAAGCTCATCGAAATTGGACAATAGAAGATTGGAAAAACGTTGCCTGGTCTGATGAGTCTCGATTTCTGCTGCGACATTCGGATGGTAGGGTCAGAATTTGGCGTCTACAACATGAAAGCATGGATCCATCCTGCCTTGTATCAACGGTTCAGGCTGGTGGTGGTGGTGTCATGGTGTGGGGAATATTTTCTTGGCACTCTTTGGGCCCCTTGGTACCAATTGAGCATCGTTGCAACGCCACAGCCTACCTGAGTATCGTTGCTGACCATGTCCATCCCTTTATGACCACAATGTACCCAACTTCTGATGGCTACTTTCAGCAGGATAATGCGCCATGTCATAAAGCTGGAATCATCTCAGACTGGTTTCTTGAACATGACAATGAGTTCGCTGTATTCAAATGGCCTCCACAGTCACCAGATCTCAATCCAATAGAGCATCTTTGGGATGTGGTGGAACGGGAGATTCGCATCATGGATGTGCAGCCGACAAATCTGCGGCAACTGTGTGATGCCATCATGTCAATATGGACCAAACTCCCTGAGGAATGCTTCCAGCACCTTGTTGAATCTATGCCACGAAGAATTGAGGCAGTTCTGAAGGCAAAAGGGGGTCCAACCCGTTACTAGCATGGGGTACCTAATAAAGTGGCCGGTGAGTGTATAAAATTCATGGCAGTGAAATTGGATATAACTTGCACAGAAAGGTTAAATAAACAAATTTTACTAACAATAGTTATAACACACATATTGTTTGTCTTGAGGCGATGTAATTGAAAAGCGAGTATTTTAATGTTCATGGATTGGCCCAATTTACTTCCAATAAGTGCCTCACTGCAACAGAGATTTTTAAAATTTTGAAAGAAAAGTAGGGACAAGACTGTCATGATTCTGCCATCATGTCCTTGATTTCTCCTAGTATTGTGGCAGGATCATGGCAGACCCATGTTTTGTGTACAAGCGCATGGTCTGTTGTTTGGGCCATGTGCTTGTGTTGTCTTGTCATGTACAGGCACAGTGATGCCTGACGTGAGAGCCGTGGCCGATCGGGCGGCTGATGCAATTCTGCAGTCTGTTTCTGCACAACGTGAAATGCCTGTAGTCGTGGCTGCTAGAACATTGTCTGAGTACCTCCAGAGTCTGATCTGGATCCTAGAGGTTCCCATCATACCTCCCATGTCCTGTCCCAAGTCCACCGTGTCTGAGCGCTGCACCCGGGCCTGTCCCTGTGAGCGCTGCACCCGAGCCTGTCCCTGAAAGTGCTTCTGTCCCCGGACTTCCGTTTGTTTCCCCTGTCGTGTCTCAACCCCGGACTGTTTTTCTGTCCCACTCCACTCAAGCCCGCTCGGACCTCTTGTCCTAAGCCCACACCCCGTTGTCCCAGGACCCCTGTCCCACCCACCCACCCTGGACTGTCTCCCAAGGACTTTGTGCCTCCGCCTCCCCTTCCTTGTTTATTTTTTCTGATGTTATACCCCAACCTTGTCGTTGTATTTTCTTGTATGGCCTTGTTATTTGTCATGTTTTGTTTGTTCATGTCTTTGTCTCAGTCTGTCTTGTCCCATGTTTGTCACCTTGAGGAGCGTCTGGAAGCCGCTCCTTAAGGTGGGGGTTCTGTCATGATTCTGCCATGTTCTTGATTTCTCCTAGTATTGTGGCAGGATCATGGCAGACCCATGTTTTGTCTACAAGCACATGGTCTGTTGTTTGTGCCATGTGCTTGTGTTGTCTTGTCATGTAACCCCGCCCCCTTGTTATCATCGTTTTGTCATGATTGCCTTGTCAGCGTCACCTGTTCCCCTCGTTAGTTTCTTCCTATTTAATCCCCTTGTGTTTGCTGTTCTATTCACTCTGTATTGTATACTTGATCTGTGATTATTATTCCTTTTTCTGGTCTCGTGAGTACCGTGTCAAGTGTTTTGTCTAGTGAGAGTCCTTAGTCTTCATTTTTGTTTGTTGTCAAGTTATTGTTAAGTCTAGTTAGTCATTTGTTACTGTCCTTGTTTTGCCCCCTTGTGGGTTTTGTTTTCCTTGTTTTGTCATAAATAAACGTTTTGTGTCAGCATACTGTCTGCGCTTGGGTTCAGCTCCACCCCATCATAACACAAGACATTCATATTGGTTGACAACATTACAACTGAGCTTAAGTTATACTGAATCTGGATTATTTTTTTAAAGGGGTCATGAACTTCATTAATTTATCATTTTTAACCAGACGATTATCCCTCTGTGTTGCCAACATACAATTTTCAGTAGCCTATGTTCTTCCTCAGGTATCCTGTATGCGGTGGGCCTCTGTCAAAGGGTTTACTTTTTCATTTACAGGAATTTTCCTCAATTTCCCACCATTCAGAGAGCTACTGTAACATTAAAGGCACACTGCGGAACTTTTGGCCACTAGTGGCGCTCGACCTGTAATTTTCACGTCTAGTGCCCCTAGAGGCCACAAGCGCCGCAGCACTGTCGCAATAGTCAACCAACAGTCAACCGGTCAGCCTCCCGTGTCTTTAGATTGTGTGTGCAGACAGTAGTTGACTTGTTGGTTGGAGAGAGATAATCGACTCACTATTGAACAAAATAATAATTTAAATATAAGATGAATAATATAAATTATATAAAGAAAATAAATTGAACAAAAGTAAACAGAAAACAATGTCTGATTTAAGTCGCATAGACAAGGGGTGCCCAATCCTGCTCCTGCCGATCGTCAGTCCTGCACAGTTCACCTCCAACCCTAATCAAACACACCTGATGCAAACAATTAACGTCTTCAGGATCTCTTGAAAATTAGAGACAAATGTGTTTGATTAGGGTTGGAGATGAAATCGGCAGAGCTGCCAACTCACGCATTGGCCGTGAGACACACGGATTTGATTTCTCACGCTGAAGTGTCAACCCGGTCGGTCAAATGCCTGAAAGATGAGTTTATCTATAGATCTCCCTGTTGAGCCACTCGTGATCGACTATTTATACCGCAAATTAGTTAAAATCTCCCGGAATCTACAGCGAGCGTGCATGCGAGACACGGAGACAGAGACTGCTCCGAACCGCGTCGCGCGCACATGGCAGAGAGGGAGAGTGAGCGAGAGACCTTGCGTGTACAGAGAGCGCCTGGCTCGTCCTGGCTTTGAATGTGTCCCTCTCCCTTTTTCTTTTTTTAGTGTCTTCTGACAAAACCTTTGCCTTCTTCCTTGTAGCTGTTGGTTTGGCAATGACGAAAACATACAGACGGCAATCAAACGCGAGTTGAGCTCTCGCGTCAGAATCTGGGGGTGGTGGGGGAAGTGACGTATGCCGTAAAGCGGTCAAATTTTGTAGTTCTTTTTGTGCTCGGGTTCCTACCCACAACCCGAAGTTACATATAGCCAGTAAAAGTGACACAGACACTGTCAGGCTATGGCAGACGTGTCATTCAACCTATTGTAAGTCGATGTGCCATCTCAAGGGTTTTAGTAATATATTATAAAGGTTGAAAAGTTCCGCAGTGTGCCTTTAACAACGTTTTCTGTGTTAAATGCCACATTTGTGCCATTTCTTCAGCAAATTAACAGGAGCTTCCCAGGAGCTCTTGGAACTGCAGGGATTCTAACCAATTGATACAGTGACTGCTGAAAAATACATATAGAAATAGCCTTAAGATGTTTATTATGGCTGCAGTATGTAGCTTTTCCTTTGTCACCATCTCTGTTCGAAATCTGTAACTGCAGTTTTTCGTGGAATTATCATCTTTATGTGGGTTGTAAATCGGCATGAAACCGCGCGGATGAACACAGTGTTTTGAGGTGAGTGCTGCTGTCAATCACCGTGCTGTGTGGATACTGTCATTCAGAATCACAGATTCACTTTTTGAAAGTTTGACCAACATAAGAATTTTCACCGGAAAATGTCTTCTGAACAAGTAACGTCCATTTTTGTTCTGATCAACTAAGGGGGAAAAAGCATTCGACATAAGCGATCGTTAGATTTAATCAACGCGATTTACAGCAACCGTGCAAATTATAGCCTCCTTTGTTCTCAAATTGTTCATGTTAACAACATCAGCATTGCGTGACTAACGTTAAATTTAATGTGTTTTATGGTTACCTGTGTAGTTCAGAATTCATATTCTCCATAATAGCTAAACGAGAAAGGCACAACAAAGGAAACTCCATAACTGTGTGAATTAAGAAAACAGTGTTAGGCTACTGTTACACGATTGAACTATTGAAATGTCTTACTTGTTCAGCAGAAAAAAGCTGTCTCTGTGTCTGTTTTGAAACCCTTCAAAACACAGTTCACGCACCTTTCAAAAGCCCCGCCAGTGTTTAAATCCTTGTGTTCGCATGAGACGGTTTCTTTCTCTTTGTCTAGCCACCTTAAATCCGAAGTACGAAGTCTTTTGGGTTTTATAACTGGTGAATCCAGTTCTGGACACTGATGATTGTTGTTTGGATCTTTCTGGATCTGCCATAAGTTTAATTATGTAAAGTGCTGCGAGAAAATACATCTCTACATCTCCTCACGCGCAGTATAGCCGGCTAGCCGAAACTCCTTCTTTATGTGTACGGGTGTGACGTAATGACGCAAAGACATGCTCTAATTTCCCGCGGAAACCCACCAGTACCACTGGAATTAAAATCATTATTACAAGCTAACCGTTTTGAATCTAGCTATGGCAAGCAGATAGTTTTAACCACTGGCAGAATGTTTTTTAATTTTTTTTTATTATTTTGGATTATTTTTAATTAAAAAAAAGTTACGGACAGCAGCTTTAAGTTATATAATGATATTTGTATATTATTACATATACATTTTTAGGTAACACTTTATTTTTTGATGGTCCCTTTTGAACATTCTGTTGACTATAAGTAACTTTGCAACTATATGTCAATTAACTCTCATTAGAGTATTAGTAGACTGTCTGCTGAATATCTGCTAACTCTTTATTGTGATGCTCCTCCAACAGACACTCTTATAGAAGACTATAAGTAACTTTTCAACTACATGTCAACTTAATCTAACCCTAACCCTACCAGTGTACTAATGCTCTACTAATACTCTAATGAGAGTTAGTAGACGTGTAGGTGCAATGCTACTTATAGACAACCGAATGTGTTAAAGGGACCATCAAAATAAAGTGAAACCCATTTTTAATATTTTAAAGTTGTGATGAAACAGAAGTATAGCGACAGATATTTTTTTCCATATTGTGATGTGCATCCAAGTGCGGATTATCAGAAAAGAAAAAATGCAGGGTGGTGACTTGATTCTATGCATACGTTTTTGATTGGATGTTGAGATGTGGGCGTTGCACTCAAAAGTGGAGGAGGATCAGTGCCAAGAAATGGGCTACTTTTACACTGTTACCACGGGTTAAAGCAACACCCCCATCCCCTGGACTCGATTGCTACCCCCAGGAACCCACGGCGATTTCGGCTAGTTTTGGCCGTGATTGGGTAGGTTTTGAATAGCAATTGGGCTGGTTTTGTAAGCAAAACTGTAAACCCTGAGACAGATGAATGTGAGCTTGCAGGGGCAGAGTCATGAACTAAATGATTGGAGAAGTCCTGTATACATCACCAAACAGAAGTCTGACGTTTTCACTGGAAGGTATACATTTTGATTAGGGTCAACATTTTGAGCAGGGTCAGTGCTTGGTCCCACAAAGTCGGCAGGGCAGCGGCATAAAGTGTATAAAATTTTACAAAAATAGAACAATATTAGAAAAACCACCTTGTGTTTTATCTTTTCTGATATTTGCTGTCTCTTTATCTTGATAATTTTCATCTTAATGTCTTCAAAAAAGGTGTCAAAAAAGTCATACAGTTTGGAATATTGCCACAGAATGATCTGCTTGAGATTTCCATCTCCCTTTCCTCTTCGTCTGGCTCCTCCCCTTTCTCTACGCCTCTCAGTACAACACAGGAAGGCAACTGCAGAGAAAATTAAGAACATGTGTGGACCGAGACCATGATACACTACTATTTAATGAGACCAGCCTCCCACTTTACACTCTACAGAGAAAGACAGCTAATGTACAGCCTGGGGGGATGAAGGTCTCCAGAGGATTTCCACTACAGGCTCTGAATAAATGACCAGCATGCTCCGTCTTTATTAAAGCCTACACTTAATTCGGTTCCCAGTACCTTCCCTGACCTTACAAGAAATTGTGAAAGTTAAAAAATAAGTGATTTTTCAGGCTTGTGATTGTAGAGACGGCTCTGAGAAACTTGAACTAGACGAGCGTCATCCTGTATCCTACCACATTGTGTCTCCCTTGTGTACTGAGGCTGACTTCCTGTTAGCGACTCAGGTCTCTTTTATCATGACTGTGTTGGCTGAATCTCTGTGGCTTGGTTGTGAGCTGTAATTGAGTATGTTTTTTTTTCCAGCTTTCTTCAAGCTGGGCCTTAATTCTTTAACCATTTTCCCACCTAAACTTTGCATTGCTGAAATGCCACACCCTGTGTCCCACATACCTTCTTAAAGGGACAGTTCACCCACAGATGAAAACTCTGCCATTGTATGCATGTTGTTTCAAACCTGTATGACTTTCTATCTTGAACACCAAAGAAATTTAGCTGAACGTCTGGGTTCTTTTCTATACGGTGGAATTGAATTGTGACTCGTCAAATCCAAAAAGGACAGGGGAATAAAACAGCATAAACATTTACATTTACATTTAGTCATTTAGCAGACGCTTTTATCCAAAGCGACTTACAACTGAGGACTAAAGCAAGCAAGTCATCGGGAAGACGCAAAGAACAACACAAGAAGTATTCAAAATACAAAGTTCAGGCATTGCTCAGAGTAATAAAAATCAGACAAGGGGAAGGGATTTTTGTATTTATTTATTTATTTTTATGTTAAGTGCTCATGGAAGAGATGAGTTTTCAGCTGACTTTTAAATGCTGACAGGGATTCTGCATTCCGGATGAGGGTGGGAAGATCATTCCACCAGCATGGAACCGTGAATGAGAATGTTTTGGAGAGAGATTTTGAGCCTCGCTGTGAGGGTACCATGAGCTGCTGCTTATTGACCGATCGTAGGTTTCTGGTCGGGGTATAAACTAGTAGGAGTGAGTGGAAGTAGGACGGAGCTGAGTCAGTGGTAGATCTGTAAGCAAGCGTCAAAGCCTTAAATTTGATGTGAGCAGTGAGTGGTAGCCAGTGTAGTGAGACGAACAGAGGAGTGACATGGGCCCTTTTGGGCTCGTTGAAGACAAGACGAGCTGCAGCATTCTGGATCATTTGTAGAGGTTTAGTTGCACATGATGGAAGTCCTGCCAAAAGAGCATTGCAGTAATCAAGCCTAGAGATAACCAGGGCCTGGACTAGAAGTTGTGTTGCATGCTCAGTTAGGAAAGGCCTGACCTTCCTGATGTTGTACAGTGCGAACCTGCATGATTGAGCTGTTTTTGTAATGTGCTCTGTGAAGGTCAGCTGGTCGTCAAATGTAACTCCAAGATTTCTGACCGACCTCGACGGGAGGATTGAGGATGAATCTAGCTGGATAGTGAAGTTGTGATGTAGAGACGGATTGGCAGGGAGGACGAGAAGCTCTGTCTTTGCCAGGTTGAGCTGTAGGTGGTGTTCCTTCATCCATGCCGAGATGTCCGCCAGACAGCTTGAGATACGTGCAGATACTGTGGGATCATCTGGTTGAAATGAAAGGTAGAGCTGGGTGTCATCAGCATAGCAATGATAAGAGAAACCATGTGCCTGTATGATGGGTCCCAGTGAGGTGGTGTAAATGGAGAAGAGGAGCGGTCCAAGAACTGAGCCCTGTGGAACCCCTGTGGTCAGTTGATGTGCTTTGGATACTTCGACTCTCCATGCGACCCTGAAGGACCTACCTGTGAGATAGGACTCAAACCACTGGAGGGCAGATCCGGTGATGCCCAATGAAGAGGGAGGACAGCAGGATCTGATGATTCACAGTGTCGAAGGTAGCAGACAGATCAAGGAGAATGAGAACAGATGATTTGGAAGCAGCTTTCGCAATCCGCAGGGCTTCTGTGACCGACAGTAGTGCAGTCTCGGTCGAGTGTCCTTTCTTGAAGCCAGATTGGTTTACATCAAGCTGATTGGTCAGAGACAGGAAAGATGACACTTGGTTGAAAGCAGCTCGTTCAAGTGTTTTCGCAATGAATGGTAGGAGAGAGACAGGTCTGTAATTTTCTAAAAATGATGTGTTTAATGTTGGTTTTTTGAGCAGTGGAGATACCCGAGCCTGCTTGAATGCTGTAGGGAAAAGGCCAGTATTGAGGGATGAGTTGATGAAGTGTGTGAGTGCTGGCAAAAGTGTGGGAGAGATGGCTTGTAGAAGGTGTGAGGGGATATGGTCTAGAGGGCAGGTGGTAGGATGACTGGAGAGAAGTAGTTTAGATACTTCTTCCTCGGTTAGTGGAGAGAAGGAGGAGAGAATGTGTTTGGTTGTGGGAGAGGATGGTCTGAGTTCCTGTGTGTGTGGAGCTGAGAAGTGACTGCTGATGGTAGTTGTTTTGTTGGTGAAGAAGTTAGCAAAATCATCAGCAGTTAAAGAGGAGGAGGGGGGTGGTGGAGGTGGGCAGAGGAGAGAGTTGAATGTCTTGAAAAGTGTTCGTGTGTTAGAGGCGCTGTTGATCTTGTTGTGGAAATATGATATTTCTTATGAAAAAGCTTAATAAAAGTAGTGTGACCTTGTGACAATCAGATAGATTTCTCCTTTTGTGTTTTATGACTTTCTATCATGGATAAGAGAAAGTCATAACAGGATCCATCCATCCATCCATTGTTGATGTAAAGAGAGTTCACCACATATGGTTTTGCGAAAGCGATCTGGACATGTATTTCACAGCCTTAGTGCTGAGGTGATTTTGTCCTTTTTTTATTGGATCCTAAAGTAGTGAGCATTAAAGCACTTCAGTGCAAAAAAAAATGGGTTTCTCACCCCCAGTATAAACTTACACCCACTATTCAAGGTGAAAGGGGGAAAAAGCCATTCATAAATGGCTCAAAGCGTCTGTGGTGCTGGCTGAGATGCATAGGCTGTCTGTATGTGGCCACACTGCAGTGAATCATGGGAAGCTAAATTAGCAGCCGACTCCAAGGCTCACATGTGTGACGTAGGCAGAAGCTGACTGCATTTTTCAACAAAACCCGAGTGAGGTTTTGAACTTATATCTACTTGAACAGGGAAGGACTGAAATTTCAATAAAATAGGATAACTGGTATCATATATGTTGCT
This sequence comes from Semotilus atromaculatus, assembly GCA_031834385.1. Classification (NCBI taxonomy): domain Eukaryota; kingdom Metazoa; phylum Chordata; class Actinopteri; order Cypriniformes; family Leuciscidae; genus Semotilus; species Semotilus atromaculatus. Next base: position 26,236,946 of record JAULUF010000005.1, on the reverse strand, counting down.
TCTTAATCTCAAATAACAGTTTATTAAATAATAATATATAATGGTTTTAATCTGAATTGTTTATATATTTATTCATTTATTTCGCTGTTAAACATTAGTGCAAGGTCTAGCAAGTGTGCAAAACAAAATTAGGTAACTGATAAAATAAATAATATAAAAAAAATGTTTGTCCGTTAATTTCCTATCATTGGTGTTCACTGTTCTTTAGTAGTATTTTTAAAATACAAATAGTTGTGGAAAAAAACTTCCAAGGTCAAAGTTCAGAGTAAAAAGAGGCTGTTCAAGGGGACACATGTGATTTTCCCACCAAATCTATAGAGAATCACTGTTTACACTATTATTGCTCAAATTATACAGTTCCAGTTCTCAGTTTCAGGTCTCATGAGTGTCCGTGTATTCATTCAACAGGATGTTTAATATTCAGGTGTCTTCCTTTTTTTTTTCTTTTTTTTTCTAGATTCTCCTGCTTTTGATTTTCTGTTCCACCATCAGCCATGTTGATTATTTTGGCCGCCATCATCCTCTTCCACATCACCTCCGCAATACTACTCTTCATAGCAACCATCAGAAATGTAAGTTGATTTTTCTTTTGTCTTTTTTAATTAATCTACTCTTACTGCTCATTGTTAGTGTTAGGGATTTCAGCAAAAAATCCCAGCAAAACCCTCGGAATTAAACTTTGGCGTTTAAGTCATCCAGCACCATTACCTCAAATGGTGCACAGTGCTGTAATTTTTCTAAGCAATCAAACTAAATATTTTCTGCTTTAAATAAATAAATACACAACTTTTTTGTGGACTCTTTAACTCCTTAGGCTTCATCAGTTCTTAAGATGTTTGTTTTATGTAATATTTTTTATCATAACATCAAGAAGTTAAAATGGCATAATTTTGCTAGGTGTGTGTGTGTGTACAGGTTAGTGGGGACCAAATGTCCCCACAAGCTTGAGGATAGTAAAACCTGAAATCACCTATATTGTGGGAACCAGCCAGCGATATGAGGGAAATGGATTAATAAACATACTAAATTAAGTTTTTTGAAAATGTAAAAATGCAGAAAGGGTATACCTATAGGTTTAGGGGTAGAGATGGTGTAAGGGCAGAGAATATAGAGTTTGTACAGTATAAAAACATTATGTCTATGGAGAGTCCTCACAAAGAGAGTGAAATCATGTGTGTGTGTGTGTAAAGGAGTCTCATATGCTCATCAAGGTTGCATTTATTTGATCAAAAATAAAGTAAAAATATTGCAAAATATTGTTACAAATGAAAAGAACTGTTTTCTACTTGAATATATTTCTAAATGTAATTTATTTATTTGATGACAATGCTGAATTTTCAGAATGTAGCTAAATAAATGCAGCCTTGGCAAGCATAAGATACTTCTTTCATAAACATAAAAAGATTGTAATGTTTCCAAACTTTTGACTGATACATATTGTTTATATTATATTATATTGTATTATATTATATTATATTGTATATAAAACTAAACTATTCTCCATCTTTTCTAGGAATGGTGGGTTTCGAACAACTACTCCTTCGATCTCTGGTATCACTGCAACATCTCAAACTGTTATGATATACCAAACAGTGCAACCTCTTATGCAGGTAGGCCTAGATTATCATAAAATCTAAAAATGTAACCAGTATTTATTTATTTTATATGATCCTTGTGCCATGTTCTCTTCTTCTTTATCAGCCTATCTTCAGACTATCCAGGCCGCCATGATACTGGCCACTATCTTGTGCTGTGTGGGTTTCTTTGTCTTCATCCTTCAGCTCTTCCGTCTAAAGCAGGGGGAAAGATTTGTCTTTACGGCCATCATCCAGCTCTTGTCCGGTGAGTTCATGTCCACAATATATATTTTAAATCCTCTTTATCAGCACATTTGCGATTTTTCATTTGCCTATGTGCTATGCAAGTCAGCTGGTCATTAACGTTACACAAGAGAGGTCATGAATCACCTTGAAGTGGGTGATTTTGTGACTAAACAATTATTTAACAGTCACTTTTTTTCTAGTCTGCAAATTGCCTCAATTTTGAAAATGTTTGGGCCCCACTTTTGTTGTATTGTATAGTCTTGAAATGTCACAATATCCCTAATTTAAAGGTGCCCTAGAATGGTATTTTATTTTTATTGTATAATGTTTTCTGGGTTGCCTTTATAATGTTAGTATGTTTTTTAGATAAAAAATAGTCATAATTTAGAAATAAAAGGCATTTTTACTAGCCTGATTTTAGCCTCTGATGTGAATGCTCTGTTTGGAGGGGCGTGTCTGCTGTGTGTAACCGCCTCTGCTGTGATTGGCTGACATGTTTGCATATGAAATAGCTACGTATTACATGTGAAACTCTCTCGAATACTTTTACTACAGATATTGTACGTTTTTACTATTACAGCTATCGAGATTAACAAATCGTGAGATGTTTTTAAAGTATTTAGATCTATTCCCATCACATAAAATGTTGCCGTGATGAGCATTGAGCAAGCAGATGACTGTCTGTTGATCGCAAGAATTAAGATCTTATCATTGCAACCCCTGATAGCACACGTACATCAGAGACGTCTATTTGATGTGCGTGTTTACATCTGGAAGACGTATTATTTAGAGTGTTTGCTCATCTGCAATACGTCTATAGGACGTTTCCTGTTAGATGTCAAATAGACGTTTAGAAGATGTCTTTAAGATGTAATGATTTAGAATGTATGTTATACTGACATCTTAAAGATGTCTATCAGATGTTAGTAAACAGTAGATGCTTTCCAGATGAAGTGATCTTTAACAGACATCTTGCAGACGTACGTGTGCTATCTCTAATGCTTTCACTAATGCAAACATGATGATGTAAATACAGTAAGAGCTTCGTTGTGCAGTGTAACGTGCGTCATTGATTTCATAACTGAGTTTAGCAAGTGTCCAGAAAAACTTGCGCTGTGGAAAGATTGTTCTTCTGATCGCTTTCTGTATATAATTTATTCACAATTTAAATAAGATTTTTTTCATCCTACTAAAATAAACGATGTGAAGTTGATATTTTAGTCACTGGCTTGACTTACTGATGCATAAACAGTATTGAACGATTTTGAGAGAAAGATTACCTGTCTGAACTTGAACAATTACACATCAGAAAGTTGCTTGGTAGCTCGATCGATTTATTTTCAGACGTTCATCGAGGCCAGCTCTGTATTGGCCCAAGTTGAGGAAACAGTCTCGTCGGTGAAATGTTTGGAAATTTCCAGAGAAAATAAAAGTAATCCATTGTTTCTTCAGAGGCTGGGATGAAGGAACTAAAAATACTTTTGTGTTCATTTGTACATCCAAACACTGAGCAACTGCCATGCTTCGGCTGCGCAGTTCCGCCTGTCATCCGCCGGGAGCGGGGGTGTTCAAAGGAGACATTTTATTGGTTGGCGTCTAGTCAATGAAATTGGACTTCTTTTTTACGCGATGATGTCACGAAACCTGCGTCCTTGGGGACGCTCTGAAAACATGGCTTAAAGTCCCCATGAAATCAAAATTGACCATACTTACTTTGTTTGCCTAAATTGATCGTTTTGTGGTGAACAATTCATCCATGCAAGTCAATCCACACAAAAAGATTTTTTGGCTTCGTAATCTTTAATCAAAGTCTGAAAATGCCCCTCCCCTCTGCCTTGGAGGACCTTCCCTGATGACGTAGGTTTGACGGTTTGGGTGTTTGCTTAACAACCGTAACCACGCCCGTCCAACTGACTGTAGACAGGCTACTAGAAACACCTACTTTTCTAGATCCAATCAGGTGCTAGTTGGAAAAAAAAGCCATGCCCACTCTTTTGCCTCATTTAGTATTCCGTTTCTCTCGGAAATACGTCACAACACTGGAGAAAAGTCGGTTGCAACTTCCGGTTCACGGGGACTTTAATGCATTAGACTGATATTAAAAGACATAAATGATATGATCAAACTCAAACACCATACTAATAATGCGTACTACAGAAAATCAGATGAGCACAGAATATGAACACACTTACTCAGGAAACACCATAGAAATAAAGCGTACAGAAAAGGTATTGAGCTGTGAGTGTAAATGTTCACGTATAAGTACGGATATTTATTGTACAAGTTCTCAAATTCACATCTACGTGTTCTTGAGTTTTGCTCCTACTTTACCTTCATAGACCACACCCCCAAAAAAATCAAGACTTTGAGCATAATATGGCTTTTATATATCTTTAACTACTATGTACTACTAACATTTAAATGAATCGTGTGATACAATAAATTTATTGTGTACAGTACATGTTTTTACTTTGTACTTGTATTTTAAAAACACCTGCATGTGAATACAGCTATAATCAATTTGTGTAATTAATAATCTATAAGTAGCCTACACTATTGACCCTTCCCTTAAACATACCACCAAACCTGTGCCTAACCTTACCTGTATCCCACCTCAATAACAACAAAAGGGTTTTGCAATACAATATGAACACAATAAGTACCAAACAGTTGTTTTTGAAAATACATAGTACACAACATAAAGAGTGAGCAATGTTGGCATCTGTTTTATTGTTTGTTGAATGTTGAATCTGTATCTGCCACAAAACAGCCTGTGAAGCTGATATGGCAATCAACTGAAATGCAGCCAATCAACCAACCAACTGTAAATTGCCTCTTTTTTCTTTACTTCCTCAGCCTTCTGTGTGATGACTGGTGCGTCCATCTACACAGCAGAGCACTTAAACTTCAAAGGTGAAGATTTTCAGAAAGGAGAGTATGGGTACGCCTTCGTCGTCGCCTGGGTCGCCTTCCCCATTACATTTCTGAGTGGCTTGATGTATCTTGTACTAAGAAAACGCAAATAAAGCACAACACACCACCTCGCTAGCTGCCACCAGCCTTAGCCAAGAGACTTTATTTGTAATGATACTTGTTTTTATATGTAGATTAAATACTTGCCAATGTTAGAATGAAGTAGATCAACTTGTAATATTAATCCCTGCATACTGGAAACCTAATTAGATTTTATTCATAGTAGCCTGTCACTTTAAAAAAAAACTAAAACCTTTTTGTATATAATTTAGTTCTACCTGCCCAGTAAAATAAAAATAGTGCTGTGCTTTAGAGTTAAAATAGGGAGAGGAAAAAGACAAGAGTGGGAGATATAATAGGACATATTTATAACATGGAACCACTATGGGCTCGACATGTATTCTCAATACATGGTGTGAAATTGGCCTTATAGGTAACACTTAGTGGGTAGTAAGTAACATGCTATAGTGTGATGTTTCCTGGTCATCATATGTGCTTGGGGGAAAAGTAACTAAAAACAACAAAATCTGAAATATTGTGCTGGCAGTTTGCTGAGCACTATATCATACTTGAAGCTGAACAAATTGTCAATATTAGTAGCACGATATGTTCTCGTGTATAGTTTTTTTTTTTTTTGTAAAATAGTTTTTTAGTGTTGACTAATTATATTGCATGTTTTTATTTGTTTGCAGCATTTAATTTGAAATCATTATTAACATAAGTACAGATCTGTAGTTCTTTAGGCATTGTGTTTGATTGGGACACTTGGGATATGCGTCATATTCATGCAAATAACCTGAAGATGATGGTGTTGGTGAAACACACCAATGGGTTTAGTTTTCTTGTCTTGTATGTAATCTTTTCATCCTCAAATCTGCTATGGAATAAAAAGCATTAGCTAAAATTATTTAGGCGAAAGTGAAGTTGTATTTATTATGACTAACTGCATTGTTGCTGTTAATATTTTTTGTTTTTGTAATGAAGTATTATATCAACAGGCCTGAACATTTTTGTTTAATGCTCACTTTTCAGAAGGTTTTAATGAATATTAGTGAAGGCTTTTGTAATTGGAATGAAACCACAATGGCAGCTTTGTTTTTTTAAACGTCTGCTGACTTGTTCAGGTCTGCTCTTTTTCTGGAGACTGATCCCCACCAAGGGCTCAATATTGTTCTTTTTAATCAAATAAATGTATTTTACATTAAAAACCATTTGAGACTCTCTTTCTGTTTTGGTGTACAGCTAAATACTGCTGGGTCATTCTCAAAATATGGTGACAAATATGATCCAAGACAGTTTAGTCATGAAAAAAATGTAAATGTTTATTTAAAAAAAACCCAAAAAACAGGCAACATGATAGTAAAAACATTTATTACATAAAATGTTAGGTTTTAGAATAAAGCATTCTCAGAGTAAAGCCTTGTATTCTGAAACCTGACATTTATGTAATAACAGAAATGGTTTGACTAGCCTATAAAAAAATGCAGAAGTGCCTGAAAACAAATCTCTCATCCCCTTCTTCTGGTGCAAATGTCACTTCTGTGACATTTTCAGTTTTTAATGTTTTACTCATTTTGCTTCTCCAGGTTAAGCATTCATGTAAAGTGTTTAAGTGTGCAAATGTCTAAAAGAACATTTAATTCAATTTTAGAATACAAATTGTGGTGGAAAAATACTTTCCAGATGTTTCCCGTTTTCAAAACATTAAGTTTTTTTTTTTCATTTAGATGTCAGTGGTGCAACATTGTTTAAAGGAACACTCCACTTTTTTTGGAAATAGGCTCATTTTCCAACTCCCCTAGAGTTAAACAGTTGTACCGTTTTCTAATCCATTATGCCGATCTCTGGGTCTGGCGGTAGCACTTTTAGCATAGCTTAGCATAGATAATTGAATCTGATTAGAACGTTAGCATCTCTCAAAAAAAATGACCAAAGAGTTTCGAATTTTTTTTCCCATTTAAAACTTTTAACTCTTCTGTAGTTATTACACAGCGCCTGAAACTTAGTGCCGGTCACTATTTTCAGGCGCTGCGTAATATCATTGCACCTGCTGCACTCATGGTACTGCAGCAAAGTTCCTTGATTATTACGCAGGAATGAGAGTATAGTTCCTAGCCATATTGTCTTATAAAATCGCATTTCTTCATTTTCCGTCAGTCTTGGTACACGATGTAACTACAGAACAGTTAAAAGTTTTAAATGGGAAAAATATCGAAACTCTTTGGTCATTTTTTTTGAGAGAGATGCTAACAGTCTAAACAGATTCAATCAATGATCTATGCTAAGCTATGCTAAAAGTGCTACCGCCAGACCCAGAGAACGGTTGAATGGATTCAAAAACGGTAAAACTCAACTGTTTACCTCTGGGGGAATTGGAAAATGAGCTTATTTCCAAAAAAAAAAAAAAAAAAAAAGTGGAGTGTTCCTTTAATGTTTGCATGAAAGACATTTTATTTGGAAAATGAATTTCTGTAGATGAATGATTGTATTGATTTTAGTCAGACAACAATGCTACTCATAACATTTAAGGAAAATGATATTTTATGGAGATTTCACAGTTGTTACAAACCTCACTTCATCTGTGAAATCAAGATCTAAATAAATACCAAACATCAGCTCTTATAGCAGAAAATGGAACAAAGCTGAATTCAAGACTTCAACATTTGTAAAGTCATATTTCTAAGACTAGAATAGACTCAATTAACATTGAATTAAGTGGTATATTTTCATTCGAGTTGAATGTCATTTCTGCAGCAGCATGAAGTAGCATCCTCAAATGCAGTCATTACAGGAAACAAATGTGGTCTCAAATGGTTTTCTGCCACTTACATCAGATGTTAACAATCAGATTTCACTCCTCTCTATTATAACTAGTGATTGCTTTGTTGACTCATACCACTGAAGACTTCATATTATGAAGACTTCATATTATGAAGGCCAGAGGCAAACTAAATCGTTTTGTAACTTTATAACCAATACAAACAAGACAACAGCTTTTTTTCTTAATACTTCTGTGAAAGTGCCTTTCAAATCTAACATGAAGGACTTTCAGCGCGTTCTGACATTTAAAAGAACAAACAAAAACGAACATATTCTCTTGTCAGAGAAAGAAAAACAACTAAAATACAAAAAAGGAGAAAAACAGCAGCTTCAACTTTATTTTTACTGAACTCAACATCCTTTGAGAAATTCAAATCTTAAAAAATGAATTACTCCATATTCCAATATAAAGAGTCACGACCATCGTACCTGAATCTTCATATGAACAAGAGTTCCGACACTAGAATTGTTGCCAAAATCATATTTGTCCTGGTGCAACAGTATGTATGTCGCTGTACGGCCCATAACGGCCAAATATATCCTTCCCCACAACAGTAAAACACAGTCGTTTATCTCCTTTGCAGTCAGACACCTTGCAGGCCATAGGAAGAGGCATGGCTTTGATCACTCCAAGGCACTTCCATTCCGAAAAAGTACAGTTTTTGTGTTCATGGGAAACATAAATGTAGTAGCAATCCATCTCAGCTGCGTGGGGATCTTTCTGATCAACGTTCCACGCAATGCCTAATTCTTGTGCACTTCCAATCCGAGCTAGTTTCACTATTGGCTTCTGGGGCAAGTTATGAGAGGCAGCTACAACCGGAAGCTGCTTGGGGAATGGAGTGTGCGGAAAAGGATGGAGTTTGGAGTGCCAGTCCTCCTATTAAAGAAAGGTATAACTGAAATGTTACGGCTGTTATGACATAAAACTTAGTGGTGTAGTAGCACATACAAAAGAATTGCTTACCTTTTCCAACTGTACTGGAGAAATGACACGGTGCTCCTCCATAACACTCTGATTTTCTTCTGTTCATTTAAGAAAATGACAGTAAAAAAAAAAAACACTTGGAAGACTTGTTAATATTTAGAAAAAAGAACAAAAACAAACATGATAAATCCAATGGCATCATACCTTTAATGGCTTTGGGTGGCATACTTGAGTGTTTTGATGGTTCTGGTTTTGAAGGTACCGATTTCTGCAGGGCACAAATGTGAAAACAAAACTACTAAGAAACAGGCTGAAAATGCTGCAGAATGAGGGAGAACCCGAGAGAGAGCATGATGGCGTACCTGATCTGGTGGCTGGGTAACCAGACTCTCTTCATTCAGTCTGGCCGCTGAACCAGAACAAAAACGCATCATACAGTCAATACAAGAGCGCATTGTTTGTAAAGTCATTTGATTTGAATTCAAGATCAAATACCTCTGTCTTCCTCCGTAAGGTCAACAACCTGTTTCTTAGACCGCTGAAATGAAAAGAGAACGGTTTTCCAATTTGAATCTATTGTCTCCAGCACGGTCTAGCCATGTCATCGCAAATCACATGAGACATTACAAATCTTATTACAAGAAAAAACAAGTAATGAATGACAAGACATTGAAGACAATGAAAGAAATAGTTACCAAACTCTGCCAGAACCCTTCCTTCGGTCTTCTCAATGTAGACACCACACAGTCATTGACTATTAGTGCAAAAACAATCATTTTAATCTGTTGAATTACAAACGTTTGACATTGTTGATGCTAGAATACTATGATGATAATAGCAACAAGACCTGCTGATGACACTGAAGCGTTGTCAATGAAACTGCCTCCGTTGACTGAACTTCTGGTAAAAAATATTGCATGAAATTAGAATTCTGCACCCCAACAAGACATTCAAAAGTGAAGTATAATTTCTGCACTTTTTTGGGCTATTTAAATGTGCATTCCCACTTTGTTTTTACATTTTATTACCCAATACTCACTTAAAAATTATTCTTTAAAAACATTTGCCAAACTGTGATGTTCAGCAAATCATAAAATAATATCCGCTTTCATACTGTACATTATAATGTCGTGATGCCTAAATTCAATTGTATAGAATTGTATTTAGTGGTTTTATTTCATAACAAAAAGACTCAATGTTAAGACATGAGCAAACCTCTTAATTTTACATCAAAATTTCATTATTTGCTAAGAACTGTGGTTATTTTTACCACAATTATTCATACACCCCAACACACAGGGCTGATGAACTCGCATACAGTAGGTGTGTTACTGGCCAAGTTCTTCCAGCGCACATTATACTTATGCAATATTTTTATTTTTATGACGTGCCTAAAGATGCCTCCATATCGATGTTTTCAACCATAATCAAACACTATCAAAATTCATGAAATTCATTCAAACACAATGTAGTACACTCACCATGGTTTTAGAGCTATGGTTTTATTTTGATTTTATTATTTAAAATATTACAATTATATTTAAATCACTATAATGCAGGGTTGTATGAAGAAAGATGCGTCACATCTCAGATACATTTGGAGGCAGTAGAGCCGAGCTCCTTGAGTTTCTGTCCATCACACTTGAGTTCTTACAGTGAATTGTGATTGTGGTAATTCAACAATTAAGCAGAAGGCTAGAATAACAAATAGCTGTAATCATTGCACTGAATGAGTCTGGTTTGTTGGCCTTGGTACACAAACATTAAGTGGCAATGAATGCCTTTCCAGTGAAGCACACTAGTTTAAAAGGCTGTAACAGCCACACATGAAAGTGAAGGAACGCCACTCGGCATGAAGCACCTCAGGGAAAGAAAAGAAATGGAAAGGTGCCAAGACTGCAGCCTTGAATCATTACTGAATTTAAAACAACCAACCGAAAAGCAAACGATTCACAGGGGACCACTGAGATGATTTCACTTTGATTATTCTATTATAATATCTTCTGATTAAACAATATTTCAGTGATTGCCATTCAAACAGCAGGCCTCTGCCTCATTTTCCTCAGTCTGCAGCATAAGTGTATTCAGTTTCTACACCAAAATTAACAACAATTTTTACTAAATTGGTGGCATGCATGTATTATTAATGAAGTTTGTAATATGTCTACAATACTGCAGAATACCTGGACATATAGATTATTGGTTCAACTGGAGAGATGCATCGCTTTGGCTGGTCAGGCGGAGGACTTAAAGAAGGGGGAGACTGTTAAAAAGATTAAAAAAAGACAACAGTGATGGGTTATAAATAAATACCTCAAAAGGCAGCTTTATACATTTCTTTCAATTATGATAATCAAACCAAATCAATCTTTGAGTTTAGTGCTTTGAGTTTGAGAAAGGCACATTACAAATAAAATGTATTATTATAATTATTATTATAATTATTAATCTCATTATCTAGTTCATACCTGACTGTGTGAAATCCCTAAGGATCTGAATTTTCTGATATATGAAAACACTGCATCTCCTCTTCGCTTTATCTTCCTTACATGGGCCTGAAAACAAAAGAGGTTTGATTTGACAGAAAATGCATATGGTGGTTATGGCATTCAGGCCTGCAGGGCACTACAGTCATATGGACAGTTGAATACACATATTGTCCAAAATTGCAAATGACCTACTGAAGTCCACAGAAATAGGCATTCTGGTCACTTACTTCCAGTTTCTTGATTCTGGCATCATATTGGGGTTCACTATTCACCTCACCGATTCTTTCCATCAAATTCTTCATCTTGAGGTCAGATTGCTCCACTGCAGTCCCAACCTTATCTGATATAATTTTTTCAACCTATCAATAAAACCAATCACAACTGAAAGAGATGAAATGCAATTCTGACAAGTGTAAAGCAGGTTTGTGCACCATTCAGAATTGAAGAAACTAAAAATACATGGATTTTTGATTAAGAACACATAAATTAGTACTGTAACTTTTGCATGCTTCGTTCTGCTGCTAGGCTGATTACTTTCTACATTGTAACAGTCTAACTCCCATTTTACAGACAAGGCTTAAAATAGTCCCAGACTAAAATGCATGTTTAAGCTGTTTTAACGGAAAGCAACTTGCACTGGCATATCTTAAAATATTTTGTCTCAAGATGCACACCAGTAATGTTTTTTTCTAAGACATGTTTATAAAAGTACCTTAAATGTCCCAATTGAAGAGCTAATCCTGGCTTAATCTAAGCCCCGTCTGTGAAAGCAGGCCTACATTTCTAAACGGGTGTCAATGGTGATTACCAACTGTCTGGTTCCCAACATTCTTCAAAATATCTTCTTTTGTGTTCAGCAGAAGAAAGAAACAGGATACAAGTTTGGAAGAACATGAAGGTGAGTAAATGATGACAGAATTTACATTTTTGGGTGAACTATCCCTTTAAAGGTGCATTGTGTAATATTTAGGAGGATCTGTTGACAGAAATGCAATTTCATATTTCATATGGTGTATAAAGACCTTACTTAATGAACTTATGTTTTTATTACCTTAGAATGAGCCATTTCTATCCACATACACCACGGGTCCCCTTACATTGAAATGCGCCGACATGTTTCTACAGTAGCCCTAAACGGACAAACAAGTTTCGTCTGGTTGTTCTACAAGCAAAGAAGCTAGCTTAAAGGAGAACTCCGGGCAATTTTTAAGTTAATCTTGATCGTTATACCTTTGTGAGTACTGTCTATAGAAAAGAAAAAAAAAACGGATTGGTGCTTGCGACGTGGAGCTGCGACCGCGAATGCCCAGAGCTCCCACTCAGCTAAAACGGCAGCTATGGGGGCATAACATAAAGAGCGTTTTTGTGCCTCTTAACAGACACAAAATGCAATTAAAATGTCTGTCCAACATGAACAGGGGCCTTACCTGTGAACAAGATGCGTTTAGCAACTTAGCCATGGTTTAAATTAACCTAAATAGTGTTTTAGACGGCAAGCTGTAGTCTCGCTCCTCTCACCTGGACTCGCGTGGGAACTCAGTTGTAGCCGGGAAAGGTAAATAGTGTCCAGGTGGGAGGAGCGAGACTTCAGCGCGAGACTACAGCTTGCCGTCTAAAACACTATATAGGTGAATTTTAACCATGGCTTAGTTGCTAAACGCAACTCGTTCACAGGTAAGGCCCCTGTTCACTTTGGACAGACATTTTAATTGCATTTTGTGTCTGTTAAGAGGCACAAAAACGCTCTTTATGTATATGCCCCCAGAGCTGCCGTTATAGCTGAGTGGGAGCTCTGGGCAAAAGCTGTCGCAGCTCCGCGTAGCAAGCACCAATCCGGTTCGTTTTTTTTTCTATAGACAGTACTCACAAAGGTCTAACGATCAAGATTAACTTAAAAATTGCCCAGAGTTCTCCTTTAAAGGGATAGTTCACCCCAAAATTTAAATTCTGTCAGTAATTACTCACCTTCATGTTGTTCCAACCCCACAAGACTTTCGTTCATCTTCGGAACACGAATTAAGATATTTTTGATTAAATCTGAGAGCTGGATCAGTCCATAGGCTTCCAAGGGACTGAAACTTGTTCCCCCGAAAAGTTATTAAAGACATAGTTAAAATAGTCCAAGTGACTACAGTGGCTCAATCTTAAGTTTATCAAGCGAAGAGAATACTTTTTGTGTGCAAAAAAACCCCTAAAATATCGACTTTTTCAACTATTAATTTGCTTCTGTGGGCCTCGAGTGAGTTTTACCTAGTAAAACTGCGTAACGCTTCTGTGCTGTACGTCACACGCATCACACACATGACCAGCGTCGGCCAATAGTGAACCTACGTGTGACGTAGCCCTACGCTATCACACTACGTTAACTGACTAGAGGCCCACAGAGAAGGAAATGAATAGTTGAAATAAAGTCGTTATTTTTGTTTGTTTTTGCGCACAAAAAGTATTCTCGTATCCACATCATGATTGGATGGTTGTGGTTTGCTATTGCTGTGATGTAATGTGAGTGACAGGTTGTCCCGTCCTCATACCAGTAACATAGGCTGTGTCATCAGAGAAGAGAAGAGATTAAGATTACGTGAGCACAATAATTATAATATTCTAGAAATATAAAAACTAATGATGTGCATGGATTAATCATTTATAATGATTGCTGCTATATTGTACAAAAAAATTAAGCATTGTCAATTATGATTTTGATTGTTGACTTTAACATTATGGTCTACGGTGGAAGAACATGATATTTCCCAAAATGCTCTTTACCCTAATGACCGGTTTCACAGACAAGGCTTAAGCTAGTCCCAAACTAAAATGCATGTTTGAGCTGTTTTAAAGAAACTTGCACTAGCATGTCTTAAATGTCACCACGTTTTGTGATGCTGTATTGACACTAAAATCTTTTTGATTGCGGTTTTGTATTTTGACAGTCCTTAACTTAATACAGATGAATGTCCATCCATTAAATAAAAAAATAAATACATAAATTCTCAGTAATTCAGAGAATAAATGCATATTACAGAAACAACACGTTTGTTTAACTGTATGGGATTTCTTAGAATTACAATTCAGTAAATTATTCCTGTTATTCAAATTCATAATCAACACCCTGTAAGTTGTGGCCTATTCAATATGAATTACAGCTTATGAACTGAAAAGAGAATTTTGCACAACCGTAAATGTAAAGTACAATAAAAGTACTTTAATTAAAAAACAATAAAAAACAAAAAAAACAACTAATCGAAGTCATTATAATCGGTGAAGAATAACATCCAGAGGACGTAAATAACAAACTTGCCTCGGACCGAGGGAGCTTGTTCGGTCTCTGCCATGTTTCCTCTTCATGTCTGCTCCTTTTCATAACTGTCTGAGATATAAAGATGTAAAGCACATTTCATTTCGAATGATTCGCGATAACATCTTATAGTGAAAACCAAACAAATTAGAGATAGAATGAATCATCAGTTACTTTATCACCGTCAATTTAAACATTTGCACTTCGTTTGAGATTGACCAACGATTCAATCGTAGCCGTGTTATTTATCTTCACTAATACAAGCAGGTTATCGAAGACAATCCTATGCTTTTTATACTTCAAAATCAATGAACGGCTTCTACAAACATCCACACTGAAGGAAACAAGCAAACCGGAAGTGACGTGCCAAAACATTATGGCAACAAGATCGCCACTTATAAGCACGAGCGACACTTCCAGCTGCACGAATGGTAACGGCCTTTCATATGAATCACAACACAAGCTACATTCGACCATGACGAACCAGACGCCACTGACGACTGCAGCTAACATTGATGCTAAAATTTACTCCATTATCCTGGTTAGGAGTAAACGATGAAATGTCCAACCAATATGCAATCCAAATGGCTTTCTAAATCTGCTGGCATTGAAAGTAAGCTTTCTATGACCATGCAGGCATATTATAACGCGTTTTCGAAACCACTGACTCAAGCGCTTGCCATACAACGCGCGTAACAAACTCCAAACGGAGCCCGCGAATGTTAGACGTGACACCGCGTGCGTTGTTTTTGAACAAAACAAGGAAAAAAACAACCCACCTGAACAGAATGTCGATTTTGTAGTAGCCAGTGGACTATTGTCCCTGTGCGGGTTTTCCTGCTTCTTTAAATAATATAAGTCCCGTCACGAAAGGTATTGGTCAAGCGATGCACGCTTTATGAATGAATCATTTGAATCGGATCTTTGCAATGATTTGGTTGAACCGGTTCACAAAACAGGTCGGTACGATTCGTTCACGAATGTGGCTAACGAATCAGAGCAGAGGATTTCACTGATGGAGCGAAAAGCAAGCTGAATAACAGAAAGAACAATATTTTACAAATATGATTGTATGACAGTTTTATTTGTAAATTAAGTAATATAAAACGTATTTGTAAGATATTTTTAGTATTAGCCAGCCTATAGGCTATTTTACATGCAAATTATATTTAGTTTAGCCTATAGGCTACCACTAACACGATTTTTAATAAAGATATAAAAAGAGAAACGTATAGCCTATGTAAAGCCTAATGGCTTTATTGGACGTAGAAAGTATCTTGACGCGTCATGGCTGAAAAGAATCACTCAGTCGGTTTTTGAACCGCTTCTTTAAAACGAACTTTAAGAAATGACCACGGAACTTAATTCTCTCACTTGTTGAAAATCAGCAGTCCCAGTATTTTTTTTCTCTCTCACTCTCCTATTTTTTTTTAATAGGTTTCGGTCAACCTACAGCATGATGTTTAGTTTTAGAGGAATGAAACTTTTTTTATCCACCAAATTGCTTGGCTGCCTAAATGTAAATGTAGACTAATCTACATTAATTTTGTCCTCAGTCTCACAAATTAAAATTGGCCCCTTAAAAGCGCCACCCAGCGGTTGGAGATGTTTTTGCAGACTGTTCACGTCTCTGTCCCATGCACAGGAGGTCTGTAAGAGCAGCACCATACACACATTTTAGTGTGAGGCTTGCTCGGAAACATAAAGAAATGTTTTCCCCTCTAAAAATATCCAATTAACAACATATTTGATTGCGATATAAAATATTGTAATCCAGGTGTACCTTTGGCATAAACAATTCACACCTCTTGGGTGCAGCAAATGAATGCTGCAACTGTGCGGGAAAGTAGCCTATAATATTTCCATTTAATGATTATGAAACTACACCTAGTGTCATTGGATCCACACTACAGAAATGTATGCCGTTATATACAGTCAAACCAAAATTTATTCAGACACCTTCAACATTTCTCACAGTTTATTCGCTATAGTTTAGAAAATAATAAAATATGACAAGACCTCAGAGTTATCAAATCAGTTGATATTTCACTGGTTTTGGCCATCCTTCTGTTAGACTGTCTCACAAATGAATTAGGTTGAATAGTTGTCAGCTGTTAGATTTAAGTACACAATTAGATAATACCAATTTAGGTCATCCAATTACCCAGCAATGCTTAATTGTGTTCAGTCTGTGGTGTAAAAAGGTTACATTAGCAATTAAAGAAAAAGCATTTAAGCAAAACATGGTCAGGTGAAATCTGAATAATTTTAGGTCCCAAATGTTTATCAATTTTACTGGCAGTCCATTGTATGAAGAATTTTTGGGTATAATATGTCACAGTTTACTTTATTTTGCTATCCTCACTTACATAAATGATCAATAGTGTCCGGTACCCACTAGTAAAAAAATAACAAAAATTATAGGCTATCTGGTGTCTGAATAAATTTTTGGTTTGAGTGCAGGGGCCACAAAGCTATATACCCTATTGAGACAGGCTGTCCCATGTTTATTCAGAATAGTGGTAAATCTATTTTTCCCCCTTTCAATGACCAATACTTTATTTTAATTTACTTTTGTTTTTCCTCAGTTTTTAATATTTGATTGCATTCTGGAATCTTTATCATTCTGGGAATGCACTTCTATGGTCAATCCATTGATTTTGAGTTTTGAGGTATGTCTATGTGTAAGTTTGAAATCTTTGTTTGCACTGTCTTGCTGTAACTGCTCACATTTTCTTTGTTTTGCATTGCAGGGGCATTCACTTTGCATTACTTCTCAAACAGACATGATACCACTTCCCTGTATTCACGCATGACTCTATACCCAGCACCACAGATAGTATGGAGCTGAAATACAAAACCCTCAGGGAAAACCCAGAGCTGCAATTTAAGCGTGAACATTGCTTGATATATATATATATAAAGTCCAGAAAATAATGGCCAGTATGATGGTTGAATGGAATGGACCAAAATAAGGGGTGCTTGGTTGCTCACATTTTGTGTGTGTGTGTTTGACATGTAGAGCTAAAATAGAAACATTTGCAGATGTGTTAAAAAACTACAGCTAAGAACTTCACAGGCAGGAGGAGTGTGTTCTCCTTTGTGATGTAAAGGCATAGCATGTTCTGCACCTGCTGGAGTCTGAGTAAATCATGTTCATTGCGATTGCAGAAAATGAGAAAATGGTAATTTCCTTCTGTATGAGAGGATAATGGGAGCTGAGTCTGACTGTGTAGCAAGTGTTCTGGCTCTGATAATCTTCCATGAGCTTGAGCATGAGTCCTTCCCACAGGATCTGGTGACATCACACAGAGAGCTTTCCTATGAGTCATTTTGAATGCGTAGTTTGAATATAGCCTATACCGTAGCTCATGTCACGTTTACTGAAATGATTCAGAGGGGGTTATGATGCTAAAATAGAGAGGTAACGTCATCACGTGGTGCTGTTTGGGTGCATTTCTTGAATGGAACATCCAAGAATCTATATATACATATATATAGCCTAATATTGATCAGCTATAGCTGATCGCTATTAGTCAAGAATATGTTTTCCCTCCATCTACTCATATTTAGAAACTGCTACATTAAAGGAATAGTTCACTTCAAAATAAAAATTCTGTCATAATTGAATCACCCTCAAGTTGTTTCAAACCTGTATGAATTTCTATCTTCTGCTGAACACAAAGGTAGATATTTTGAAGAATGCTGGTAATCAGAGTTGATACCCCAATTAACTTCCATAGTAGGAAAAAAAATAATAATACTATGGAAGTCAGTGAGGTAGCTGCAACTGTCAGTTATTGGCATTCTTCAAAATATCTTCCAAGGCCTATTGTTTGCCCTTCACTATCTCTGTGTTGTAATTGTAATGGAAAGGCAAAGTAGGCTACAGTAAAAACCTGTTATTTTCGTAATAAGCTATGTTCATTGGGGTGTTTTATGTTCATGTTGTTTATTAGTTAATTTAGTTAATGACCAGACCTGAATAGCCTACCTGCATTGTCACTGTTATTATTATTGGCATTTTTACCTATTTAACACGATTTGTCTTATTTATGCAACTGTACCAGAAAACCTGAGAGGATAAGCGCATAAGTGCGTGTTGAGGGTATATAACGAGCTGAGATAAAAACGCTCGAGGTTCCCTCATCTCATCGAAAACTATTGAACGACTGATGTTATATACGCATGGAATCGAGCATAGCCTGAACGGTCAGATGAGTAGCCTATATAATGTAAGATGTGTGTGAGAGCAGCATCTGCGCTGATGAGCCCCTGATGTGTCCGAGCAGCGCTCGCTCGCTCACTGTACATTGGGAATGATGAGCTCAGTGGTTTCCGCAGTGAAGTTTGTCTCTGGAATTTCAAACGCACGTGCGTCACCGAGAGGCAATCCCTCACCGAAACGATTCAGAAGAATCACGCCGCGACAGGTTAAAGCTCCACAAACAGAACCAAGGTAGGCTAATCCGCATCAAAGTATTAGCAAGTTTATGAACATTTTGTTTATTATAACTTTGACGCTTATGTAGCCTACGTTAGCGACGACAAGTGACGGTTGGAATGAAATATAAACGCTCGGATGTTTGAGACCGATGATGACCAACTGACGTGATTTGAAGACCGTTGCTTTGAAAACTGTTTTCTTCTTAGGGGGTGTCTTGCTCTAAAACAGGGTGTAATTCTCATTTTCACCTTAAGGATGTGTTACTGACGGCATCCCTCAGTTCCAGAGAGGCTGTGGGGAAAGAGGACTGTGAGACTGTCCTGTGGTCCTGCTTGCAGATTCAATCCCAATTTCTTGCGGATTCAGTTACCATCGTGCGAGTCTCGCGGTTCTATTCATCGACGAAGAGTCATGGATAATCCATAAACATGCAAACCACTGGATTAATTTCATTTACATGGTTCTGTGGTTGAACTTAAAGGAATCGTCGGTGGGAATAATTATCCATATTTCCAACCTGGCTGGTGAGAGGAGGAGGACTGTTGCAATGTCACCCCATTCAACATCTTTGGAGCTTTGTGGAAGAGGGATGCTGTGAGTAGGCTATCACTGTTTTTTTCCCTCTCTGTTTTCGGTGAAATTCGCGTGGTTCATTATGTGGTGTCTAAAGAGTAATGGAGAATGAACATAAACGTCTTCATATTCAGTCTCACCAATCAGTTACACTGATATGAATTTGATGCAGGAATACGCGGCTTTTTCCTGCATCATTAAGGATGCGCGATCTTAAAAAATAGCATAAAATGAAGAAAGGAGGATTGGTTATTTTATATCGTTAGAATGTTGCGGGTTTTAACAGTAGGCTATATTGGATT
Organism: Semotilus atromaculatus; assembly: GCA_031834385.1. Classification (NCBI taxonomy): domain Eukaryota; kingdom Metazoa; phylum Chordata; class Actinopteri; order Cypriniformes; family Leuciscidae; genus Semotilus; species Semotilus atromaculatus. Next base: position 26,217,299 of record JAULUF010000005.1, on the reverse strand, counting down.
TTATTGAGTTATGTTCAACACGCTCTTGTTTTACCTGAAAACTCGTGTCACGATCATGTGAGCTTCCCTCAGGAGTGCGCTTCGTTTTTTGCTGGATAAAACGATGGAACTCGTTTACTAATGAACGAGAAAAAGAAATAAAAGAACAGAAAAAATAAATTTGTCATTTGAAAAGGTTTTACATGATAGAGGACTTGTCTATGCTTCCTTTGACGTGTAACAGATGAATGCGGATTTTGGTCTAGTTGTTGATCCAACTTCGAATAACAGCTAGCCTACGTACTTTTATTTCTGAACAGCGCTGATTTGATTTTTAATTGAGCATAGGGATTGGTCAATTCGTTTTTTTTTTTTTTTTCAAATAATGGATGTTTTGAACCTTAGTTGCTTCTGTTGTAAAGTTGTGACGCGCATACTATCGGCTACTTTCCCACTGAATATTATGGTGTCCGATAGCGTACTGAAGTTCCAGCTGAGAACGCAAAACGAGACGCGTCAATAGGGGGCGCACTTGCATAGTGGTCGTTTTGAGGAAATTAATGAGGAATCAAAAGAAATATTCATCTAGATATATTCCCCATGTTAAGATCTCTGTCACGTTGTAAGAACACTGATATTGTATTTGCCTAAAATAACAAATCAGGTCAGTTTTTTATTCACGCAAACAGCAAAATCTACATAAATTAAGCCCCCCCCCCCCCTCACCCCTCTCTAATTAATTACATTAAAGTAAAAGATCATATCAATGTTAAAAGTAATTGTCATAAGACCTGGTTTCCAGTCACATTCATTAATGTTTGTCACATTGTTCATAATTATATTCCTCTGATGATTTTTTTTCAGTATGTTTAGAGCATTAACAAGGCAAATTTTTGCTTATATAAAACCATGATGTGTAGGACAAAATGCCATGTATTAATTTACAACAGTGATTAAATACATACAGATTCTTAAATGAGGAAGTTGCTATATTTGCACATCCATATTTAATAATTATTAAATTACTGTAAATCTAAATTTAAGCGTCTGGTCTAAATATACTATATATATATATATATATATGCAAAAAAGGCATCACATTTTGAGTCTTGGTCTCTTAAAACAAGTCTAGATCAAATCACACAAAGCATGATATTTTCACCATTCTCTGCTCAACTGCATTTAAACAAATCAAGCATTCATGTTGTTCTACTGAATTCTTATCAGCTGAAACGAATAAATCTTGCTTGCTCATTAATTTATGTTTAATAATGATGATATGATGCATTATTCTTCATGAGAATTGCGAGCTTCAACAGCCCCTGCACCATATGTTGTTTCTCTGCAGTTTTATGCTTATGCTTTACAATGCATCTGTTTGCGTAGCGGAGGGCCTGTGAGCTTCCTCCGCTCAGTCAGTCCAAGACTTTTCATGTGATGATGTCAGCTCCGCTCTCTTCTGCCCTGCTTGCTGCTCAGATCCAGTGTCACATGTAATATTCATCATTTGCTCATTGCTAGTTATTCATTGCCTAAATTCCAAAATGAGATTATAAAATCCTGCTGCGCTCCTCGCCGTTGTTGTGTAACTCCACTGGATGCAATTGTGTTTAGTTATCAAATAGCCTAGGTATTGTTGGTAAAACTAAAATATGTATTCAGCAGTGTTGCATAAGATTTAGATATCATTTTGTGTTTCTTCTTTAAGAAACTCCTAGCAGTATTACATGGTATATTTTGTAAATCTCTGAATGCATTATATTAAAAACAGCCTCTGTTGTGTGTGTGTGTGTGTTTGTTTGTTCTGCAGGGAATGAAGTCGAGCACTATGGGGCTTTCCAGGTTGGTTCTTCTGACTCTTCCAGCTCTCCTCACCCTCATCAGCGTCTCACATGCGGCAGAGAAAGTGCCCATACTGAACATTGCTGTGATCCTGGGTCAAACGCGCTACATTTCCGATCGAGATATACGGGCTCTGTGGAGCAAAGATGATCCCATTGATGTCAATGTGGTGACCCTGCTGGTGAATGAAACAGACCCCAAAAGCATCATCACCCATGTGTGCGATCTCATGTCTGGGACTAAAATCCATGGAGTGGTGTTTGGGGACGGCACAGACCAGGAAGCCATCGCCCAGATTTTGGATTTTATTTCCTCTCAGACTTTGATACCCATCCTGGGGATCCACGGGGGCTCGTCCATGATCATGGCGGATAAGGTCAGTCTGTAGTATGTCAAGCATCAGCTCACCTGGAGCAGGGTACATTATTGAATACTAAAGTGCTCTACTTTTCAAATTTGTTTACTCAATATCTGGAGTGGAAGATGAGGTCAAAATATTATTGAGATCACAAAATTAGTTCAGTTGGTAAAAATGTGCACTCTTAATGTGGTTTGGTAATGACAATGATGTAAAATAATATCATTAGTGCAACGTGCAGCCGTGCCTTAACTGTTCCTCTGACAAATTACAATATGGAGTTATTTCTCAACATATGTTCCATCAAAAAAATTGCATTCTACTAGAGTAATCACTTTACTGAATCCAATAACAAATGTCTCTTTATACTGAACCATTATAATTTCTATCACAGCTGTCATCATGCAACACTCAGAAAACTCAGATTTGAGATCAGTTTATGGTACAATTTAAGATGGTAAACCCAGAGAGATAATAATTTGCCACTCTGTTGACTTTGTTCCCTTTCCATTACCGACCGACCACTAACTGCACATCTGAATTTCCACTCCCAAAAAATCCCATTGCAAATCTGCATTGAGTTTATATAATAATACTGTTTCTTATGAGCACTCGCTACTGCATTTAAATGCGTTTACCCTCTTTTCATCTCGAGATGTCGCTCTATCAAATGAAGCAACGTTTTGAAAGCTTATTCTCGGGAGAGTTTCTTCAGCGGTACATTAAGTCATTCTAAAGCACTCTGTGTTGATCCTTAAGGAGATAAATGTCAGGGCTGTTTTAACTCACAGGGACCTTTGTGTCTTCTTTTGTTGAATAATACATCACGTGCATAAATTTTAAACTGTATGTCGCAAGGATGTGAGTATACCAGTGACATGTAAATGTGAACTTTGCTTGGTTTACATACATCTATGTCATGGTAGCATTATGAAATCACTATATGCTCCAGCTAGGGCTGGGAAGATACACCTATCTCCCGATTCGAGACTATCACAATACTTGGGTGCCGATGCGATATGTATTGCGATAAAATGTTTTTTTTTTATAAGAATTGCAACTCGATATTGCAATATTGCATTTTTTTTTTAACACGACTAGACCATCGGGAAAAGTTAAATCATACACTTATACAGACTGTGCATAATGTATAAGATGAGTCATATTTACAAACACTTCATTCAATACTACATTCTCTTGAATAAATTATTCAATAACCAATACTTTTTTTAACAGTCACTTGTCGCAACTTAGTGGCGAAACAATGTAATCAATTAATGCTTTAGGCCTATTTTAAGCACCAATTTTCTATCAAAAGCTGATTTTGATTGCTATCGTAGACATCAGTGTTCATATTTGAACTAAACTTTTATCCAAGTACTTCTATGATAATTTTAACTATTGCATAACAGAAATAATGATACTATGAGGTTAAAAAGACTGTTTGTGAAGCTGTTCCATGACAACTCTCTCCGGGTCAGTGGCAGTGCCAACACAGCTTTGAATGTTGCAATATGATTTTTTCAAAGTTTGATAGAATTGAAAGATCGCGTGAGTGATTGAATCAAGGTCTTTTAAAGATGAATCATCCAGCTCTATTGTCTTATCTCTCTCTCAGCATATGAGTAGTGCAAGGGCTTTTCAGTGCTTTCAGTCTCACGTCTCTTCCACGCGTCCACTAGGGATATTACGTCACTCAACACTCATAGATAACGACACATTTCATCCTCTGTTGGAACGAAAGTGGCTAACTTCTGTCAACCTCATCTACAAGCAAGGACAAAAATAAAGCAGTTGAATTTGAATTAATATCGATTCTGGAATAAAAAAAATCTATTTTAGAATCGTAAAAAAAAAAAATAAAATCGCGATAGCTAGGTGAATCGATTTTTTTCTCCCAGCCCTAGCTACAGCTCTTCCAATGTGCTTTTGTTATTTGGTATTTTTTGTGCATTTTTAATGCCCTAAAGCAGGGCTCAACATAAAAAAAAAAATCCCCTCTGGCCCCCGGGGAGTTTTGCTAGCCCTTCTATATTTTTACTGGCCCTGAAAGAAATATAAGGAAAAGCACTTTTCTATTAAACAGTATTGTATACATTAGGATTAATCAATACAGCAAAGGGAGTACAGGAATTTAGAGAGAGACCCTGGAGACATGCAAAAATAACCAAATTGTCATTGTAACTATGAATGGTTATTGCAGTATATATTATTTTTCCTGCAATGAACATATGCTCGCCAACACGGAGAGAATGTGGTTTTCACAGGATCCATTTTACTACGAGATTCCACTTTTCCTCCTTTCAAGTCTCGTGCAGTCGGATAATAGGTAATAATAATAGCAATAATAATAATTATAACAGAAGATAATATCTCTAGTCTTTCCTAATATTAATTATAAATTCCTTTCCGAGCATATAGTGAGTTATTTAGAATGAAAAATTCAGTGCTGCAAATTGTGGAAAAATATTCCCCTTGTAGTGGTAGCCTACTTGGGACAGACAAGAAAGTGTTTTCATCTGATTCAAATCACAGTCTGCTAATTCAGTGGTAAGAATTTAAATGTTGTTTTTATTTATATTGTTGTCCATTTATTAAACTTCCATGCCTCTTATATAATAATTTTATGTTACTATGTACCAATTTACCAATATCTCTCTCGCACGCAGACACACTCGGTCTCTCTCGCGCACTGTCGCTCGCGCTGGCCAGTGACTAACCAATCAACTAGCCCGACATACTCTTTTACTGGCCCCGGGCCATCGGGCCATTGCTTATGTCGAGCCCTGCCTAAAGGTTACATTTTAGTGGCATGTCAAAGTGATCGAGTCATTTGAATCGATTGATTAGATTCTGAGAACGGTTACTGGTTAGGAGAGACAAGGCAATATTATATTAATGTTAGCTCATGGTTTTTTTATTCTTCAGGAGACAAGACCGCATACATGTGGGAATTAATGTTGGGCCGCCGGGCAGGTCTTTCTTCATTTAGTGCACAAACCGGAGGATTTGAACCCAATAAACAGAGGGATCATTGGCATGTGTCAGGGGATCCTTTGCTTTATATCTAAAGTGCTTCCTCCCACTGAATGCGGCCAATGCACAGTCACGTTCACGGCTAGTTACGGCCAAAGATCAACTGACTGTCTTATTGACGTTTTTAGGTTGCTTTTCCCATATATCTCCAGCTTGAAGCAATTGATTTAAGACACATGATTGTCATTTAATATACGCAAGTGTCAAGAGAGGCAACATACAATAGAGATAGCCATTTAGGCAATTTAGTTCTTTCTCTCTTCCATCACTGCAAGGGAAGAAGTGATCTGTCTTGCCAGTGTGGATATAGGCCTATAGATTCTGAAGTTCTTATCCATTTATATACTCCTAATAGATCTCAATAGATTCATAATATGCACATTGTGGTTCAAACTAAAGCCTCTGCTATATTTGAGCTGGTTGGATTCTTTCCGGTGATTCGACACACTCAGAGATAGTCGTAAATGCAGTTTGTCCACATTGCATTTGTAATGTACAGACTAATCTGATGCTGAGTTCTAAAACAAGAGTTTTAAATTTAGGTAGCCTAGTTGTGTGTGTGGCTTTTACAGAACTATTTTGTTATGGCCGACATCAACTGTGCTGTTTGTTCTTTGAACACGCAAATCATTACGTTGCATTTGACACAAATGTGTTGGTGAGTTTTTCTGTGCAGAGCAAACACCATTAATCTTATTGTGATCTCATTTAAGGCATGTAGAGAGTTGTTCATGGACATGGTCTTTAAGGAGTCTGCTGATCATGACGTTCTCTTTTGGACGAGATCCGACCCGCCAATAGCCTTCGAGTGCTGGCAATTTAAAGACTTCAGTTTGAAGGAAGGGCCTTGTCACCCCAGAGAGGTGTGTAATGCATGACACAAAAATTAGCCCAGGACCTATCTTAGGAATTCATCTAAAACAGGAGTCATCCTGATGTAGAGTTGTCAAAAAGTACTACCGACTACGGTACCAAGTCGATACTGACATTTTTAAAATTTGACTCTTTGAGCGCTGTTGAGCGGAATCACCTCTGATTGCCCATTGTACTTACACGTTCATCGGATATGTCTGTGATTGGTTACAATGATCAGCGCTTCAACAACATGTTGTAAATATACATCAATGACGCTCCTCACTGAACGCTTACACAGATATAGACGCTTATAGACGCCTGCTTGTGCTTGTAAACGCTCCCGCTCCCGTTTTTTTAAAAACGCTTTAAAAACACTTCCATGTGCCCTCAAATGCCTCTGTGCGTTGATCATTGTAGCCAATCACATACATATCCAATGTGCGCGTGAACACAATGGCAAATCAGAGGTGTTTATAAATTCCCTTAACAGCGCTCAAAGCGTCACAATTTAAAATTTCAGTACCGACTTGAACAAATCGTCCCAGCCCTACTTTTTGATAGAGAAAACTGGCTTATCTCTCCGCCTCTTGGGCATAATTCTCTAGACAACCTACTATTTGCAAGCTGACACAAAGTAAAGAGTTGGTAAACTTTTAATAGCAGTGGCCTCTGGTTTTGTGGTCAATGTTTGTTCTGTTCAAAAGCAAGATTTTTTATGTTTTTAAAGAAGTCTCCTATGCTCACCAACATCAAGGCTGCATTTATTTGATAAAAAATTCAATACAAAAACAATAAAGCTGTGAAATATTATTTACAATTTAAAACGACTATTCTATTTGAATATATTTTAAAATGTAATTTATTTCTAATGTAATTTATTTATTTAGCAGCCTTTACTCCAGTCTTCAGTGTCACATGATCCGTCTTTACTCCAGTCTTCAGTATCACATGATCCGTCAGAGAGCATTCTAATATGATGATTTGGTGCTCAAGAAAAATTTGTTGTTATTATCAATGTTGAAAACAGTTGTGCTGCTTAATATTTTATTGGAAAGCATAATAGTCTTTTTATTCAGGATTTTCTAATGAATAGAAAGTTTAAAACCATTTAGCATAGCAAAAAGCATTTATTTATAATATCAATATTTTGTAACATTATAAATGTATTTCTGTACTATTATTTTTGATCATTTTAATGCATCCTTGTAGAAGAAAAATATCAATTTCTTTAAAATAAAGTTACTGACCCCAAACTTTTGAACGATTGTGTAAACATAAACATTGTGTGGTGTTTGCAAAAAAAAATTTTTTGTCAGAGTATATGACTGTGAATAGAATAGAATGAATGGAGAACTGTTACATTCAGCTACAATACCTTATAATACTTTTGAGTTCTGAATTGGGTCCCGTATCCATTTTGCGATTTTGACATTGATGTTATTTATATGCAAATTCATTAACAAAGACATGCTGTGAACAAGCGCAGCACTTATGTTTACTGTTCACTAATAAGAGAGCATTTATGAACATGTGAATTATGAAATATAATTAACTCACTGCCATCTTACAAATAATAACCTGCTGTTGCTTTAGATGAGGGAAATACCACAGGGTTGAGATTTTGAATTTTATTTTTAATTAACTAAAATGAGGCCATTGTGATGTCACAGCGTTTTCTCAAAACTGCCATATTGCTTACCGCAAAAGTGGGATCAGTCCCTCCAAAGAGATGCCTTTGTCTATTCTCATTGTGTCCATAAATGTTCTCTCTATTTGTGATCTAGCCTCATGTGCACAATTTGCAGGTGTGTCCAGCGAAACGCCGTAATTGTATTCATTCGAAAGGATTCTGAGCTTCTGAACAAAATAATTGCGCTATTGTAGAGCAACACAGCAGAGATTGCAAATATCTTCTCAAATTCTAATGTCCTGATTCCCTGAACATCATCAAATATTCTTCAGCCATATTACCACGCGACTAGCCTTGAGGGACATGCTGAAATGGCAAAGTTGTAGATGTGACACTAAACCTCACACAGATGTTTAATGTTCAACACATTGTCTCTAGCTGTTACCTCAGAGGGGTTAAACATGGCCACCCAATATCATTCTTCAGCAGCATCCGGGAGATGGTGGCTTGCACACGGGGTGCAGAACTCATCAGATCACAGCACATGTCCACCGGACAAGCGTTACAACACTCTCTTGATTATAGTTGTGCTTACTTGTGTCCCTGGCTCCCGTGGACAGCAAGAAAAAAGAATTTAATTAGCTATAACTGCTATTTCCAAGGCAATAAGGCTTTGCGCAGCGGTGCTGGAGAGTAATGATGAAAGGAAGCACTTTCCCACAGGAAAATCACAAATGAGATCACTTTAAAATCTCAATTGTTTCTCCTAGACTGCAGTGAGATTATATTTAGAGTGAATGGAGAATTTAGCTATGCCTTATCACTTAAAGGTTGTATCAGTGATTTCAGGCCCAAAAATAAATGATTAAAAATGAATGATTAGATGAATGTGATAATTTAGTTTTGGGCCTGAAATCACTGATACAACCTTTAAAGGATACTTCACCTCTGGAAAGACGAATGTGTATTTAAAACGGGTCATTTATGTAGAAGAAATGTGAAATTATTTTTGAATTTGGAGCTTTCTAGACTGAGAAAAGCCAGAAAATTTATTTTTGGCTTATGTGGATGAAAGACAAAAACTCCCAGAATGCACTTGCTTCGCTGCCCTAGGAGGCCACGCCCATAGATATCTATATAAAGGCTAGATGTCTCGTCCGCGCTGCTGGCCAATGGTAGTCGACGTCAGCACCCTAGCGGCCATCTTGTCACAAGCTGCTCGCCCACTCGTAACATTGTGTTTATGGTGCATGTAATTTTTAAATAACCATAACTTGCTAAATTTTCTACCGATTTTCAAACGGGTTGGTTCGTTATAAACGTCAGAGATGTAGTTATGACACTGCACACTTATGGATAATTATGTATTAATTATGTAAACATCCATTATATGCTAGTATTATAGCCACGTTAATAACGTTAGTAAGAAACTAAACCGTTTGTAAATCCGTCCAGATTTCAGCGAGATAAGAGTATTTGTGTTTGTGCAGATAACTCACCTTACATTAAACCCTGCCTGTGACAAGATGGCCGCCGGTGATGACGATAGAGACTCCGCCGTAAGACATCTAGCCTTTATATAGATATCTATGGCCACGCCTACACTCTAAAAAGACACTCTAACCATGATTTACTCAATTTTTTTGGTAAAACATTTTTACACTCAAAAAAATTAAGTAAATTTTAAAGCTATGAAATGTATGAAGTAAAATAAATAAGTAAATATGAGTAAATGCATCTGGTACATTAACAAATAAAATTGAGTAGAAATTATTTAAAACCCAATATTTGTGAATAATATTAGCTGTTTTTATTAATGGGGGTAATATTAACTTTTTTATTTCCTCTAAACCTTTGTAAAATAGTATTCCATACAACCACCAGTATACATGACATTGGCCTTTATTGTCAATGAGTACAGCAATACAGCATATTTTACACTGTTTTAAGATACAATATTGCCTACATTTAAACTCATTTAACAAACATTTTAGAAGTAAAAATGAAACATTTAAACATTCAGGTAGCCTAATTAAAGAGTAGGCCTGTCTAATCAACAGGTCTGTTATCCAATATCCACCGTATCAGCGCTGGTTTTCGTGACGGAGATTGACTCACGCTCTGCGGGTGAACTTCGAACTCCTTACAAGATGCTGCGACACGACTGACTCCATAACCCGCCAATAAACAGACAGTGCACAGTTCTGAGGACATTTTATCATCCAAATGAATAATATTCATTATCATTAGGAATAAAGTTGTGTGTTTTATGCAAAGTGTTTCAATCACACGAAAAAACAGGTGCGACTCTCGTTTAGGTGTCACATTACACCTCTGTATGTTGTTTTGCATTAAATAAAATTATTTAAAGCACAGTAATGATTTTATAGATAAAATAAAACATACACAAACCTGAATTCCGCAGAGGAAATGCACCAATTCGGCGAGACTGAGAAGAAAAGAGGAGAACTGTTCTTCTGGAGGTTCTTCTGCACCACAACGCACCGTCCGTCTGTTGTTCTTCAGACAACGGCATCCCGCTGTTTTAGTCTACAGTGAAATACAGTCACACTTTACACTGTTTGGCCGCATTTTAACCATGTTTAATCCAGCTTCTAACTAACGGTATGATCAAATTCGCTGCTGACTAGCGTCACGTGCAGCAAAGCGATGTTTGTTATTCTAACGTCCGTTTTCTGAGCATCCAAGAGAAGCATGGCATAACAGTAGCCTAGCACCGAACTTAAGCACAGAAATCCGCGATTTTATTGATCATCAGCTAATTTCAAAATCAAAGACAGCAATAAGAGAGCGTTAATAGAACTGTAAGATCATTTAGTTTCTTTAACGTTACTTTTAATGAAGATGATTGAGTGTTAAGCGTCTGCGACTTACTTTTACTTTGATTTGCTCCTTTAGTTAGCTCCTTCCTTAGGCACTGTATGAGGTCTGCTCACTCGGCTGGAAAATGACTCAAGCGGCAGCGTGCGTCAAACACATGTTCCCCGACAACACTAGGCTGCCCACAGATGCGCCGGCATAATAATCGGCCTGATATACTTGGATATTGGCCGATGCCGATTATGTTAAAAAATGCCAAAAATCGGCCGATTAATCGTCCGACCGATCAATCGGTCGACCTCTACAGTATACCTCCACAAAATGAGTTGGTCTACTCTAGAGTAACAAACGAGAAATGGCATAGTCTCTATGCTCCGCCCCTACCTTCACAACGACCCTAGAGCCATAGCCGCAGCCGAGCCAACTCCTAATAGAGGGCGTATTGACTCCAGAGGAACGTTGGTTGATGTCAAGTGATTTTTAAATATGACATCTTCAAGCTACTCCCCTTCACCTTTACTAGTGAACATGTTCATATTCGTTTTGTTCATATTACATTTTTATTGTTAGTTTGAATTACATTAATTTGACAGACAGCATTCGCTGATGTTGACCAAGCTAGCGCCATTCAGAGCTGCCAACTCTCACAAATTCACCGTGAGACACGCAATTGACACTTTTCACACGCTCTCATGCCACACATCAATTTTCTCACGCACAGAAAAATCGCAAAGCAAAGAGGACACGGAGACCAACAGACTAGACAGAGCAGGTTAGTTATGATATAAAAAAAATCTCAGCTCTCAGATTCTGTCAATTTTATTACGCAATTCAAACAATAAATACCGTTTTGGCATTTGTAAATGTTACATGACAGATCCCTAGCGCTCGTGAACCGATCATCTCTACTAGCTAATAGTAAAAAAACACGAACACTGTTGAAAGATACAATAGGCTACAACTTACCAAAAGGTATTCCTCATACATAATATCGACCAATCATTTTTTTTTTATCAGCGTGCAGAGGTCAATAACATAGCTGGAGAACAAATATTCAATTCAATTCAATTCAATTCAAATTTATTTGTATAGCGCTTTTCACAATACACATTGTTTCAAAGCAGCTTTACAGAAAGTGCATTAAAAATGTACATAGAAAATACAGTTAGTTCATCATGTATTAATTTAGGGCATAACATATCGCCGGCGTTGAGTCGTCTCTCCACTGGCGTCTAGTCGTCTCATCACAGGTGTTGGATCATCCGAAGTCTCCGTGAGAGGCTGGATACAAACTGGAGCTGACGAACGCTATTTACCTCGGGACTTGCGTCCCGAGATAACAGCAGAAAGGCAAATGAGAAATAATTAGCATAGCTGATGTTCATAATATTAATGCATTCGATCTGATTCGGCAGTAGTATAGAAGGTAAGCATTATGTGAATGCGTGGTTAAAGAGATGCGTCTTTAATCTGGTTTTAAACTGGGACAGCGAGTCTGAGCCTCGAACAATATCAGGAAGGCTATTCCAGAGTTTAGGAGCTAAATGTGAGAACGCTCTCCCTCCTTTAGTGGACTTAGATATCCTAGGAATGACCAGAAGCCTCGAATTTAGTGATCTTAAAGAGCGCGACGGATTGTAGGGCGATTAGAAGGTCCGTTAAATAGACTGGAGCTAAACCATTTAGGGCTTTATAGGTCAGTAGCAATACCTTGTAATTGATACGGAACTTAATAGGTAACCAATGTAGAGATGATAAAATTGGTGTTATATGATCATATTTTCTTGATCTAGTAAGAACTCTAGCGGCTGCATTTTGGACTAACTGTAGCTTGTTTATTGAGGATGCAGGACAACCAGCTAATAAAGCATTACAGTAATCTAGTCTCGAGGTCATGAATGCATGAACTAACTTTTCTGCATCAGAAACGGATAGCATGTTACGTAGCTTAGCAATGTTTCTAAGGTGGAAAAAGGCTGTTCTTGTAACATATGAAATATGATTTTCGAAAGTCAAGTTGCGGTCAAGTATGACACCCAGGTCTTTTACTGTAGTGGATAAAGTAACAGGGCATCCTTCTAAATTAAAGTTGTATTGTAAGGGATTTTGTGGGTAGTTTTTTGGACCAATAAGTAATACCTCTGTTTTATCTGAATTTAATTGCAGGAAATTACACGTCATCCAGTATTTTATATCTTTAAGACATTCTGTCAAGTTAGATAAGTTAGTGGTTTCATCTGGCCGTGATGAAATATATAATTGAGTGTCATCAGCATAACAGTGAAAATTAATTCCATGTTTTCTTATAATATTACCAAGTGGCAGCATATATATTGAGAATAGTAGAGGGCCTAACACAGATCCTTGCGGTACTCCATAGTTTACTGACGTTATCTTTGATTTTTCCCCATTTAAACAGACAAAGTGGTAACGGTCTGATAAGTACGATCTAAACCAGCTTAATGCCTGTCCCTGAACACCAGTGTAGTTATGTAGTTAATCCAGGAGTATTTTATGATCTATAGTATCAAATATGTCAAATATGACAAAAATATGTCAGATTTACCTCAGGAAAGCCATTTAAGAAACATGATATAGGTCACGTAGTTGGCAAGAAAAAAAGAGCTATAGAGAGTATTTAGCTATAAATGTGTACGGTTAGCCATCGCTAACATTAGCACTTTTATCGAACCTTCGATACATTTCTATGTTATAACTTCCCGAAAAAACTACACAAACATATAAAACAAACTTCTAGCGAAATACTAACAGCATCTTACTCACCAATCCAAAAGAAGTGTTGCAAGTTCGGGTGAGCCCGGGGTGCTCTCTGCACACGCAGGGTCTCTCGCTCACTGTCTCTCTCTGCGCTACGCGGTTTGGAGCAGTCTCTGTCTCGCATGCACGCTCGCTCAAGATTCTGGGAGATTTGAACTAATTTGCGGTATAAATTGTCGATCACGAGTGGCTCAACAGGGAGATCTATAGATAAACTCATATTTGAGGCATTTGACCAACCGGGTTGACACTTCAGGGTGAGAAATCGGGGGTGTGGCGTGTGAGCGTGTGAAACCAATCAAATCCGTGTGTCTCACGGCCAATGCGGTGGTGGTAAGGGTCTCTTGCCAAGGGCTTCAGCCGTTCTTCCGCTCTCTTCTCTGAACTGAAATGTAGTAGTGGGCTGTACTTTCCACGCGATTGACATCAGGTTCGAGTACGCCCACAAGCCGTGCGAGTTATTCGTGTATTGCAGTTTGGCTGGTGGTTATGTTGCCCGCATACCGCCTCCCATGGCCGAAACTGGTATTATGACACCTGTCGGGCCGTGGCTTGTAATTTAGCATGCTAATTCAGGTTGATATCTCTGCAGCACTATAACTTGTCATTTTTTTTAATGACATCATTGCCCTTATTTCTTCTCATTCTTTTGATGCGTGTAGCTCATTTTTTGGATATTTTTACCTCAATTCTGACACATGGCACCTTTAAAGAAACATTTCTTATTATTATCTGTTAAAATAAAACACTTGTGCTGCTTAATATTTGTATGGATTCTTTGATGAATAGACTTTGAATAGCATTTATTTGAAATAGAAATATTTGTAACATTAAATATCTTTACTGTCACTTTTGATCAATTTAATGCACCCTTGCTAAATAAAAGTAGGCTATTCATTTAAATATAAAATTGACTAAAATAGTAATTTTAAGTATAAATGCATAATGTTGAATTCTTTTACAAATGGGCACACACAGGTTTTACACACAAATACAAAAATTTTTCATCAAATTCTTGCAAATGTAAATGTCTGAGAAATGCAAATTGGCATTATATCTCTTCATTCTTACAGTATCATCAGAATACTGAAATCTACAGAGATTGTGCTTCTAGTCAGTTTATGTTGTATATAAGGTCAGTGTAAGGTCAAAAACAAGGATGACACATTTTCATTTATTCCCTCCTGGAAGCATAAACAGTTGTTTTTCAGAATGGTTCTACTAATATAATATTTGAGAAATATAGCTGTTTTCACTGAGTGTCACGTACTGCTCTGAAACACACAGGTTAAAGATCTAAACTTAGCTTTATTAGGGTAATCCACAATCATAGTCCAAAATACAGGTGAAGGGTCAAAACCACAGTGCAAACAATCCAAACAATTGCAAGGCAGAATACACAGACAAACAGGGAAATCCAGGAAACCAGGCTAAGAGTCAGGACCCTTACACAGGAAAAGAAAGAGCCCTCAGAAATGCAGCAATGACACAAACAAGACTTCACAAAAAAAAGAGTGAAAACATAGGGCTTATATGGCCAGGGCTTAACAAGCTAATGGAGAAACAGCTGAACCAAATCACAACATAATGGCAAATCACAAAAGTCAAGGCAATGGGTTATGGGATTTTAGGTTCTTGATGAGATCGCCCATAAAGTCACAGTAGTGCCCTCTGGAGATTATGGGCACTCCAGCTGGTGGATGTGACACCGGGGAATGGCATGCTGCAAATACTTAAAGGTGTGTATTTTTTTTTTCTGTATTAAATGCAAAACCTAATATGCAGAATTTACTTTTACATTGTTTTTTAACATAATTATGTGTCTGCAGGGGAGCAGCAGCTCATTTGCATTTAAAGATAGCCTACATGCACGAAAACAGCATTTGCTACAGCTCAAAAATGGGCATTTACAACATGGTATAATAAATTATCTATGGGGCATTTTAAACTGCACAGACACATTCTGGGGACATCTAAGACTTATATTACATCTTGTAAAAAGGGGCATAATAGGTCAGCTTTAAAATACTTCCTCATTTCTCAGCAAGATGCAGAGACAGCTGATTTGTGGGTGAATGCAGCAACACTGGCTCAACCAATTGCATGCGATTTAGGGCGGGACATTCTGTTTGTCCAACTAATGGCAGATGGGGAGTGTTCAAGAAGCCTGTTTAAAAAACTAAATTTTTATTAAAAACTAGTCATTATCTTGGCAGATTTGTGTGGTTATGCTAGAGCTTTCAATATGGTTTCTGTTTCAAGAAAGTCTATTGATTGATACAAGGTAGGAGCAAACAATTTTGCTGCAGTCCTGGATTCCCAAGCAGCTGCAAGCTGTGCTGGAAATGTGCCATGGACCCCTGGAAACACTGCAGTTCAGTCTTGCTGATGTCACTATTAATGAAGGATGTTATGAAGACAAGGTAGTTTGCACCGAAGCAATCTAGGGTCACAGGCTAGCCGTCTGTTGTTTCATTCGTTAAATGCTGCAAATTATTTTCTATCAATTATGAGGTAAATGAAGCCTCTGACATTTATTAGACAACAAAGGTCTAGCTGAGAGATTGACCCCACAGCTATATGCCCTCTTATGTAAAGACAAATCCATTGGAGGGTGTAATCACACATTGGGCCATTTGCTAACAGCGGACCTTAACGGCCAAACTGTAATCTTATGTAAGGCAGGCTGCAAGTACAGGGTGAGCTTGAAAATAACAATGATTTCATTGCATTATGAAACTTGGCTCATTAATTAAAGACAGGTCAGTGCAGTTGTGAAGGGTGAAGCATGAGGCAGATGTTTTTCTGGCTTCTGCAGTGCTCTTGTTTGGCCTGGTTAAGGGCACGCAATGTTAATTTGATTGCTTTACTCTCTCACTGTAACAATGCATGGCTTTACACAGTATATAAACACTGGTTACAATGTACAGTAAACGTGTGATTGTCTTTCTTTTTTTTTTTTTGGATTTCATCCAGAAATGAAAATTCTGTCATCATTTGCCATTTCACTCCAAATGTGACTTTCTTTATTCTATATTACATAGTAGGAGACATTTTAAATGATTATACTGTTTGCTCCTTCCATACAATTAATGTAAACTCAGTTTTCAAGCTTCAAAAAACATGCACAACTATTTTAAAATTGGTGTATATTATTTGTGCATTTTATTTTCTATATTTCTTTAACATATATATAATCTATAATATATATATATATATATATATATATATATATATATATATATATATATATATATATATATATACACATACACACACACACACACACCTAAAGGATTATTAGGAACACCATACTAATACTGTGTTTGACCCCCTTTCGCCTTCAGAACTGCCTTAATTCTACGTGGCATTGATTCAACAAGGTGCTGAAAGCATTCTTTAGAAATGTTGGCCCATATTGATAGGATAGCATCTTGCAGTTGATGGAGATTTGTGGGATGCACATCCAGGGCACGAAGGTCCCGTTCCACCACATCCCAAAGATGCTCTATTGGGTTGAGATCTGGTGACTGTGGAGGCCATTTTAGTACAGTGAACTCATTGTCATGTTACAGAAACCAATTTGAAGTGATTCGAGCTTTGTGACATGGTGCATTATCCTGCTGGAAGTAGCCATCAGAGGATGGGTACATGGTGGCCATGAAGGGATGGACATGGTCAGAAACAATGCTCAGGTAGACCGTGGCATTTAAACGATGCCCAATTGGCACTAAGGGGCCTAAAGTGTGCCAAGAAAACCTCCCCCACACCATTACACCACCACCAGCAGCCTGCACAGTGGTAACAAGGCATGATGGATCCATGTTCTCATTCTGTTTACGCCAAATTCTGAAATCCAAATTTCCAAAATCGAGACTCATCAGACCAGGCAACATTTTTCCAGTCTTCAACTGTCCAATTTTGGTGAGCTCTTGCTAATTGTAGTGGAGATGAGTGGTACCCGGTGGAGTCTTCTGCTGTTGTAGCCCATCCGCCTCAAGGTTGTGCGTGTTGTGGCTTCACAAATGCTTTGCTGCATACCTCAGTTGTAACGAGTGGTTATTTCAGTCAAAGTTGCTCTTCTATCAGCTTGAATCAGTCGGCCCATTCTCCTCTGACCTCTAGCATCAACAAGGCATTATACTGGATGTTTTTCCCTTTTCACACCATTCTTTGTAAACCCTAGAAATGGTTGTGTGTGAAAATCCCAGTAACTGAGCAGATTGTGAAATACTCAGACCAGCCCGTCTGGCACCAACAACCATGCCACGCTCAAAATTACCTTTCTTTCCCATTCTGACATTCAGTTTGGAGTTCAGGAGATTGTCTTGACCAGGACCACACCCCTAAATGCATTGAAGCAACTGCCATGTGATTGGTTGATTAGATAATTGCATTAATGAGAAATTGAACAGGTGTTCAAAATAATCCTTTAGGTGAGTGTATATATACTAGGGCTGCACGATTTGGGGAAAATGTCATATTGCAATTATTGAGGTCAATTTTGCGATTGCGAAATGCAATATAGCCTAATAAACAAATGGTTTCATGAGTCAACTTGCTTTGTTCTCAAGGAAAATAAATGCACACACAGATTAGTGATAATGCTGAAATGTGTATTTCTCAACTCAAACTAGAAACAACAACTAAATGATTGATAACAGCTATAATGATCAATAAGCCATTGATGTCTGAATAGAAATGCCCCCCCCCCCCCCCACACACACAATTTTAAACATTAATTCTCGCCATCCAACATTACAGTGATTCTGTCATTACAATTGAAAGCTATCAATGTTTTTAAACATTTATTAGGCTTTAAAAAAATATAACAACTTTTAATTTAAGTGAACTTCAAATTAATCCAAACCCATAAAAATAAAAAAACTGTCACTATCATATTTACCTGTGCCCTTCCTGTCTAACAGGTAGGACATATACAGAAATTCAATATAGTAATCAAACAGTCTGCGCCGCATAAATGATAAATTATATATCGACTAAAGAACTTTTTTTAACTTTAATAAGGATTAGTCAAGAGCAGTGAGTGTTTTTCTCTGTTCTTTGATTAACTTTAACGACAGAGATCATTAGTGGCTACTGTGTACTGCCCCTTTAAGACCAGCCGCTGCACGCCTCAATCTCTTTTTGTTCATAAGACTGCTCTTATGTGATGAAGATACTCGACAAAAAGACATTTTGCCATAATTGTGTGTGTTATTGTTCGTTTATGGTTTGGATGATATTCTCCAACGAGGGTCCTGTTTCTAGATCAGCAGGATGCTTTCTGAACACGCAAGGTCTCTCGCTTGCTTTCCCTCACCTCTCTGCCGTGCACGCGCTACGCGGTTTTGAGTACAGTCTCTGTCTCGCATGCACGCTCGCTCTAGATTCCGGGAGATTTTAACTAATTTAGTTAGTTAAACTAACAGGCACACAGTCCTGTCTCAATAAAAGGTCTAACAGCTGAAAAAGCATATCAGAACAAAAACCAAACCATGAGGTCAAAGGAACTGAATGTAGACACAGATCTGAGGAAGACTACAAAGAAAATTCTGCTGCATTGAAGGTTGACAGAAGCATGTAGCGTCCATAATCCGTAATGGAAGAAGTTTGGAACAATTAGGACTCTTCCTAGAGCTGGCCTTCTAGCCAAGCTGAGCAATGGATGGAGAAGGGCCTTGGTTAGAGTGATGTCCAAGAAGCTGATGATGGTCACTCTGGTTGTTCATATGGTGATGTGAGAAATTTACAGAAGGACAAACATCACTGCAACACTCCACCGATCTGGGCTTTATGGCAGAGTGGCCAGATTCAAGCCTCTCCTGTCAGTCAACATGTGTTTGCATAGCACGGCACAGCCTGTTCAGCAAGACATCATACGTCATCAGCGCATTTCACGTTCGCTGTGCAGACAGAGCAAGAACTTTCCTTCTGAACTGACAAGAAGTGGCAAGTATCTACATTTTAGGTTTTACAGTACAGTTCTATGTACCGCTGACTTTGCCGTATGCAGATAATTCAGTGAGATTCGACTGTGTTGCCGCTATGTCCTGAAATTTTAAATAGTACAGTGCATTCTTTCCTTTATGTCAACAGGTCAACTTCTGATTTCACAATCACATACTTACGTATGCAAGCAAGTGCTTCTGTTTCTCTTTTCACTGTAATGTAAAGTTTTCTCACTGGCGAATGACACATGATGTCATCCAATAACGTCTCTGGTCATCTCGCTTCTGGTCTGTGCACGTTCATGTGTTTTGGAGGAGGTGTGGCTTAGGACATGCTTTCAATGCTAGCAGGCTAAAGTGATCATTTCCCAGATTACCCATTGCCCCTTTAAGGGCAGAAATACTTGCAATCTACTGATTTCAGTTTTTCCTTTTTAATAAATTTACAAAATTGTCAGATCAGTTTTTTGCTTTGTCATTATGGTGTATGGAGTGTAGATTGACGTGAAAAAGTAATTGTAACAAAGTTGATGGTTCAGGATGTGGTGATGGAAGAAGACAAGGGGTCGGTGTGACTGGGGCTTGTGTAATTTATTAAAGGTTTCACAAAACAAATAAAACAGTTGCGCTCGTGTGCGTTCACCATAGATAAACTATAGCAGAATCCAAAGGAAAAGTTTCTGTGGCAGACTCAGTTCCTCGATACACACACGAGCTCCCAGTCCTTCTCTCTCTCTCTCTCTCGTTCTCTCGCAACAGCCGGCTTTTATCCGGTCTCCCCACGCCAATCAATGCAATCAAAGACGGCTGTTCGTCATTTTGCACTTGACCTACTTACTTTACCGCTCGGCTACGCCCTCACTCTCCCGCTACAGACCTCGCTGAACCACGCCTCCCTTGCCACAGTAATATAAAGTAGTTATAAGTAACATAAGGCAGCAATATAACAAAATGAAAAAAGTAAGGGATTTCATACCCCATATATCACGGATTCACTGACAATCATCACCACCACTGAACTGATTCATTCAGATGATCAACCAATTCATCAAAAAAGATTCATTCACAATAATATCAGTTATCAAAATGTTCAGTGAATAACATCTTAAATTGAATAAAATTGTCTTTTGCACAAAATTATTGTATGACTTGAGAACCCTTGGAAAAGAGTGAATCAGTTATGTGTACCACCTTTATGTTTTTATTTTATTTTTTATTTTGGTTCTTGACAATCCCAGTTTTCATTCACATTATAAAGTCACCTTTTGTTTTTCACAACCTTTATGAAAGAAAGTTTAGAATGAGGGTAAGTAAATGTGCAAAAGTAGAAAAGCTCATCTAAGTCTTGAAGCAGACACTGAAGCGCCTTTTCCATATGCTTTTATGGAATGTATATGTAGCCTATATGAATTACATATGCTTTGCATCTTATTAGTGCCTCATACTGTATTTCAGGCAAAGTAGAACTGGATCTTCACTGCACGCTGTTTGGCTTTCATGCGACTGCTAAATGAATAAAGCTTTCCTCTAGACTTGCTTTTCCTCCGCCGAGGCAAGATGTGAGATGCACTGCAGTGCTCATGCAGCGAACGCAATTACATCAGAATACACTACTCTGTATTGGTACAATTCCTTGTCAGAATCAGTGAAGTGTGTTCAAAGACAGAAAATGGAAGTGGACGGCATGAATTAAATATATTTAGGTTTTTGCTCCATGCATTCAGTAGAAACACTTTTGATGTATGACGGCCCAGCGGAAGTTACAAGATTGTTAATTGCTCACAAAAGCAAGGCATAGTCTTGAGGAAAATTTAAGGCGTATCCCGTAAGGCTTATGGGTTGAAGGAACAGCAGCATTGAGTGGCATTGTTCTCTTTCTGCAGAGCTCAGCCTATTAATGTTAAGGTCATTTAACCTGCTCTGGAATAGATCCTCTGCTTCAAAAGAGCACTCAAATGTACATAATGTACTGGACTAAGCTAAGCCCTATGGGCGGCTTCACTAAATTGCAAACCATTCAAGGTGACTTTTCAAACTAAATAAGATTGCAAAGAATAATTGTGGACAGAAATAATCTAATTCATGAAGCTGTTAAGCACCTTGAACAAACCTTTTTCACATCGAGCTGCATTTGCTCCAGGCACTAGACTAGAGGCTGAATTTAATAGAGGTTATCCAAACAGCATTATTGTAAAATATATTACAAAAGTGTTTGCTTGAGGATTTTGATTGGATAATTGATTAACAGAGCTTCAACATCTTAATCGATGGCAAGATGTGGACTTGTTTTGTGCTCAACGAGAGGGCCGCGGTTCTTATTTCTGAATGGCCTAAGGTACTTTAATTACATTTTTTGTTGCTTTCTTTTAGTAATGTCTCCATATAATATTCATAGAGCATACTGTATAGACTTATACCATGGCCAGCTTGGGACTATGACTGTCAATGCGCAAACCTTGTCTGTTGTTCTCCTGAACCCATGATGCTTTCTAAAATCATCTTTCTAAAAGAGAGTAAACTAGTTTTTGTTCTACTTCTTCCCCATGTTCCTTCGTTCTCAATACATGGACATGCCTTTAAAAATAGGTCCAAAGGTAGCAAAGATAAATGACAAAACCGCTGAGTTTTTTTAGGGTCAGCTTTGACAAATGAGGCAGCGGACTTTCAGAGCTCCAGAGACTTCCACAGTTAGGTCGCTAATCTCAGGAGGTGAAGGGAAATGCATTTTTGTAATGCTGGAGGAAGCAGCCGAGGTCTTGAAATAGTGCTATTTGCTGATGTAAATGTATATAGCTGTTCTTAGTTGTCAGGAATGCAGGGGATAAACGTCAGACTGAGGTTTAGATTAAATGAAATTCTTGTTCCTGAATCCTTGAATGCTTTTTGTGCATGACAAAAACCAAAGACTTTCAGCACGGGAGTATGTGCGAATCGTGACAGCCTTCTTTATAAAGGAAAGTATAGAGGCGTTCTGGTTTATAAAGTGGCCTTGAAGATGTACATTGGGGGATAATGCCAAAGAGTTTATTTCATTGGTAAGGTGAAAATGTTTGACAGTCATAAGAAATATTGTAGGTTTTGTGAACAATGTGAAAAACTTGTAAAGAAGCAGCTTGTTCACCACAGCTGAAAAGAGTGATTATGTATCTGATAAATAATGGCTTCCCACATTACTCAGTTTCTGAGGTGGAAAGATGAGCTTCACACTTGAGATTTACCTCCTCGATGTAGGTCAAATAAATGAACAATTGAGCAAACATACAATCTGGGCTATGTATGTCTGTTCACATGTTATGGAAAGGTTTATTCAGACCACTCATAAAAAAGAAGTTACCCTTGGGGAAACTAGATAACAACTAATAATAATAATAATAATAAAAACACACAAAATCAATAATTTTAAATGCTGTAAGTGAATTTAGGCACATATTTGTTATTTAAAATGATTTGTGTTTCACAGATGAAAGTAAGCCATACAGGCACATCATGCGGTGAGCAAATTATAATTTTTGGTCATCTATTCCTTTAAGCGAGCATTTGATGATGGTAATCTGTTCTAAATGCACAATTATACAACCTATATCGACCGATACAATAAAAACAAAATCTCTAATTTCAGCCTATAACTAATATACTGAGCAAAACTAATAAAAAATGGATCTCAATTTACCTTCAGAAGTCATTGTAAAGAATGTTTTTCTAGAACATTTAGATGTCTTATGAGTCCACATTTGAAAAACAGTCAATAAACCAAATCAAAGGGTGGTTGTTGACGTGCTTTGAAAAGCCAGGGTTACTTTAACCATGTGGCATTTTTTTCAGCTTCAGGCTGGAGGCAGTCCAAGCACACCAGAGGACTTAAAAAACACTGGTTCAAAACCAATTACCTTCACAGGAGGTGAATGATAAAGGAACTCTTAACTGTAAAATATCAGATTTTCAGAGGAGTTTTATTGCATTATGGGGAAAGAGGCACTTGTATGCTCCATTTTATGTCTAAATTGAGATTCGAAATGGCAGATGCGCTGCAAAGATATCTCTGTGACACAGTTTCTCTTGGAAGTGTCTGTGATTATTGCCAAGATGGTGCATATTGAACTCCTCAGAAGTCAATTTGAAACATGTGTTTTGCCCCAAAGGGCTGAAGACTTTACTGGAGTTTGGTGCAAAGCAGGCCCAAGGGCAGAGCTGTAAAATCTCCTATGCCAGCTGATTCGCAACCCGCACAGGCAGCTGCCGTAGCTCGGTCGGACCAAGCTTTGATCTGTATTAGAGCCCGACCGATATGGATTTTTGGGGGCCGATGCCGATACCGATATTAGGGAGTAAAATACTGATATGTCGGCCAATATTATTTATGTGTATATTATAATACAGTAGCAATATTATTTATGTGTATTATAGTACAGTACCAGTCAAAAGTTTGGACACACTTTCCTATTGGTGTGTACAAACTTTTGATGGGTACTGTATATAGAATACAGACTATAACAGAAAAACTATTTAAACGTTTTGCAATGATCACTCAAATGCGGTGATCAAACACTTGTGTGACAAAGATAGGCTATGTAATGGAGGCAGGGTGAATGATAGAATGAGAATGATACATTTGAGCTGAAACCAAACTAGTTTGCATTGCATGTTATATTATACTATATTCTAAATACTGTTGCCTAATCTTCACTAACGACTTTGTCTTTTAATTTAGTCACGTTATATAAAACATAAAAAAACATCATAAAGTGTCACTGACAAAACCTTATTATCTTCTATTTTTAGTCTTAATTCCTCTAATCTCTACCAGTGGAGGAAGAACTCTTCTTACTAAAGTAAAATTAATAATATCATAATGAAAACGTTTTTAATTACATAACAGTACTTTAATACTTTTTTAAATAAGTAGTAAGCAAAATGTAAACGTGCTACTCTTAATGCAAAATGGCCCTGTATAAAGTGTTATAATTATATAAATTATTGTAATATTGCTTGATGTTGTAGCGTAGCGTAGGCAGAATGAGTGTGTCTACAGCGGATGCGGCCGTTATTGCTCGCGTTGCACCAGCCGTTTACAGACGCGAAACAGCGCCCGTTACAAAGCAGAATGAGGCATCAGTTTACTGTCGGAGATTTGTCGCTCACGTCACGCATTTTAATCAATGTTTCATCAACCAGTTGCCTGGATTTAATAAATAAGAAGTAAATATAACAGACAATATAATCAGGACTTCTCAGCTGCGCGCTTGCAATAGTCACAAGCTCACACAGTACGTGACAGAGGCTGGTAGTAGAGAAATCAATTCAGTGAATTACACTGCGCAAATCAAAAGTAACAGAACAACAGAACAAAAAATATTCATTTTATTTTATTTTTCGTGTTCGCATTTATGAGGAAAAAACAATGCTACGGACGTGACGAGCTCTGAAAGCGGCACTAAAGTGCTTTAAAACTTTCACAGAGACATCAAACAGAAAGCACAAAAAGACTTTCATTAAAGTGAATTTCGTTTTGTATTAATTGTATCTTAATTTTAATCAATGTTTCATCAACCAATTACCTGGATTTAATAAATAATAAGTAAATATAGCAGACGATAGATCTCGACACAGAGGCGCCGGCGTGTGAACTCGTCTCATAAATGAACCGAAACTCAGCGTATAGACCTGAGAAATATATATATATTGAAATGTCCACTTTTAAACAGAACAATTCAAAACGAAAGACAGACTGCTCTCTGCTTATGTAATCCGTATGAAATGTGCATTTCTCTCTGTCGTGTTCACTGAAGATCGCGAGTCAGCGTCGTCAACTTCATCTTACTGATAACACTTGTTTATTAATAAATATTTAAAATGTCTCCTTGCTATATTTGATGTATTCATAATCATTACGTTTGCCAGTTATTTGTGACAGCTTGTAGGTGCTTTATTGGCAGCGCCAGCTGCGCCACCCTTACATGAATCACCGCACCCTAATTTTTTTAAATATTAATTTATCGGCCATTATAAATGCCGATACCGATAGTTAGGAAAATGCCTAATATCTGCCGATAATATCGGCCCGCCGATATATCGGTCGGGCTCTAATCTGTATTTTGTGTGTAGCGAGTAGAGCGAAGTGTCACCGAATTGCTGCTTATGGTCATCTGACTTAAGCTCTATTATTAAAATTCTTGTGACATTGCCTTTAGCCTGTTAATAGCTGCTCGTCATGGCTAGTCATGTAGCATCTGTGTAAAGATCTTTTTACAAGTTCAGTTAAGACAAATTTTCACCAAAATCACCAAGTCACCAAAACCACAAGAATTTGTACCTAAAAGAGTGAAGGGATCCAAAGAGTATCGACCATTATCAATTATCGACCAATAGTAGATATATACACTTCCCGTCAAAAGGTTGGAGTCAAAGTTTTTTTTTTTTTGGAGAAATTACTTTTTATTCAGCAAGAATGCATTAAATTAATTAAAAGTAAAGGCATTTAGGCCTACGTTACAAATTTTTTTAATCACAGTTTCTACATTCTAAATATTAAGCAGCACAACTGTTGATATTGATAATATTAAGAAATGTTTCTTGAGCAACAATATTAGAATGATTTATGAAGGATCATGTGACATTGAAGTTATGATGCTTAAAATTCAGCTTTGCCAACACAGGAATAAATTACAATTTAAAATATAGCGAAATGGAAATGTATTATTTTGAATTGTAATAATTTTTCACAATATTACAGTTTTTACTGAATTTGTGATCTAATTAATTCCTTCTTGCTAAGCATAAGATACTTCTTTCAAAAATATAAATTCTCTCTCTCTCTCTCTGTATATATATACACACACACACACACACACACACACACACACACACACACACACACACACACACACACACACACACACACACACACACACACACACACACGTAGCAGACATTATGACATGTCATTAGCCTGCAAACACATTTGCTGAAACCTAAAGTACTTCATCGGCGGCCTGTGAGTCATGTGTGTCAGACATGCTTAAACAGAGGAAGATCTATGTGAGGACATGCCATCACAAAAAAGGACATGGTGGAGATATGCTGGAATTTTTGGCATTAAAGGGATAGTTCAAATAGTTGTTCAACACCTGTATGAATTTATTTTTTCTGCTGAACACAAAAGAAGATATTTTAAATAATGTCAATGATGCCATTGACTTCCATAGTATTTTTTTTCTTCCATATGAAAGGCAATGGGGTCACTCAACTGTTTGGTTTTTGACATTCTTTAACCTCTCTATCTGCCTGTGTTAGAAATTCTCTCCTGATGGCAATCTCCCACAGAGAACCATACTCAGGGCCGACCAGAACGGGGCTACTAAGAGTAGACTTAAACCATAATCTCCATGCCACTCCATGCCACCATCAGCAGGATTTCTTTTGTAATTTTGTCTGGATCAATCAGACAATTAGTGGGCAGAGTTAGTGTAAAAGGCATCTGACAATGAGAATTATACAAGATGCTTAGCAATAGATTATTTTGCCTCTCTTTTAGAAATGGAACAGTGATAAATAGGTTAAGTAAGAATATAATGAATATGTAATCTAGTGCATTATTCTTGCTATGATAGTCGGTGTTACAAAAAAAAGTTTAAAGCGTTAAAACTATTATTTAAAATTATATTTAACGCAATTACGCGCAGTATCCGTTTTTTTCTGTCACCCGTTGACTAGCGTTGTATGATCACGCTCGTATTAATGTGAATGCTTTTAAATCATTCAAGCGCGACAAGACTAAAGAGACAGTGCTGTAATGATGAAATTATATCACCGTGCTGTGATGATGAAAAAAATAAAAAAATTTACTGTATCACGTGCCGTTTGAACTGAAGCGCTACAGCGGTCCGTCACATTTAAAAGCACCAAAAACTGTATTTATTGTTTGAATCTCGTAAAAATATCTCGACAGAATATGAGAGCAGAGAATTTGTTCCATATCAAAAGTAGCCTATTACTTTCTCTGTCTTGTCTGTAGGTGTCAGTGTCCTCTTTGACTCGCGATTTTTCTCTGCTTGAGAAAGATGTGTGCCGTGAGCCCGTGTGAAAAGGGTAAATTACGGTCACAGACGTCACTGACGTAACAATGACAAATGTTTCCAGCGAATCGACTATCAGAGAAAGGCATTAGACACAGCAGTGGTCCAATCAGTAGTTAAGAGCCTGAACTTGTTTAGTAATTCGGAAAGTAGCGCACATGAGGGAAAAAAAAATACAGCACAGAAGAATGTCTCATTTAGCATGACATTTCTTTGTCGAGCGTGAGAGCGTGAGATTGAGGCTGAATGCGTGACTGTCACGCCAGATGTGTGAGAGTTGGCAACCCTGCTTCAAGTGAACACTATTAGTGGACTAACGTAGGTAATAGGCCTAACTTAGTGAATGAGGGTTTAGGGGCGATTTCGGATTTGTTCTCAAGCAGTGAAAAATAGAGGACACTGACAACGCGCTGACAGACAGTACCGAGCAGGTAATATTTAATATGAAACAAAGTCTCAACTTTCAAATTTGGTCAGTCAAAGAAAATTAAACAATAAATAGGCCTACTGTTTTGTGACTCTTTAATGTGTCGTGACAGATTGCCTCAGTTAAAGCCCCAAATCCACTGACGTTAATCTACTAACTCTCCTGACTGCTTTGTCGGACAAAAATTTTGGATTTTGATTGGTCAGATGTCAATCAAACTCCAGATATAACCAATATTACCGGTGTTGTCACAAGTCGATTAACCGGTGAGCGAATATTATCACCGTCACATCTCTATAGTGCATATATTAAACAAAACGCTCCTCTCTAGATTTTATTTTTTTTCTTAGCTGACTAGCTGACTGAGCATCCATGAATGGCTTTCCTGAGGTAAACATAATGTACCTGACATATTTTCAGTTCAGCTGAAGAAAGAAAGTCATACGAGTTTGGAAATGACATGAGTGTGAGTAAATTATAGAACTATTCCTTTAATAGAAATGCATTGCTTATTGTACAGTGTAATTACATTGCTTCTGCAATTCAAATGATCAGTTTTACACATATCAAAATACTGAACATTGAAAATGATATATTTGTGGTACACAAAAGGCAGTGGTTTGTATTAGGCTGGCATAGATCCCATGCTGATTTCAGTCCTAGTCCCTCCTTAGTTAAAAAACAGTTTCTGAATTCTCAGCTTCCCCAGTATCTTCACTCTCTCTGTCTGACTTTGTCAGATGTTCTCCTCCCCTGTGGCAGCTCATCGAGTTTCCCCCGGGGGACCCCCCTGTACCTTTCAACACACTCTCTCTTATCTCTTTGTCCAACACACAGACCTGTTTGGATTCCTTAGCTCCTCGTTGCCTCTAGCATGTCAATCACTCTCTGGCACCCAGCGCTGGTGATCAGACCAGAGCATCCATCAACAACGACGGAAAAAGTAGAGGAAGCCAGGAAGAGGAGGAGGAGAAGAAGAAGAGGTTATCTCTAGTAGGCTGACTCGTGTCATCACCGATAAACTGCAGACATTACTGGATGAAAGTGGTTTGAAGAAAAATATCTAATTCTCAGTTTTGCATTCAGATTCCGAAGTTAAGGTGTAACAGATCTGCTTAGAAATGTATTACGGTGTAAAAGAAGTGGCCTCATTCATATACTCAATCACATGACCCCAATTAAACTTTGATGAGGTCCGTCATTAGCGGATCAAGTCAAATGTCTCAGTGCCAGCTCTGATCCACACTATTCTAATGTTTCATAGCGGCTTTTAAGAACATTTCAACTGCTGGGTTCAGAGATAAATGAACCACAGAGGCACTTAGATGTGAAAGTAGTGCTGATGTGACATCACAGCATTGGGACCTGCTTAAAATAAAACAGTCCATCAAATGATTTTACTGTATGTAATTCAGTTTAGAGAGCAATACAAAGTGAATTGCTAAGTCACTGGACAAACGGCTTGATAGATTTAGTCTAAAGATGTATGTAGGAGGCTGTTCCGACCCTCCCTTTTGTTAAGCTTGCTGTGCCGTGTGCTCGTAAGCATTCTGCGTTTGTTGTTCATTGACAACAGTTGCGTGGATTTATCTGGAACGAGCGCCTTATTGTAAACAAAATGAAATGTGGTTATTGTAGCTCTCCGAGGATTTCATTTGCTCCTGTTACAGGCTGTAATCAGAAAGCCTGGTGCGAAGAATCAACTTACGGTCCCTTTGAAACTTTGCTGCATTATGCATACAGAAATGACTCAGCTTTGCAGGCTGGCTGAACATATTGATATAAGAACACTAACATTTTCTGCCTTTCATTGAACAGCATCTCATTGTTTTTTTGTGTGATGTGAACTAGGGCTTTGACTCCGAACTTCGTTATAATTATAAAAATATAATTCGAATATTTTAAAAAATAATGATATTCGAACGAATATTAGCCAGCCTTTAATATTCAAACATGTTATTATGGGCATTATTTGTTGTAAATGTGTTTGCTTGTAAACGTTGTTTTCAATTCAGATTCCGAGGCTTTTTCACACCTGGTGAAGATGTGAATCGCGAGCTCATTAGCAAGGCAATTATTGGTCATCTGAGCTCCTGTAGGTGACGATAGCGTCCTGATTAGCGCAGCGCCTATTTTGTATATCAAAACAATGGGCGCGCCAAAGCCTACAACAACAACTCCTGACGAGTTGTTCGAAATCTACTACACTCCTAACAATTTGAAAAGCATCGTGTGGCACTAACGTTACTTACATTTGACCAGGTATTCGTTCACTGTTAACATCCTTTTGTGAACGTAAGCCCCGGCTTCTTTAATCATTTTGATGTCGATGAGCTAACGTTAGCTAGACCGCTGAACTTTTAGTCATCATGAAAACAAACAGAGCGGTGTGTAATGGAGTGCATCAGAGCAGCATCGAGAATATCAAATACATTGCCGATAATCTCGTATTGAATAATAATGACAAGTTTGCGAAAAGTGTAGAACTCTGTGAGCTCGCATAAAACACATCTTTAGCACAGCGACTCATTTAAACGCGCATCTGATTGGCCGATGCGTTCAACAGACATGTCTGTGATTGGCTACAATGCTCAACGCTGCAAAAGCACGTTGCAAGTAAATGCAAAGGTAAAAATATAAATAAAACTGTAATAGCCTATGGACTTTTCATGATTAGGTAATCGCGGCAGCTGCAATCTTATTCACATTTGTTTTTCTGATTCATTGTTTTGCTCTATGAGAGAGACAAGGTTACAAAACCTTTGGGCTTTACTTAAAACATTCGGGGCTTAAGCCTCCTTAGCCCAGCCCTCACGCCTTGCCATTTAATGGTCAAAATATTATTAATTAATATTCAAATATTAATAAACAATTTAATTTTTTAGCAAAAGTCAAAGCGCTAATGTAAACTAGCGTTTGTGTGGACAGGCCTGGAGAATTCAGGGTTTTGATTGATGATCGTGGCTGCCAGAGTTTGTCCCTCACACACATGTGACAGAGGTTAGCGGTCTAACACCTGCTCAACATAATCACAATACAGCAACCCCATAGCATAAATGTCTAGGTATCTATTTCAGCTAAAGGAGAAGGATTTCCTATTTTAACATAAATTTACAGTAGCAGACAAATGTTGGTACACATCTGACTGAATTTATTTCTGGTTTCTAAAACTTTCTAAGGCTGATATCCACCATCCATCCATCCATCCATCCTATAAAGCCGACATTATATATGAGATCATACATATCTTTCCATCCTTACATTTGTTATTTCATACATTTGACAACTTCACAAATTGTCTAAAAATTAGAAAAAGAAATTGAAAAAGTGTTAGGGTAAGTAGATGTTTTAACATTGGACTGATACTGTACATGCACTGGACCACAGATGTGAACAAACAAACACATTAAGGCAGATCTTAAGGCTTTCTACTCAGTGTTTATGCAGTTTTTCTGTGACCATATTGACTTGTATATGTGCCACCATCAGACATTTGTCGTTTGAATGGTTTTGTCATGGTGACTAGACTGTACATCGATCCAGTGCCACTGGGAAATCCATAGTCAACAATTTAATTTGATCGTGATTATAAAGAGAGAGAAGAGAAGAAGATTATGCTTTTTGTCCTATCATGTCCTTCCTGTGATTTTTGCTTGTCTTTGCCCCTCTGTCCTAGGTCTACACCCTGTAAAAGCAATGTTCCTAAAGTAGGGCTGCTATGACTGTCATCCCGCAGGTGATGTTTCCAACAGGATGAATCCAGTCACCTGAGCTCTGTTTCATCGGCTGCAAGTTATTACTCATCTGTGTTCCTTTTGTTTCATGCGGCCTGATTGGCTCATTGCGGGTGTGCTTCACTACTTGTTCAATGAGACAATGAGACGGCCACCACTGATTGTTTGTTTGTGTGTGTGCATCTCCCTCACTTATCCACAAAGTCAGACAGCCTAAACCTGCTGTTCCTGGCAGATTAATTATGAGTGAGGTCAACACACCTCCAGATGCATCTGACGGATAGGAATAGATTGTTCTCCGTGTGCTGGAGGTGTCTGCCATGTCTGCCGAATGCTCACAGCTGAGTCTCAAGTCAGGCTCTGGTTTGGACGAAGCTTTGTGTAAAAGACAAGCTTTGTCTCTTGATGAAAGAAGAGCTCTTTTTTTTTATCTACTGCCTTGAATTTACCAGGCCTCATGCGAGGAGAAGGTAAAACCACAGGAGGTCTTTAATACCTAGAGAGAGTTTTCAGTTAGATTTCCAATTTATTTCAATGGCAGTTGTTTGGCTGAAGCAGAATCCCTAGTAATATGCAGGTGAAAATCTGGCATATTTGCTCAGTTCTGGATAGAGCCCGACTGATATATCGGCCGATATTAGGCATTTTCCTAACTATTGGTATCGGCATTTATAATGGCCGATAAATTAATATTTAAAAAAAAAATGCGGGTGCGTGATTCATGTAAGGGTGGCGCAGCCAATAAAGCACCTGAAAGCTGTCACAAATAACTGGCAAACCTAATGATTATGAATACATCAAATATAGCAAGGAGACATTTTAAATATTTATTTATAAACAAGTGTTATCAGTAAGATGAAGTTGACGACGCTGACTCGCGATCTTCATTGAACACGCCAGAGAGAAATGCACATTTCATACGGATTACATACCCAGAGAGCAGTCTGTCTTTCGTTTTGAATTGTTCTGTTTAAAACTAGACATTATAGAGATATATTTCTCAGGTCTATACGTTGAGTTTCGGTTCATTTATGAGACGAGCTCCAGTTCACGTGCCGCCGCCTCCGTTTCGAGATTATCTATCGTCTGCTATATTTACTTCTTATTTATTAAATCCAGGCAATTGGTTGATGAAACATTGATTAAAATTAAGATATAATTAATACAAAACGAAATTCACTGTAATGAAAGGCTTTTTGTGCTTTCTGTTTGATGTCTCTGTGAAAGTTTTAAAGCACTTTAGTGCCGCTTTCAGAGCTTGTCACGTCCGTAACATTGTTTTTTCCTCATAAATGCGAACACGAAAAATAAAATAAAATGAATATTTTATGTTCTGTTGAGAGCCAACCCTTCTTCACCCGGTGGGTATTAGCCTATTACTTTTGATTTGCGCAGTGTAATTCACTGAATTGATTTCTCTACTACCAGCCTCTGTCACGTATTGTGTGAGCTTGTGACTATTGCAAGCACGCAGCTGAGAAGTCCTGATTATATTGTCTGCTATATTTACTTCTTATTTAATCAATCCAGGCAATTGGTTGATGAAACATTGATTAAAATGCCTGGCGTGAGCGACAAATCTCCGACAGTAAACTGATGCCTCATTCTGCTTTGTAACGGGCGCTGTTTCGCGTCTGTAAACGGCTGGTGCAACGCGAGCAATAACGGCCGCGTCCGCTGTAGACACACTCATTCTGCCTATAACGCTACGCTACAACATCAAGCAATATTACAATAATTTATATAATTATAACACTTTATATAGGGCCATTTTGCATTAAGAGTAGCCTAGTTTCACGTTTACATTTTGCTACTTATTTAAAATAGTATTAAAGTACCGTTATGTAATTAAAAACTTTTTTTAGTTTTATTAATTAATTAACAGTTTTATTCATTTTACTTTAGTAAGAAGAGTTCTTCCTCCACTGGTAGAGATTAGAGGAATTAAGACTAACAATAGAAGATAATGAGGTTTTGTCAGTGACACTTTCGATATTTATTGATACAAGTTATGTTTTATATAACGTGACTAAATTAAAAGACAAAGTCGTTAGTGAGGATTATCCAAGAGTATTTAGAATATAATATAACATGCAATGCAAACTAATTTGGTTACAGCTCAAATGTATCATTCTCATTCTATCATTCACCCTGCCTCCATTACATAGCCTATCTTTGTCACAAAAGTGTTTGATCACCGCATTTGAGTGATCATTGCAAAACGTTTATATATGTATTCTGTTATACTCTGTATTCTATATACAGTACCCATCAAAAGTTTGTACACACCAATAGGAAAGTGTGTCCAAACTTTTGACTGGTACTGTACTATAATACACATAAAGAATATTGCTACTGTATTATAATATACACATAAATAATATCGGCCGATATATATGTATTTTATGCCCTAATATCGGTATCGGCATCGGCCCCCAAAAATCCATATCGGTCGGGCTCTAGTTCTGGACACAATTTTTTTTGAGCCAATGCAACAAATTAATGCAGGAAATACACGTACACAAATACAGAGTTTTTCCTGCATAGACAATTATGAGGCGGTCGCCTCTGTCAAATTTCGTGCCGCCCCCGCCTCTCGACAAAACTCGGACAGACAGTCAAATGCTCATATGCACTTTTTCTACCGTGACGGTTCTGTTGTGGTTCCCGCTTGTGTCCATTCTCAAAATGTATAGTTTGCCGATAGAGCTGCACGGATCATAATCAGCGGGTCGAGCGGGCCAAGTAACAAAAACATTCCATTTAACCGAGGATGGATGACAGATAAATCATTATGTGTTGAGTGTAATAAAGACACGGAACTTTCATCACGGTTAAAACGCAATGACCCTTTGTCACTCTTTTACTTTCGTTTTCAACAATGTAATTCTCCTCAGGGAAAACCAATAATGGAAAACATATCAAGGCTCGACATTAACGCTTGTCCGGGACATGTGTGTTTTTTGTTTTAGTTAAGGGAAAAGTGATATAAAATATAGGCTAATATAAGAAATACAATTAAACTAGGGAATCACAGAAAACGCAAAATATATTGATAAAATGTAAGAATTTGAAATGAAATTTAGAGCATACATTAAATAAAATTAGGGGGAAAACACCCTTTATAAAGGTACAAAAAATGATTCCAATAAGAGTGTTTTCAAAAATGAAACATTGACAATTTAAAGGGGTCATATAATGGTACATGCACTTTTACAAGTTGATTGTACTGAAATTGGTGTTGGCAGTGCCTGTACACAACCATCATATAATGATCCATCCAGTGTTTTTGTTTTAATCTCCTTATATGTTTTCCCTTGCCTCAGATTGAGCCATTTAATCTTGTAACGTCACTAGATTGGACACCCCTCCCACAATTCATGATTGAAAGCAGCGTTTCAACACAGACTGTCATCGTAGTCTGCCATTGTTGATACACTGGAGCAGAATGGCGTCGAGCGATTATGTTGTTCTGTTCTTGGGTGTAATAAGGAACACAGCAGTCATTTTAATGTTCCTAAATTCGAACTGCTGAAGTGGCTGAGTTTAAGTTTTGAAGGGAATATGCCGAACGATCAACGTTTATGCTTTTATGTTTGGGCTAATCATTTCTCAGCAGACTACTTTATTTACATTTACATCTAGTCATTTAGCAGACGCTTTTATCCAAAGCAACTTACAACTGAGGACTAAAGCAAGCGAGTCATCGGGAAGACGCAAAGAACAACACAAGAAGAGTTCAAAATACAGAGTTCAGGCATTGCTCAGAGTAGTAAAAATCAGACAAGGGGAAAGGATTTTATTTTTTTTATTTTTTTATGTTAAGTGCTCACGGAAGAGATGAGTTTTCAGCTGACTTTTAAATGCTGACAGGGATTCTGCATTCCGGATGAGGGTGGGAAGATCATTCCACCAGCATGGAACCGTGAATGAGAATGTTCTGGAGAGAGATTTTGAGCCTCGCTGTGAGGGTACCATGAGCCGCCGCTCATTGACCGATCGTAGATTTCTGGTCGGGGTGTAAACTCGTAGGAGTGAGTGAAAGTAGGGCGGACCTAAATCAGTGGTAGATCTGTAAGCAAACAACAAAGTCTTGAATTTGATGGCTTTATAAAACGAGGGTCAGTGTAAATCTGGTTTTGCTAAGAAGCTGCTCCTGAAAAAAGAATTGGTTCCAACTATTCATGTTCCTGCTGCACCTCCAGAAGAGGTGAGTTAAACATTTTATTAACCTTTAAATATTAATCTTTGCAAATCGCTTGCACGCTTCACAACGAATGTGGCTAATGTTTACACTAATGGTGCACGATATATCGGCCGCTGATATAATATCGGCCGATATGGTCAATTTTTTTTACACATCGGTATCGTTCCGATGTCAAAATAGGGCCGATGTGAACAGGCCGATAATCATTCCTGTGTATTTGACGTGTGTGTAGGCGCGGGGATGTTTATTTTTGCACGAGCGCATACATTACACGTCACATAATGTCCTGAATCAGTTTGACTTTGCCTTTGGTGACGGAGCAACGATGTCGTCTGTCTGGTCGTCCTTCAAAGTGTCTGAAGAGGATCCTCGCTATGCTGTATCAGGGCTTGAATTTCGGTGCGGGAATAGGGGGATTGCGCATAATTTAAACCATTCCCGCAAGGTTAGCTTTTACAGTGCGAGAAATTCCCGCATAAATATATTTTCTTCATCTCAGAGCAAAACGCATTGTGTATAGCAAACGCGTCTTAACGCGTTGAGGGAAAAAAAATAGGGATAACGTTAGCTCACAGCTGAAGTTACTAATTTAGGCCAGACAGAATCACGGAGGCGATTGGCATCACAACAATCGAACCGAATCAAGTTTCCCAATCGAACTCGGGGCAACTGTCCCACGCTCAGTTCACGGTCCACAGCGTTACCAAATAAACAAAACCAGACAAAATAAAATGAGCACCAAACAGAGATTAGCCGCATACATGGGGGATTCGAGGCGCACGGTACATACAGAGTGAAGACAGTTCAACAGGGCGCGCGCAGCTCTTAAAGGGGCCACACCTTATTTCCACTTGTTACAAAATGATTTAAAAAACTAATTCACAGATGCGAGAAAAAAGATGTCAAAATGTCTTTTATTTTCTAATTTAATTCCTCAATCAGCGCTGGACCGGCATTCTCTGTCTCCCGCTGAGCCTGGCTGTAGACAGATCAAATGTTTCACACTGTCAATGCAGTGTCTGTGTTGCGCTGATCTTATTCACATTATCGAGTGTAGGTGCAGCATTCTAACATTTTGAGTCATAATGAGCTGTTTGTGAAGAAATTATCCGCTTCTAAATTGTAATTTTAATCACGAAATTGAAACATTAAAAAACATTTTGCTCTTATATCGAGTGATAGAGCACGGCAGCAACAAACCAACTGATCAGCTTACAGCGTAACAACACTGAATGCTTGGCCGAACAGCTGATCATAGCTGTACAGGTCGCCTTATTATTTTTCATCTCCATAAATATATCTAGTAGTAAAGCTAATGCAAGGGCTAGAAATCTATTAATCTTTTGCTGATACTTCCTTGTCATCATGGAGAGCGTAGTTCATGATTGCACAGCAACGACAGACGCCACGGGAGAGCAAGTGCTTAAAGAAAAAAGGACACAGCGGCGCGCCCGCACTTTCACTTGTTTTTACACATCTAGAGCGACGTTGTTGATTGATTGAGCATGTGACTGCGCGTTTCTCCTTGTTTGATTATATGATTATAGCTTTCCTGTAGCTCAAACAGTAGAGTGTTGGTGCTTGGGTTCGATTCCCAGTGAAAGCAAGTTTTGAAGTTGTAAGAAGTAAGAAGTTGCTTTGGATAAAAGCGTCTGCCAAATGTATAAATGTAAAATTATCATAAAAATGTGTTTTCTATACAGAGATATCGACATTGGTAAATATCGGTATCGGCCATAACAGCAATATTAATATCGGGTATCGGTCACAATTTTCACATCGGTGCATCACTAGTTTACACTCAGTGTATATTATGGCATGTTTTCTATGTAAGGTTACGACGTTCTCAATAATTCAAAATCCCACGTTTATAATGAACAACGCATTATGGTTAATCTGTTATTAAAAATAGAGGTCGACCGATAGTGGATTTTACCGATAACGATAGCTAGGTTGGGCCGCACTTGCCGATAACCAATCAACCGATAGTTTTAAAAATGTATACTGGTTAAAAACAAACATAACACTCGATGTGTAAGTAAAACAGTGCTGAACTTTATTATTAAAAAAAAACTGTATGAACCATGAAAACATGCTAAATGAAATAAATATGAATAAATATTGAAGTCAAAAAAAGACTTTAATTCAAAGTGAAACAAAAAGTAATACTCTAAATAACAAATAAAACCAGTTGCATTCAAAATGTAACTTTTTAACTGTTACATCCATTTTGTACAGCATACAAAACTCATCCAGACAAGATCATTACTACAATATTATCAAACTCTGTAAACAATAAATCAACTCTGATTTCATTTTCAATACAATCAAAAACGGAGACGCAAGACGGCAAGTTGTATTTGAATGAAATGAGCGCGCGTCCGTTGTGATAGATGGATGTGCGCTGTTATAATGCTTTGCATTATAAGGAAATGCCACAGAATCAAAAAGTTTTTCACTGTACAAACAAGTTCAAACGCTGAAATGTTTTCAGCGTGAGCATCAGTTCTTTTTGAACACGAATCGAATGCTTTTCTGATGTTTCTGTCGGCTGTATGAACATTTCAGTTTGCTATTTTACATCTAGCTTTAAAAATGCAACTTCGCTGCATAATGAATGCATAAAAGTGACCAGCTGTATATAAACTAATGCAAATAGATGGTAACAATGGTGACATTAACTATTCGGATCGGACTTAGGTTTATTTTTGTCAGTGTTTTAACCGCTTGAGGTAGCCTACTACTAATGTTAGCGTCCTCTCAGCCTCCTCGAAGGCAAACAAACATACTGTTATGTGGTTCTTTCTCGACTAATGCAGCATCTAGTTAAATTAATCACTTTATAATATGACATGACAAAATGTACTGTATGAATACCTTTTCGCTGTCGGTGCTTTTGCACTTTTGATGCACTTTTCGCTGTCGGTGCATCTGATGTCAGCGCTGTCCACGCAGCTTGTGCTCTCAGTGCAGCGCGCAGCGTCACGTGTCAAAATAAACAACACGAGGCATCAGTGATAGTTTGTATTACACCTCCAGCGGTTTGAGGCCGCTCTTGTACTGCATAATGCCAGCAGACCCTTCTCAGCTCTCTCGTACTGTGTAATGTATGACAGCGCGCACTTCTCAGCCGCTCCAGCAACGGACGCAACCAGGAAAAACTATCGGTATGTATTTTTGCCGATAACGATAGTTCCACCAATCAACTATCGGTGCCGATTAATCGGCAAAACCGATGAATCGGTCGACCTCTAATTAAAAACTCTGTACGCAGGTGTTAAAGTTAACGTGGTAACACTAAGTTACACCTATTTTACTTGTCTGTTACTAATTAAGAAGTGATGTCAAAAAAAACGTTATAACTGCATGAAGATGAATGGTAACACAATATTCAATTCAAGACTATTTAATTGATGTTTTTCAATAGTACTCCGGAATAAGTTATGTTATCTGATCACTTATTTTTGCTGCCAGTACATACAAAAATAGATCATAGTGACATTACGTTAACATTCAGAAACGTCCTGTTCGAGCCTTAATTGTCGAACTTCTTCGGGGCAGTAATCTTGTTCCGGGTCCGACCCCGGTTCAAATTGGTATGGTTGCACAGATGTCCTCAGAGACTCCCGCTGCCATTCTTGTTCCAAAATATACCCTCAATTGTTGTCAAGGCAACACTCCACGTTGTGTCAAAATGCCCCAAAGAACTAGCCTGGCTAACGCCAGACCACGTATCATTGAGATGGATACGTGGTCTGGAAACCACATGTTCATTTTCTCGTATTTGAGGCGTGGTTTGCGAATGCCCAGAGCCGTTTTATTGGGTACTATGAATGTCTATCAAGTGCGCCTGTACGTAGATCATAGCCAATGGTTTCAATTCAGATGACGTAGGTAAAAACGCAGTTTAGACAAGAAATTAAACTTATTTGAACCTTACAAAAAAAAAACATCAATATTTAAAACAGTTTATTTAGACTTACATGATACTGTGTGTGTCATTTTTCATTTTAATTGTGCAACATTATCTGAATGAGGTGATCGCCTGTACAATATATCATAGCTGTAATCAGTCATGAGATGAAGAGCGTGCGCTGCTTTGCCACAGGAATAATGGGAATACACTTTTTTATTTTTTAATGTTTTAAATGTTGAATGTTTGTATTGTTTCAGCATGTTTATTAATCTCCCATTTCTGTTAATATAGCCATTGCACGCTATAACCTTAAACCCCGATGATCGATGATGTGACTTGTTTAACATGATCAACCCAGTTATTTTTGTATGATCAGCTCTGGAAATATTCCTTCATTCAAAAAACGTAATTTGAACGAAGACTGGAGATTGCATAGGAAAGTAAAGTGAGTGATTGAAAGCAATTGGGACTGCTTAATTTGTATCATCTTTAGGCTACTCTTAATCTGGTGTCGTACAGACCTAATTTAAATATTATGCAGAAACAGAAATCCGATCGGTTATCCAGATACAAGGGCTACTTATTGTGAACAAATGTAAACACACCGTGTCCTGATCTGCTTGATCGGATCATGGTGATCGCATGTTAATGCCAAGTGTAAACGCAGAGATTTATGGCGAGACAACCATAACGACTGGGGTCTCGCTAGCCTAAGCCCCATTGCCACAGCCACTAACGGGGCTAACGTTAGTTGATATATGAGGCTTTTGCCAAAGCCTGTTGGTAGCAGGGAAAAAACATCCTTCTTGGTTATGAAATGGTTTAACGCCAAAAGTTGCTATTTTTTCTAAATAAACTTGAAAGGTAACTTCGTGCCTGCTGCCGTGTTGGATCCATAGATATAAACAAACTGCTTCGGTGTGACTTCATCATCGCCTTGGTGCTCCCTCCCCGTTCTGTGATTGGATCAGATCTGTGATCTGAGGGGAAAATTTGGTCCATGGTGTCCAGACTGCCTAGCAGCGGGAATAAAATCGCGCTGCACAAGGCAGGATGGGGAAACCCAGGCTACCAAAGAACAGAGGGGAGCGAGCAAAGCTCATTATCATTTAAAGGCATATATGCACTGAAATGGCGTGCTAAAAACAGAGCTGTTTTTGACCAGGTAAAATTAGTGTTTTCTTACAATACTAATGAGAATTTTTAATAAAAGTATATTACAAAGGTT
Organism: Semotilus atromaculatus; assembly: GCA_031834385.1. Lineage (NCBI taxonomy): Eukaryota > Metazoa > Chordata > Actinopteri > Cypriniformes > Leuciscidae > Semotilus > Semotilus atromaculatus. The sequence continues at coordinate 26,176,445 of JAULUF010000005.1, read as the reverse complement.
TCATTTAGACCCTAAAGATTGATATTAACTTGTACAAAAATGGCATTATATGACCCCTTTAAGTTTAAAGGGAGTAAAGCCTCTGTTTAGGCTATAAAGGAAATTTAATTTTGCCAAAAGAAGAACTTTTAATTTAAATAGGCTAAATGTTCATTTTAAATCAGCCTACTTCAGTGTGATATGTTACGATATTATCATGATTAATTGAATAATTGTAATGTGATGATCAGATGCAGATATCTAAATCAAAGAATATGGGTGGTTGGCGGGTGGATTATTATTTATTTTTAACAACAGATTCGAGTGACTCAAAGTTCACCACATTAATGAATTTATCTTTTAAAATGTAAAAAAAATTATCCCGGTGGGGGGCATGCTCAGCAGCCATTACTTCAGTCTTCAGTGTCACATGATCCTTCAGAAATCAAGATAATCAGTGTTGAAAACAGTTGTACTGCTTAATATTTTATGGAAACCATGATCGATTTAGAGAGTTTTGTTAATGGTTTTTAAAATGATAAATCTCTCTACGTTCACATTTGCATCCTTACTGAATAAAAGTATTAAATTCTTTACAAAAATAATCTTACTGACCCTTAACTTTTTAACTGTAGAGTGTGTGTGTATGTATGTGTGTGTGTATATATATATATATATATATATATATATATATATATATATATATATATATATATATATATATATATATATATATATAAATTAATTAGTTTTTTAATAATCTTAATATTTTTTCATTTAATTATTTTTTTTCACTTGAACTTACTTATACTATAAATTATCATACCACAACATCATTAAAACCGTGGACTTGGCAACACTGCATACAAGCCTTGACCTCTTCAGCAATTTCACATCGTGCTGTAAACGCCACTTAAGAAAACCTGAAGCTGAATAGCTATTCATTAGGTTTTTATGCACAGTAAGTTCTGTATTGTTGTTCTGCAGCCACACAGCCATCAGAAACGTCAAGGACGGATCCTGCACTCTTTTTTCCATGTTCTGTACAGTGCAGGACCTTAGCATTCAGGAAAGATCATAGGGGTGTTTGAAGCAAAGCAACAGCTCTTTCAATCTTGTTTATGCTTTTTATCGTGTTTCTTGCACTTTTATCTGCAGGTGAAAGTCAGTGCAGGGCATTATCTGTGGCGACAGTCTGCCAGTTGTTTTGTTGGTGGCGCAAATGACGAGAATGATGTTTTCTCTCCTCTGGCCTAAGAAAAAAATCACCTCAACCATCCAGTAAAGTGTGCAGCCTCTGCCTGGCTCGGTGATGAATGGGGAAGACTCTATCTGTCGCTTGCAGGCTGTGAGTCGGCATGTGTGTTTTGTGAGTTTGTGAGGGGGTGTGTATAAAGCGGAGTGCTGCGGTTATCTGTGTGTGTGTTTTGGAGAGTGTATGTGTGCCCTGTGGGCTCCTTCTCCCTCTTATGCTGCATAGTTATTAATGGTTCTTGGACAGTGCCAGCTCCCCTCTCCTCTCTGGCTCTGAATATGGGCGGACCCGGGGCTCTTAAACTAGAGTGACTGGTAGAGCCGTCTGGCAGGTATAGTGGGTCATTGGCATGACTGTGAGTCTTCCTGTGTGTGAGTTGTGCAGTGTTTGATTGTGTTTTTCTGCAGGGTTTAAAGGAGGCTGGTTAATGGCTCTATCAGGGCGACATAAAGCTTTCTCTCGTCTCATAAAGTGAATGGGCTGGATTGTTGGGCTGTGACATTTCTCTGACACACCCATTGAGTTACAGAGCAGCTCATGTTCTCACCCCTGAGGGAGTTCATAGTCCTACTCTGGTCCGTCAACCGACTGTCTCCTCATGCCGACTGATCCGATTACACACCGTGATGTTATTCATTAAAGAATAGTAGCCTACACCTAAAAATGAAAATTCTGTCATAATTTACTTACCTTCATGTCAGTATAAATCTGTATTAGGGAAGGGAACTGGAGCTGTCAAGCTTTAATGACTTAAATGGACCTTAATAGCATCATCATTTTAGTTTGTATGAATCATGCACTATATTATATACTGGGGTCAAATTTGACATTTTATTTGGGAAGAATACATTACATTGATCAAAAGACTATTACATAAACTAAAATACTTTTCAAATAATTTTGTTTTTTGTTTTTACTTTTTATTAATCAAAGTAAAGTTTTTAAGAATCCTGAAAAAAGCTTCATTGTTTCAACAAAAATAGTAAGCAGCACAACTGGTTTCAGCATTAGTAATAAGAAAAGTTTCTGAAGCACCAAATTAGCATATTTGAATAATTTATGAAAGATCATGTGACACTGAAGACTGGAGTAACTGCTGCTAAATATTCAGCTTTCCCATCACAGGAATAAATTAAGCTACATTTTTAAATATATTAAAACAGAAAAGGGTTATTTTAATTTGTAGTAATATTAATGATGATGTAGTAATACAGTTTTGATGTATTTTTGATCAAGTGAATGCAGCCTTGGTGAGCATAAGAGCCTTCTTTCAAAAACATTACAAATTCTTAGCAATCCCATACTTTGAATGCTAGTGTAAGACTACTGAAGCCATACGATAACTTTGTATGATGAACTGAAGGAAGTTTAAGTTATTTATATTCATGATGAGAGAAGTAACAATGCTAAGTTTGTGTCAACTCATTATTTTAAGATCTTTTAATTGAATCAGTTGATTCTGGCAAAGAAAAAAAAGAAAGTCTAATTGATTTATTCATAAATCAAACTAATCCGGATCTCCAATTTAACTTGTTTACAGTTATGTTTACAAGCACAGTTGTATTTACAGTGTTATTTTTGTGTAGTCAAGCTACAGTCTTGAATATCTGAAGGATTGAATAAACATCACGTTACCTCTTTCAGCAAATATACAACAAGGCTGATTGTAGTTGTGTACAGTATATAGTACATGCTAGGCAATTACATTATGTAGGTCTGTAAGAACTTTTGTATCAACATTTTTTTTTTTTTTTGAAGCAAAATTTTGTTGGTACACTTTTTTTAACTAAAGCATTTACATGACAAATGATTGTTCAAGTCCAATTCAAAAGTGCATGTAAATACACTTGCTGACTGTTAACCTAATTCTTTTTTAAGTTGCAAGAACGTCCCACACCTACACACCGCAACTCCTTCACACATTTCCATTCATTGAAATTTCAACATACATGCCACCCTCTCTCTCTAGACATTGAAGCCATACTTGCATCACCCGCCTGCAGGCTCTACAAGCGGCTGTCTATCTGATGTCCTCTGTGGGTTCGGGGTAGTCAGAGGCACACGTTATTCCTGAATCATTAGTCACTGCAGTAAAGCACGCTAAGCTGCATGGCTCTGTACCTCCTCCTAGGTTTCCTCACTAAAAGCCAGTGATGATTGCTTTAAACTGGGAGCTTTGCCAGGGAAACCATGAGAATTACAAAATCAATGATACGCCAGAAGAGTCATTCAAGGGTGCCAAGCTGATTCTGCAGGCAGCTATCCTGCTTTATTGAGATGGTGGCGTAGTCAAGATAAAAGCTGTGGTGCGTATGGGGAACAGATGAGAGAAATGAAGGGAGGGATTGTGGGAATTGAATGATGGGTATGAATGACTGAAGGGACAAGAACAGGGTGGTAGACTCTGTGGCCCGGTGTTTCATAGACTAGTGTGGAAGAAGCATCCAGCCAACGCTGCTAAATGAGGCATTTAGAAGACCTCTGCAATATTGCTTTCTTGCTTTGTCCCTATGTCTTTTTGCTGTTCAGAGGTTTGGTGCAGATTTGGTCCATGCCCTGGAGAGTCATTACTTCATCCCTTGCCTGTTATCGATTCTTTCTGTATTGTACCATATAGCCCCTGCTTGATGGGGTGGGTGGCGTTTGTCACTAAAGGATTTGTTCTTATCTTCAAGGTTTTCTGGCCCCATGTTGGGGCCGACCTTGTGAAAACAGCATGTCCATTACTCCTACTCTGACATCTCTGACAGAACCTGTTAGTCCAGGCTTCAATCTACAGAGCAGAAACTGCCAGCCCACACAGATACCACCTGTATCAGACCCTTCTAAATCTACCAGGTATGACTCACCTACACAGGCTATTAGAACATGGTATCATACAGATTTCCAGATTCAATTTGATTCTGATTCAAAAGTTTTTCCAATTCCAAATTGATTCAGTTGTACATAGTTCTGTATAATGTCTATTTTGCATTCAAATAATGCTGTAAATTATACAGGATATATACTATCTAAAACACTTTTTCAAGTTCAATAAAGTCTAAACTAAACTGAACTGATTAATAAAAGTTATTTGAATCTGGTAACACGGACTGGTCGCACTGTATATTTTTGATTCAGTGAAAAAGAACATGCTTAAGATTAATTTATTTGTGAATATGGCTAAATTGTATGTTTTTGATTTACTTACAAGAACTACCTCACATAAGTCATTTATTCGTACATCAGGTGACACTTATGAAACGTATGTTTTTGATTTGCTTAAAAGAACCATCTCATAAGAGTTATTTGTTTGTGATTCGGACTACACAGCTCACGCTGCAGGTTTTTGGATCACTAAAAGTAAATGACTCCTTAAGCCTGGAACACACCAAGCCAACGGTTGGCCGACATGTTGAATCGGCGTCGGGCCGTCGGTGTAAGAGGGAACTCTGATTGGCTGTTCAGCTTAGAGAACGAGTCAGAGAATGATAATAATAGCAAAACAGCGAGCAAAGAAGTCAAAACGGTACAGATAGACAGCTGTTCTAATGTTACACATATTACCTGAGTGTTCCTTGGCGAATATTTCAATATTAACATCAGCAGAGTGGAATAAAGAAAGTGTTTAGCAGGATTGATATTCAAAAAGGTAAGGACGCACTGCTTTGTTTACGGTATGTGTATCTGCAGCCTGTAGCGTCGGTTTCCCTTTTTGAATGACGAATATAGACGAATATATCTCCAGAAATAGACAGTTATCTCATTTACACGCAGGCGCAGAACGCGCATTCTAGCTAACAGTCGGCAGTAGTTCTCTCGGTGTGTTCAAGTGCAGCTTTTTACCCCGACGCGAGGCGACAACACAGTCTGCTTTCGTTGCTGCTAGTTCGTCGGCGTCGGCTTGGTGTGTTCCAGCCTTAAGAGTCATTTGTTTTGTGAATTGGGCTAAACGGGTCACGTTGTATGTTTTTTATTCACTTAAAATAAGTTTTTATTCACTCACAGAAGTAATTTTTTCGTTAATGGGGTGTCACTGATCATTCTTTATGTTTTGATTTGCTTAATATAATAATTTTTTTGTGAATCGGGGTAAAATTCTCGATCAGCATGTTTTTGATTCACCTCAAAGAAATAACAAGTTTGTTTTTAAATCTGACAACACTGTAAGGGCTGTCGCGATAACCGCAATATTGTAGTACCGCGCTAACAACAAGCCAACCGCAGGGGAATGCAAGTAACCGCAGCAAATGCGATATTCACGTTTTTTCTTTTTTCATAAGTCTATTCTTCTTGTTTTGAACTTTGTGCATGTTTATTGAATGTTAAATAAGTTCATAATGAAAACAAGACTGCATCATGGTGATTTGTACAGAGGCCCAAACGGTTCAAAATCCAAATGACCATTTCAGTGCAGCTTCAAAGGGCTTTAAACGATACCAGACGATGAATAAGGGTCTTATCTAGCGAAACGATCGGTCATTTCAAAAATAAATAAAAAAGTTAAAAGTTTTATAAGCACAAATGCTCGCCTTGCTCTGTTCTGTGATACGCGTTCGTGACGGCACGTAATACGCAATTACGTTGAAAAGGTCTCTCATCGTTTAAAGTCCTTTGAAGCTGCACTGAAACTGTCATTTGGACCTTGAACCGTTTGGGTCCTATTGAAGTCCATTATATGGAGAAAAATCCTGGAGTGTTTTCATCAAAAACCTTAATTTCTTTTCGACTGAAGAAAGAAAGACATGGACACCTTGGATGACATGGGGGTGAGTAAATTATCAGCAAAAGTTTTTTTAAAAGTGAACTAATCCTTTAAGGGAAGCATCCGCCTCACAGTTACCCATGCGATCCATTGCTGGTCAGCTGAGCCTTGAAAAGTGGAGCTCAAAGTTAAAAAATAATTAGCACCTTTACATCTATCTTTTAATGAATCAGCGTTTTTGAACGTGTTGAATGAACGGTTAAATGACTCACTCTAAGACAGTCCGTTGCTGTAACAATGAAACTGCGCGCTGAGTGACAGCCTTTCAGTGCGCAGAGACGCTGTTTAGTTTCGGTTACATTGAAAATGTCCTTGTTTTTGTGCATGCTGACCACATCGTAACACATATATAAATAACAAATAAATAAATAAATGGCAATAAAACCGCATATCGCGCTATTGAACCACTCAAAATTACCGCAAGGGAAATTCCTTCACCGCGACAGCCCTACAACACTTGTCTGTTTGTTTTGAAATTTTCTTACCATTATTTTTCTCTTAATTTATACAGAAAACCTTTTAAATTTGGAAAATGTTAATGTAAATTCACAACAGGATCCAAGCAATGTTGCTTAGTGAGTTAATTCAGCAGAATGCAGTGACATCCGTCATAAATTTTCAGCCACTGAAAATAAGCACAAAGTAAAAAATAAATCTTTAGATTTTAAGATGCCAAATCACAATGCATTGGTAAAACTGATATTTTGTAGGCTATCAACCTTTAACCTAACTTGTTCTGGAAGACTTCCCTAAAACGAAATGTACTGCGAATGCAAACACTCCAATCAAATAAGACCTACTGTGAGGCAGACTGTGAATTATTAGAGTGATGGACAACATTCAGATAACCCTTGTAGCTTTTTAGGTCAACTTTAATCAGTCCAAAAGCGTCATTATTAGATGCTAGATTGATACTGTTTTTTTTCTTGATAGTAATAAAGACATGGCCATTTGTATATTTCCCAGCCTCCAAGTCTCGTGATAGCAGCATTGATTTAAACAAGGCCATGCCGCAGAAGAGGTACAAAAGGTTGCTTGTTCGGAATGCTGAAGCCATTTTTTGGATCCCTTTTATAACTAATTTACTTGTCTTCCAGCAAACCCTTTGACGATGCGCACGATGGGTAGGAAGCATCTTCAGTGTACCGTAGGGACTGCTTTGCACATGTTTTTTGGGGGGCTAGGGTAAATGGTGTTTAAAGGACATCACTTAAAAACGCTGCCAGGGGACTCAGGTAATGGGCTCTGGGAATATAAATCATACCGTCCCTCATATCGACTTTTAACATTACACTCACATCCGCGGCACAAGAGCAGCTAAATCGCTCTCATATATGCAGGGCTGTAAATAAATAAACAGTGCCCCGTATTTTTTCCGAAGCCTCTGGACCGTCTCCAGACAAGAAAATGTGGGACTGACATGCCTCACTGCTGCACTTTGCCTGATTAATACAGCAATGCTTTTTTTTCTGCATTATAAACTGTCCTGTGCACTTTAATCGGAAGATGAACTGGGTCACATATTCCTTTCCTTCAAAACTAATTATAAGCCTAGCACTTATAAATTATAAAAATGATCTTATCCTTTCCACTGGCCCTATCCAAGATGACAAGATTAAGAGGGGAAAAGAGGGTTGTGCTAGGAAGATTTATATCTCTGAGAAGTACGACACATAGACACGGTCCTTTAGGAAGAGCTGTTCGTATGAATTCCTGCTGTTACGGTTACCTTTTTTTCCGCTGCTTATGGCTGACTTTAGCTGACTGGCTCTCTCTCTAAAATGAGGGAATAAAAGTGTTGTGCTGATGTGGTAGTGGGATCCATAATCTTTTTCTGTTTTGTATGTGTGACCGAGAGGGAGAAATGTGCGGTCGTGGCCCTGACTAATAATGAGGAAAGATCTAGCTTATACATTCATTTAAAGCTGTTTTTAGCCATGAGTATAGGACTATTTGGGCTGCGGCAAACTTAAAACTATCTCAGTGCATCCTGCCGTTGCTGTATCTGTGTTAAAAAGCTTTAAAATAGGTATGTGTGTATGGTGACATGTTTTCATATACAAGTATTTTATATAAATTAAAGGTGCAGTAAGTGATTTCTGAGAAACGCTGTTGTTATTTAAAATCAACCCAAACAAACACTTCATTCCCTTAATTTTCCGCCCCCCAAATGCACAAACACGCAATGCAAGAGTGGTTGTCTCTTTATCATAGCTGAAGCAAAGCAAAATAATGCTTCCGGAAAAATAAGGAGAAGATGATGAGCGAACGACAAGAAAGAACAAAAATATTAACATACAGTACACAAAAGTATATTTTAGCAAGAGTTTGTTTTTAGTCACCAGAAACACAGCAGCTCCAGACAAACAATGAAACTCAGAACAGTCCTCTTTCTATAGCTAACATTATAGCAACAGCATATCTTGGTTCTGCGAAACATTGCAAAACCAATGTTACTCACGTATGAAACAGAAACAATGAAACCTCTTCATCCATTTTCAGGCCTTCCCACTTAGCTCTTTCCAGCACTGGAAAGATTTTTTTAATATTAATGTGGGTCCAAAAGCTATTGCCTGATCATAACCATTCTTTTTTCATTGGGTTATTTTTAATATTTGTTTACCTAGGTTCTGGTTAATTTTTCTGTAACTTGCCGGCCCAGAAAGTTAGAAAAAACAATGTTTAAAATAGTCCAAGTTACTACAGTGGCTCAACCATAAGTTTATTAATTGACTTTTTGTGCTCAAAAAACCCCCAAAATAACATCTTTATTCAACTATTAATTTTCTTCTCCTCTGAGTGAGTTTCCGTAGTATAACAGCGCAGCGCTTCTGTGTTGTACGTCGCTTTATAAACTTATGGTTGAGTCACTGTAGTCACTTGGACTATTTTAAACATTGTTTTTTCTTACTTTCTGGGCTGGCAAATTTCGATCCCTTAGAAGCCTATGGAGGAGTGATCCAGCTCTCAGATTTAATAAAAAATATCTTAATTTGTGTTCCGAAGATGAACGAAAGTCTTACGTGATTGGAACATTTTGAGGGTGAGTAATTACTGACAGAATTAAAATTTTTGGGTGAACTAACCCTTTAATGTATAAAACCCAACAAGCTTGGTCAAAATAACATGTTCTTTCATATATTTGCCCAGGATTTGGTTGCCAAATTTTTTTAGTGTAGGTAACACATATTTTGTAAGAAAATGGAAGAAGCAGTAGATTACACCCAAACATAGTGTATCCAAAACATGTTTAACATTTTAATCCCAAATTCTTGATACATTAACTGTTTTTAGTTTTGTCCCAGTCCTCAAGAATCGGTGTAACCTTCCTTTTACTGTAGCCCATTGTGAAGTTACTCTTGTAAGTCTGTTTTCCAGATAGTCTTTTGTGGAGAGAAATGTCATAGTCCCCAAGAGCTCATTGATACTGTCTAAATTGCTTGTTCCTCTTCTATCTTTCCAGCCAATTTGAGGTGCAGGACAAAGAGAAACACTGCCAGCCTTCCTTCTCCTGTATCCAAATCACTATGTGCTCAAATTTAACTGTTCATTACATTATTTCAGCACAATCAGATTCAGACATGGCAAACAGGGCTGCCCAGGGTGTAATCAAGATCAGATGGAATCTTCACAAAATAACGTGTTATTATTGCTGATTTATGGTGTTAAACTCTATTTTCTGATAAATGCCCGAGGGTAGAGATGACAGGGGTCCTATTGCTCAGATCCTGAATGCTATTTGCTCTCAGCTGAACACATCACTAATGTTTATTATTAATTTACCTGCAATTTGCCATACAAACTTCACCATCCTACTTACAAAAACCATCAATTTTTAAAAACATAATTTAGGCTCTCTGATAGATCTATAATTTAGCAGCTCCTCCTAAAATTTGGCATATTTTTCAATTACACCCAAGGCCTTAGGTGGGAACTCTAGGAATGAATATTGCATTACTCACACTTTTTTCTTTTTTTTGTAAAGTTAATTATTTTAATAATGAAGATTTGTAGCCTTCACTTAATGAAAATGAATAGTTCACATAAAAAGGAATTATTTATTCATATTCATGTTGTTCAAAACCTGTATGATTTTTTTCTTTCTTTAATGGGACAAGGTGATTTTTCGGAATTTATATCCTGGCCACTATTTTCAGTGTTATGAAAGTGAATGAGAACTGGGGATGTTAAGCTTTATGATGAGAAAAAAAACACCAGTTTCAGTGTTTCCCCTAACATTGTAACATTTAAAACGACCCCCGTCCCTCTCTGAAAGAATGACAAAAATACATTCCCAAAAAAAGAAAAAGTATGCACGAGCTCCATGTAGTAACTTTAGCCGCTATGATTTTCGCGATATAGCCGTTCAGTGCACTTGAAACTAAATCGCGATATAGACTAGTGTGTGAATATTAAACCGCAAAAAGACTATTTAATTACAAATCCTACATGTTCTGTGAGAATGAATGGTGCAGACGACGCTCAGTTTCATTTATCTCTCTCTCACACACACACACACACACACACACACACACACACACATACACGCTGAAGCACGTGTGACGCTTGAGCTGGGTTTTTGCCTATATGAGGACACAAATACATAGACACTTAGTCTGGCCACTTTTTGTCCGTCCGAAGACAGAGCCTCTGGACACTTGCCTTAGATAAGGCATCCAGCCCGAGGGACTGTGAAGCTGGCAGCGAACCACTCGGCCCAGATCTCAGAGACAGGATATCCCAGAGAGTATGACTCAGCATAGTGCTTCCCAACCCTTGCCAGCGGGGGGAGTTTCTTTACTCGATCCACGGATCTACCCAGTGTTTATGTTTCAAAACACTGAGGAGGCCTGTGAAGGCCTAAGGACTGATCTAACTGGGAGGCCTCACGAGAGGCCTACGACCGTCTGACCAGACTCAGGAGTCTGCGTGCTCATAGTGACCCTCGATGAGGGGAGCACATAATCCGCCTGGTAGGCAAAACCAGGCTGTAAGCAGGAAAGAGGTTCCGGGAGGGAACCAGTAGCAGAGAATGAACACTTTAGTTGAGCCAGGGCGCAAGCTCGCCTTCAGCAGCTGCCTGCTAGGACCAGCTGAACTGATAGCAAGAGGCCACAAGCTTCCTGAACCCAGCACCGCTAGGAAACCACTCAAAGGGAGGCCTGGTGAGGCCTGCTACCTGATAGCCACAGTATGTGGTCACCTTCAGGGAGGCCTAGTGAGGCCTACTACCTGATAACGATAGTACGTGGGGAACCCACCCTCAGGGAGGCCTTGTGAGGCATACCTGAGACCCACAGTATGTGGGAACTCACCTTCAGGGAGGCCTGGTGAGGCCTTCTACCTGATAACCACAGTATGTGGGAGCTCACCTTCAGGGAGGTCTGGTGAGGCCTACTACCTGATAACCATAGTATATGGGGAACTCACCCTCAGGGAGGCCAAGTGAGGCCTACTACCTGATAACCATAGTGCATGGGGAACTCATCCTCAGGGAGGCCTGGTGAGGCCTACTACCTGAAAACCACAGTCTGTGGAAACTCACCTTCAGGGAGGTCTGGTGAGGCCTACTACTTGACAGCCATAATATCTGGGAGCTTTTTCTGCTACCCGATAGTAAGTCAGGCTAGCTGTCCATTTGTCTTGTCCTTGGGGCTTGTCTCCAGGGAGGCCTGGTGAGGCCTACTATCTGATAGCCAATGTAGGTGGGGATTCGCCTTCAGGGAGGCCGGGTGAGGCCTACTACCTGATAGCATCTGGTAGCTGAGTCCGGGTGATAGAATCTCTCAGCCCACTGAAAACCCAAACAGAGCTCAAGGGGGCGATGTACTCAGGAAAGAAGTCAGATGAAGTCAGATGAGATCTATCTGATGCTCTAGCGTCAGTCAAAACTCAAAGTAAAAAATCATATGAGAGAGAGACCAACTACTCTACCCTGAGGTGGCTAACAGCCCAAGGGCTAACATAGTTCACAAGAGAAGCCCAAACAACTGGTGCTTCTTCCTATCGTTCTAGCCACCTAAAAGGGAACTTCAGGGCCCCAATAATCCACAAAATGTTACCTCACCTCATGACGTTGACATGACCCCATAGCTCTATACAGGGAACAAGGTCTGTAGAGAGATACATTTTAGAGTTTAAATCAAAAATTACTCTAAAGAGGACCAGACAGCTTCATATATTTAATGAATAATCCAGCAAACTCACTCTCCCAACAAAGGCCTATGAAACTCCCCCGAAACTAACATCCCAAATGAAGCGAACACACTGGCAGAACCTGGTGTCCTGTTACAGGACACATTAAGACTGATAACAACTTTTACGACCTCAAAAGGAATGTTCAGAGAGTGGTGACTCTCTCTTAATTCTAATTGAGGAGGAGAAATTAACCCTGTTAATCCTATATATTATATATATATATATATATTAGGGGTGTAACGGTACATGTATTCGTATTGAACCGTTTCGGTTCGAGGCTTCCGGTTCGGTACGCATACAAACCGAACGATTCCTTGGACCATTTTTTCCTGCCGACAAAATCCGCGCTGGCGCGATCACCACGACGTTGCACAACATCAAATGGCAAACGTAATGAAAGCGGAACGAAACTGCGCTACGGACCGTATATCAGTTCGGACCATCAACATCTGTGCAGCGCGAGCTCTATGAGCGCAAGCCGATCTTGATCAAGTGAAGTGTTACTACACAGCGCTAAGAGATCCAGTAAAGAAAGCATTTGAATTCGCCACTGAAGTAATAACATCGCTGCGAGATCTAGTGAGAAGCATTCACGTCTCCGTTATTAACCGTAGATCTCTATTAGATCAAACAGCGCTGACGCGGAAACCAGGAAACCAGAAAAACATTGTGCCGTGAATGAACTAGTAAAAGGCTTTAAATCCACAGATCAGCAACATTCACCATGGATTTAATGTAGTAACACTAACTGTAACCAGTTTGGCTGGAATAGTGAAATGCTTTCAAGTAGCCTACTTCACACATTTTTTTTTTCAGCACTTCAAAACTATTATATAAATATTATATAAATAAATATATATTTAAATGTTATTTTTAATGTGATGACCAAAACATTATTTATTCATCCTTCAAAAATTACCCCCATTTATAAACCTGAAAGTTTCAAGATCAGGAAAACTCACACTTATTTAAAAATATTTTTTTCTTTTAATAAATAGGACATTTCTCTGGCATTTCTTCCTTTTTGCTGTACCGAAAACGTACCGAACCGTGACTTTAAAAACCGAGGTACGTACCGAACCGTGATTTTTGTGTACCGTTACATAGGATGTCCCGATCCGATCACGCGATCGGAAATCGGGCCCGATCACGTGGTTTCAGACTCGATCGGAATCGGACGTTACCTCCCGATCAGGACTCGGATATATGTAAATTAGGGGTGTAACGGTACATGTATTCGTAATTGAACCATTTCGGTACGAGGCTTCCGGTTCGGTACGCATACAAACCGAACGATTCCTAGGACCATTTTTCCTGCCGACAAAATCCGCGGTCTGGCGCGATCACCACAACGTTGCGCAACATCAAATGGCAAACGTAATGAGAGCGGAACGAAACTGCGCTACTCATTATATTGAGCTTAACGGACCATTTATCAGTTCGGACCAGCAAGATCTGTGCAGCGCGAGATCAAGCGACACAGTGCTAAGAGATCCAGTGAAGAAAACATTTGAATTCGCCACTGAAGTAATAACATCACTGCGAGATCTAGTGAGAAGCATTCAAATTTCTCTGTTATTAACCTAGATCACTATTAGATCAAACAGCGCTGTGCCGTGAATGAACATGGATTTAATGTTGCACTTCAAAACTCAAATATTATATAAATATATATTTAAATGTCATTTTTAATGTGATTACCAAAACATTATTTGTTCATCCTTCAAAGATTACCCCCATTTATAAACCTGAAAGTTTCAAGATGTAGGAAAACTCAAACTTATTTAAAAATATTTTTTCTTTTAATAAATAGGAAATGTCTCTGGCATTTCTTTATTTTTGCTGTAGCCTATCGTATCGAACCGAACCGTGAATTTTGTGAACTGTTACACCCCTAATGTATATATATTCTCATTATTTTTTTTTATACACTTTTGAAACACTTTTTATTTTTTGTTTACATGCCTGCCGGGTAACCTATTTGAAGTTGAGGTGCTAGGCTATTTGTTTTTATATTAAACTTTTTCTATTACTGTTGCACTAAAGGCCAAAAGTGAAGAATTTATGTTATTTATTACTTGATTGTTCAAGCTACCTCATAGAAGTGCTCTGTTTGTTAACAGAGTTGTTGAATGTTAAAATAAGGTGAATTAAATAAAAAAATAAGGAACATCCTAGATCTGTTTTTTCGCTCTTCTTTATTCTTTTTTTATGTATTATATAAGTATCGGATCGGGACTCGGTATCGGTAGATACTCAAAATCAAATGACTCGGACTCGGACTCGAGGGCAAAAAAACCTGATCGGGACATCCCTACCATTACACCCCTAATATATATATATATATATATCCACTTGAGAATTGAATATATCCACTTGAGAAATTTTATCTAATTTTCCCATCTCATGATTTTCCTTTTATGTGGTTTGGCCTATGTTTTCTTGTAAACTCTAATGGGTTAATATTTCAAACTTTGCAAACTATAGTTAACCAAATTCATGTGTGGCACATTTGGTCTCTATAAACTCCAAACTTTGTCCCCCATTTGCTCATTTACATTACATTTTGCTAACTTTGTGACGCATAAGTATTATAAGAATCGTGAAGATTCTTCTCGTAAACACTGAATAAGAATTACATATTAAAATGCCTCCTAGAACATAATGGCTCGTAAAAGTTTCCCTCCAAAAGAGACTCTTCTTATTGGCTCACAGACCCCCAGAGGGTGTGACATCTTCACGCTTTAAAAATCACTGATCACAACCTCTCTTATTTTCTGGACTTCACGGCTGCTTCCTTCGGGTGGGTGTCTGTGGGACCCCCAACCCTGGACCTTTCTGTGGCCATGGAAGATACCCTTTTCTTAGAATAAATTAATAATCAAAAGAGTTCATTGGACGAACTGATTAATTGATTGTAATATTAATTTAGCTACATCAAGTTAATCCAATTAACTGACTTAAATATTAATAATTAATCATAAGTTATTATTGATTATTAATATTCCATAGAGCTAATTTGTTACATACTCTTCTTTCTCTTTTTTGTTTTTGTTCTGAGCAAACAAAAAAGCTGTTATAACAGCTGGTAAGGTGCGCCTTAGAGCGCTCAAAGGCTGTTTTCACAGCTGGTAAGACCTACCAGCGAGAGAGATACAGCGCACAGACAGGTGCACATTCCTGTCTGTAATTGCAGTGACTGTTCCCCTGCTTCAGCACCAGTGAGAGCAGTCCCTAAAAGAGCTTACACAGATAGTTTGCATCTTTTTCAAGATGACATTCTATCTGCGGTCGACACTCTCGTTCCTGCAAAGGAGCTGAATCCCCGTGCCTCTGCCTCGTTCCAACCCTCCATTGAGGGTTGCTTCGGGCAGTAACACGGGAGACCTGAGGATTACAGTGTGCGAGCTTCCTTTGGGGGTCACCCTTCTCACGCTCCGCAGCCAGTTGAGCCACCAAAGGAACGTGCTGTACCATCCTCGAGGTGTGTACCAGTCGTTTCCTTTGGTGCTCCCCGCGACTATCAGATGTACGCGGACGACGACTCGGCACCACTGCCTCCTTCGGGTATGTCAGCGGTTTCCGAGGCAGACCCGGAGATGATGGCCATGCTTTCCGGGGCCGCCAACAGGATCGGGCTCGTGTGGAACCCTCCATCGTAAGACCTTGGGTATCTCGGGGTGGCGCGCACTGGTTCTCAGCAACCCACCCTAAGAAAGTGCCTTTCTTCCCGGAGGTGCATGAGGAGCTCACGGGAACGTGGACGGCACCTTTTAATGGCAGAAACCGTCTCGGTGGCTCCTTCTCCCTCACCAGCCTTGATGGCGGGGCAGCTAAGGGATACACGCGTATCCTGCCAGTGGAGCGGGCCGTTGCTATGCAACTGTGCCCTAACTCCACTTGGCGTGGAGAATCGTGTCTTCCTTTCCGGGCCTGTAGGTACTCCTCGGACCTATCGGACAAGGCTTACAAGGCCTGTGGATAAGCTGCCTCTGCCATGCACACCATGGCGTTGCTGCAGGTTCATCAGGCCACAGTACTGAAGGACCTGCACGAGGGTGGTCACGATGCGGTTCGTGTGAAGAAGGTCACTGCGTGGTCAGTGGGTCGTGCGATGTCCACACAAGTGGTCCAGGAACGCCATCTCTGGCAATTTTTTCAGAGGCTCCTGGGTCATATGTCAGCGGCAGCAGCAGTAACCCCGCCCGGCTTGCCTCATATGAGACCGCTTCAGAACTGGCTTCACGACAGAGTCCTGAGATGGGCGTGGCATCACGGCACTCACCAGGTGGCAATACACCGGCCTGCCGCCAGACCTTCAGCCCGTGGTCAGGCCCCTCGTTCCTTCGGGCAGGAGTCCCCTTGGAACAGGTGTCCAGGCATGCTGTGGTGTTCACAGATGCCTCTGCCACCAGCTGGGGTGCCACAAACAACGGGCATGCACTGTCAGGGGTGTGGACGGACCCCCAACTGCATTGGCACATCAATTGCCTCGAGTTGCTAGCAATACATCTCACTCTGAGTTGCTTGAATATGCCTCTGCAAATATGCATTTCCCCCTGTGAGCCTTCTTGGCAGACACTGTGCAAAGTCAGGGAGGGCAAGGAGCAGGTCCTTCTGGTGGCTCCCTATTGGCCCACCTGGACTTGGTTCCCAGAACTCATGCTCCTCGTGGCAGTCCCTCCCTGGCCCATTCCTCTGAGGAAGGATTTTCTGACTCAGAGACAGGGCACCCTATGGCACCTGCGTCCAGACCTCTGGAAACTCCATGTCTTGTCCCTGAACGGTGACTTACCCCCAGAGGTACTTAACACCATCACTTCAGCACGGGCGCCGTCCACGAGATGTGTTTTTATGCCCTGAAGTGGAACCTGTTCGTCGAGTGGTGTTGTTCTTGCCGAGAAGACCCCCGAAGATTTTCGATAGGGTCTGTGCTTTGCGAAGGCTGTCTCCCTCCACCCTCAATGTACATGCTTCCGCTATTTCAGCTTATCACAACCACTTAGATGGCAGAACAGTTGGAAAGCACAACCTGGTTGTCAGGCTCCTTAGGGGGGCAAGAAGATTAAATCCTCCTTGACCCCCCCGCCATACCTTCGAGCACTTCAGGATGCTCCGTTTGAGCCTCTGCAGTTAGCAGACCTAAAGCTTCTTTCCTTGAAGACTCTGCTGCTGATTGCACTGGCCTCTGTCAAGAGGTGACACCCTTATTGACACCACTGTGCACCCTTATTTCTCCAGTGTAAAAACCTGTTGAGTCCTCCAAAACCCCTTGGCCCGGACATGGCGAGGGAGTCCGGCCTGGGAGTCCGGCGCCAGGCCTTTATCCCCTCAACCATTGACAACTGGTTCTGGGCTGGGTTCCATATATGTGACCCTACGTGGATCCCATATGTGTATATTCTCCACGGCTGCTCCTAACGGAAGCCTGTGTCTTTCCCTTGGGCTAAGTCACCCACTATCTCATAGTACAGACTTTGGGCTAGTCCAAATGTATTCCCCACATAACTCCTTGAAGAAAGTGGCTTCCGCAGCGTCCTCCTTCCTAAATGAAGGGCACGCTTTCTCTCACGCTTTCTTTTCTCACGAGGTTATCACGGAACAACAGTGACAGGTACACTCTGTGTAAGCCTCCTCCTATTGTCCTTTCAGTCAAGAAGGTGTAGAGGCTTGCACAGGGCGCTGGATGGGGTGCAGCAGCTGTGGCACTTTGGTAGGGATTCCTATTCGTCGGTCTCGACGAGGCGTCGACTGACCGACTGAAGAGGAACGTCTCGGTTACAAATGGTAACCCTCATTCCACCCCCCCTGAAAAAAAATCCTAGGGTAAACACTAAATGTCATAAAAGTGGGCTAACTGACTCATGCGCTTTATTCCTATTCTTCTGAATCCACATGATAGGTTTATGTGAGGAAAAGACTGGAAAAACATGAGGGCAATTAAACGATTTATTTGTAATTATTTTATTTTTACTGTTGAGTCACTGTAAGGTGTGTAAAAGCTTTATTAAATCCTTATACATTCAGTGTTTTATACGTCATGGTGTTGTTAGCAAATAATTAGTGGTGTTAGATTACAACACAAGCTTTTAGGCCAGTGTTGAGAACAATGTCACATTATTGAAGCTGAGAGAGTAAAACTTGCAAAATCCCTGAGGCTGCATACATCAGCCCTGACTTCCTTAAAATGGAGCAAGAAGAAGAGGTTGTGCTCACTGCACCAAAAATATTCCATCCACCATTTTATAATCCAACCTAATTACTGTTAATGCGGTAAAACCCCTACATATATATTCTGATCTGCTACTGTAAGAACAAACGCAGTCCCCAACTCCATTTGTAGGACATCATTCGGCATTTTGTCATTTTAAATGGAATCAATGTAGGCTAAAGGGGTAATTTATTCATCATCAAAGTGCTCGGTGGGTGAAATTGTCTATTGGCAGATTTTGGATTTAGCTTCCCGGCAGTCAGTGTTCGGACAAACGTGCTGTAATATAGATAATGCTAAATAAACAGTCTCATAATATATCAAGTCTTGCAGCTGCTAGTGTACATGCGGGTCAGTGAATCCTATCGCGGGGGTAATTAAATGTTGGTATGAGACAATGTTGTGGGTTGATGAGGTCACCGGCCATGCTTGTGAAGCCCTGCTTTACTTGTGTGTCTGTGTGTGTGATGTTCAGTTGGAGTGCTGTTGTGTAGCTGTTAATGAATGGGGAGAGAAACACGGCTTAGTCAGTGCTATCAGCAGGGGTGTAAAATGCTGGCTAGACATGATGTATGGGGGTGTGGTCATCTAAAGAGTGAGAGAGGGAAAAACTTGAGTTGTGTCCTAAATGATGCACTATACACTAATACTATGTACTCAACCGTGTAGGGAACTAATGTGTTTAAGGTTATTTTGTCATTCAACATCAGAGTCTTAGATGTAATATTAATATTGCAGCCTGCACTGCAAACTGTGCTGAAGATGCATGCCATCAAAGTTAGGCAACACAAACCTGTTTCAAGACTTGAAACTATATCCCCCATTAGCACATGCAGAAACTAAGAAATTCATTTTCCAATAAAGATATTTATTTTGTTAAGGAAAAATGACAAATGTTTGAATGTTCTACCTCAGATTTGTGAAATGTTCACCTGTTTGGCAAGTGTCATGATATGTTCTGACAATAAAGAGTAGGCCTAGTTTAAAACCACAATTAACGCTCTGGTTTCTACAACTTTCACTTAGGAACAAAAATCTGCCTTTAAACTTAAAGAAATAAAGATTTGACATTTATCATGATATTTATTGATATCGACTGATATAAAAAGATTATCGTGATTTTTTTTTTTTGCCCATATCGCCCAGCCCTAACACACACACAAACACACACATATATATATATATATATACTACAAAATGGCATATAATAGTGTAGAACTGGGATGCACCTTTGGACATTCTGCTAAATCTCTCTATTTTTGTTTCCCTCAAGAAAAAAAGTGGGTTTGGCACAACATGAGGGTAAGTAAATGATAACTTTTCATTTTTTGGTGAACTATCCTATATAGTCAACATGTACAGTGTAACACTGTTCACACAGAGCTCATTTTACTTATATAACTTGGTGTGTTTCTCAGTTAAACAGGGTATTCAATCAGAAAAATATGTAAGCCGGGAAAGTGAAGTGAAAATTTTGATAATAAGAACATTAATAAAAGTTATTTTTAAGGGAATAAACTATTCATCCTATGAAGCATTGCTAATCGAACCAGAAACATTTTTACAATATAACTAATGATTTTATAGTTATTGATTATAAATACAAGAAATGTTTTTCTCAGTTCATTGAAAAATATATACAAATACAAATATATAAGTAGTTTGAGATTTGCAGTACAACTGAGTGGTCACTGGTAATTTTCTGTTTCTATGGTAACAGCAACTTCTTTGATTGGGGAATTGTGGGTAGTGGACTGTAGGTCTTTACTGGGAATGCGACAATTTAACAAAACACAATTCGTTTTTTAATAAAGTTGGAAATCACCCTAAATTTGGACCTATACAAAAGCATATGTGCCCAGGCTGGGCATCTGATGACCTGTGCTGAACATGATGGACAGGTAATTAGAGCTGGTCAGAAGTTTGGCATTGTTAATGAGTCAGCATCTATAGCGAACCGGAGCAACATTCAAATCCCTTAGTCTATATTGGCAGGAGATTACCGTAATTCGCTCCCTTTCCATGTTTCGAAAGAGGAGGTACAAAAGAGAGGTATACAACCAAAGAAGCTTGAAGGTGGCGGGAGGTAGCACTTGTTGACAGCGCTATACTGTCGAGCAGTTGATTAACGCTGCGCTCTGGAAGTTTTATCTCCGCAAGCGAAGGAAAACTCAGACACTGTTAGAACAGTAGCTAACTTCTAGAGATTCACCAAACCCCTGTGGATGATTTTAACACGTTCCAGAACACGGACCTCATTCACACAGTACAACAAAGCCTCCTCCTCCAGTGCTTTGATGCTTCTCACTGGCTCCCTGCACCAGCATTGCTTTTGTTCAGCGGGTGCCAAACTGTAATTTATGCATGCAACATAGTTCAGGTGTAAAAGGAACATTGGGCTGTATCGTTGTTCTTAGAGTTTAATCAATCACATCTTGGGAGAATAGGTTCTGGGTCCCAGCTCTAGTTATGGCCAGGTGACTGATAAGTAGTATTGATCATTCTTTCCCCCCCCCCCCATTACCTCTGTTGAGACTGATGGAGTCCCGTGTTTCCTATAGGGAGCTGTTTTCAGGACCACGGACAGCTCCTGGCCACCCTCTGCTGCTGATTCCACTGCCAATGGGGTTTTATTATTTATGGACATGCTTGCCCTTGAAATCAATGCTGTTTTTGATTTATTTAGCCGCTTTGTATCTGAGGGAATTTCTGAGAACATATCAAACCTTATATAGAAAATATATGCCTTACCATAAACCAAGGAGTTGTGTTTTAAATTTTGTCATCATTTTAGTTCGAAAACCTCTATGACCTTTTTTTTTTTTTATCAGTGAAACTAAATAGCCTACTCAAACAGTGTTGGTCTTAATTTTCCATGCAAAACAAGGAAAGGGATGATAAGTAAAAAAAAAAAAAGAAGCATGTAGAATCAACATAATGGTATGATAAAACTATAATTCACATCTTCTGAAGCCATGCAAGAGCTTTGTGTGGGAAACAGACTGAAAGTTATTACTCATTTTTCATTTTCTCCTCCATTGAATCAGTAAGTCAAACTCGGGTGGGTTTCCTGTACAGCGGTTCTAACTCGCTGCTTAACTTCCATAGTATGATGCATCATTGGTGAAATTAATAGATTCCCAAAACTGTACTTTGTTGTCTGAACCATGTTGGTTCAACAATGTAGAACTGTCATTATTGACATCACACAGGTGGTGGAATAATAATATCTATTAATTAATCTCTTCGAGGTCAAATTAATATCAGTTTATTGCTTTATTATCAGATGTTTGATTTATTCGCAGGTTCCCTCTTAATGTACGTCATAGTGATCTGTACATTCAAACATGCACACTCTTCAAAAACTGAACTTTCTGTTTAAGTCCACATGTGATATTAACAAGAATTTATGCTTTTAACTACAGGTCGAGAGCTGTTCCAACCACACAACTTTGCGATGTTGTTTATGAATATTTGTTAGAACTGTGGTTTCCGAAAATGCAGAATCGTTGAACTATGTTGATAACGACGGAACTTGCACTCATGGTTTGCTAACAATGGTTTGGGAAATGCACCCTTAATTATTGAACAAATCATTCTGACTAGCTATGTAAATGCCAATTCACACTGTTCCGACAGACGGCAACAGACACTCTGTCTGATTTGGTTGGATCAGTGTGTTAGAGTCTGTTGGCGTCCGTCGGAGCTTGTTCTCGCCGATTAAACATGCTGAATCGTAGTTAGAATGTCTGAGAAGTGATGTGCTGTAATCTGGTGACTGTCGCCGTTGGTCTGCGTTTGTCGGTGCAGTGTGAATTGGCCACAATTCCATAAAGGTTTTTCAAAATCGCTTTGTGTTCCACAGAAGGGGAAGTAATATGGGCTTGGAATCCTGTAACAAATTACAATCAATGAACTAAACATCTCTTGACAATAGCAGTGGCCCATATGCATGCAGGAAGGCTGATTTCTATCCATTGACCCACTTTTGGTGAGTGTGGTTTCATCCAGTTAATTGTTTTTTTTTGCATTTATTAAGAGTACATCTCTAGTTTTGACTACACATGTTGTGGGGTATTCCTTGAAGCAGAAAATAGAGGGGAGTAAAGAGCAAATCTACATGTAGAATTTTCATAATCTCATCCTTAACCCCTCGCCAAAAAGTGATTGAATCTCATTCCTCAAATAGTTATTAAAGCTACACGGTGTGATTTTTACCCCCATCTAGCGGTGAAAAGGTATATGACCATCCAGTGAATATTAGTTTCTGTTCCTCTCAATTCCGATTTCGTTTTAACTCCTACGGTGGCCAATGTAGTCCAAGATTAACATGGTTTCCAGTTCGACCTCCTCGACACGGTGCCATTGAGTGTTAAAACGCGAAAGGCGAAGCTTGATGTCCCTCTTTGGCTAATGTACTTTCAAGATGGAGGGGCAACATGGCGGCCGACATTAGAACCCCTCACCCGTATGTATTTTCAATGGCATATTATACACTCACGAGAATACTTTATTACTTGAACGAAGTAAATATACATTAATGAGCACATATATTTTTGAAAGAACTAAGTGTTTTTAGCTAAGAATAAACTAAAAAAGTTACACAGTGTAGCTTTAAAGAATTAGAAATGTAATCGGAAGCAGAATAGAATTCTGTACTAGTCCCATCCCTACTGCCGCATCTCCTACTTCCCCATTCCCACATCTAGTTGAATAACCTGAGGAGGGAGAAGTTGTGTGCAGCTTGCTGCAGTGCAGTTACTGCCCACCCCATCTCTCTCTCTCTCTCTCTCTCTCTCTCTCTCTCTCTCTCTCTCTCAGCTGCGCTTTTTTGACTGACTTTCCACGTATTGTTTTCTCACCACTGCTCTCTCTCTCTATTTATTCTGTTCCTTACTCTAACTGTTGTTTTTGTAAGCAGCTGTAGACGAATTTGCTTCTTTCTGCATCTCTCTCTCTTTCTCTTTTGTTTTTCTCATGTTCTGCGCAGCCCCTGATGGTTTTTGAGCATTTATTGGTTGCTTCCACTGCCTGCTAATGTGAGAGAATAACCTTGATAATGTGTTTGTCAGGGGCTGATGCATGTGTACATGTGTGCGCATGAGTGATGGATCTCATCTGGGACTCAGTGCGGGGTGATAACCGCTTCCAGCTGCTACTTTTCATCCATTATCAACACAGCTGGATCAACCCCCATCCTCTCTGTCTCCATCTCTGCCTGTCTTTCCTCTTTTTTCCAGCATATTTTTCTCAACCATGTGCTCACGCCATTCACACGGTGATCACATTCCTCCTCAGACACCACCCGTATGGAAAGCTGGAACGTCTTTTTGCTGACTTGCTTTATATCGCAACTCTTGCCTGCTAAATAATTCACTTCATACATATGTGGCTGTGCTCCCATTCAGAACAGTTCCCTCCCTACCTATACATGCACTGCTCAAAAGAGTCGGGGGATTGTATTACATCTGTGTAAGCCCACGTGCCAGGGCTTTGATACTTCTGCACTTTTCAACTCGTAGCCATTTTTAGCATGTTTGCTGCATTGACGTTCGATTGCAAAGGGAAAACGTGCTATAAAAAGACTCGTTTGAATGTCTCCAGACTGCTTGCTGAGCCTTTGGCGTCAGAACACTTTAATAACTCAATTAGTCATTGTTTCTCATTGCTTGGGCCCTTTTAAAATGACACTCTTCATTTTAGTTTTCTGTGGCGTTTCTGAACTCTTTCCAAATTAAATTGCTGAAAGTGCAAGAGATATCTATTAGGACTTCCTACCATCAGGGGAACAAAAGTCCATCTCATTAAATCATGTTAAGTCTATTGATTTTTCTTTTCTTTTTTTTATTTATCTACTGTTGCTTTTGTCTTTGCGACAACGTGAGCCAATCTCATCCCAGCCTCAGGGAGTATTGGGACAATTCCAAGACTGAATACCATGATCATTCAAGGATTTTGTTTTTGTGATGGAAGCCAAAACCTCTGCTTGCACAGTTGTAGATCTAACCAAAAGCTCACAAGCCCTAAACATTTAAAGAACACTAAAAACATGCTAGAGATGCATGATATTTCAGTGCCATTTGCCATAACAGTTATAAAGAATACAATATATACATTACTGTTGAAAAGTTTAGGTAAGTAAGGTAAGATAAAAAAAAAAATCTCTTCTACTCACCAAGGCTGCATTTATTTATCAAAAATACAGTAAAACAGTATGAAATACAGTAAAATAATATTAGAATTTAAAATGTCTGTTTTCAATTTTAATATTTTTTTTAATGTAATTTATACTTGTGATGCAAAAGCTGAATTTTCAGCATCCATTACTCCAGTCTTCAGAAATAATTTTAATGTGCTTACGAAACATTTTATTAAATGTTTCATTCTTATTGACATTCTAATTATTAACAATGTTAAAAACAGGTAATTTACAGGTAACTCGACACATTACGGTAATTAATATGATTAGCCTTTTTCTTGACTAAGTTATCAAACAGCTAATAATTAGTTGCTAATGTTCCCGTCCAAACCACCTTTTAATGTGTGGCTCGGTCTGTCTTCTAAAAAATCAGTATCCTTAGAAATGCTTTGAACAACTCAGAACGTCAGTGGAGAAAGGCATATAGTTCACTATAACATCGTAATACACATTATAATTCACCCGCTACATTGCTAAATATACCTGATTTTTCATATCAACAGAAACATATACCAGGATAACCTGGCTTCTCTTGAGACTCCCCTGCTTCTCAAGTTTGCAGCATAGTAATTATGATATGCTAAAGCCCGCCCCCCTCGTGACGGGATTGGTTACAACATGTTACGGCACAGTATATTGATGTTGACACTATACTGTCAAAGTGCACCGTCCTTCGGATGAGACGTTAAACCGAGGTATTGACTCTCTGTGGTCACAAAAAAAAAAAGAGTAGGGGTGTAACCCCGGTATCCTGGCCAAATTTGCTCATTGGCCTTTGTCCATCATGGCCTCCTAATCATTCCCATTTTGACTGATTGGCTTCATCACTCTGTCTCCTCTCTACCAGTAAGCTGGTGTGTGGTGGGCATTCTGGCACAATATGGCTGCCACCGCATCATCCAGGTGGATGCTGCACATTGGTGGTGGTTGAGGAGATTCCCCCCTTCTATGTAAAGCGCTTTGAGTACCCAGAAAAGCTTTTAAGTTTTAAGGAGAAAATACTCAGCAATGGTGTTGACTTATGACGTTGCACATGGTTTGTCTTAAAGGGCACCTATTATGCAAAATTCACTTTTATATGGTGTTTGAACATAAATGTTCCCTCCCAGACCTCAAAACCACCCTAGAATGATAAAAATCCACCCAGTGGTTTTTTTTTTTTTACAATCTCAATAAATCATAAGCACTGTCCCAGATGAGCTGTTCTAAGATTCTGCGCTTTGTGACGTAGAATTGCGCAAGCCCCACCGACGTAGTTTGATTGACACTGGTTGTGGCATAGACCCCGCCCTCGGTGATCTGTACACCATCCTCCATTGTTTCAACAACAGCCGGTAATGTCTCCTAAGAAACATAAGTGTTCTGTTGTGGGATGTAATAATGTACATAGTAGTTTTCACTTACTTCCGACATCAGAGCCACTGAAAACGCAGTGGATGTATTTTATTTACGAAAGGAAAGGTGCCACTTAAACTTCCAAAATACGTTTGTTTGCGCGAATCATTTTCTGACTGACTGTTTTGTGAACGAGGGTCAATTCAAAGCAGGTCTTGCTTCAAAGTTAATCCTCAAGTGTGGATCGTTGCCTACTGTTTGCGATCCAACGTCACCTCCAGAAGAAATAAGTGTATTTTATGATTTTTGAGCAAATAGTCATTTCAGTCGATGTCAGCCAATTCAACAACAAATGCGTCTAAAGTTGTACGACAAGTAACGTTAATGTAAACATGACGCAACAGGTCCCTCGCATAAATGTCATTTCGTTTGTACGTAGCAAACGTTATCACAGTATTTGTGTTTGTAGTGTAAAAAAATTTCGCCAACGTTATCACAGTTTGTGTGTGTGTGTGTGTGTGTGTGTGTTGCACATCCATAATTGCAAAGGGGACGCGATTAAAACTCTATAAGTACATAAATGTATCAAATAACCATTCCGAGACGTCCTGGTCCATTCTCATTTGTGTTTCTTCTGCCGGGTTTCTTGATGTTTTTCCATCATCTGGGTCTGATACCGGTTCAAACATGTACGGCTGAATGCCATACAAAACAGCGGGTCTCTCACTCTCAGTGCTTCTACCGACTTTATTGCCATAGGTATGCAAGTTACGCCCGCATCCAAAAGCAGGGAGGGGATATGCAGCTCATTTACATTTAAGGTGGTACACACCAAAACAGCTCTTTTTAAAACAGGCCCCAAAAATGACATTTTCAAATAGTTATAATAAAGTAACTGTGGGGTATTTTGTGCTGAAACTTCACAAATACATTCTGGGGACACCCGAGACCAATATTACATCTTGTAAAAAGGGGCATAATAGGTTCCCTTTAAAGCATATTAAAAACACCACATAGATATGTTGCTAAACAACATTAAACATGTGATTTTCTCCACAGGGGGACTGTAAGTATCCTTTGATGAATATAACAAAATATTTTGTAACATAAATGTAAAGACATTGTGTGTCACATTTGAACAGCAAGTTGATATTGTGAATTTGTACATACTCATTTCCCCTATTTTTAAAATATACATATTTTTACATGCTTGTCTAACGCTCACTTAAAGTTACTCTTTAATTAACACAATCTTTAAAGTCCCCCTGTAGTCAATAATATTATCCCTTACAACTCATCTTTGATCAAGAAAATTACATATTTAAATGTTTTTTCCTTCATCGTCATGCCTTAAAAAAGCTTGCATGTAACTCTACACCCTTCCCTCATTTAGTATGCAGTTCTGTGAATATAGAAATTAGCCCTGCCTCCACTCACTCACACCAGCCTCAGAGATTCACTCGGTGACGTGATTGTTTAAAAGGTAGTTTGTGACGTCAGAAACACCAGCGATTTCAAACAGCGTTTTTGAGACTGTCTTTGGTTCACTGCAGTTTTAAAGAGAAAATACTCAGTAATGGTGTTGACTTATGAATTTGCACTTGGTTAGTCTTAAAGCATATTAGAAATACCACATAGACATAACAACAACATTAAAAACTGATTTTCACCACAGGGGGACTTTAATCACTTTTAAATGTATTCTTTTGCAAATCTCAAAATTAATTTTCATCTTTTATACTGTACATTATAATGTTATGAATTTGATGCCTAAAAAGAGTGATTTTTCTTTGTTTTAAATTTAAAATTCATTTAAAGTGTATTAATTTTATTTAGATACAATTGTATAGAGTTATCGCCATAACTTTTAATAATTATAATGAATTATCAAATATTAATAATTTAAAAAATGGTGTATAGTTAATTTATGCATAGGACAGGTGCTTTTATCCACAGCAAATTAAAGTCCATTCAAGCTACTGTTCACCTTTGATCAGAATTTGTGTACCATTAGAATCAAACTCACAGCGTTGCCATTGCTAGCACCATACAGTTGGCTCGTGGTGCTAGCGATGCAGGTGTTGATTACCACCTGTGTGCCGCTTTGAGCCACAGCTCAGTGACATGCGGAGAGCTCAGGGTTTATGTTGTACTAATGATGTCCCTATAGGTCATGGCAAACGTCCTACAGTTCTGCTGAAACACCCACTTGAAAGAAATGAGCATACTTGAAGGGGCTTCTCTCCTTCCTGTCCAAGTGGCTTTATTAATTGCCCGGTTTGAATTTAAAATAACTGTCTTAATTAAACACTCTAGAGTTGTTCAAACAGGGTCGCCACAGGAACAGTCACAGTCTCTTTTAGCTACCAATCTCCGCATGCCTGCATGTATGATTGCGTATACCCTGACAACCTGAGCAGTGCAAGTTTAATTGACAGAGAGAAGAAACTTTAAGTGAAGAGCTCTTAAGTTTTTCATAGGTATTTTGGAGGGTTTAAGAGCTGTGGCCTAGTGGTTAGGTGACATTGAGCTGTGATGGTCATGTGGATGATGTGAAAAGAAGTCTGTCATTTTTTGACATTTCTCTTCTGTCAGTGTTAAAACAAATGGCACAAGCCCCAAAAGGATGACAAACACAAACTCCCAGCGTTTCCTTCTAAACCCAGTGGGAGAGGTGGAGGGTCTGCACCATCACTCAGCTCACAGGCTGCTCCTGAGGAGAATGTTTCAATTACAAAGCTCTGATTGATGTTCTCTCTGGTCATCTGGCATGCAGCGAGGCACAATAATCAGAGGATTCCTGCTACAGTGAGGCTGACACCACTGACATAAATGAGCAACAAATCCAATCAAATCCAATATGAGCTGAGCACTATCAGTCCTCTAACGCTGGGAGGGAGATCTATAGTCTTCCATGCCAGACCTCATGTTGGGATTGATGCATTGACTTCAAGTCAATAAGTCTGAATGCTCTCTGAAGAAAATGACACTCGGTTTTACACTTGAAAACTAATCAGGTTTAAAAAGGAACAAAGAGCATTTGATTGAGACCGTTTAAGTGCATCTTATGGGAGCAGCTTTGCTATATAAGTGAAAAAATCTTTGAAAGTATGTGTGTAGTTAGTTTAGGAATGCATGTTAGGAATGCATATAAACAAAGTATGTATTGTAAACAGGGTTCGGAATGACTTAGGACTCTTGGGGGGTCCCCTAAAATGTATGTAATTAGTAAATGATAATTTTTTTTTTTATTCTACCGAAGACTATACCTTGCTACACTATATACTGTAGGAAAAATTATATGGACCAATGTCAGGGTTTTTCCTGCAAATGAGGCGGAGGTGGTAAAACCGTAACACTAGGGGGGTCCGTGGGCATGTCCCCCCCGGGAGAAAATTTGTTACATTTTAAAGATAAATTCATTAATCTGGTGCACTTTGAGACACTCACATCTGTTGTTAAAAATAAATAATAATCCACCCGCTAAATCAATATTCTTTGATTTAGATATCTGCATCTGATCATCACGTTACAATTATTCAATTAAGCATGATAATATGGTAACATATCACACTGAAGTAGGCTGATTTAAAATTAACATTTATTTCAATTAAAAGTTCTTCTTTTGGCAAAATTACATTTCCTTTATAGCCTAAACAGAGGCTTTACTCCCTTAAAACTTAAATTGTCAATGTTTCATTTTTGAAAACACTATTATCGGAATAATTTTTTGTACCTTTTATAAAGGGCATTTTTCCCCTAATTTTATTTAATGTATGCTCTAAATTTCATTTCAAATTCTAACTTTTTAATAATACATTCAATTAAAATAATAAGACACTAGGCTGTTACCAATCAAATTAAATAATTTACATTGAAAAATTATAACTGTATTAAATGAGCTTATATAAACTGTAAAAAATACAAATAAGGAATTTTGAAAAGATTGATACTTTGAAACTAACCCACCAGTAGGAGGCACGGGCGGCCATCTTAATGAGCGAATCATTGAGTCATTAATTTAAACGATTCGTTCAAACGGCTGATTTATTCAGAATGAGGCGGTTTAATAATGGGTAATTGAATCTTTTACTCGAGCGATTAGTTCAAAACGCTGAATCATTCAGTAATGAGTCATGGATGAGTGTTGCTGTGAGATGCGCTATGGTTCTGTTGTTTGGAACTATTTTCGCTGCTGAAACAAAAACAGTCATTGCGTCTAAAAATTTAAGTAACTTAATTGGAACTATTTGTCTATTGAACTTATGAAATAAATATCTCGGTTTCAATTGTGATGGCATTCAGGAAAACAGCACTCTGGTCGTGTGTAGCCTATATATTGTTTCTTAACTATGAATAACTGCGCGAGCCTCAACAGCGCAACTTTGTTACCGTCCGTACATTAGCGGGAGCAGCACAACAACAATCTGTGACTCTGTTTAGGAACCTAGGAATCCCTAATGACTCATGGGGGGTCCGGCACCCCCCCAGACCCCCTTCATTTCGAACCCTGATTATAAATACAAAAAAGACGATAATTAATTTCATGTTGTGTCCAATAACTGATAAATGGCCAATACTATATTGTCTAAAAAAGAATAGAAAATAAAAATAAAATTAATATTTTCAAATTCTAGTCAGATTTGTATGTACAAAGAATGTACAAGAATGTACAAGAAGATAGATTATATTTTAATTATTAGTTTATTGTTAAATATGCTGTTTGAATTTTATATTAATATAAAATTAATACTACTAATATATATTTTTATATAAAATATCAATTTGACTAATTGATTTCAATATTAAATATGTAATATATTTTTACATTAGTTTTTTATATCAGCCAATAGCCAATATGATATTGCGCATCCTTGTACAGAAAGATATATTACATTGAAATTATTAGTTTATTTTTAAATAGATAGTTTGAAAATTATTTGAATATTACATTTTAGTATTCTCATTAAATATGAAGTGTAATATTAAATTAAACATTAAATATTGATATTAAATA
Source organism: Semotilus atromaculatus (assembly GCA_031834385.1). Lineage (NCBI taxonomy): Eukaryota > Metazoa > Chordata > Actinopteri > Cypriniformes > Leuciscidae > Semotilus > Semotilus atromaculatus. Next base: position 26,145,507 of record JAULUF010000005.1, on the reverse strand, counting down.
TTAAATAAATGTTTACTATTTTAGTAAACTTGTAGTACACAATATCTAAACTAGAATTTGTGAGGCATGCTGGGTGCATTTTTGTGTATTTAGAACAGAATCAGGTTTTGTGCGTGGTTTCACCATGCATTGTTTGTCCATAAACAACAGAGAACTGTTCTTTATTGTCAATTTTAGGCATGATTAATTTTTTTAGATATAGTAGTAAAATATCAGCAGTGCTTATATTTGACCACCAGAGGGCCTTGCTTTCTTTCTCTCACTCAAGAAACACAATCAGCAGCCATAAGCTAGCAAGTATGCCTCTGTTCAACGCAACTGTGCTATGCATTGTGTATGTGTGAGAGAGTCAATCCTCGCTCCGCTATGCCGTCTGAATGCTAATATCTTACGCTGCAGCAGTGGCCCACTTATCCAAGTAACCTCGCGCAAGTCTGTCTCTTCCTCCTCTTTCATCACTCACTTTCCCTCTTGTCGTCCTCCTCCTCCTCTCTCTCTTCCTCTGACTGGATGGATGAGGAGGGGTGAATCAGCCCACAGAACTGAAATGAGGACGCCTTACTGCTGATGCACACACTTCTGCTCAAACAGCCCACAGTTCTGTGTTCTAAGGTGTGTGTGTATGCATAATTATTTGTGTTTGTGTTTTGCGTGCATTCCTCTGCACACATGCTCAAGGTAACGTCGCCGGATATTTGGAGCAGGTTGATCCCTGGCAGCCCGCACCAGGCGGCATCGTGTGTATGTGTGTGTGTTTGTGTTTTTGCTAATGGTGACTGGCCTTGGCACATTAGCTCAGGAAAGCGCTGGAGCTTGTGACAGCCGAGCCAACGGCTGCCCGCATATGTCCACCCCGGCATGGGGAGTGTGGCTGCGGCATCTGGGGTCCTTTCAGAGGGACACATCTGCTAAAACATCAAATACGGGCATTAAAACAAAGCTTCCCTGCAAATGACACAATCCCTGCACTCTCGAAAAGTTTTTCTTGTAGTAATGCCATAGAAGAACCATTTTTGCCCTCCCCCCGTCCCCCCCGTGTGGTTAAGCATGTGGTTCTATGGTTGTGCTAGACCAGCGGTTCTCAAAGTGTGGGGTGCGCCCCACTGGTGGGGAATAGAGACGTGACAAGTGGGGCGCGCCAAACGAGAGGAAATTTTCCTTTTAATGCCATTATATCTTTATCCAGACATCCTAACTGTCCCGGAAGTTCCGGGAGTCTCCCGCATATTGATAGCGGCTCCTTGACGCCCGCAAATGAGATCCAATCTCCCGTAATCTGGAGCAAGGCCGCGCACTAGTGACTGCGCGCGTGTGTGTGAGACTATAAATGCAGCGCGTGTGAGAGCAAACCGTCCTTATAGCTGTGTGTTGCCGCCTATTAGGCCGATCATTCCCCTCCCCACCCCCAAAATAATGATTGACGTGGCACATATTAATTGTAGCGGAACAAACTTTCGCGCCCATAGATATGTGTATATCTCTATGTTTCGCGCCGATGGGTTGCAGGCCGGCGCGCTGGAAGCCGTTTCATGCGAGGGGGGCTGAGGGCTGAGTTGGAAAATATGTTACGTCATTGTATTGTGGCTGACGACAAGACATGAAATGAATCTGTACTGTATATGTGTTGTAGCCATTAAAGAAAACGCATTAGTTTCATATTTATGTTTAAATATTATAGGCTAATGTTGGAACATTTTAAGCTTGTTGCGTATTTCAGTAGCATTGTGTTGGGGCGATGGGGGCTGGGGGCTGGTGGGGCTTGAAAATTCCCCCTTGTCCAAAGTGAGGAATGACCGAAAAAGTTTGAGAACCACTGTGCTAGACATAGTGATAATACATTGTCGGGTTGTGTGAGGTTCCCACGGTTATACGGTAGCCAAACACTATACGTCACATGTATTTCACACTTTACGACATGGAAATCGATTTGTAATACAACAAGAGAAGCCCCTCAAGCCTCTGAGATGGTATCTGAGAACAAAGGGAAGCTGTGATGGTGTGAAGAGCTCATGATGCAGTAGATCTGCTCTGGTATTGAAATAGCTCTGGAGAGCGGATCCACGCCGCAAGCGCTGGTTTTATTATCAGGCCAAATTAGTTTCAGATAACGGTGGTTTGTCTGAACATATGTTGGATATGTAGGAACAAAGGCGTTTGAGCAGAACACTTTTAGTACGTGTTTTAGTGTGTTGTTGTTTGTGTTCTCAATGCAATTTATATTGACTTTGTATCCGCTCTGTCCGGAGTTGGACTGATATAAAAATATTTTTAGTGTTTTCTTTCCTTTATGGCCATTTAGCCTAACTGGGGCAAATAGAAGAAAAAAATTACGTTTATCTGATGAGATATCATTGTAGTCATAAAAACAGTACAAAAGGTTTTAAAAAGACAATGCGTTTTTTGAAAAAGAATTAAAGCCATATTAAAGCCTTTATGAGGTACTTTAAATGGATAAGATGCCCTGATTTATTTTTATGGTGACTGTAACAGGAGTCTGTGCATCTATACTTTGCAATTGCAAGGTGGCCTGCACTACCTGGTGAAAACATAATAATTAGCTAAATCTTAATTGAAGCTGCTTTTTGGAAAAATAATTGTATATAGTATACTATATAGTAATAGTATTTACTAATACATTTTTTTCAGGATTTGTTAATTAAAATAGAAATATTTTGTAACAAAGTCTTCTTGACTGTGTAAAATTAGGCATATTAATTTTCAACAGTAGTGTGTATATATACAGTTGAAAAACATGGTTAATTTTGAATGGCTGTCAATGGATAAAGATAACTCACTTGGAAAGCTATTTACCACACCATGACGATGTCTTACTTTTTTGTTTGCCCACTTTTAATCTTAAAATAAGATTAACAAGTCAGAATACAACACGTGTCAGTGAAGAGCATGATTAAGATGAATGTTACGAACTGCTCCGAGACACGAAGGTTGAGAATCCAAATGCGGTTTTTAATGGGAAAATCCAAGATCATAAACCTTATAACAGGCAGTGGTCAAAAGCACAGGGTAATCAGTCCAAACAATGACAAACAAATCCAGAGGGTGAGACAGGAACGGACAACCAGGACACAGGCAAATAACAAAAACCAGGAACATGGAAAACAAACACTCAGAAATGCAGTGTTACACGTATACAAGACTTAGCAGTGAATTAATATGAAAACCAGGCTTATATTTGGTGAATAAACAAGATAATGACACACAGGTGGATATAATGAGTGCTGATGAGTCCAGGCAGAGAATCATGGGAAATGTAGTTTGTGAGGGAATGACAATAGTCTGATGTGGAGTGCCCTCTGGTGGCTCTCAAGGGCACTCCAGCTGGTGACTGTTACATAGAAATTTGAGACGCATGGAGAAATTAAGAAAATTAAGAAAACAAAAAAAATAACACTTGTGAACTATTTTTTTGGTGTGTGTGTGTTATTTCCAGTTAAACAAAAAAAAAAGTGTAGAGATATTATATTATTGTGGGTATTTAGGATACTTTATATAATATTAATTATGAAATTAGCCTTAGCAAGACAAATGAGTTTAAATGTCATATTTATTTATTTATTTAATTCATATATATTTTAATATAAGTAATTTCCACCTCAAAATACAATCAAGCACAATATTTGTAGAATAAACTCAAAAATCATTTGTGATGTGGAGGAAATTACATTTTTGACTTTTTAAAAGTCCACAAAGCTATATGTGCCCATTGTTGAAGAAATTATGTTACAGCCATCTACCATCAAGAGCTAACCAGCCAAGTCCAAAGCCCTTGGACCATTGTATAAAAGTATAATAAATGCAGTGGGTTTATGTGTATATAATTTAGAGGATCACAAATTATTATTAATTACAGAATCCACTTTCTACATAGCCCAATTCATCATCACAGGACCTAAGCCATTGCTCGGTTTCATCTGTCTGATGCTTTGCCAGAAATTCCACTTTGAACTTCCCAGTCTTTTCTTCCATTTTTTAAGGAGGCTCACTCTGCACTTAGGCTGAATCCGAAATAGCCACCTAAACCCTCAATCACTATTCCCTACGTTAGTCTACTAATACGGTTCACTTGAAGGAGTGAATGAAAACAAGTGAGCGAATTTGGACAGCCGTAGGGCTGCACGATTCTTGCTAAAATGTGAATCACGATTTTTCTCCATGGGAATTGAGATCACGATTCTCTTACACGATTCTGATTTTTTCAACCAAAATGTATTGCACTCAAGTACAAAACAACAACAACAACAATAACACAGGACATTCAGTATAATAAAGTGCAGTAACAAAAAATTTTCTAAATTGTTTGAGCTGGTGTTTTTGGGTTGTGTTAGCCTATGTAGCTGTCTGTGTATTACATGAACTAAAAGAAAGTGTAGGCTATATATAATATCTTCTGGCTATTTTTGTTTTATAATACACCATACTTTCACCCAAACTGAATAATTAAAAACAAGTTTAAATGGGTAGCCTAAATCTACTATAAATATTTGAATCTTCTTTTTTCTTTTTTTGCCTACTCCAGTTCTTGTTAAAACTGACTAGACATCCTTAGTCTGTGTGAAATCATATTTATTTTGTCCATCAAAAGTGTGCTTTCACTTTAATTGGGCGTGAGCTGTGCAGTAAAATAGACATGGCGCCAAAACCTGTTTCACTGCTGCTCGAGCGCTGCTCCTGCTCCCGGTGTGAATGCACTCATTGATTAACATGCAAGCCGGAAAAAATATGCGCTGCTCATGCGCCGCTGATGTGAAACGGCCGTATGATTGATTGGTGAATTAATAGTGTTTTGTTATAGTGTAACCAATATAACGCGTGAATGCAGCATGATCTGAATGCAGGGAAATACACGGAAGTGAATCGCCATCATTAAGAAATGAGATCGCATTTATGTTTGAATCGAGATCGTCATTTTTTTTCAATTAATCGTGCAGCCCTACGTAGAGTGTACGTCGGCTCTACACTCGTTATTGTGGTGCAATGTGGGATAGAATGAGGACACTCAATAATGTACACTATGGTTTCAGATACTACTACAATTGACTGTCCCCTTAAATAATGCCCTATTAGGGGGCATTTCCAGATTCAGCCTTAGATTTTAGATTCGCAGCAGATATGCAGAACATCCGTGACGACTGCTTCCCATTGGAATGGGGCGTCCCATTGTGGTTTAGTAATTATAGCCTCTGTAAACACATTTTCACCTACTTAGAGCGATGTGTTTTTTTTGCCCTTTCGGCAGTGCTCAAGCAGTAATACGGCAACAGGCAAAGATAATGATTGCAGTTCCTTGACCATAGAGGCCACACACAGGGCATCGTCTTTATAGCCACCGCCTGACTAATTAATCTCTGTACTTAGCAATGCATAACTGACAGCAACATACACAAGAGCAAGGAGAGTTTCAGCTCTGTAGTAAGTGGTCATCTTCACCGCCCTTGTCCTGCTTACAGCAAGCACATGACTGAGGGAGTCAGAAATAGCACTCTGAAGCAGAGAGGAAGGAGGTAAAGGAAGAAAAGGAGGTCAGAAAGATTGAGCACATATTTATCTACAGGTAAAATCTGTCAACCATTTTGCTTGATCGTGACTTTTAGCTTCAATAGTGTATGTAACACGGCTAGCTGTGTTGCGCAGGCAGATCAACTCTCGTCCCCTTGTTCGTGGCCCAGTTTGGAAGAAATTCTCAGTGTGTCGAGTCAAAGGCATTCACCCTCAGTTTCTATAAATGCGCAGTAATGAGCTCGCCCCCTTACCACCTCACGCTGCATGCCCTGCCTGGGGGGCTAGGCTTCATTCCAATTAGCCTGTTGCAGTTAACGACCATGAAATGAGATTTGGTCACCCAGCCGATCAGTGGTCAGCGGCCACTCAATGGGAAGGATTAAGATCACCCATAAATATTTAAGGAAACATTGCATATACATAACGCAAGCGCCTGTCTGCTCAAGAGGGACCGGTGGGTATACTGCTCACTGGTGTGTCAATAAAAAAGGCTTGTTCATGAAAAATGCATGCAACACTTGCTGCTAGAAGGGGTGGCATGAGCCCTCGCTGCGTTCACTGTGCATCCTACTGTACTCTGTGCATCGTTCATAGTCATAATGCGGCGGTGGCATTTGTGACATTGATATCATCTAGTAGTGTGATGAGCATTTTCTCTTTATAAGAGTATTGCAACAACTCGATATTACTCTAAAAATGAAAAATGGAAGTTTACAAGCTGATGTTATTACAAATATTTTTTTAAATAAATCTGCTAGTGGTAAAGCCTTATTTTAAATTTTCAGTTAAATTATATTCTTTCTTATTAAATTAATTAAATGTTTAAAAGTTTAATACTAGCATTTAAATGATATATTATTATGATATTTTACAATCAGTAATACTGATAATAATAATAATAATAATAATAATAGTGTAATTTATTGTGTATAATTAATCACATTTAATTAATTAATATATTAATTAATTTATTATTTATTTGTTTTAAATAAAACATTGGGTCTCATTCACCATGGATTATAAACCGTGGATTATTCATATTTATAACGCACAGGATAACTTCTCACTAAAAATTTTCGCCTAATTCACAAAACGTGTGTGTCAGTGGTTAGCGGCCACTCAATGGGAAGGATTTATTTATAAATCCACTCATGGATTTATTATCTTATTCTTTATCCTTGTTTAAACATTAATTAAATTTGATATTGTAGCTGAATGAGCAACCGCGTACAGAAGGTTAATAATTTTCATAAACATGCACAAACCATGTCCATATAAGGGCTCTCCACACACCCTTTCCTTTTTTGCACTCTCAGCATACATGGCGCTCTCTAAAGACGCGCTGAAAGCGCACGCAGCAAGATCCTCAAGCAATGCCAAGTGTGCCATCCTCAAAACAAGAGCACACAAAAAACACCTTTAATACAGACACATATACAGTACACAATACAGACCTCTGTTTAGCTAGATCTCAAATCTGCAGTATAAATGTGTACATCTCTCTCTCTCTCTATATATATATATATATATAGAGAGAGAGAGAGATTTAAAATTAAATATATATATATATTTTTTTTTTAATTAAATATGCATATTTCATGACCAAAGAGATCAGAGTAAGTGATTTTGCATACCTGTGTTTTTTTTGTTTTTGTAAATGTGAAACCAAATCAAAAACAAACATGACAAAGCTATTCTGTATGTAGAGTGCTGTGAAACTACAGTCTAAAGTTCATGAATTAATGTAAGAAGATGTAATGTAAGTATTTTCTTCTCTATTGTGACATGAGTGAATGTCTTCTGGACTGAGAAAAATGTTGGGAGGTTTACTTGTAATAAACACTTTAATATTCAGTTAAAAAAACGAGAATGGTCCATTTAGATTTCTTTTGACTTTTTTTTTTTTGAGAGCTGAGACCCAATGACCCCATGTCAGTCACAATATGTGTGATTCAGCATGTCCTTTCTGTGTGACTCATCAATAGCATCATCTATGTGGCCTGTCAAAACGAGTACATGTATGCATGTTATACCACATTTTCTTCCTGTCAACCTCAACACTACTTCCTGTAACCCTCCCTAAACAGAGCAAAGGATCCGTGGGTGGACAAGTGTGTCTGATGTTGATTGTTCTCACAGGAGCGACTGTCGTATCTCATATGATGAGATTAGCTCACTCTGAACGTCTGACCTCCTTGTTTGAGCACATAGGGCCTGAAATGATAATGCTGGAGTTTCTTATGTTCATAACTTTTGAATTTTTTTTTTCTGTTTACCGCAAGCAAGAAAAAGCAGGAAATGGAGGAATAACTCATTAGCAACCAAGTTTTGGGAAATGATAAAGAGCCTGCAGGCTAAAATAAAAGGCAGGCTGTAGCGCAGTCAGCCTTGCATTGCGAGGCAGTCTTGTGGAAGAATAGGAACCCAAGGGCCTAGCGGAGAAACGGGCATGCTTTAGGGTGGGGGTGGGGTGGGATGTTAATGCAGTCTTTGGATTCAGCAAACAGTCCGCAAACAAACAGGATGTAAAGAAAGCGCTGAGACATTTTATGGTAAAAGGTTGCTCTATTTTTTTTCCCGATTCACTGCAGGTCATTTAAATCTACAGAGCAATAATTTCTTCTTATAATTAAAATAACCTCAAACTTAGTGTGAGCAGTCTTCTAGAGTGTCCTTTAAACATGATGGTGTATCTGATTGTGAAAGTCTTCGTGAAAACTTCCTGAAATTCTCAGTCATGTAAGACCACAGCTCTCAAGGACATTTTTTTACAATAGTATGTCGTTTTAAAGATGCCTTCTAAAAACATTCATTTGATCGTCTGACTATACTTGAGCATGAATGTCCCTGATGTATCTCTTGTCATAGGCAGAGCGTGCAATGGTGCATCTGAAAATCTAGGCCAGAGTAAGATCTCCAGCAGGCATGTGTTCACAAACCCTGTGGAGCTGGGCCTGCTTCCTTCCTTTTCTCGTCTGTGATCTGGGTAGGGTTGCACAAGCCTTTCGTAAGTTCTTTCTTAAATTGAAACGTAAAGTCCACTTTAAAGGCTTGGTAACTACTAGCTAGTTTGTAACTAACTCTGTAATTTATTTGGTTGCACCATTTGTTTTTAAGCCATAACGTAGATAGTTGATCCTAAGCTCTCCTTAAAGTCATGCGTAGTCACATATGACGTTTACTAGGGGTGTAACGGTACATGTATTCGTATTGAACCGTTTCGGTACGCATACAAACCAAACGATTCCTTGGACCATTTTTCCTGCCGACAAAATCGGTGCTGGCCACATCAAATGGCAAACGTAATGAAAGCGGAACGAAACTGCGCTACTCATTATATTGTGCTTCACGGACCGTTTATCAGTTCGGACCAGCAACATCTGTGCAGCACGAGCCGATCTTGATCAAGCGACACTGTTACTACACAGCGCTAAGATATCATGTAAAGAAAGCATTTAAATTTGCCACTGAAGTAATTACATCGCTGCGAGATCTAGTGAGAAGCATTCACATTTCTCCGTTATTAACCGTAGATCTCTATTAGATCAAACCGCGCTGGCGTGGAAACCAGGAGAAACATTGTGCCGTGAATGAACTAGTAATAGGCTTTAAGTCCACAGATCAGCAACATTCACCATGGATTTAATATAGTAACACTAACTGTAACCATGGACTTTTGGCTGGAATAGTGAAATGCTTTCAAGTACTTCACACATCTTTTTCCAGCACTTCAAAACTCAAATATTATATAAATATATATTGAAATATTATTTTTATTGTGATGACCAAAACATTATTTGTTCATCCTTCAAAGATTTCCCCCATTTATAAACCTGAAAGTTTCAAGATGTAGGAAAACTCACACTTATTTAAAAATATTTTTTCTTTTAATAAATAGGAAATTTCTCTGGCATTTCTTTCTTTTTGCTGTATCGAAAACGTACCGAACCGTGACACCAGTGTATCGTATCGAACCGAACTGTGAATTTTGTGAACCGTTACACCCCTAACGTTTACCCTCAGTGATCCAATAGCAGCCTTCAAATACGTGAGCAGAAGTTGTGTTGATTTTCAGTTTATCCTTCATTCTAATTTCTTTTGCCTCATGTAATGGTAAAAATAAGTTTCCATTAAATACGATACTACTTAATCATGAATAACTAAGTGTAAGTGTATGTAAATAACATTCAGAAACTGTATTTAAATGAATAAGGATCAACAAAATAAATACTGATACAAAACCAAACATACAAGAAATGACATTTATTTATTATGATTATATTTGACATGCACAACAGGCTAATGCACAAAGTGGGGCGCCGTTTAGGATGGATTCATGTTGAAGAACCGCTAACAAAGTCGCTAACTATTCACATAATGTTCTCTCTCTCTTAAAATGTAAGCAAGTGTAAATGTCAGAATTATCATATAGCCTATGTCTAAAGAATTAAAGTCTGTCGGGTAAAATAAGAGCTTATTGATGCAGTTCAATCAGTCTGCTATTTTATTGCAACCGTTACTCCTGATCGGAGGCTTCCATAAATATTTAGTTTAAACGTAGAGTTACACTTCGACTAAGTTTAATGGTGCAACACAAAAATATTTTGTAGCATGTAAGTTAAAACTAGGCTAATTTACATCAAAACTAGGCTAAGTTGTAACTTCGGTATATGTATCATTGATGTTCCATTGACAGCAAGAGTCCTTTCAAACTTTTTTTCAAAATTTTACCTATTACTCTTTTTTTACCTATTACCTATTACTTACTAATTTTACCTATTACTACTTTGATGCAGTTAAACAGCTCAAAATAAAATAAAATATATGAAAAGATATATGAAAGATATAGTGTTTTGAATGTACTGTATACTCTCTTGTAATTTCTCTGTAGATGTCCTAAAAACTTTTATGTTGTAAATAAGCCATTCTATAATTAGAGTGTGATGCAACCAGTAAGGGGCAGTATGAAATAGTCCTAGTCTCTGATTATTGTATATTTCGACTATACATTCAAATCAGTATTATGGAGTTAAAAATCTTGTCATGCATATTTTTGGATTTGATGTGAATAGGCCCTGTGCAGGGAAGGTGAGAATAACAGAACGAGAGACCCTCTCTAAAGTTTCGAGCGGGAGTAAAGGTAAGTCACGCGGTGCATGCAGCCCTGCTTAATGAAAAGATGAAGGGACGTTGGCCTGGTGCTTGAGCGAGGGGAGAAAGACAATGCAGTGGATGTGCGGTCTAGACCAGAACTCCCTTAGGGACTGATCTGTCAGTGGCAGAAGAGAGAGAGAGAGCTGTTTTTAGATCCTTGCTGGCAAACCTAAAATCGATCCTGGGTGATTGAATTTTCAGAGGGAGGTGAGCGAAGATAAATTAGGCATGCCATCACACTGGGCGTGTGAAGGGAGAGGACTGGAAATAGAAATGCATGAGATCAAACCCCCTGAAAGAGAATTTCAGGCCTGTGCTGGGATTAAAAGATGCAGCTGTTCACAAAAAATGGTTACAGAATTCAGTGACAGCTGTAAGAAGATTCATATGGGAATTAAAGAAGCTACGTTTTGATTGTAGTCTGCCTATATTTACGTACACGAGTATAGATATTTCATGAGAACCCACTGAACGGGTCTGAATGTGAACATGATGAGTGACACTATTACTATTATTACTACAATTTAACACACAGGAATCGTATAAATGAACACACCCACTCATTTTGTCACCATTGATCACAGATTGCACAGATTCACCGAACTGTGAAATCAAATCTCGCTTAACCAACCATTATGGGCTGCTTGGAGGACTGTCAGAAAATCTGTTCATGCTACCCATGGGGCCGACATAGGGAGGCCAGGTAAGCTGTAAACCCGATCCCAGCCACACATGGCAGATACAGCTTTGTGCAGTGACTTGTGCTTTATAGAGCATGGCACTCTGACAGTCCTGTGGGAATGGGATTACGGCTCAGTTACGACTCTTTCGCTCTCCTTCACTATTGATTTACACCATCACAAGGGTGCGAACCCACGTGGCCGCTGGTCCACTGAACGGAATTCCCAGCCTGTGTACAATGTTAAAACATTTTTTGTCAGGTTACTAAAATGTTTAGCATCTAAAATACTAGGCTAATTTATAGGCTATGACTGAATTGACCTGGTTTTATGAACAAAAGGAAATTGCACTGAAACGGCACATTTTAGTAGGAAATTGTCTTAAATGTACGGTTAACACAAAAATAAAAATTCAGACTTTTAGAGTCCGCCATGACTTTCATTCTTTTGTGCAACATTAAAAAAAAAAGTAATTTAATGAGTATGAGTATGATGGCCAAGTCCACATGGCTTGAAGAATATATTTTACTCCTCCTTCTGGTTTTTCTACACACCAATGTAAAAAGTGCATGTCTGCCAACTACTGGACTGAAGTGTGAAACTCCAGATGTCAGCTTGTAATTGTGACCAACAATTAAAAAAATAATGCATTAAAGAAAATATGTGAAATGAATGGGCATATTGTGTAATTCATTCAATCTGAATTGATTGACAGCCTTAGTTTTAACTTTTTACAGTGTACACATGCAGTCTGTCCTGGAAACCAACTGACTAGTGAAAATCAGCTTACAAGCACATGCTCTGTCCACTTGCTGGATGAGGCTGATGAAAATGATATTTTAATTGGATCAACATTGTTATAATAAAGCGATCATCTCCCTCACTGAGTAAACACAGTACTGTGGCTTGAGCACTTTTTGATATGATGTATATGTGTGTCTGTCTCTGTGTGTGTGGAGACTAGAGATTGTCTCCCTCTCTTACAAAGCCAAGGCCTTTCCATCTTCTCTGAAAGCTTTGGTGCAAATGAGCTGGTCCCAACTGCAAGGATCTGCCAGAGAGATGTGAACATCAAATCACACAGGGGTTTGCAGTGATCGCTGGGCTGAAACTGTAATTGGAAGATGCATTGAGCTGTGCAGCATTGGCCGGATGCACGGTGAGATACAGCCATAAGAATCTCTCCCATCCAAGTCCAAACTTCGTCCCCACATGCTTTCCTGAAGCAAATCACTTTGATCTTCAATTTCCTTCGTTCTCATGCACACCCTCTGTAATCTCATGTGCCTTTTCAAAATATTATCCTGAAAGTGTTTGCCACCCAAAAAAACAACACAAAACAAAAAGCCATGCTGTCTTCCTCCAGAGTCCAGAGAAAAGAGAGATACCCGTTGTGGACTTTGATTTACTGTATGTTACTATCAAAATTAGTTTTTGTTCTTTTTGTTTTTTTGCCTTTTGTGGTGGGAGAGTGTTTCCAATGGCTCTTTTAAATACCTGAGTGAAAATGGGGCAGGTGTTAATGACTGTGTGATTCATTATGGTACAAACCTTCCGGACCCCTTAGAGAAAATCTCAGGTGGTGTGTTGAATCCACCGAACCGTATCTGATTTGTAAACGTGACTCAATGACGGTTAGATTAATCTTACAAGCGTTATTACTGTGCAAATAAATGTCTACTGTATTAAGTGTGAATCTAAGTGCTTGTGAATGTTAGTGCAGGATGTGAATTATGAACTTAAATGTGAAGTTTAGTTGGAGTAGAATTGAGTCGCTTTCCTCATCTGTCAGTGTGAGACACTTCCCCTGGCTGTAAGCTGCTGTTTTTATTGATCCATGTTTGTTTATGTGTGTGTGCAGCCATTTTAGAAATCTTTCAAAAGCTTTCACCTGGTAATTTCCCTGATCCCCAGTGTCTATTTGTTTGTAAATCTAGATGCATTGCAAGTATCCTGAAGTATCCAAGTATCCTGAGCCGCCACCTATAGTCCACTGAGATGATCTGGATCTACTGTGTCTTATTTTGTAATTGAATCTTAAACGCTTTTCTCTTTAAGGTTTTCATGTTTTCTCTCACACTCATACTCATTGGAAAAATGGTTTAAGATAGTCCTTATCTGGTTATTGTTATCTGTATCTTATTGTTGTTAGTTAGTCAAGATGGACATTAACTGGACTAAGATAGTCAATTGCTTGTCTAAGATGATTATTAGCTGATCTAAGATGGTTATTAGCTGTTCTTAGATGGACATTAGCTGATCTGAGATGGATATTAGCTGATCTAAATGGTTATTAGTTGGTTTTAAATTGTTATTAGCTGTTCTTAGATGTTCATTACCTTTTCAATATGGACATTAGGCTAGTTGGTCTAAGATGGTAAATACCTGGTCTAAGATGGACAATCTGGTCTAATGGAACTTTTCCACTGCATGGTGCGGCTTTGTATGCCTGTTATGATACTAAAATGTAACATGTAAACACTGCAGATCATTGATTTGTCAGAAAGAATCGTCACTACCAGCGTAATTGGATTTGCGACACAAGACATTAAACCCGAACAAACAAACTTTTTCGTCTTGCTGTGAAAAACATCCACATGCCAAGAATCAAGAACACCATTCCATTGATATGCTCCATTGCTCCTGTGTTGTACTTTTTTTTTCTTCTCACGTTTACGATGATGTCACAGCAGTAGATGTGGCGCAACTATAACGATCAGTCTATAATCACACCCACTTTGAAGTGGTACTAAACTGCAGTGGAAGAGCTAACCGAGTCATGCCATGCCGTGCCGAGCCGTACCATGCAGTGGAAAAGGGCCATAAGATGGTCAATAGCTTGTCTAAGATGGTCATTAGATGAATTAAGATGTCAATTGTCTATGATAGTTCGATAAATCGTTATTATATTAGCCTTAAACTAGTGTGACCATCTGGTACCTGGTTTGTTGTTGCTCCAAGATGGTGAACCACAGGGGTGTGCAAACCTGCTCCTGGTCTACTCCTGGTCTATCAGCTAATGACCAGCTAATAACCAGGTTAGACTATCTAGAAACCAACCATGTTTTAAAACTCAGACACCAGCTTAGGCTTAAGCTACTCCTTTTCAATAAAATAGACAGCAAATAAGCCTTGGCAAAGCAAGCTACACTATATTTGAGAGATAGGGTTAGAGAATCATGTACATGTATGCGTTAAGTGACGTCACATTCTATACTTTTCTCTTCACAAATAATTTGACATATGACACAATCCTGGAGAATTGAGGGCTTCTTTATTTAGTGCTGCTGTCTCAGAGCTCTGGCTCGGCCCATGCGAGGTACAGCTTCCTGCTCTAATAATCAACCTGCTCTGGACCTCCAGTCTTTTTTGCTTTCTTGTTTTATAGGAAACCCTGTCACTTTCTATCACCTTACCCAATCATACAGGACGCTGTGCTGTCAAATGAAAGGAATTCTTGAGGAAATTCACTGGAATTCCTGAGGAAACTCTGCTTTTATGGATTTTAAGCAAGACTCATATTTATCATTTTTTAAAAGGTTCAAACACCAGTGGAGTGTTTGAAACTGTTCTGTGGAGTGTGTGTGTGTGTGTGAGAGAGAGAGAGAGAGAGAGAGAGAGAGAGAGAGAGAGAGAGAGAGAGAGAGAGAGAGAGAGAGAGAGAGAGAGAGAGAGAGAGAGAGAGAGAGAGAGAGAGAGAGAGAGAGAGAGAGAGAGAGAGAGAGAGAGAGAGAGAGAGAGAGAGAGAGAGAGAGAGAGAGAGAGAAAGAGGAAAGGAACAGCAACAATATGCACTAATGAGGTAAAACCACAGGAACAGGTGGCCTAAGATTGACTGAAATATTGTGCGTGTCAAATCTAGGACTGATTCATATTCTTTCTGTCTCCCTATGCTCAAGTCAGGGTTCTATGTGAGTTGCATTCAGGGTTGGTTTTGATTGCTGTAGCTGACAAACACATATGCACACATTCCCACACACATTCACACATTTGACAGCATTGAAAGCAGGGGACTTGCTGAGGGGCAGGATAAAGTGTCCTAGCAGGCCCTGTCTATATGCCGACCATTTCTCTTTGCCTGACATGGCTGACCTGGTTTCACCTATGACCAGCAGATTGCCTTTCACTGGTTCACTGTAAACCCTAACAAGTTGGTACATCCATTGTCTCGAAGTAATTATATGTGCAACCCTATGCTCACATCTTTGCTAACACAAGAACACAATGATTGGAAGCACTTATTCCCTCCTTCTATAGCAACCAGTCTGCTCTTATAATTAAATAAGAATATTAGAGTGATTTTATCTGACTAGTACTTGTTCACACTTTCCCATATGGTAAAGATATGATTAGTGAAATTATGTGAGCTGGTCATTTTGGGCCAGAAATGTGGGTTTTTGTGACTGTGGCGAGCAGGACGAGGCCAAGGGCCATGGGAGAACGGAGCGAGGCCGGTGGCGTGATTGCTGATGAGCGACACCTGCGCGATGCACTGGCCTCATATCTCTCACAGAGGAGCGGAAGCATAAAAGGAGGAGCGACGTCAGTGAAGGACGAGAGAGGCCAGGCCTGGACTTTACGTTGTGTTTTGTTTCTGTTTTATTGTATGTGAAACATTATTTCACATATACCTTTACTTTCGTATTTGTTTATTTAGTTGTGTTAAATTCTTTGAATGTTCGCTGGTTCCCGCCTCCTTCTTCCCACAACATCTAACTACATTACAGTGACAAAGTTTTTTTTTTTTTTTTTTGACCAATGAAGCTTTTTGCAATTATTAAAAATGCATATGCTCACTATTCACAATAATCTAACAATGTGAACGAATTAACACCACAATAACTGAAGCAGCAAACTTTGCGAAGCGGAAAATCACTGCCAATATTTTTGGCCACAGCTGTACATGTAATGATAGAGCTTAACACATAAGGGTTTACAGTGTTCTAAATTATAAGTTGTTATTTTATATGTATATCTGTAATTTAGCACTACATATTGACTATCTGAGGCATTCCACCAGATCCTCCATATTACGTATACATAGTTGTTCTGACCCCAAGAAACCTCAGTGTTTGCATGTTACTGCAGCTATGAGATCTTAACTGATCCCTGATCTGTGTCATGTACACGCACGCTCTGCTGACTGCGTGGTGTCCGTATGACTCACCGCCCCCTCGGCCAGTGTCTGATGCATTACATAGCAGAGCGCTAGACATGTCCCCTTTGAAGTTCACCTTTAATTGCATGCTTTGTGTGGAGGTTTTTGTCATGGAGTTGATGCAAGGTAAGCGATGTCTCCTGTTGTTGTGCCTGTTGTTGTGAATGTTGTTTCTGCCAACTCACATATGCCAGGACTGCTCAGTGAGACAGAGGCATTCAACACCACGTCCAAACTTCTGTTGTGAGGTCAAGGTGGGTCTCCATGGGTGTACCGCAAGTTTGTACCCATCAAAATACGTTAGACGTGAGTTTTAAATACCACTGGGCAGCAAAAAAAGAAAGTGGAGAGCAGAAAAATTGGGGTAAATCTCCACAGGCTGTTTGGGCTATAAATATCTGACTCTCATTTCTTTGATTTGCAAATTAGGAGGCGTTTTTTCTCTCTCTTTTTCCATTCCTCTCCTGCATCACGCTATCATTTAGGGCTGTGCCGAGCATCTGTGATAATCTCTTCACTAACACAGCATTACAGGGAACTGAGGGTGTAGCACAGGGCTGTGTCAGATCCTTTAGTCATGAGAAGCAAATGTTGTCTGGTCAGCTCTGTCTGCCAGCCCCATCCAATGACAACGTTCATACACGGACACACGTACGCTCTTTTACTCTTCTTCTGTTTGTGTCTCTTATCTCCCCTGTCTCTGGCTCTGTTCCAAGACCTAGTGTGCCTTTTGCCTACATAAACAGCTGCCTTCTGAGGAAGCATCCTAATCTAAATGGATCCTCATAAGTAATCAATTTGGTACATTCTACATAGGTAGCATCTTGAAGCGCACTGAAGACTCGACTCATAATTGATTTGTTTGCACATTTCTAAGTTACAGCATAATACAAGCATTGCACACACAAATATTGGGAAAAATAAAAAAAAAATTATTTTAATTATTATTTATTGCATGGACGTCAGTTTGGTTTGAAATGTGCTGGGGACAGAGACACATTCGTAAGTGCATATTCAGAAATGATTCAGTTAAAATATTCAGTACAATTATGCAATATATGTAAATATATGGTTGGTTAGTAAAAAATACACTAACATAAACCATTGTCATAAAACGGATGTACCTAATACAATAAATAAAACATCTCCAGTTAACTAGCAGAGCATTCATTTAGTTCTCTATTAAATAAGAGATCTAGCGCTTAAATCTGTTGTTTTTTAAAATCCAGCTGAGCGCTCGTTGCCGCTGCGATCAGTGTCATGGATACAGTTTTTCTCTTGTGGCTCGCGTACAGTCTTCACTCGGACGTGCTCTTCGATCTATCGCCGTTGCGGAAACTCTCTATTCGTTCCAGTGAAATCACAAAATAAAATGCACACAAACGTGTCCCTGCATGATATAGACTGTAACCAATGATGAACATATTCGGTTTTGATGAGAGAAAAAAAAAAAAACATAGCCTATGAGTGCGAATTAGAACCTCTAACCTCTGACATGCTTGGCAAAAGATCTACCACTAGACCTCTACACATCTACATGACATGACATTCTTTAAAAAAAGAAGTGCGATAGTCAGATAGAGAGAATTATACCAGCATCATGTCAAAAAGAAGTGGACAGGACACAAGAGCTTTTTTTAAAAAGGTGGGTACAAAATGACTTGTGACGAAATCTGGTGGATACGCCTAGCCACCGAAATTGACGCCTATGATTTATTGTAATATTTCATTATTTTAAATAATTAATTGAATATATATGCTACAATTCAAAACTTCAAAAGGTGCACTACAAAAAAAAAAAAAAAAAGTTTAAAAAGTATTTAAAGCTGCATTTATTTGATCAAAAACCGTAATACTGTTAAATTATTATTACATTTTAAAATAACTGTTTTCTATATGAGTATATTTTAAAATCTGATTTATTCCTGTGATGGAAAAGCAGAATTTTCAGCAGGCATTACTTATGTTTCCAACCAGCTTTTTGTGCGCATTTTTGGATATCGCATAAAACACTCTGGATGGAAACGCCAAGATGGCCCTCAATACATTTTTTTATAAAAAGTATAATAAAACGTATGCGGCTATGCGCTCAAATTAGTTGTTTTTTAATCTGATAAAAAGACACATTTACAGAATAAATACCTCAATGCGCATAACTGGACCAACCAGTGGACCGATCTCGTTGCACAGCATCTAAAATGCTGTTTTGGTTGCTCTGAAATGACATGATTGTTGTGCTAATCACTCCGCCCAAGTAGCAGTGCTTTGCCTAGTTCCAAGTATGTATACGGTTAAAAGATGCCTGTGTCTTATATGACCTTGTTATTTGTACACACCGTGACTATACAAATAACAACATATAAAAGGAAAATGTTGGAGTTATTTTGTCACTTATTAGGAGCAGTATGCTAGCTGGAGCCATTTACTTCCAGTCTTTGTGCTAAGCTAGGCTAGCGGTGGGTGCGTCAGACAGAGTATGGACTTATCTAACGATATGGTGAATAAGCTAAAGTCCTAAAAAAGTCGACTTGTTCCTTTAAAGGGCTGCCAACAATGACTACGTTTACATGCAGCCAATAACCCATTCAAAACCGGAATATTAGCAATAACCCGGTCGCGCACGGCCATGTAAACACCGGCAAAAACCCGAATATGCTCATATACCATTTTTTAAAAACCCGAATATTATACCTGGGGTACCCCTTTTCTAACTCGAATATTTGGTCATGTAAACGCGTATCGGCATATCCCCATCAAAAGGAACATTGATTTGTGTTCTGTGCATGTTCTATTCGCTAGGAATCTTGGTCTTTTGAGTAGAGGAACTTCCGTCTGGCGCATACAAAAACCCGCGTGTAGTATACCGGAAGTAAACAAGAAGTAGAGGTAAACATGGCGAGACGCAGCACAGCACCGTCTTTTGGAGCGAGGAGGAAATTAATTTTGATCTATTTCAAAGGCGATCGTTATCTGCCCCGAACTATCCATTATCCGCGTGCTGCTGCTGTTGTTGTTGTCTTTGGATACAGGAAGAAGAATCGGAACTGACGCATATTGCGTCTTAAGGTTGTCCGTACGTCCAGACGCTAACCGTGCGTCGCCGTTTACGTCGGGATATCGCCAATTGATTACAAATTCCATGTATACAGGAGTAACTCTCTCTGCTCACGCATGTAAACAGGTTATCCCGAATGTTTCAGAAACCCGAATAGTGTCCTTAACCCGACCATAACACGAATATTGACAGCTTGTAAACGTAGTCACTGACAACTCACTAGGTTTTTTGCCATCTCACTCCCGCTACCTCCTTCCCAGGAGCGACAACAATCTGACTACAGATAATTATGTGTGTGTGTGTTTGTCAAGGGTGATTTGGAAATTGGCAGGTTTGGGGAGGCCAGGCATCTGATCTTCGTGTGTGAGCAGGTGAGCCATCTCTGTAGAGCACAGCTCTTTAAGAACAGCTTGAGTCTGGCTCTCCTCCTCTGTTCTCATGCTGAGAGAGCTTTACCAACATGTTATACTGCCCTCTCAAAAGGGGGATTGGAAACTTTGAAGGAGTGAAAGTAGGTCAGCAACTTTTGCTGTGTTCTCCTCAGCCTTTTGATGTGAATTAAGCAAACGAGAAAAAACATTAAATGGTAATAAAGCCATGTATTATTTGTCTTGCCATTTCAGCATAATGGCAACTTGCTGCCTTGCAATCTTAATTAGCTGTTTTCATTTTTTAGTGCTCGAGTGCTTCGGCGGTTCTGAGGCACACTTTAGCCCAATGTTGCAGGTCTCAGCGCACACGGAAAGCTTTTCGGCTTCACCTGTACATTGAAGTTGCTCAGGCTAAAGCGAGATAGAGGACAGGACTCGGTGGCTGACCCAGTTACACTTCCCTCCTTTAGCAGTGCGGATCACAGATGGCTCACACTGTCTTATATAAGGACTTTAATTTACTGTTACTAAATGTTTATATTTCTCTGCTCATGCCCTCACGTTGAATGCCAGAGGGGGCCGTTTGTAGCAGACATTTGATTCAATGCATTTTATGAGCACTGCAGAGATGTCAGATTGCTGTATTTCAAAGGCATCAGAGCTGAGACGTTTCCAGATGCTTTACAAAATCGGATGATTTTAAAGAAGTCTTATTATTTTAATATGTTGAGGAAATCTGTTTAATGGATGCCTGATGATTTAAACTCATGGTAACCCTCTCTGATTAAGACTTTTTTTTTGCAATCAGAACTGTTTTTATCTGGCACAAAAAAAGGTCTCCATTTGGGTGATATTCTTCGATCTGATCTGGTGAATTTACACTAAATAGGCTACTAATAATGCAAACACCCTAATTTATATTAAAGGGGTCATGACATGGTTTTTGTTTTTTGTTTTATTATGTTCCCTTAGGTGCAATTATAGTATTACTATAGTTTTTTGGACAAAAACCTTTTAAAATGTAGTGATTTATGACCTTTTCCTACCCTCTTTCTCATCCTCTGATTCAAACAGTCTGTTTTGGGGGTGTTTCCCCTTTAAGAGTTCAGTGTTAACGCCTACTGTTATGATTGTTATGATTAACGCCTACACATAGTGATCTATAACAGTATATAATTAAATGTTCATAGAAAAACAATTTATGCATTGGAATCAAATTAATTGGTGAATCGTTTTTTTATATTTTTTTATCTGTTTATTAAAAAGAACTGTCCAAATGAACTAAATCAGTAAAATGAATCATATGTCACAGTGCTTTACATAATGGTGAATGATAAATGTTCAGTGAATTTTTTTTTCTTTGTTTGAAATGTAAAAATTAAATCCAGTACTGTATATGAAGGAGATAAAAGAGCACGCATTAGCAGCAGAAGACCGGAGTGTCCCAAGCTGTTTTTTAGTCCCAGTGCATCTCTGACATCAGATCTCCCTCAGGTTCCGTCTGATAAGACCAAACGTCTGTTCTGGCACAGATGCTGATTGGTTGAGAGTGAACCATCCTGTCAATCAAGCTGATGAGTACACAGCGAGGCAGAAAATGAGCCACAAAGTCAATAGAGGGCCGGTCAATGGTGACACTTCGGCTGTTTATTCTTGTCCTTAGGAAAGTTCACAAAAACTTTTGCCATGGTTACAGAGGGAGCGTGTCTGTATGTGGCAGAGGAAATCGAATGTTGAGCACATGGTTATATTAAGACAGATGTGGCAAGCTGAGCTTTTTACACAAAGCTGCTCCATCTCTATTTTCGCCTGATTTGTCTCAACATCGCAAACTACATTTTCCCATTTTTATTGTCTCACTTCTTCAGAATTGAGTTTAAAGTCACATAATATTTTTTTCAATTTGTGTAAACTCCAATAGAAAGAAATATGATTCTAGCACTATCACTGTCGAGGAGAGAATTGCGAGTCTCTGCAGCAGTTTCATTCGTTTGCTTTTTCTGTTTAGCCAGCATCTCCTGACTACAATGATGGAATATAACGAGTAAGATTATTAGCTTCTTTTGTTGAGAAATTTTTGAGAAAGCTGAGAAGCAGGAGAGTTATGCAAAATGATTCTCAATTATGTGATAAAACATAAAAAAAGTTTTTTTTTCAAAAGAGATTTTTTTTTCAATTACTCAATAAGACTAAATGTTCTTGTGTTTAGTGTATCAACTTGCTCCCAGATGTTTCTCCTAAAATAGAAACATGTCCCTGCCAGTTTCTTTCCACCAGCATTTTTGATAATTTTCATAAAAGTTTCATGACCCCCATCGAAAAGCTGCAAACCCCACGATGAAGCCATGATGAAGCCCTGTCTCATTTGCCAAAACAAAAATAAGCGCAAAACAGGAAGCACACTTTTTTTTTAATATATTTTTTATAATAAAAATTTAATATATATTTATTCATTTTTACAGAAGTTGTAGCATATTTCTTTTGTAAAGCTACAGAACTTGTTTGACTCATCAATGTTTTGTAAGTTTTTGCAAGTTCCCGCAATTTCATCGCATAAAATTGCATAAATATCCCGCATATTCCATCGCATTTTTTAAGAAAACGTGCCGCATAATCAAGGATTTTTGTCCGCAACAATCACAAAAAAACTCTTCTGGAAAACTTTTTCTGGAAGGACTGTTAAAAGAAAGAACAGAGCCAATGCTTTTACCCCCCCCCCCCCCCCCCCCAAAAAAAAACCATTTTATTTTAGCTTCATGCATTCTTTTTTATCATCAACTCTTGAATGTGGGTAAGTTTCATAAAAAAGGCAAAATTTTGAGCAAAAAGCTGAGAAAATTGTGTTTTTGTCAAAGACTACGTCTGGATCGGATTCAGAACGATGATCAAAACATAGGCTAGATGGAATAGATCGAGTCCATATTCACAGTCTTTATATCCTGTTAAATGTTGATGATCGCATTATTCACATATGCATCTGCTTACATATGCTATGACTTGTTTCTGTTTCTTCTTCACATGTCTTTTGATCTAAATATTTAGTTATCTTTCAGAAGTTGTATAATAGTAATACAATAATAGTTTTTACAATAGGTTTTTAAACTGCCTATACAAACAGCACTAAAATAAATTAGGCCATTTTAATTTAATTATTTAGAATTTATTTAAAAAGACAAATAAATTATGTTTTATTAACAAGGTTCGGGAAGAGCATGCGCAGATAATTAACACGAGTGGAAAGCACTCGGCAATCAACGATGAGAGGTATATATACCCAACGGTCTCACCTCGTTGTCATAAGCACTTACATACCGGGGAGTGGTTCGGGCCGAATTCCGAGCTCAAAGCCCTTCCCCCGGACAGCACGCCAAATACGCATTAAACTTTCTCCCTCTAATTATATGTGTGAACTAGTGAAAAGTCTATGATGACTCTTTGTATTGGATGTGACTGTTGGGCTCTTTACTGAACCCTGTGAATTCAAGTGAATTATTATTATTTTATTTTTTTACAAGTGTGTGCATTTTCTGGGGGATGATCACAGTTAAAATCTGGTTGATATTGTACGTTATATTAGTCTAGTGCTGAAGTGGAGTATTTTGTGTACGTCTATGCTTGAGTGAGTGTGTGTGAACCGTTGCTTGGTTTCAGGTTCAGTAGCTTTGGGTGGTTACGTCACAGCCTCGAGCGTGTCTGATTGACATCTCCCAGGAGTGCCGTTTGTCTGGTGAAGTATAACAAGTGCCAGTTACTCTGTACTGTTTACTGGCAGCCAATCAAAATGAAATGGGAGCACTTAACACAGGGTGGTTGCATTCCCCCAGCACCTGCCATGTGACGAAAGATGGAACAGTGTTTTTCCTCATCCTGTTTGGCTTTTGTTTTGAAGTTGATTAGACATGGCATCTTCTTTGGTGGTTTAAAAAAGTTAGATGGTGACGTTTGCAGCTGAAGTTTCTCTGTAGTGCAAATGGACACAGCAAAAACCACAGGGCAGAACATCCATCCGTTCCAACACTCGGGCCCTGCCCAGAGCCACTGTATACATAATCTGATTTAGTCTAGATGTGTGTGCGTGTTCTCTGTCTACTTAATAAATGAATGCAAGCTAAGGAAAAATGACAAAGAAAACTGCATGAGACAATTGATGTAGAGCTGTAATGTTAATTATTTGGCTTCTTTTGGAAGTGATCAAATGCCAATCCTATAATGCAGTGCTACTCTCTCACTCTTTCTCTCTCTCTCTCTCTTGCTCTCGGCTCTTCTCCTGAACTGCTACTTAAAGGAATAGTTCATCGAATAATTAAAATTCTGTCATCATCTACTTGCCCTCATTTCGTTCCAAACTTATTATGGCTCCTTTCCACTGAGCAGTACGGTACGGTACAGTACAGTACGGTACGTTTCGGTAAACCCGTATCTGGCTAGTGTTTCCACCACCAACAGTACCCTTACTTGATAGGCGTGGTGTTTGCCGGAAAGAAGCGATCGACGTCATGTTCGCGCAAAGAATAGAGGGAATGCATTAACGTCACTTTCCCGCCGGAACACGCCCCCCTCAGCCGGACTGAGTGGCAAAAGAGCTGCTGCGTGGCTGGAGTTAATAGGGGAAACTGCAAAAACGCGAGTAAAACTACTATTATTTAAACTAAAAGTTGGACTCGATATAGTGTTCCTTACAACTTATCAAAGATCCAGTGATCCATGGATATTGACATGCAGCCAGGAATCGTGTTTCCTGACATTTATATGTGCCTGATTTCGACACCGGGGAAATAAATTAAGAAAATTTGCCTGTAAACGTTTTATAAATACAATATAGATAGGTCTAAATATATCTGTATGTTATACTGTATATCATCATATCGTCCAGCCCTAAAACTTATATATATATATTATATATATAACTTGTATAGTTTTTTTGTCAGTGTTTATTTAAAAACATCCAATTATGCAGAATATAGTCTGTTCTGTAGCTTTTTGCAGTCTGTAAAAATATACCGTACCTCAGATTTCTGGTCAAATCTAGTTGTACAGTCAATCGCAAAGCTCTTTCCCGTTTTAGATGCGTTTTGTGTGTTTTTCACGGCATTCACGCTGAAAACAAATGCTGCCGCTCAGTCTTTTTGCCACTTGTGGGCGTGACCGCAATCACTCCGGCCGGCGGTGACGTCATGCGCATACCCTCTATAAAGCGACACAGTAAACAACAATGGATGACGTACAGCAGATCTTGTTCTTGCTTCTCGGCATGTTTGTCACACGAAGACAAGCGCAGAGATAAGGCGTTTCTCAATACCAAGTACGCAAAGTTCGGATTCAGGAGAATTCCGGAGAATGACTCCCGAGGACGCGAGTCCCCAAATGGAACAGCACTTTCTTGAAAGCGCCACAGCTCGCTCTGCTACTC
The DNA here is from genome assembly GCA_031834385.1 of Semotilus atromaculatus. Lineage (NCBI taxonomy): Eukaryota > Metazoa > Chordata > Actinopteri > Cypriniformes > Leuciscidae > Semotilus > Semotilus atromaculatus. The sequence continues at coordinate 26,120,159 of JAULUF010000005.1, read as the reverse complement.
CGGTTATCTCTGAGTGTACATATGCAACAATAAAACGAAATATGTTATAAAATACCATTCTGCCTCTTTTCGTTTTCATTTAAATTCATTTGAAACATTATAGGTAAACAAATGTGGTTCAGGCAATGCGTATATTGATTCACTGCATACATGCTAATTAGCCTATTTCAACAAAACGAAATATAAAACACAACCCTGCCTCTTTTTGTTTAAATTAAAAAATATATTAAACATATTACAGGCAATATGTGCATTTGTACAAATGTTGCAATAAACAACATTGGTGATAATCTTGTAATAAAATAAACAATGACAAAACTCAGCCCTATCTCTTTTTGTTAAATTTCAATAGCCATTAAAAAGTAAAGTAAAAGGTACAAGAAGCTGTGCAATAAGAAAGCAAACAATTCAGTCAAATATACAAATTCAGCACTCAGTCTAACGTTACAAGGTAAAGTTAAATAGTCTAAATATATTAAACTTCATTTAGCCCTCAACCAAAACAATTGGCCAGGGAACGAATTATAGATTCACAAGACTAAAGATCGCCCGTTAGGTCTACACGAGACGAATTATATCTCATGTTTAACCACTACAGAGACGTCAGACTCGGCGGCACACGTCAGAACGACTAGCTGAGGAAAGGCTGTTCCATGCAGGGAACATGAGCGCCGAACGCCCGGTGATAGCCTGAATTGGATCTCATAACCTGGATCAAATTTAATAAATCTTTATAAATAAACCACATATTTGAGCTTTAAACAATTACATTCTTGCCTGAAAAACTCTTAAAACTACATTTCGTGACACAATAACAGTATTATATTTCAACTGTATATAAAAAAAAATGCCGCTTCTAATGTTGTCATTCCCCTTGTAGCACGCGCAAGTGACGATACTCTGTCAATCAACGTTCTGCAGTGAGGCTAGCTCCACCCTTTGGTACCGTACCACTGTGCTAGGTACCCCAACGGAAGTGTACCCAAAAAGTGATAAGGTACGGTACGGTTCGGCATTTTGGTACCATTCACAACTTTTGACAGTGGAAACGCAAATAATTGCGTACCGTGGAAAGGAGCCATTAGATTTTGTGAGAAGTTATGAAGAATATCCACACTGCTCTTTCATAGTAGTGGATGGGCTCCAAAAAGGACAAAAAACAAACAAAAAAACACCATAAAAGCATAATAAAATGGTCAATTCATGCACTATATTCCAAGTCTTTCAAAGCCATATAATAGCTTTGAACATTCTAAAACTCTCAACAGGCATTTTCGTTAATTGCAATGAAGCTGAAATAAAATGATATAAAATATAAGATGAAAAACTAAAATGGAATTTAGAAATATTGCTTTGGCAACTAGCTAAAATAAAATAAGTTTAAGTTTTAAAATTACTAAAACCGAAATCGAAAAAAAAAAAATAATAATAAAAAAGAAATATGCAAACAAAATTAAAATTAAAGCCTAAACTAAAAGCTAATTCAAAATATTAATAAATACTATAAAAGTATATTAAAAATATACAAAAATAACACTGAAAATCTAAATGACAAAATTTTGCTTTATAGCTCTGGTCACCATTCACTTTCATTGTATAAAAAAGAGCAGCTTGGACATACTGTATTGCCTAACATCTCCTTTTATGTTTCATGGACTAAATAAAGTCTTACAGGTTTACAGACTTGAGGGTGAGTATAGGACCAAATTTTAAATAAGTGTCTCATGTGCTCCTTTTAAGCGCAACTGAACACAAATAAAATGAATAATTTATTTAAAGCTTCATTGCATCAGTAAAAGCAGCAGAATATTTTGACGTTGCTGTTCTGTCATATAATGCTTTGTATTGAGTCATCAGGTCATTCCAGAGAAAAATATGCCTGCTCTTTGTTACATGCTCTGCCACATCCGATGATTACCAGCCATCGTGACACTGACCTCTCTGACCGCCTGTATGATTTGGGGATTATCATCTTCCTGGACAGGCTGCGTCACAGATCATGACATGTAAAGATTGAACAAACAGCTTGAATAGAGTGCAAACATGCAGTTCTCCTCAGAATGACAGCACTTGTAATGTGATTAGTAATCTGATGATGTAAACATAAAGGACTCTGAAGGGAACGTCCTCAGGAATTTTCTGACAGTGCAGTGCAGTGCAGAGAGAGAGAGAGAGAGAGAGAGAGAGAGAGGAGAAAGAGGAGAGAGAGAGAGAGAGAGAGAGAGCTATCTGTGCTCGGAGAAAGTTTATCTGCCTTTGTCAGCTTGCCCCTGTGGGGTTTTGGTGCTTGTTAAAAAGTCCTGACAGAAAAAACAGCAGCAGTAACAAAAAGACAGTTGTGAATGCAAGCTCAGTGAGCGTGTAGATGAACAATTTTTTTTTGCCGTCTGCTATTTTTAAACTTTATCTCACTCCAAAGAGTGAGATAAAGCCTCTCGTTGCCTCACTTTGCGAACATATCTAACTCTATAAAGACAGTAGCTGATCATCCAGCTTAGATGAATTGATTAAGCTTGTGATGTTTAAAGTGCAGGCTCAAACTAAGTCTCAGTGTTATTTTAAAGTGCTTTGGGGGCTCAATGTAAGAGGGAGCCACTGTGATCATTCATTCATTACCTCCGCTTGTTTGAGGTAAAATATATCCCCTGTTCTCTATTGATCTCATAACAGTTTCCAGCAGGGATCAGGTCTTATTCTGAAGAGGGCATGGGAATTAATAAAGAGATTTTTCCAGGTTAGCATGGAAGATTCATTATGATGGGTTAAAAATGTAGACAGTGTTCTGCTTTTCTAGTTTTCTGCTTTATCTCTTCTTTATTCCATCGGGTTCTGGTTCCTGTGAGCCAAAGATTGAGGGGTTTTCAAGCTTTTTTGGTGTACAGTATATGAGCAATATCACACGAGTAGGAGTGCGATATGGCTCTCTATCAGCACAGTTGTGTTTAGGCCATAGACCGAGTGCCGCAGGCAATCACAGCAGTGCTGATATAGAGCCATATCGCACTCCTACTCGTGTGATATTGCATTTATACTACAGTTCGACGGCACAAGTGTGTAAATAAATACGAATCAACTATGGAGTGTCTTTAAAACACATCTTTTTTGTGGAACTACTTCCTTCCACCACGGATTCGAATCTCAAGTTGACAGTTTAACATTTTAACAGTTAAAGGTTGTATCAGTGATTTCAGGCCCAAAAATAAATGATCACATTCATCTTATCTTTCCTAATGATCCGCTAGCTGCCCGCCCCATAAGCAGGCTGTCAAAAAAAACGTGTCTCTGTAGGCAGCCTAGCCTCTGAGATCTGCACACAAAAACAAATGGGACAACCACCACTCAAAACCAAAATAAACAGTGTTCCAACCAATCACCGACAGGGGCAGGTTTGAAGGGTTTAAAAAAAAAACTTTTTGGGAAAAGCTTTTGGCGGAATGATGTAATTGTGAATATTAAGGTACTGCAGCTACATAAAGGGTCATATGACCCTAATATTTTACATGGTGTATCCTGACACATAGGGGTAACTAGCAGAAAATGATTCTGGGGATTGCTGCCTTTTTGCTGTCAAATATCATCCTCAACATACCCCAAAAGAAAATTTCTGTCCGCCTGACAAATTGTCATCAAAAGTGATAATTTTCAAGCATTTTTTTATACATATCACTGCCTCAAATGTACATAAAAAACTTCCCAAGTTTATAAGCTTCAATTTAAGTCCAAGATGACCTTTATATCTAGAGGATTACAGCCGGTATAACCAAAGTTCTCCACTACCTCAAATCGGAGAAAACAGAACTTTCAAGCATTACCATTCCAGATGGGAGTAATGTTATGCCCCATCCTGCATGGTTACCGGGGGACAGTAAATTACAAGTTCATACCTTTGTCTTGATCCGACAAGGCTGATCCGACATTTGATGTCAGCCATGGTCTTCACAAATTGTAACAGCCTTTAAAACCCCTGAGCCACTACCTTGGCCTCCGAAGGCTCATGATCTCCATGATCCAAATGAGAAGATTCCTTGTTAAACCTCATTTGTGGAGATAAGAAGCCCTCATATTGGGAGGAAAGTCTGGCATCACACATCTGCTGAGCAGTTACGTCAGGTCAATGGAAGATGAAAAAACACATCTTGCTATGTATGACACTACACCATCTATTCAGATCTTTGACATGGGAGACTAATCAACATCAACCAGCTGGCTGAAGATTATTCACAGGAACACATTTTAGCACTTCTGGCCTTGCATGCATTCACTGGTGCTGACTGCACTTTAGCATTCAAAGGCAAAGTCAAATCAAGTCATCTTCATTTATATAGCGCTTTTAACAATGGATTGTTTTAAAGCAGCTTCACAGAGACAAACTTATAATAATTTAAGGTAACAGAGATTGTTTTGGCTTTATAGCGATTCTTGAATAATGTTATTTCCAGCAGAAGTTAGTTTTGTTGATTCACTTCCGGCGAAATGATCATTTGTTATTAAATTAGGGGCCGCTAAGATGACGCCGTTTTCTCTAAACAGACTTTAAACGCGAACCTGTGATAAACGCTGATGGCGTTCACATGCGCATTAAGAATTGATTCTATAGTTCTGAGCGTTTGAATATATGTGCGCAGGTTTGTAATTCCCTACAAACCATGCCTAAACAAACTACAAGTCTTGCCTATAAGTTTGATACAGAATTTTGTTTTATTTTATCACTTCGGGGTGGGTACGCAAACCGATTTCACAACGCTTTATCTGTAGAGTGGGAAAGGGATCCTCCATAGGGAGAGGCTAGTTGGCACTTCAGCACTGCATTGTCATCGGGTTCAGGTGAAGCTCCTCGTCAGATCTGGATATAGCCTGGATCCGGAAGGCTGCGGGAAAACCTTGGGATAAACAAAAACACTAAAATTAGCGTAGATGCCATTCTTCTTATGATGTAACGAGTACATCAGGATTTAAGGGAAGTGTTCCCAGTTCCGACTGACCTAATCTATGCAGCCTAACATTGAATTATAGAATGTGTACGCTACGTCAAAGAGATGTGTTTTTAGTCTAGCTTTGAACTGACAGAGTGTGTCTGCTTCCCGGACAATGGTAGGAAGACTGTTCCAAAGTTTTGGTGCTAAATAGGAAAAGGATCTACCACCAGGAGTCGATTTTGATATTCTAGGTATTATCAACTGGCCGGAATTTTGAGATCGCAATAGACATGAAGGACTATAATGCGTTAAGAGCTCGCTCAAGTACTGCAGAGCTAAACCATTTAGTGCTTTGTAAGTAATCAACAATATTTTAAAATTTATACGATGTTTAATATGCAGGCAATGCAGTGTTGACAAAACCGGGGTAATATGGTCATACTTCCTGGTTCTGGTAAGAACTCGAGCTGCTGCGTTTTGAACTAGCTGTAGTTTATTTATTAAGCGTGCAGGGCAGCCACCCAATAGAGCATTACAATAATCTAGTCTTGACGTCATAAACGCATGAACTAATTGTGCCAGATTTGTCAATGATAGCATATGGTGTAATTTATATATATTTTTAAGATGGAAAAACTAGACACGTGACTTTCAAAAGAAAGATGGGCATCAAAGAGCACACCCAGGTTCCTAACCGACGACCAAGACTTAACAGAGGAGCCATCTAGTGTTAGACAGTATGCTAGGTTATTACGTGTGGAAGTTTTTTGTCCAATAATTAGAATCTCTGTTTTTTCAGAATTTAGTAGTAGGAAATTACTAGTCATCCAATTTTTTATATCAGCTATGCATTCCGTTAATTTTGTGAATTGGTAAGTTTCGTTAGGTTTTGAAGAAATATACAGCTGAGTATCTTTGGCATAACAGTGAAAGCTAATTCCATGTTTCCTAATGATATCTCCTAATGGTAATATGTACAGAGTGAACAGCAGCAGTCCTAGTACTGAGCCTTGTGGTACGCCATACTGAACTTGTGATCGATAAGACATCTCTTCATTTACTGCTACAAACTATTAACGGTCAGATAAGTATGATTTAAACCATGCTAGTGCAATTCCACTAATGCCAACATAGTTTTCTAGTCTATTTAAAACAATGTTGTGGTCAATTGTGTCAAATGCAGCACTAAATCAAGTAACACTAATAGAGAGATACAACCACGATCGGATGATAAAAGTAAATAATTTGTAACTTTAACGAGAGCTGTCTTGGTACTATGGTATGGTCTAAATCCGGACTGAAAATCCTCGCAGATATCATTTCTTTCAAGAAAGGAACACAGTTGTGAGGATACTGCTTTTTCTAATATCTTTGACAGAAAAGGCAGATTCGAGATCGGCCTGTAATTGACTAATTTTGTATGATCAAGTTGCGTTTTTTTAACAAGCGGTTTTATCATAGTCAGCTTAAAGGTTTTTGGTACGTATCCTAGAGACAAAGACGAATTAATGATATTAAGAAGAGGATCTATGACATCTGGAAGCATCTCTTTCAGTAGCTTAGTCGGTATAGGGTCTAACATACAAGTTGTCGATTTAGATGAATTAACGAGTTTGCAGAATTCTTCCTCTCCTATAGCATCAAATGAATAAAAATTTTCCTCAGGGAGACTACAATGCACTCCCTGATGCAATACCGTAGAAGACGGTTGCATAATTATAATTTTGTCCCTGTGTTGCTTGGACACTTCTGGGATTGAAGCTTTCTTTTTCATTAGTTTAGCCACTGTTTCGAATAAATACCTAGGATTATGTTTATTTTCTTCTAATAGGGTTGAAAAATAAGCAGATCTAGCAGCTTTTAAGGCCTCTCTGTAAGCAATTGAGCTCTCTTTCCATGAAATCCACAATACCTCTAGTTTTTTTTTCTTCCGCTCCATTTTTCTGGCTGCTCTCTTAAGGGCCTGAGTGTGCTCGTTGTACCATGGCGTTGGACTATTTTCTTTAATCTTCTTTAAGCGCAACGGAGCAATTGCGTCTAAAGTGCTGGAAAAGAGAGAGTTAAAAGTTTCTGTTGCAATATCAAGGTCTTCTAAGCTATCCGGGATGCTGAGATGATGAAACTGATTAGGAAGATTATTAATAAAGCAATCTTTAGTGGCAGAAGTTATAGGTCTAACATATTTATAACACGGAGTCGGCACGTGTTGTCTAACTCCAATTGAGTTTACAATGTCTTTAAATGCCAATCCCAATGCATCTTTTTCATTATCTACATGTTTATTAAAATCACCAAAAATTAGTACTTTATCTGCAGCCAATACTAATTCTGATAGAAAGTCCGCAAATTCTTTGATAAAATCTTTATGGTGCCCTGGTGGCCTGTATACAGTAGCCAGCAGAATTCTCAAACGTGATTTATCGTTTACACTATATATTTTTTAGGGCTGTTAAACGATTAATCACGACAGGCAAGCTAGGCAACCTGACCCCAGTCCACCTGGGGCATAACATTACTCCCATGTGGAATGGTAATGCTTGAAAGTTCTGTTTTCTCCGATTTGAGGTAGTGGAGAACTTTGGTTATACCGGCTGTAATCCTCTAGATATAAATAGGGCTGGGTATCGAGTTCGATACTTTTTAGGTACCGACCGAATTGTCTCGATACTACCGAGTATCGAAACATGTCTTGTTTTTCGGTACCACATTTCGATACCTAAGGGGTTAATCTAGTCAACGTCAGTGAAACAATGAATAAGCATGCAGCATGATTGGCTGTGGCGGAAAAACACTAACGTTAGTTTACGCAGTTGCCCAGAGAGACGTGGCTCGTCGCACGTGAGGCTGTAGTGTGTGTGTGTCCCAACCCAGATATAGAAAATATGTGGAAAAGATCAACAGTGTACCTACCTATGTACCACACTCGATGCCAGAAGCACGCGATCCAATATTTTCGACAAGATAATTGCTGCCAAGACCGGCAACACTTGAGAGCGTTTTTCCATCTTCGACTGCAAGAACTGGAGCGCGTCACAAATGAACCGAAACTATGCATATAGGATACTTGACTCACAGACACGAGAAATAGGCATATAGACTTAAATATAGGTTAAAATATGTCTACTTTTAAACGAAACAATTAGAAATAAAGAGTTTGATTATGTAATCCATAGGCGCATGTCCGTGTTCACTACTGCAGGAATGACGATCGAGTCAACACCGCCATATTCATCTTTGCAGACAACACAATCAGCAAACACTTGTTTATTAATAAAAAGTTTAAATATATCCTTGCTATTTTTTCCCGACACATCCATAATCATTAGGCTACTTTCGCCACTGCTTGCGGCAAGCTTTATGCGTTGTTGTTTTTTAGTTTTTTTTTTAGCGCAAGGTATACTTCGCACCCCAGTAGCCTATATCTAATTCAATTCACATTTATTTGTATAGCATTTTTCACAAAACATATCGTTTCAAAGCAGCTTTACAGAAAATGCATGTGTCTAAATTACAATTTGTGATCTGTTAGAGGTGAGTGACTGTGTGTAATGCATTTCAATTAATTTTCATTGTTTCATTGTTAAACAATGCATTAAGGCAAAAACAATTAGCTCATTGAAGTAAAGAATACATGTTGTTAAATGATTAGGAAACATAGAAAACTTTAGCATTTGTTTTTTTTACAGACTCAAAATATGAGTGTAAAAAAGTCAACAAACTGAAAAAAAAAAAGAAAGGTAATGTAATATTGTTAAAACGGATTTCCTAAAATTTGTACCGAAAAAGGTATCGTTCAGGAACCGGTACCGAAGTCAAGGTATCGGTATCGGTATCGAAAATTTTGTTACGATACCCAGCCCTAGATATAAAGGTCATCTTGGACTTAAATTGAAGCTTATAAACTTGGGAAGTTTTTTATGTACATTTGAGGCAGTGATATGTATAAAAAAAATGCTTGAAAATGATCACTTTTGATGACAATTTGTCAGGCGGACAGACATTTTTTTGTCTTTTGGGGTATGTTGAGGGTGATATTTGACAGCAAAAAGGCAGCAATCCCCAGAATCATTTTCTGCTAGTTTCCCCTATGTGTCAGGATACACCATGCAAAATATTAGGGTTATATGACCATTTATGTAGCTGCAGTACCTTAATATTCACAGTTACATCATTCCGCCAAAAGCTTTTCCCAAAAAGGGTGTCTTTTGGCCCCTGAGACCAAACGGGGCTGAGTTGGGAGTGGTCGTTATCAACTTGTGATGGCCCAAGGTATAAGATAATAGGAAATAATAGTGAAAAAAAGGTAGCAAAAAACATTGTGAGGAGTGGACCTGGCTCCCGGCCTAATATATATATATTAGTGCTGTCAAACGATTAAAATATTTAATCGCGATTAATCGCATTAATGTCATAGTTAACTCGCGATTAATCGCATTTAATCGCACATTTTTATCTATTCTAAATGTCTCTTGATTTCTTTTTGTCCCATTATTTTTTCTCATTTTAATGCTCTTATCAACATGGAAAAGTGGATCGGCTTGCTTTGTGCAAATGTTTTTTATTGAAAACAATATTGGCATATATACTGTTCAATTTCACACTAAAACATTCTCACTTGGAGCAAATAATCTCTCACACAATGTAACACTGTCCATCAATAAAAGGGTGAAAGAAATACTGACGAGGTCCTGATATTGACGAGGGGGCGGAGAATTCGCATCAGCTGTGTGTGTGTGTGTGTGTGTGTGTGTGTGTGTGTGTGTGCTTGGCCATCATCAAGTGGTATTTCAGACTGGACGTGCTGCGATGATGATAGCTCAGTTCACAACGACAAAACACACAGATCACTTTGGTCTTGTCAATGGAACCATTTGGCAACTTTTTAAAAGTAAACTTTCAATTCAGAATCTTATTGGCATCCATTTCGGCGTCTCGCGCTCGTCATCCACTCAAAACTGGTCGTTTTGAACGTTCCTATAACATTCAGAAATAACGTTTTTATAACTTAATGGGAACGTTATGAAAACGTTCTTATAACCTACAATTGTTAGCTGGGGAAGAGGAGAGATTCGTGATTGCACTGACTGAACACGTTTTAAGTGCAGGCATATTCTCTGAGCGAGCCCAGAGAAAATTCTTACAAGAGCAGCGTGTATCTGAGAGCGCGCGAGGCGCGACTCGAGCAGAGAGATTCGCACTCGCGCATCCGGCTCGCAAGCCCAAAAAAGTGTGTGCGGCGTGCCTGTTGTTTTGTTTCCGGTCTAGCTAGATCCGCTTGCGCTTTCAAAACGTCCTCGCATGCCGCGTCCTGGTGCAAAAGCATGTGAAAAAAAACTACAAAGTTTGCTAGGCCAAAAAGACCGTTAATCGCGCGATAAAAAAATTAACGCCGTTAAAATGGGTTTGCGTTAACGCCGTTAATAACGCGTTTAACTGACAGCCCTATACAGATTCTATTGAATACATTCTATAGAATATATAGGCTATTTATAGAGTAGCTACATTAATGTTGGGTGTACAATCCTGAAGATAACCAGTCTTTAGAAAGCAGAACAGTAATAAAGTCAAATTCTGTCACTTATCATTTGAAAATATTTTTTGTCCATAGTTACTGTGTTTTGCCTTTGTAGGTCAGCCATTAATGGTTTGTATGTCCTCCTTAAACCAGGTTCTATAGGAAAACCAGGTAAAATAGTAATCTGTATTTCACTTGTATTGTGAGGTGAACACCTTTACTGTCTTAGGCAGCTGTCAGTCACTTTCCCCTAAGGCTATGGGAGCGTTCTGTAAAATCTGTTATTGAGAAACTCATGACAGTTATGTAATGAACACTTCATGAGACACTGGCGTAGTCATTACTCAGAGCGCAGCATCCAGGGGTTTACAGACCCTCTTCATCATACCTCCACGCATCTTCTCTATCTTTCCCTTTTCTTTTTCGCTCAAACATTGTGGAGGAATTTCATTAAATATTCAAAAGAAGCTGTTCTAACAGGATCATAAATAATGTTTCTCTCCCAATTGTGACACACAAAGTGATGAACCTTTTTATCTCAAGTTTTTCAGACATGATCTTAAAGAGAATAATCACGTCTTTTGTTCACAGGAGAGCTAATTGCACTTCAGTGAGTGGCGTTTCACTAGGGCACTGTTTTTTTCTTCCTTTCTCTGTTTCTTTTTCTCCAGCCCCCCCCCCCCCCCCCCCCCCCCCCCCCCCCCCATCTCTCTCTCTGTCACCAGCATGTCAGTATAATTGAATTTCTGCACACGTTCCCCTTTTTCATCAATCACACGTGCTGATAAGGTGGTTTAGGAGGGACACTCAGGCGGAGCCCAGAGAGAGGGGAGATGAAAAGAGAGAATGAATAAGGAGGGAAAAGGACATTGAAGGAATGGAAAACAGAGAGAAAGACTGTGTAACTAGTGACGGTGGTGCAGTGCGGTGCTTTGTAAGTTCACCTGAAAGTGCCCCACAAATAGCCTGGTTCTACCAGACTCTCGTACATTTCATTTGTACAGAGAGTCTGGCCTCTCTCCATTGAGAAACGTTAACTTCCTTGTAGGCGGGTTCTCTGTTCAAAGTTCAAAACTATTGGATCTGCCCAGAGTCACTCAGGATCTGCCATAGCCAGTCGCTAACGTGTGGTCGTGACGTATGTCATGCGCCGAAACCGCCCGGAAACAAGTCCGAATGATCAGAGGATTATGTTTAGAATAAGATGTCTGTCAACGAGAGCTGCAGGTTTTGTTCATCGAATTTAAGAGTTCAAGGAACAATTATAAATTCTAAACGTATATTTGACACTAAGGACAGTGATGTATTCAGTCAACTGTCGAAGCTGGGTCTAATCATTAACAATACGCCGCTGCGGTCGTTTCGGATCTGCAACAACGGACCGAATAGCTTTTCTCACGTCTTTCTCCACTGCCATTACTGAACTCCAACTCAAACTGACACACTACATCAACGTCATCGTTCTCAGCCACTCCCTCTATTCACTGATTGGTCCTACAAAAAATTGATTTCTGGAAACCTAAGAATATACAGCAGTCCCAGACGTAGTACTGAAGGAAAATGAAATTGAGCGGAAGTGCGTAGGAGGGCGCAGCCAGGCAACCCCACAAAGTAGATTCACAAGGAATTCAACCATCTTCAGTGAGATCAGAGCCGGCCCCTCCATTTTGTCCCCGTTACCAAATGTAAAATGTAACCGGTCAATGTGAAATAAGCTAATGTGGATTTTACAAAACTAAACAATTCGGATAAAAAGGTATCTAGAATTATTCACGTATTTTGAAGAGCCCGCGACAACAATCATCATGCATGTTCATAACCACAATATGGATGAGACTGACACTGTTGGCACAGCGTCTTCAGAGCGCTCGTGAAATGCTGAATTAAACCGATAAGACATGATGCAGCAACTACCATTTCAACAGTATCTTTTCAGAAATAATCACTTACCCTTATCTTGCTCTCTTTCTTTCCTCTTTTTGTACTAGATTGATAGTGCTGCCTGTTATTTTTCAAACACTAACACGTGCAAACTTTATCAAAGTTGTTATTATTTAATGTATCTATACAACTGGCATAGGGCCCTCTAGTGGCCACAGAAATTTAAAATCATAGTAAATGTTCAGCCTAAACCACACTCACTTCACAGGAATTGGAGGATTTTCCTACCAGTCATTGCACACCACCTGATTACTATACTGAGTTTGGCTAATTTAAAAGGATCTGATGCTCCAGTATTTTTATTCAGCTTAATTCCAAACTGTGAATCTGGTAAAAGCTTATTTATCTCTCTCAGAGATCCAAAATGAAGCAAAATCTCATTCATTTAAATTGTGGAGAGTCCCCGTCATGATAGAAAAACAAATATGTGCACGTGAGTTTTTGTGTTCTTTAGCATGTCACATGATTTGTGTGTGTGTGTGTGTGTGGCAATATTCAGTATGCAGAAATGTAATCTCTGCTTTCATTTAATAAATGTTGATATACACATATTGACAGGGCTGTCCCAAGCATGGGGCAGGGCCCAGTGCAAGTTAGAGGAAGTGGGGCCCACCTCAGTTGTTCTGCGTTCGCAGCTGGGCCCCCAAAAGGTCCAGCTGCTCCTTATACAGTAATGTGTATACTGCAATGGTTCCTGAACAAACATCCCAGGGACATCAAGATTTTAAATTTAACAAAACAAGATCCATTCTCACTTGGAATTTCTATAATCAATATAGATTTTCTATTAATGCAGAGCTCAGTGGGTAGAAAAGTCTAGTTTATCATAAATATTTTAAAGTCATAGGACCTTTGACTATTTTTGTGGATATTTTGGCGCCTTATAAATAAATACAATAAATACAAATAAATAAAAATCTGCACCAGAAAAAAAACTTATTCAGTTATTATCATGAATGACAGTAAAAGTCATAAAATGAGAGAAACCATGTACATTCATATTTGGGATAGAATTTCTTCTGCATAGGTAAGATGGTGACGTATAGTTCTCTCTCTTTGGCTATAGTACTGCTCTGTTTATATTAGCCTTTCTCTCTTTTTTTTCTTACTTTGGCTGCACTAATTAGCTTTATTCACTAATAACTCTATACCACTCTTAAAATGAGCTCGTTGAGCTGCTCTTAAGATTTACTAAGACCTTGTACCAGCGCAAACCCTCTTTTGGCATTAAAAAAAACTACTGTCAGGATTTACTAAAGACACGCAGTGAAAAATGAGCGCTGAAAAGGCGTGGACAGTTATTTTTGCGGCTGTCCTTATTGCATATGCATTTGTAGGAGATTCCCTTTCAGACGCAAAATGTATGGGAGGAGAGTATTTTAATGAATCATGCAAGGTGATCTACTAAGGTTTGCACTAATCATTTTTCTGGTATTTGCGCTAATATGAAATTGTGCTCTTACTCTAATTTGCCCTGTTTAGTAAATCTGGTCCATAGTCTTTGACAAATGGTGCAAGACACTGGCATTAGCAACAACAACATTATGCTACTTGGTGGAGTACCACTCCATCAAAAGCAAATTGACAATTTATAGAGTTTTCAAAGTCACAATTGCTGGGCTGGATGCTGCGATTGCGTTAACACTGTGTGGCTCTTCTGTGTTATGTTATTAGACTAACTCTGCTGTGTTTGCTCCACTGTTCTGGGAATGATATGATCTGTAGGGTTAACACCAGCCACCCCTAAAGTGGCCATGTGAAGCACTTTAGATTATCCACATGCTCGCTCGCATACAAAATGCCATATTTACAGTAGATTATGTACATGCACTCTTGTTGCTTGCTTGCCAACGACGACAACCTATACTGGCGGATCATGTCTCCTTGTAATGGGGGTCTAATCAGGCTAACAGGCATGAGAGATTGTGGCCACTTGTTCTTGCCGCTAGATACTGTGATCTGAATATCTTAGTGATTGTTTCTGAACAGAGAGATCTAAATGCCTCTAATGTGTATGAGAGATGTTGAGATGTCAAAAGAGCACCTCAGATGCTCTTAGTGGTTATTGATGTGATTCATTGCATTTGATTTCTTCAGAAATAACACATTCAGTCTGTCAAGTTTGTCGGCTGCTTTTTAGATTTAAAACAGTGCAAGTACACAAGCAACATTAAGTGTTTTTGATGTGGTGCTGCGAAGTATGAGCTCGCAATTAAGATTTAACCTTTTTTGCAGAATGATTGATGTCAGTCAAACCCCAGTATCACGTACAATTAATGAGTTATCAGAGAACTTCAGAAGATCTGAAGATCTTAAGCGATGTCTTTTGAGAAATATCTCCACTCCAAATCATGTTTTTTTTTTCAGATAGGCTTAGAAATAAGATACAGCACGGTTCCTATTTTTGAGCAAACAATATAGCTTCATCGCCTCTGGCTGGTAATGGCATCTTGTTATATGAAGAAAATGGCATTGAGAAAGCACAGCAGCAGGCAGGTGTAGTGAACAGCTGACAAGATGGCACCACAGTAGTCCCTTTGTCCCACTTTGATGAAAAGACAAACGGGTGTGATAAGACCCTCAACAAAGGAATCTCACAAACAAGTGACCATTTTGATCAGGATTGTCAGAGGTGAATGGCAAGAATGAGGACATCAACGTCCCACTGATCACAAGCTTATCTCATGACCTGTTAACCATTGTTCACCTCAACCCTCCATTCCTGAGACCAAGGTGTAGAACAAGCTCCACAGGACGGAAAGGTGGGACGTGATGGGCGGACACTTGAAATGCTACGACCCAATCACACCACTATTGTAGGAAGGTGGGAATTAGTAACCCCCTACCCAACTGGAAGGAATAAAAGCTTTCCCAAGCGAACACACCCCGTTCTGAGTTTTTGACGTTACGGGGGAAGGAACAAGACGACGACCAAGGTTATACTCTCGCAAGTAAACCTTCACCCGCATGGACCTTCAAGCAGCCCAACCACTTCTGCAGAGGACCAGCAATCAATGCCTGACCTGCACGAATCTCACCGTTGTAACCTCCAGCCTGCAAAGGACCCTGCAGATTGACCACCGCCTGACCTACAGTTCTCTGGATTACACAAGGACCAGCAGTGAACTGTTGAAAACTGTTGTTCAACTGTTGGAAAGCGATCCAGTCTACTCCCACTGCGAGCGAAAAAGATACCAGTCGAAGACATACCCCATCACCGGACTGATAACCCAACCACGTGGAGCGTAAATATAAGCTAACTAAACCTCTTCCCAAAGGCCTTGGCATTAGGTTGTTGTTATATGAGATTGCTATTTGTGTAGAGACTGTTTAACTAGGGTCAGCGTATACAGATAGATACATTAGACATGTTATCTGTATTCATAGTAAATGCTTATTTACTATTTCATATCAGCATCCAGAAAGACCACAATTGACTCCCAATTACCCATTCATTGCTTCGTCCAATCCGTTGCTCATCTACTTGGCATTAATTTTGTTAATGTTCATTTGTGTAGAAGTTTGTAGTTTCTATTTGATTATTAATTATATTTTCTTAGTAGTTTAGTCATTTTCCTTAGTAGTATTTAGTAAGTGTCATATCTTGTATCTTTTTGTGAATAAATTCATATTATTGCAAACTGTGTCATTCTTGTGTTAATAATCAGAGGCTCTACAAGCTCTCCAGAATCTCACTAAATCCTTCAGATTGATCAGATGAGGAACTTCCTACAATTTATAATCCTAATTTAGTCAACAATCTTCCATGATTGCTCTTTTTTGCCAAGGTGAAATTCCTTGGTTGGTGCCCTGTAGTATAGGAAGGAATCATCTGACATTGTCAAACTCACCTAAGGTGACGTGTGACCAAAAACACAATATTAATGTTAATACTAAATATTAATATTAATATTTAAGATCATAAATCACCACACAGGGATGATGCAGACTCTCAGGAAAGTGGGTGGGAAATTAACTAGTATTGCTACACTTCAGATCTTCTTTCACACCTCTGAAGCTGATTACACATGCCTGTCATGTCACACTCTGTGCTTCGCTGTGAAATTACATTTACTGTAGACAACAATGCAAAATCTTTATAAATGTACTTTGTGAATCATACTTTTGATTGATTGCAGTTTGTGGCTATAAATTGTATTAAAAACATTATACAATTAAATTAAATTATGCTAAATATAATATAACATAAATTGTTTCACATCACACATAAATTTGTATACATCGAACTGTATAAAATATCTTACTTTTGTTCATCAGTGTTTTTTGTTTCTTTATCATGGTCTCTGTAATTGTTGGTTTCATTCATGTTGCAGAAAGAGAACACATTGTTTTTAACATGACAATTACCCCTCCCTCTCTTTCCATCATCTATTGAGTTCATTCGCAGAATGATGTCAATGAGGGCTCACCTCGCACAATCTACATGTTCACTCCACACATAGCACCCACTAGACTGATGATTGTGAGTTCACGTTTGGTTAACCCTACACTTCAAGAGTTGATGGACAACTGTGGGGAGCTGGCAGCTTGAGCTGATTAATCTTTATGCCATTATTCGATACATGTAATATAATCTGCTTCATTTGCGTTGACATCTCCAGATCTGATTTAAAAGAAATTGACAATCAAAACTGTGGCTCTTTAAGATAGCATCATGATAAAATTTGAGTAATAATTAAAATCTTTCCATGGTGAGACAGCGAAAATAAATTAGGACCGTCTTGTTGTCGATCCATCATTTAAGTAAATGCGTCTAGTCTCATAGGGGCCAGTTCACATAACAGGGGCCATTGTTGCACACAATATTTCATTGCAAAAAATACAGTGTTTTATCAAGTTTATAGATTCTAGAATCAAAATAACACTGTAATGCTTTTTCATTACCCTAGAATGCATAATGGGGCTTAAATTGACCTAATAGTGGTTTAAAGGTTTAAACTACCTTTTTATTTTAAAATAGCCTACATTCTATGCATATGATTTTTTATTTATTTAGATTTTCTATGGCATTTTATTTAGCATTTTTTATTTTTTATTTGTATTTAGTCTTTGACATTCTATGGATTACTCAGAAATTTGGTTTTATGACTGTTTCCTTTCTTGTTGAAAACAAAAACACTATTTCTTAGGGGGTGTAATGGTACATAATAGTTCAGTGCATACAATCAGACAAAGAATAAAGTCGGTCACAGGCGATCCACACTCCAATTCAGAAGGGGGAGTGCGTGGTAATGCAACACTGTTTGCTAACCACCACAACAGGATAAATGACAGAAGAAGAAGAACAGATGATCTATGCATAGATATGTTTACGTGGTGTGATTTCTTTCCCAAACTGGTTGAGAGATTACATGTAAACACGTGATTCCCCCTCCCCCAATTGGGAGAGATTAAGAGTGTTGATTATTATATTTAATAATAAATAGCAACTGAATTTAATAGTTTGGGCTCTGTTCTTAACTGTAACATTTAGCCTACTATTATAGTAATGTGTTAGTAAGGGCTCCCCACATATAGTTTACTACATTAGCAGAGGTAGACTTTTTTTAAACATTTATAGAAAATGTTAATTATAATTGAATTTATTTAATGAGATACAATTTGTTCAATAAACCACTGTTCACTAATAGAAGAAAAAATAAGCTATTTTATGTTTAGACCCTTTTCTCATGATCCAAAACACTACAGTATTTCCACCCAAATAATGTGACATTTTATTAAAGGGATACTTCACTTCTGAAAAGATGAATGTGTATTTAAAATGGGTAATTTATGTAGAAGAAATGCGAAATTATTTTTGAATTTGGCGCTTTCTAGACTGAGAAAAGCCAGAAAATGTATTTTTGGCTTATGTGGATGAAAGACAACAACTCCCAGAATGCACTTGCTTCGCTGCCCTAGGAGGCCACGCCTACCGGTAATAGAGCGCGGTAGTTAAACAACAAGTCTAGGCTACTAATGAGTCTGCCTGGGATTTAAGATCGCCCAAAATATCCGGGATTCGGCTTTTGCGTTCTACAGTCGCCATTCCTCATGTTTACTGTGGCGAGCAGGACGAGACTGAGGGCCGCGAGAGAACGGCGCGAGGCCAGTGGCGTGATTACTGATGAGCGACACCTGTGAGACACACCGGTCTCGTATCTCTCACGGAGGAGCGGGAATTTTCTTTGCAATGTTGAAACGCACATCAACCGATCACTTGTTTAGCGTTCATGTAAACACTAAATTCAGATTCACCAATCGGAATGAATTCAGTTAAAACAGATTGAAACAAAAGGTGTGCATGTAAATAATGAATGGCGACTGCAGAAAGCAAAAGCTGAATCCTGGACATTTTGGACGATCTCGAGGCCTGACATGTCCGGGAAAGAGGATGGTAACCCCTACTACTCAGCTTTCTCCTACTACTCAGCTTTTTTCACAGAACAAGAGCCTGGTAGCTCAGCTTCCAAAAAAAGATGGCTGACACTATGTTTACATTCTGTGAGTGAGATCCCACCCTCTACGGGTGGGTTGAGAACATGCGGGACAGCCCCTACTACTGGCTGTAGACGATTTTTGTGTCATCTGAGGATTTTTTCCAGACAAAAAATACTTAAATCTCTCGTCTCAGGGGGATATGAGGGTGGAAAGTACGGTAATTCGAAAATACCACATATTTTTTTCTAATACAAAGCTTAATGCTAAATCCTGAAGTATCCATTTAAATCTTGCAGAAAAACCAGAGACACGGATATGGAAAGACTCTCATTATCAGCCAACCGACTGGCTAATAAACATCTTTTGTAAAACCACTCAATGAAACGTCTCCAGTGTCGACCCCATGTTTCATTAACTATCCGTCACCAAAAAAGAAGATAATCACTGCGTATCTCAGAAGCGACTTTAAATGAATGTGTTATATTGGGCTGGCATCAAATGAAAAGATCGACAAAGCCTGGAAGAAGATCTGATATGGTGTTTGAAGATATTGATGCCGCTGAGTGCCAGATGGTTGGTCATTTAAAAGTAACATGACGGTTTTGGTCAAAGCAGATTTGTGTTCAATTGGGCCGTGGTTGTGTGTGTGTGAAGTGTTATCCTTAGTTAGTTTGTGTTTACTTTGCAGCGTCAGTGTCTATTTAGTTTCCCCGGTGTGTGAAATTGGCAATGTCAAGCAAAGCTTCCTTAAAAATAGCGAACCAACTAAGTGAAACGTTTTTTCCTACCAAGTCCCAACATATGCAGACTCATTACATGTTGCTTACTACAGGCATCTTTCACAAATGCACACATTCACAAACACAGATGCCTCAACTTCCAACTGTATTGATTCATGGGCTACCTTTCATTTCGCATTTATGAGGCCATAGTCATTGGTTTGACATAGAAATGGTGATGGGAAAACTAGCGTCCACAGTGATTGAGAAGGTTAATGAAGGCATGTTGCGTTCTTTACAAGCTTCCGATCCTCTCATTCATAAAATGACTGAAAAGTTTGAACTCAAGGGAATGAATATTAAAATGATTGTGTCCTTTGTTCCTCAGAGGGCCTGTTAAAGCTGTGGAATTGTGGGACGCTGGAGGGAATAGTTCTAAAGGCACATGGGGATTGAATCTGCTCAGCCAGAAAGAACTGGCTCGGTACATCATTATGATCAGACAATGAGTTCATCAAGGCCAGAGCTGCACATATCAGATGGATCTCAAAGGAGTTAAAGAACCAGAATAGCTCTTCTCTTTCCTTTTTGTCTCGTTACATTTTAATAAAGAACCTTATTAACTTTTGTGAACTTTGTCAGTCCTGTAATACTGAGTTCAGAGCTCCCTAAATATTTAAATAATTTCTTTTTTTTTCTGGCTGTTCTACTGTATTTATTTGAGGGAATTATGGAATTTCAGCTGGTGTTTAATTTTAAAGCTTATTAGGGATGCACTAAAAATGTATATTATTTTTCAAATGTTTTTAATGTTTAACTTTAAGTGAGCGTTTAGATGCTGGCAATTGTAAATTAAAAGTAAAAAAATATATATATATAGACCCAAAAGTGATATGGTACTGATGTATTATTGAAAGCCTA
The DNA here is from genome assembly GCA_031834385.1 of Semotilus atromaculatus. NCBI lineage: Eukaryota > Metazoa > Chordata > Actinopteri > Cypriniformes > Leuciscidae > Semotilus > Semotilus atromaculatus. The sequence continues at coordinate 26,099,706 of JAULUF010000005.1, read as the reverse complement.
TATTTATCATGTTGTGAAATCTTTTTATCTTTGTTTGTTCAACAGGATGTGAAATCAACATTCTTCCAGTTCGGAGCCTCCATCCAGCAGGAGGCCCTGCTCATGCTTAACATCATGGAAGAGTACGACTGGCACGTCTTCTCCATAGTGACCAGCAAGTTCCCAGGCTACCAAGATTTCATCACCATCCTGAAGACAACGGTCGACAATAGCTTTGTCGGTTGGGACCTCCAGAACACCATCACCCTGGATGCCGTGGACGGGGACACCAGGACCCAGATCCAGTTGAAGAAGGTGCAGTCTCCAGTCATCCTCTTGTACTGCTCCAAGGACGAAGCAGCTTACATCCTGGAAGAGGCCCGTTCACTGGGCCTGACCGGGTTCGGGTACATCTGGATTGTGCCCAGCTTGACCACGGGCAACCCAGATATCACTCCAGATTCGTTACCCTCTGGAATGATCTCTGTATCCTACGATGACTGGGACTATCCTCTTGAGGCACGGGTTCGAGATGGGCTTGGGATTATAACCACAGCAGCTGCAGCCATGTTGGAAGAGTTTGGGGACATCCCTGAGGCCAAAACCAGCTGCTATGGGCAAATGGAGAAAACCAAGTTGCCACCCAGCGCGTTACACAAGTGAGTGAAGGACGAGAACTGTCTTATTATCTGTGTGTCTACAATATGTTAGTGTTTTCTGTCAACAGCCTGTCCATCTACTTCCTGCACTTTAAAAAGTGGAAACAAGAGGGATATTTATGTGAGAAAACACAAACAGTTTTTGACCAGTCAAGTGGAAAAAGAAAAAGGTGGAAAAAAAACAACCCAAGAGGTCTGTGTTAGAGACATAGGGCATATCGGGTATATGCAAAGTAAAGTCTCAGCTTTCTATTGATAGAACTACTATGTTTCTAGGTGGCCATCATTAAAACTGTTTTTTAAGAAAATGGCCTCTAAAGATTGCAAATATATATAATATATACATATTATAAATATATGTATTCATATTAGTGATTACTTTTTAATTAAGACATCAATATCAGGTTAAGTAAAAATATAATGCAAATATCATATAGCGCCTATATATGATAAGTTTGGGGCCAGTATGATTTTTTAAAATGTGTTTAAAAAGAAGTATCTTGTGTCTCCATTTATTTTATCTAAAATTCTTATTAAATATTATTTTAAAATATTCATACATATTTGAAATATTTCTTATTATTATCAATGTTGACATAATTTGTGCTTTTTTTGTGGAAACAGTAATACATTTTTTTAGGATTCTTTGATTAATAAAAAGTTTAAAAGACCATAAATGATTTGAAAGAGAAAGCTGCATCCTTGAATGGCATTATATAGCCTAGAGGTATATTAATGTGGTGACAAGGTGTTGTTTTATTGACATCTTAAATTGATGTCAGTAAATAATTATAATATTTAAATGCCAATAATCTTTTTTATACATCTTTTAGCTATGTAAGCAGATCTATAATTGAAACATAATTTCAAAGCTGAGACTTTGTTTTATCAAAAACAAGTTACAAAGTGAGTGAGGGACCAGGAGCTGTGTATTATGTGTTGTTTCTGTCCATCTTGTTCCTGCACTTAAATAGTGGAAAAAGGGGGCTATTTATGTGAGAAAACACAGTTTTTGGTCAGTCAAGTGGAAAAAGGAAAATGGGTGGAAAAAAGCAACCCGAGAGATTTGTAAGGGAGAGGCATGCGTTGGGCGTATGCAAAATTCCTTGTTACATCCTGCAAATATATTTCTCAGTGTGAGCTGCGTTCTTGAGTAAGCTAATGGTCGAATGCGGTGAAGGGGCAGGCGAGCGACGCTGAGGGAGGTTTTTAGGGAGTTGCAGAGTGCCGCTCAGACACCCAGAGGTGGGTACTGCTGCACTTCTCAAACTCTCTCGGGACTGCACAGCGCTCCTGTGCTTTTAATGAATAATGTTTTAACACAGCGTCCTGAGAGAGCCAGTGCTGAGCAGAACAGCATGGACTTTGCTAATGCGCTTGGAGAACTCTCCAAATATAAAGTGCTCTTGATGAGCCCGGGTGCTTTTGTTCCTTTATGCTCCTGCGTTGGAGCGGGTGTCGGCTGCAGCACCCCTCTTACATGCTGCCAGTCCTTAGTCTGTCTCACCCATATGCCTCTGTACCTGCCAGTGCTGAGCAGACATGCTGAATTGCCCCAATTGCAGTGGAGCGGTGCTGGCTGAGATACATGTTCACCCTGGTGTCTAGGGTACATTAATCCTGATAGTCTCAGCACAGATGGTCAAAGGCTTGGCCAGAGATCGGCTCTACTAGAGCCAGCAAAGATGAAGACTCGTGCCCTGAATGCATGGGGTCTCTTGTATTCTAGACTTTTTAGGCATGTAGATCATACGAGTGAAGGTATCGGATTCTTTGAAAATTCAAACATGTTCTTGGACTGAATGATAACTGTAAAAATGTCAACACGTTCCTGTAAATATTCGATTTTCATTTTATTTTACACTATATGTGACATGCTCATTTTGAGTCACTTTGACCCAGAAACACATTTGGAGTTTTATGCACTGGCAGAACAAAAGTCTCAACTTTATAATGATTAATTACTACTATGTTTAATGTTATAATGGTAGAATTATGATAGAATTATAAATTATAGGCTATAATAGATATAATTACATTTGTAAATTAATCATTTAAACAGGGCTGTCATAAAGCCTCAAAAGTTGGATTTTTTTCTCCTATACAGACACTTTTAGAAATTATGGAAAATCTTCTGTATTTAAGTTGGAATGTAATTCCAAGAATATATCTGGCACAGCATTTTTTTTTTCTTTGGGGTGTCAAAAAAAAAAACACAAAAAAAAACTGGCAATTGAACCCTTTTCTGAATTTCAAGTTCTTGTTAAGATTGAGTGTCAGAAGCCTGGGTGAAATATGCAGTCCCCAAGCAAAATGTTCCTTTATCACAGATTTAAGACTGTCATCTGAAGTGCTGTGAAAAGCAGACCTTAGCAAAATTTAGACTTCATATATCAGTGACGAATACTGAAATTACCTGTCAACAGTGTAGAGGCATGGCAAGTACAATGTGCCTCCACCCACATGTTGGGGACCAAGGGTAGCTGTCAGCTGTGCTCTATGGAACCATACATTTTTTAAATAAAGGGCACTTTAAACACTCCCACTGAGATGGGAGCCAATCTGACCACCCCCAGCAAAACACAATTTCACAGAGGGCAATGCTACAGAGAGTCCCTGCTATTACTTTGAACTTTCATAGGCAATATGTAATATGATTTATGGTAGTTATAAAGATGGATTAAATGTGTGGGCAGAACATTTCCTGGCAGTGGCAACAGGTAATTCTCTTTTGGGGAGGGTTTGCAGTGATGTCATTGCACCTTTGCTTTAAAAAGGGCCAGAGTCTTACCCTCAACTCAAAGCCTTTGTGGGCTGGAGTGAAGGGAAATATGAGCTCCTGTAGAAATAATACTTTTATATGGCCATCACATCGCATTAAAGGGAGTTAAGTTGGCAGGCAGCAGCACAATGGGAAGCATTATAAAGAGCTGGGTTAAAATAACTGTCTTGAGCCTTGACTGTCCTCCCTATGGGGAAGAAGGCAGTTTTTTTTTAAAGTGTCAAAGAATTGGTTCAGACTTTTTTAGCCAATCAGAAACACTTTGGCTCACAGTAAATTTTAGTCATTTTTGTAATGTTTGGGCTTGCTGACATGCCTATTAAGAGAGGAGTTCTCTAGGACAGTCTGTCTGTCTGTCTACCTTGTACTTTAATTTGTAATTTAGTTAGAATTAAATTCAGTGGTTATTAGACTCTTACTACTGCCTCAGAACACACACACCCATTGGTTCACTAAATATGGTGGAATGATCTGGTCAAGGTATGAAGAATAATAAGCCTAAATGTGGTTTTTAAATTTGTATTTATGGTCAATATCCATAAGGTCTAGAATCCATTTTTTACCCAAGCCTGGCAAAAGGTAGCATGTTCGAGTCATGTTTTTATTTTAAAACCTTTGGTTGGAAGGACTTTAATTGACCTGAATGTGTCCTCAGGGGAGAGGAGAGAGAGCAAACACCAGTCACTCCCTTCTCCTCAAACGTGCTGTCAGGACCATATTTGCTCTTATATGGTTCGCCGTGCCCCACTTTGTATCTGATGCACTTAGTACTGCAAGTTTACGCGTGCACTCATTCTGCCATTCCCTGGGTCTTTGTAACTTCTGCCTGAGCCCCAGGTGAAAAGACCTCCACAGTCCCAGCTGTCCTGGTATTGTCGCACTGATGCAATGCTCTCTTATGACACTGATTGAGCATTGCGCAGATACCGGTGTCAGAAAAATTATTGGATTTGTTTGTATATCATGTCCGGAGTTATTACTCAAGTGAGAGTTGATTTCATAACACGTTCCATCATGCCAGTGGTTTCAGCTCGAGATGTGCAGACTCCCCACAAATTAACTACTGTAACTTCATGTAGGAACATTTTCTTGCTTCTCTAATGACTGAAAAATTCTATATGTTGCATAGGGAACATCTTGCCTGCCCTTATTAGTGTCAACCCCTTTACTATAAATGCCTAACGAGGAACTGTTATATTCAACTGTACTCGACCGGTTGGAATGCAGCTTCCTACTTCAGTTTGACCACATATAAAATTCTGCGAACATTTTCAGGCCAGTTGTACCACCCATCTATTTTAATCTGTCTGATTCCAGAGCAGCTGTGTGGCACTTTCAGGAACACCTGCTGTAATGAGGACTCTGATGAAGGCTTCACAGTGAACAAGTGTGGGTCAGGGCTGGTTATGTGTTTAATTAGGGAGAAGTGAGCTGTGTTCAGGTTGGGTTCTTATCCTTGCTGCACTAGGTTGCCTTGACATTGTGCTCACTTAAAAATGTTGGGTTAAAAATAACTATCAGGTGGTATAGCACCTTACCAACTGTGTTTTTTTGTTGTTACATAACATAACAAAAATTTTTGTTATGATGGTTCTTTTCCATATGAATGTGGTACTAAAGAGTTGGTAATGCTTTAAACGTACAGTATGTAATTTTTGGCCACCAGGGGTCACTCAATCAAAATAATAACAAAAGACGTACTTTGATGACGTCGGGAAAGAGCGTGCGCTCATGGGAGTTGTTGTCGTTGTCAATGACGTGCGATAGGTATCGTAGTTGATCTGATTCATGATCAGTACGGGTCAGCTGCTTCCTGTCCTGTAACGCTTGTGATTCACGGATTAATTGCGAAGTTTAACCATCATAGAGTGAAAGTTTATCATTCACATATCATTTACATGTGTTTTTAAGCCCTGTTAGTTTAAACATCAAGCGCAAGAAGTGTACGCACACAGAGCCGGGCAGACACAAAGTTCAGTGCTCTTTCTCTCTGAGCTTGACGGACACGAACATTCAAAATTAAGTCAGAATGCCCATCTCGGTGAATATCCTCATGAACACAGTCAGTTATGCAGGAGTTTTCGAATTTGCCAAATCGAATTTTTGTCCCACTAAAGCATTATTTGATGGGTGAATGGTGTAGAATAGAATGACTGCTGCCGCTGGACAGGGCGCATATGAGAGCGAGCAGAGAGAGAGAGAGAGAGAGGGAGAGCGAGCCCCGGCCGCGCGCGCGCTCTCACCGTCTTCAAACAACACGAGCGCTGTCTTGCTCTCTCTGCCTCACGCTCGCGCTTAGTAATCAACATCTGGTGACATATCGCAATATCGCAGAAAAAAAATAAATATCCTGCAGCCCTAGTGTCCGGTGTTCCCCTGCTTTGTGTTTGCAGTTTCGCCCGGTTCCGCAGGAAGTTAGAGACTTGGAGGAGTCAAAGGTTATATGACGCCATAGACGGGCGACGAAACGGAAATAAAGACACGGCCCGTGTCTTCGAATTAAACTATAAATTTCTCCGGATTTGAAAGTTGTTGGAAACTGTCGGGATAATGTAAGTACACAACTAAAAGAAATATATAACATAGATACAATTATTTTTGCTATTTTTAAAGCAGAAAAAGTACATATTGTGCCTTTAAACTTTATCTATGATGCGGAAAATCACTTTGAGAAATATGTATATTATATAGCTATATATATATAGAGAGAGAGAGAGAGAGAGAGAGTTTAATAACAACACACAGTTACGTGACATACAACTGAACGACTTGAACCCGAGAGATAAACGAATAAATTCTGTATCCGGTACCGATTGCATAGCTCAACTTGTGGCTGTCACGTGTTGAAAGAAATGACTCAGACCAGAAGTTGATAGACTCGAAACGTGAACTAATCAATTCCCGAAGTCGATAGACTCGAAACATGAACTAATCAATTCTGTATCCAGTACTACAGACTGCAAAGTTCAGTTTATGAGGATGTCACAGGATGAACAAACGGCTTAGGCTAGATCGGGAGGTGAGGTAAACTACTGCAACGCCTGAAGACCCAGATAAATGAATGAATCGTTTCTGTTTCTCATAATTTGGCCTCTTCCTTGCATTGCAATTTTTTCTTATTCTAAATGTGATCAACATTTGATGTGTTTATTGACATGTAACATTTTAAATAGATTCTGCTGAAATGAACAAAATTACTTTTATGAACGAGATTCAAAGATCCGAGTCAGTAAAATGATCCGAACTTCCCACTACTACTGTACTGTAGCTTTCGGCAGTCTGTAAAAAATGACCTCAAATTTCTTGTCAAGTCTAGTTGTACAGTCAATCGAAAAGCTCTTTCCCATTTTTGATGCGTTTTGTGTGTTTTTCACGGCAGTCATTCTGCCACTCAGTGGGCGTAACCGCAGTCACTCGACAGTGACGTCACACGCATACCCTGTGAAGTCTGGGATGTTCTCTGATGATTTCTTCAATAGTTTTTGTTTCAGAGGATAAATTCCATGCACTGCAGTTTGTTGTGTGTGTGTCTCATGAACTCCTCGACTTGGCTGTGAGGACTTCTTGCTTTCTTTTGCCACTCAATCATTGTCAATCATCAGACAGCTCAGACTCTAATGAAATTAAAACATACTGTATTAAAATGAGGGAAGAGAGCTGAAAAAACAAACAAACATAAGTAATTAACTGTACCTGGATCTGTAGTAGCCCCTGCACTGCACATTTGGTCTCTCTAATCATTATTCAACTTACCAGCTTGTTAGTAGAGGGACTCCAAGACCGGTGCCAGAAAAGGAAGACATCCAAAATGTGTACTATTGTACACGGTCTAGGACCAAAGTTGATAACCATTGTCATCCAGCAGGGTAAAACTTTCATTTACTCCTTCTTGTGTTAGAATGAAGCAGAAAAAATAACTATTTTTTAGAAAAGTAAACTAGTCCTTAAAAACGTGTTACTACAGTAACTCAAGGTAATCTGTGTATTGGAAAACATTACAAACTTTCTTTAACTAATCATGAACTAATCGTTTATTTGTTGCACAATGTTTCTCATGTTTTCCGCTTCAATGTTGTTGGGAATATCTGCACTTTTTCATCTTTCTTTCATCTCTGAGATTTCAGCGAATTCAAACGCTTCTCACTGCATCTCACAGCACATTTGTGGTGTCGTGTAACTGATGTCTGAGCTCGCGCTGCTGGGCGGTGCTGATAAATGGTCTATGCACTACGGTTCAAATGAGTACGGCTCTATCGTTCCGCATTTAGTGACAATTGTAGTCGCACCTGTACGAAAAAAGTATGTTACCAGTCTGGAGCACTGCTTCAGCTGTGATAGACCATCACTAAAGTCCCTTTAAGACCTTTGCTATCCCGAATAATGCTAGATAGTGATTTCAGACTAGGCCTACTTAGTTTATTGTAGTAGGTAACTTACTGGTAGTACATCTCTAGTAGTACAACGGTTTCGCTATAATGTTTTAATTAATTACTTTATTACTGCTAGCGAGCTAATTGGGATAGCTAGGATTAATTTCAAGTTGATCTCACTTCCTGGAGATCATTAAACAGACTAAAGGGAACTTTGTTTTTTAAAAGTATAAAATTCAGTTTCAGAATAATTATATTCAACGTCTCAGTACACAATACTCAATGCTATATACATACAAACGGTATGACTTACCTTTCATAATCAGGATGTAGCAGCAGCTTCTGTGTAGACTGTCTGTCACTGGACCGTTAAAATTTGAACCGTCGCTGCAGAAACCGTAGGCTATTTAACCCAGCAGTCAGGTTATTTCTAGAAATTACTCAACGATTTTACTATTACCCAAATATTTTGGAAAATAACCCAACACATTGACCCAATATGTGTAACCCAAACAAATAACCCAACGTTTTTTACTGTGTGGAGATGGTCATGGAAGGGCTGTTGGGTTGGGTAGGGTCTGGTTGATGTGCTGGTGTAGAGCATTGTGCTTTTTTTGGCAGTCCTTATTGGTATTTGCCATTCCTATCCAGTTTGTTCAAAGGTCTAGTGGTGACAGAACATACTAAGCTTATGAGCATGACTCTCACACTCCTGCGATCCTATTGAGAACCTAAAGCACTACTATTGATCCAGTGTCTGGTTTCCTCAGTAATTGGTAAAAGGGACTCTGCAGGTGTGATCAGTGTAGTGATCCATGGCTCACAGTATTAGGTGGAGACTAGTTCCCCAAAGGGGGAGGTGTAAAATATGAAAGGAGGTTTAAAATAAATAACAGAGCCCATTGTAAATGGAACCATGTCTTGTATAGGAGGAGAGCAGAGCTTATAGATTATTTTCCTCTCCTGCAGTCTGATGTAATTGGATTCAACGATATATCTAGGGTGAGTGGGCCTTCTCTTTGCCCCCTAAATGGGACCCCAATCAATTCAACAAGCTACTCCGTGCCCGTGGACTCCCACTAAGACCAGTTTCATAAATCGATTCCCGCACCACTCTTCTAATTCTGCTCACCTGGCAGTACTGCAGCATAAAACATACAACCATACTGTACCCGTGCCGCATTGTACGTCAAAATAACTGGGTTGTAATAACTGAAGGAGAGGGGCAGTGTGATTTGTTTGTGTCAGCTGGTGTTTTTCCTCTTGAGTCTCTGAGGTAGGCCTGACGACATGGTGTGAAAAGTGCGAAGGCTACACAATGTGTTTCTCGGTTTATCACTTTTAAAGTGATATGACAGGAACATGGTGGCATTGTGAAAAGTGAAGGATCCTGTCTCTATTCACTTGGGTTTTACTTTCCCTAAAAAAGCATCATCATCATCCTCATCTCATAAATTCAGTTTTTTGAAAGATGAATGAAATAGTAATAATTATAGGGATTATAGTAACTATCAAAAAAAATATTGCGTTTCACATATTTCATTAATATCAAGACATTTTGTGGTAAAAATCAAGTTTTAATGTTGTTTATATGCCTATGTGGTGTTTTTAATATACTTTAAGACAAACCATGTGTAAATGCATCAGTCAGCACCATTGCTGAGTATTTTCTTAAAAACTGCAGTGAACCAAAGACAGTCTCAAAAATGTGGTTTGAAATCACCCATTTCCTACTGTCACAAACAACAAGTAACCAATACGCCAACATGCGGGGTGGGATTTTCTTACCAATCATGTCATGCTCTGTGGGCATTTTAACAGAGTGAGCACAAAAACACCTTTATGAAGGGACAGGAAAAATCATCAATTACTGTTATGTGTCCGACGTTGTAGACGTGTATCAACTTGTAGACGACCCTGTATCGCTTTTCCTCTTCTTCCTCTGAATCTGTTTCTGGTTCAAACATATATGTTTACATATATGTATTACTTCTGCACTGTAACTACGAACACACAAAATCTAGATATAATCAGATATAATGCAACAAATTCTATTAAAGTGCTTGTAATGAACCCAGACTGGTCTGCTTTATCTCTATATGCTCTCTCTTTCTATTTCTTTGAAGATGAGGACAAAAGAAAGAATGGTTGTGATTCATGTAGATTTCATTAGATACTAATAATAACTCAGGCAGATTTTTCATCTTCGCTTAATGTGACGTCTGATTTAGGTCAGTCATTAGTCTTCAGATGGCTCATTAATTCCTCTTTTTGTCTTCTTGCATGTTTAAAATGACCTTCATATGTTATTTTGATCTTTTAGGTTTAGAACGAACATCATTAGGATGAAAAGTTATTTTTATGCCTACTGCAGCAGATAAGATTCGTGTCACCTGACTGCTCTATTTCTGAACCTGATGAGTTCTCTGCTTCCTGTAGGTACATGATGAACGTGACCTGGGATGGCAGAGATTTGTCCTTCACGGAGGACGGTTACCAGGTGTATCCCAAACTGGTGGTGATCGTGTTGAACAAAGACAGAGAGTGGGAAAAGGTAAGGCTGCCGAAAACAACTGACCTTTTTAACGGCGTCATTATAATTTCATTATAACTCCTCCAAGCAAAGTGTCATTAACAACTGTTCACACAATATTAGTACCCATGAATTCGCCATCTTAATTACACCCTGGAACGATGTAAAAGTGTGTCAGTGCGGTAATTACCTCAGACACACACTGCCAGAGTCTGCAAAATTCAGAGGTGTAATTGGGGCCGTTTTTTTTCCCTTTTAGACCGTAATCCAATCCAAGCCCAAACATGTACGGAAACACACACGTGTGCATTAGTGCTGGTATCTTGATGAGCATCCCTCTTTGGTCTGTTCTAGGAGAGAATGTGGTTCAATGAAACCAGTGCGGGAGGAATAATTGGAAAAGCAAAACAATGGGAGAAATTGATTTGTGGAGTTCGCTCTGCAAATCAATCAATGGGAGTCTAATTGACAGAATAAGGCTCGCACTGAGAGACAGACTTGGTTATGAATACACATACATGTGGCAAAAGGCACATTTGCTCTGATTAGGCCTCTTGATCTCTTGTTGAAAGAGCATGAAGATCATCAGTGATATGAAAACATCCCAAATAAATTGCGTTATTTTGAGGGTAATCCGCATACCACTGGTCTGTCCTAATATAACATTCTATTGCTCATTAAACGGCAGTTGTTTTGCAGATATGATATTGGGTTTGTATTACAGTAGGATACAATATACTAAATTAGCTCCCAGAGGTGGTTAGGGCCTTATTATACATCTGATTAGTAAAGTGTTCTTTTGGGCTCCATTACAGTGGCTCTGTATTTTTTCTTGCTGTTTTGTCGATTGAGCTTCATAAATCTGTAATAAAATGCATCCCATGTCGTTCAGCTCATTGGGACTAGATATTATAGTTTTTATATATTTAATTATTATATTATTAGTGTTTAAAGCAGAATACATTAGGTGACAACAGCATTGTTCAAATTCTCTTAAGTGTATGTGCAGCCAAATGTATAGCCAAAATATATAGTTTAATTATTTTAATAGGATTAAATTAGTCCTTGATATATTTTTGTAAGTGTAACTCACAGCACTTTAAACTTGTTTCGCCTATGCCAAAATGGCAAATGGCAGTGTGGATAAAATATATTTGCTCGACCAACACGAAATGCAGTGAGAAGAGTATACTGCCGTGCAAAGGCAAAAGACCTTAACTTCAATTTTATCAAAAATGAGTTATTGCCATATTTGGAACAATGGACATCAGTTTTATCATGTGGAGAAATATCTTGCATCAATTTTGTTCTTTTCTGCTAAAAATAAGATGTTGTTTTTGCCATAACTTCCAAAAGCAGAGGGAAAGCAAAGGCAGAAGCCCTTAACATCAGTTATGGTCTTTTAGCTTTGTTCCGCTGCACTTTAGAACGCTGTTATTAAGTTACGGTGGAGTTAAGGCTCTCTGCCTTTGTTTTACCTAACGTTACCAGCAACTTGTTTGCCGCGCTGAAGTTACGGTGTTATGCCTATGTGTAATTGAAGCACTTTTGCCACACGCATTCATTTAAATACACCTCCCCTGGCGAGGAGAAAACATTACCACGCACACAAACCAACCCAGCAGATATAACTTAGATCGCAGCTTACCTTTTTTTTTTATTTTTTTTTTTTAAACATGGTCAAAATCCATGGAAAACAACATCCAATGAGAAGACATCCATTGTTTAAATCCATCATGTGCCGGCTGGCTAGCCTAATTCTATCAAAGTGCAAAGTTGTCCGGAGGTTGACAATTAATTTTAAGTGTTGCTGACGTCCGGTTTACACCAACCACTATGAAATTGTCCCGGTTAAACAGTTAAAATGCTGACAGCTAAACGGTGTAAAAGTGTGACTGTATTGTAGAGGATTTCAACAGCGCGACATACAAGTCTGCCGTTAAGCTATGAGCTAAAACAAGCTAGCTAGCACTGTCGTGAAAAACAACACAGACGTGAATAAAGGTTGCGTTTTCTTAAAACTGGTCAAACTTGTGGTGCATTCATAGTTAATGTAAAATACCCCTATCTCATCTGTTTTTGTCGTTTAATATTTAAAGCTTTAAAAAATTATTCAATATAAACTATTTTGAATAATTGATGTTTTATAAGTCAAACTAACATTTAGGCTACAAATTGCACCAGTAGGCTATTAAATGTTACTAAAAATAAGAACAGGGGGTACAAATTGTTTCATATGAGTTATTAAGCCTACACAACACTTTACAAAAAGGCTCATTAGTTAACATTAGTTAATGTATTAACTAACATGAACTAACAATGAACAAAACATTTGTTAAAGTATTTATTAATCTTTGTTAATTAGTTAATAAAAATACAGCTGTTCATTGTTCATGTTAGTTCACAGTGCATTAACTAACAAATACAACCTTTGATTTTAATAATGTATTAGTAAATGTTGAAATTAATATTAGTATTGTTAGAATACTAAATACATTTTCCATTCTGTCCAGAAAAATGTATTATTACAGAGTTTTTTCATTTATTCTGGAAAACATACACACAATGTCATCAGATATAAGCATATTCCTATATGTTTTTGTCAGGAAAGGGTGAATGGTATTTGAGAAAGGGTGTCTACATATTACTGGCATAGCCTAATCAACCTTTCAAATGTAAGAAATATTTGTGGAAGGTTACTTTAACGGTACCTCTTAAAGTGTTATTTTACTTAAATTAAGTACAACGATAAAGTTTTAAAATGATCCAGTACAGATAATAGCCTTCTCATTATTTTTTGTAATATTCTATTAATGTAATATTAAGTCTTACTAGACAGAACTCACTAAATGTTATTTTAAGGCTATCATTGTTATAATAGAAATGTTTGTATAGAGTGAAAAAAGTCAAAATGGTCAATAAATTAGAAGTTAAGGTATTTTGCCTTTGTATGACCTATTATTGTTTTGCAGATAATGCAAAGGCAGAATACAGTAACTTCCGAATAAGGGTCAAAGGTCAAGTTTGAGCTCAGTTTTTTTTTTAAAGATAAATATATTCATTATGACAACTACTTGGCAAAATTTCAGTGTCCTACCTATCATACAATTGGCTGGACTACAAAAAAACTTTAAAGTCATTTTTCTCAGTTTCACACTCTGGTGAGTTAAGGTCTTTTGCCTTTGTAGGGCAGTATAAAATAAACAAGCTTTTCAAAAGAATATAAAAAAAAAAAAAAAATCAATTTGGACTTTTTAAATTCAGTGTACAAAAGGTAGCTTCACTGTGTAGGTGAAAGCATTTTACTTTTAATTTTTACAGATTTGAAAAAACGTGTTTCAATTCCATTGGACAATTTTAAAGATGTTTTGGTATAAACCAGGCTTAATTATTCAGCTCTGCCAATACATCAGGTCTTTTAATTTATATTTTTATATCTCTGTCAACTGATATATCAATTTCTACAGTTAGTCCAAATAAGCGTAAACTCTGAAACCAGCGATTCTCAGCATAGTCAAAGAAAGCTGATTCAATGAGATGCAGCACTGGCCAAAAGTGAAATGAAGTACACAAGAGAGGCTGAAACTGATTCCGCAGATTAACTCTCTCTCTCCCCCACATGCTCAGTCTGTCTCTCAATTGCAGATTCAATCTCGATCCAATTGTGATATTGTGATGCATCTCAATGAATCGTGACATGTCTTCTTTTGATACTTTTTATGCAAGGATGTGTTAAAATGATCAAAAGTGACAGTACAGAAATGTCAAATGTTCCAAAAATTTCTATTTCAAATAAATGCTGTTCTTTTGAACTTTCTCTTTATCAAAGAATTCAGAAAAAAAAGCCATAAATATTGTTACAAATTTTACAAATCTCTAGCGGTTCACAGCAGCACAACTGTTTTCAACATTGATAATAATAACTGTTTCTTTGGATCATGTGACACTGAAGACTGGAGTAATGATGCTGAAAATTCAGCTTTGTCATCACATGAATAAAATCTATCTTAAATTATGTTCAAATTCTTATTAACAGTTATTTTAAATAGTAATAATAATAATATTTCACAATATTACTGTTTTTACTCTATTTTTCATCAAATAAATGCAGCCTTGTTGAAAATGTGAGACTTCTTCCAAAAGCATTTAAAACAAAATCTTACTGACCCAAAACTTTTGATCGGTACATTTTTTCCGCCATGGTAAAAATAAATAAATAATATTTATAATAATAAATCCCCTCCTGATTTCCACATGGGATCTGACTCTTTTGTGATGGTAGACAGCCCAATTGTTGGGCCTCAGTCACTCTAAAAATAGCCTTTGACTCTTTGCACTCTGTGCTCGCCAGTGGCCATGTACAAACGTAACGCTCTCCTCCCTCCTTTTATCAGGGAGCTGACAGCTGCAAAGATCAAGCTGCTATGGTGCCAAATTAAATCCACATGAAAGTAATTACATTAATTAATTCCATGTCAAGTTGCCTCTTGTTGATGTTGATTAAAGTGGATAAAATGTTGAACTGGTTGTCACTCTAGCTGTGTGCTGTCACATATTATTTTTCGCCTTTGGACAGAGTTTTGGAAACAGATGACAGAAAACATTGAACTACAAGTGTTAGGAAAAGAATTACAACTTAGTTGGAAATATCCACACAAATGTGGCGACCTCACGGCAGACTACTAACTGCCTACTGACTCATCAGTGAACCTTCTCAATTGGGTTTCATCTCAATGGATTGAAAATATACTGCTCGCACACTGAAAAAAATGTTGTGTTGACTTTACTTAATTTTATTATGTCAAGGGGTTGCACACATTTTTTTTAATCTAAATCCAGATATATTTTTTTAAGTTGAGTGTACTTATATTTTTTAAATTGGTTGTACTTATATTTTATAAGTAATTTCAGATTAATTATATTCATAATTTCAGACCTGCCAACCCGTACGCATTTTGCATTGCGGGTACGCATTTACGCATTTACGAGGACAGTAGGCTGTAGTCACAGTACTTCTACTCCTGAAGGTAAACGCGCTTGGGTGGATGTGGAAAGTTTAAATATTGTATTGAGTTAATTCTGGATTTGGATTTGATAATCACACGGGACAGCAGTAATCGCAATCGCATGGATTATTTTAAAATACTTAAAACACATTCTGCCATACAAATTATAAAATGCTTAAGTAATGCTGAACAATAAATCTAAATAAAATTAAAATCGCTATGGCAGGCTTAGTGATTATGAAAGTTCTCGTTTATTTATCATTCTCAGTGTTGCGAAACGTAGCCTGCATGTGTTACGTTATTGTGTTAATAATAATAACTAAAGTACCTAATTATGTTACATATTTATTCTGTATGAAAACTAGCGCGTTAATTACTTAGTTATGGTTCAAAAAGTGCTGTTGTGTATCAGTTGCTGCGCGAGCTCTCTCTCACAAACACAGACCGTGAAAAAAAAAAAAAAAACGTTTTACTGTTATCGTGCAATGTTCAAAATTGCAAAGAAAGCCCTTTTTTCGGTGAGATATAGTATCATATTTAGATATTTGAATAATAAAATAAGTAGCCTATCTTAAATATACGTACAATTACAACGTACCCCCCCCCCACCCCCACCCCAACTTTGAGCCCAACTAAATCAAACACTGATCACCATAACGGTGACTTACAAATTACGGTTTTCTCCCTCAGTGATTCTGCTTGTTAACATCAGATGTCTTCAATGTTGGCAATAAAAATAAAGACTTCTTAATTTTTCTTTGACGTCTGTCTGGCTGCGTTTACACTTGGCATTAACATGCGATCATCAAGCAGATTGGATCATTAACCAATCAGGACAAAGTATATGGCAATTAAATGAAACTTATTTTTTTCTAATTCCTTTTAATTGAATTAAATTAACTTGTTTTAAACAAGGACAGTGAATTTGAAAATTAATAATAAAAAATAAGTAGGATTAAATAACACAAATTAGTGAAATTAACCTGAAAAAAAACATGTAACATTTACAAGGGGTCAGAATCATTTTTTTCAGTGCAATGATGCACTGGTCGCAATGGTGGAGGACAGAGGACCATCAAAAAATCATGAAGGTAAATAGCTTGAAGACATGACCCTGATACCACAGGTCTGCCTGTGTACAAGACTGAGGGGAACTCTTAAAATCCTTTAGGAGAACAGGCAGAGTTACATGTCAAACGTGTAGCTCTAAGGAACATAACCGCAGAGTAATGCAGTTTGACACCACACTATGTTGATATTAATCTGACAAAGCCTATTCATCAGTGTGTAGTGCTGGCAGAGCAAAGACAAAAGCATGGGACAGATTTACAGCCCTGTTGAACCAAAGCAATATCTCACACCTTGCCCTGACGACATGTCCACGTAGTCATTAGTGTGCAACACGTCATAAAGCATATTGCACAAAGACTGCACCAATGGCTGTAACTGAGCACAAAAGCTATGCAGAATGACATTGATCTTGCATTGATAATTCATAGTTCTGTACATGCCTTAAACAATGTTCCTTTTAAAGGTCATAAATGATTCATGCTAAACCTGATTGAATTTGGCACACATCGGTTTTTGTATATTTTACAAATTTGCTCTGCACATGAAACATGTTTGTGTGCATGTTTGTTTAAGTTTTGATGTCAAGACAGACAATTTTTAAATTTCATGTAAGCACATTTTGTCAAGTTTTGTCAAGACCTTCCAAGTTGATTTTTGATAGTTACCAGTTTTTTGTTATAAACACTGTTTTGTTTTGACAATAACCGATTCACCGAGTTGTTCAAAATTCAGGCAGATTTCCATTAATTAATTGTAATGTGAATTTTGTTGGAAACAAAAATATGCATTAGATTTCCAAAATACACATAAAAACTATGAAATTCAGAATTAATGATTCAGGAATTTTATGAATAGAAGGTGGGGATTTGCATATGTGCATTTGGAAAATCTATGCACATTTTTTGTCATCCTGTATTTTTAGGCAGTATTGCACAATGTGAATAAAACTACAGAAATCCAGCTACTGTCAACACTATATTTGTCATATAGTCATTTGTATCAATTTAAAATAACTTCCACATTGCCATCGTTTTTTGTCACCAGAAATCCACAAAAGAATGACATCCATTCATTTTGTCACTGCAAATCACTTTAAGTGTGAATGTCCCTTTATGCTTATATAGCTGCAGTAGTAGCAGCAGTCGATAAGCTAGACATGTTCTTCACGGGAGCACTGGGAAATCGTTGGCAATTTGTTTCAGCTACCTTTAGAACTACTGTTAGATATAAAATATTGAATACAGTGTTGGGTTTTGGCTGTAAAAACCGGTGTCTATGTAAAACAATGTTTATTTATGATATCACAACCTTGCAGGCTGACATGAAAGCAGTTTACACAATTTTTGCAGTCATTTTCATTCACAAAGTATATGTGATTGTGATTAGTCTGCAAGTTATGTCTGGGCACCTCTGCCAAACACAAACATCTGTCTGTTCTTTGTTTGTTTCAACTGATCTTATTGTGACTGGAATGGTTGTGTTGTCATCATGACACTGTCAGGAATGTCTGTCACCCCTGAGCTTCTTATTTCTCAACCTTTTTATGTGTGTGCATTCATTAAAACACCAAAATAGATGCATTAATGAAGAGTATGCAAAGTCTCGATGAAATGCTTCAAGTGTGACTGACATTTCAGAGCAGATACAGGAGCAATATAACATCACAAGTAAATATCACCAGTGCTCTGCTCGTATCAAACTCCTTTTTCAGTTTAAGAAATAACATTGTACTTAGTTACGTACGGTAACCCTCATTCCCTGAAGGAGGGAACGGAGGCGTACGTCGTGACCGATGAATAGGAATCTCGCTAGAGAGGCCAATCTACTTTGAGTGAAACTAAACGAGCCAATGCACATTGGCGTACAATCATTTGCATCACCCTGTGAAGGCCTCTTGCCCCTTCTTGCCTGGAAGGACGATAGGAGAGGGCTTACACAGAGTGTATCTGTCACTGTTGTTCATGACCACCCTTGTGCAGGTCCTTCAGTGGCTTGATGGACCTGCAACAATGCCATGGCGTGTATGGCAGAAACGGCTTCCCCACAGGCCTTTTAAGCCTTGCCGGTTAAGTACGACGAGTACTTACAGGCCCAGGACGGGAGACACGGTTCACAAGTGGAGTTAGGGCACAATTGCATAGCAACTGGCAGTAAAAGGTGCCGCCCACGCCACAGTGAGCTCCTCATGCACCTCCGGTAAGAAAAGCACCGGGGTGGGTTGCTGAGAACCAGTGCACGCTACCCCGAGATACCAATTGTCCAGCCTCGAGGGCTCAGGACACAGTGGAGGGTTCCACATGAGCCCGATCCTGTTGGCGGCCCGGGAAAGCATGGCCATCATCTCCGGGTCCGACTCGGGCACCGCTGTCACACCGTTATCTGCAGAGAAGTCTGACCCACCCTCCAATGCAGCGATTGACATCTGTTCATAACGGGGAGCGCCGAAGGAACCTTCTGTTAGAGCATCTAAAGCCAGTAGAGCCTTCCGTTGGCGGCTCTACTGGCTGTGGAGCATGGGAGGGATGAGGGTTCTTAGGGGGTTGGTTCCCCGAAAGAAGCGTGCTCACCGTGATCCTCAGGTCACCCGCACCACCGCCTGAAGTAACCCTTGGAGGAGGGTTAGATTGCGGCTGAGGCACAGGGACTCCGCCTCTTTGAACAGCTGATGCAAATGATTGCACGCCAATGTGCACTGGCTCGTTTAGTTTCACTCGAAGTTGATTGGCCTCTCTAGTGAGATTCCTATTCGTTGGTCACAACGTATGCCGAGAGTGACTGACTGATAGGGAACTATTGTTTAGTAGTTTTTCTACTTATTTTTTTGCTGTGCTTTTCTTTTGCTGTGTTCAGTGACTATTCTCAGCATGATAGTCCACAGACTGAAATGTCTGAGACTTACCTCAGTAATATATAAAAAAAAATCAACATGAAAAAATAAAGAAATTGTACCTTGCAGAACCATTATACAAAATTATTGTTATCATTTCATATGGTTTCATATTTTGAAGTATATGGTAAAATGTTGTTACTGCCGTCACTATATCGTTGTACCTTTTTTGGATGATTTTTGGATGCAAAGAAAAGTTATTTTGTGTAAATTTTTTGTTTTTTCCCCCTCCAACTTTTCCCTTTGCTTATATAAGCTGCGTTTGATGTAAATGTTGTGGTCTACTTAGGGCAATGTAACATGGAATGGACAAAAAGTCTCGGCCTCACAAAACCACCAATCATTTTGCATTCAAGCCAAACAGGCAGTGCTGGCAAGACCCTGCTCCAGCTGCTGTGTTGAGGGCTGGTCTGAATGCCTATTAGAGATGAAGGAGTGATGAAGAAGGCTCCAGAATCCGAGGCTTGATGAGGCCAGCATGGGGGGGTAGTGGTGGTTGAGCTACTACACTGTGTTTCTGTTTTGACGCCAAGCGGGAGAAGTGCTCTCATGGAGAGCCAGGAGGAGAACATGATTGGCTAATTAAAACAGATGAAGACTGAGCATCTTGGCTGCTGATGGGCCTCTTCAATGCCTGGAAGTGACTGGTACAGTCAGGGGCCACACTGCCACTTGCTCCGGTCTTACAGGGGCAGCAGTGTGTGCGTGTGTTTGTGTGGCATGTACTGCCAACATAGCAGTGCAAGTCTCAGTATAAATCATGAAACACACAGTCTGTGATGTGTAAAGTGCTGCTGAATCATACATAGGCAAGTCAGTAAATAATTGACATTATAATCTTGGCTTTGTACTTACATATGCATGAATCTAACACTGTAGTCCACCATGCACACTTTTTTCACCTTGTTTAGACAATCTAATATCTAGTTGTTTGCTTCATTTGTCTGCCACATGTGTCCAATGCTTGAAAAGTGTTTGTTACAACACCTGAAGCAAACATCCTTAAGCTCATCCCAGTGGCTCAAAGCGCAGATATTACTGCAGCCAGTGAACTTGGAAATCATCTGAACCTTGAGTTAATCAAAATCTGATCCCCGAGATCTGCTGAACTCGCTGCAGTTTGCTCTCAGAATTTCATTTATTGACAGAGCTGCTGCATGGGGCAATGGCGCTGAACCTGTGGGCACCTTAGCCGAGAAAGATATTTATCTGAGTGATCTCTCCATGACAGAGGATTGACCGCTAGATGGAGGAAAGATTTGGGACTCTGAGGTGCATAATTGCTGGTCAAGTAATAGTCAACATACAGAATTCCTTTCTGTCTGTCTTTTTCTGTCACATACACACACATGGAACAATAAAAAGTTAATTGCTCACTA
Organism: Semotilus atromaculatus; assembly: GCA_031834385.1. Lineage (NCBI taxonomy): Eukaryota > Metazoa > Chordata > Actinopteri > Cypriniformes > Leuciscidae > Semotilus > Semotilus atromaculatus. The sequence goes on along the minus strand of JAULUF010000005.1, from coordinate 26,079,040 downwards.
AGTTAGAGGTGGTGCTGGGATGCCCTCAGGACATTCTTGCAACTGAATCTGTGGAAGACAGTTGTAAACTATGTCAGTGTGAAATGGATCCCACTGCCATTTTTGCCTTCTCACAGTGGAAAATGGCTGTGACACCTGGGCAAATGCTGGGGTCTGACCTTCCAACAGCTATCTCATAAAAGAAAGATAGAAGAAAAAGAAGGAAGACACATTTAGTCTTTGTTTTTATTATTTCTTTTCGATACTTTTACATCATAATTAAAGGTACAATACCTACGATTTTTCGCCGCTAGGGGTCGCTAACCTCTTACAATAACAAAGGCGTCGGTTGATGACGCAGTGATGAGCTGAATGATGGGACTTGCTGTCAAGCTGATGGATCTAATAATGTTTATGGATGAGTGAAAACATTCATGTTTTTTAACATTACAGTGGTATGAAGCAGGTCACGATTGTTAATAAGAGACATATATCACATGCGAGTCCCGCGGATATAAAGCAATGAGGACATTTCATTCCAGCTAATACACGCAAGTGCTGAATTACTACTCAAAGGTCAGTTTATTTGACGAATTAAACTTGTGAGGGAACGCAGCGCTGTTCCACTCGGTCTAACGTTAACTGTTACACTATACTAAACAGCATTATGATTATTATTAACAATAATTATTATGATTATTAACACAACGTTATTCTATGTGTTAGTTCGTTTGCTATATGAAACTAGCAGTAAAGTTAATCTAGATCAACATTAGAATAACATACTGATCATATTCTAACATTTCATCATGTTGAGCTATATAACATTGATTTGTTTTATGCACATTTGCTCACTTGTCTAATAAAGTATGTGCAAGAGCGGTGTCGCTGTCAAGTCGTGACTCGTGAAGCTCTGTCAAGTCCAAGTTAGTCGCGGACGTGGAGCTCTCGGCATCTTGAAAGATGTTGATCTTAGTTTTAGTCCTCTTTTTGTCTCAAAGTCTGCTTGCCATGGTCCATAATGTTTGACCAAAACAACAACAGCGTGAGCGTCCTGCTAGGCATAACACAGTTGTCCACTTCTGTCGCCGTGGTTACCATGGCAGTACGAGCGGAAACCATAGACGGTGGAAACCGAGGGTAAAGCGGATATGACGCCATTGACTGGCGACTCCCAGCTCCCCCCTGCTCACACGCCCCGTTTCCTTACTTAAAATCGCAATTTTCTCACGATTTAAAAATAGTTGGAAACATTTGGAATATTGTAAGTTATCAACTTAACAAAATATATAACACTGTCCTTGTGATTTGGGGATATTTTAATGCAAAAAATCTTAGGTATTGTACCTTTAATGTAACTTCATTATAAATTGCTACATTTGCTCATTGTTCGTTTCTTATTTTTGCTTTGCACTTTTATATTACTTTATCTTATTTAATTTAATTTATTTTATTTGTTTGGTTTATTTTCTTTTGTTAACACTAGTTATGTTTTGTCTATTGTGTTTTGACTTTATTTTACTTATTGTACACTGATTTGACAAAACAAATGTGCAGAACGAACGAAAGAAAAAGAAGCAAACAGATAAATACAAAGACAGACAATGCTGGGAGCTTTAGCAGGGCTTCTGCTGCCTGCACTGGCTTTTACTTATCCAGCAAAGATAAGGTGTAATTCTCTTTAGTAAGCCTGGTGTGCTTCTCTTCACCTCCGCTGTCCATCATACTTACAGCTGTGCCCCTCTCCATCTCCACCCCTCACTACACTGACAATCACAGCTCTGCCCTTCATAGCCACTGCGTTCTGCTGTGGAGATACACTTGATGATGTGCTCGTCTGCTGCCTAATTTTACGCGCTATCAAATCAACAAAGTTTGACTAATGGGACGGTCAAGTCTCACTGGATGTTGTCATGGTCAACAGTGAGGTGCTGTGCTCGGTCTGATAGCAGAAATTCTCATTCTCAGTCTGGACACAGGAAAGCAACAAAAAGATCCTGGGCCTGGCATTTTATTAAACATTTCACAGAAGATTTGATCCTTTCAGTGACAGTCGCTCTAGAGTGACCTGGGGTTAAGTTTTGCCTGTCCGCCCCACCATGAAAGCCCTATGGCCCACCTTTTATCATAAAGCTGGGCCTGGTACAGTGGTAATAGTCCTTTCGTCTCTATATCTTTGACCACTACGTCACACAAACCCCAGGTTTAAAAAATTATAGAAACTGTTGAACTAATCCAGTCATTTGAGAATATATATTTTTTGGGTAATATATATTACTTCACTTCACTCCTTTCTTTAAATTTATACCATCGGTTCTGATTTCATTTCTTTTGTTTACTTTGAAACGAAAAAAAGTGTGTGCTCTTCTTTCTCTCATGCTATCATAATCTGATCATCTAGTTCCGTTTCCAAATGTTGCCACCTATAAAAAATAAAAAAATAAAAAAATATGTGTATGTATGTATATATATATATATATATATATATACATGTATGTTATTGTTACAGTGTATGTCATGTTATGTTGTTATTTTATACCATGTCATTTTACAGTATGTTATGTCATATGTTATGCTACACAGTATGTTGTTACAGTTATTTTACAGTATGTTATGTTCTCTTACATTTACACTTTACAGCGACTTACAAATGAGGAACATCACAAGCAACATCGCAAGTATACAGTATATGTTATTTTAATCTTATATTGTATAATTCTAACATTAATAGTTTCTTATTGTAGAATTATTGTAGAAACATTAACTACATTTTTATTTAGGCACCTTTTCTCTATGAATAATAAAAACATCTTTAAACATCTAAATTAGCCCCGCCTCCACTCAACTGCAGCAGCTCAGAATAGAATGGTGCAGGTATGACATCACTTTGTTGGTCAAAATGTGGAAGGGAGTTAGCATTTTAGCATCGTCATAAACGTGCAAGAGTCATAAACTTTTGTTGATCACAGAGCTTGTTTTTAGCGATAATCCAAAAGCCAATGGGAAAATCCTATTGAGTTTTTGCCAAGGGAACCAGCGTGATGCTAACTGCTGGTTGGCCTAAAAAGTGACGTCATACCTGCACCACTCTATACCTGATCCACTCAACTGTAGTAAACGCTGCACAATGGCAAGTGGAAATACTGGTTTAATTCAGCCACATGTTTGAACCAGAAACTGATTCAGAAGAAGAAGTGGAAGTAATTAAATAATTCATTTGATTAGTCTTTTACTTGACTACGTTATCAAACAGCTAATAATATGTTGCTAATGATACAAAAACCACGTTCCCGTTCACCATCTCAGTCTGCCTTCTAACAATCAGAATCCTTAGAAACGCTTTGAACAACTCAGAACGCCAGTGGAGAAAGGCATATAGTTCATCATAACATCATAATTCACATCATATACATAATTCACCCGCTATATTGCTAAATATACCCGATTGTTCATATCAGCAGGTTGGTTACAACATGCTAATGACAGAGAACAAAGGCGATTTCAAACGGCGTTTTTAAAGCTGTCTTTGGTTCACTGCAGTTTTAAGGAGAAACTACAGCAATGATGTTGACTTATGAATTTGCACATGGTTTGTCTTAAAGCATATTAAAAACACCTCATAGACATATAAACAACATTAAAAACTTTATTTTCACCACAGGGGGTTTATATAACAAAATAGGGAAATATTTAATTGACCTTTTTTTTTCAGCAGACTTCTTATTTTTAAATAGTTTCCACAGCATCACCATAATAAATTACAGCTTTAAAAGTATCCCAAAATAAATTTAATAAAAAAAAAAAATGTTTTCACCGTTATTATACAACTTCTGAAAGAGTACTGAATCTCCAGATCAAAACACAGGTGAAGAAGAAGCAGAAACAAGCCATAGCATATGTAGGCAGATGCAAATGTGAATAATGTGATCATCAACATTAAACAGGATATAAATCAAAACTGCCTAACGTTACCGAATGAAATGTCGACCCAGGACGAGGAATAGGACTGTGAATATGGACTCGATCTATTCCATCTATGTTTTGATCATCATTCTGAATCCGATTCAGATGTAGTCTTTGACAAAAAACAGATTTTGCTCAAAATGTTGCTTTTTCATGAAACTTGCCCACATTCAAGTGTTGATAAAAAAAAATATTAAAAAAGTACAAAGCTAGAATAAAATGTTTGTTTGTTTTTTTATAATTTTTTTTTTCTTTTGATATATTGCATGTTCAGATATTTATTCAACAAAATGTTCTGGGTGGGGGCTATGAAACTTTTGTAAAAAATGATCAAAAACGCAGCTGGCTGGCAACTTTTTGCAAAAACACTGGCGGGGAAAGAGTTAATGAATAGGAAGTTCAAAGAACACCACTGATTTGAAATAGAATTCTTTTGTAATATCATGAATGTTTTTATTGTCCCTTTTGATAAATTTAATGCGACATTAATGAATAAAAGCATTGTTTTTCCATCAAAATAAACTTACTGACACAAAAACATTGATGGAATATCTTGATCTTCATGGTCAAATAATTTCTTTGTTCTTTTTTCTATTCCTTGATGTAATTTTTTAAATATAATTCATGTTTACAAGCACAGTGCAGTGGGCATTGCTTCTCAGGTGTTTCAGCAATCTGCAGGAATATCTTTCACTTTGAGCAAGAAAATCTCAACAAGATGTAGGCCTATGCTAGACGTTTTCCAATACTCATCTGTATCCGTAATAAAACTCAAGCATGTGATCCTATGGAGAGATGAAACATGTCTCCGTGAGCTATCTGCCTCAGCAAACAAGACGAGAAGAATGAGCACAAACATTTAGGTGGCATTATGCAGGTGTGACCGGCGGTTTCACCACACAGCTGTCTGCCTGTCTGTATGGGGAGAAGTCGTGTTCAAAATAAAGACATCAGAATTCACCGCATGCGTGAGTCCCCTAAGAAGAGATTTCTTTCAGCTTTCTTCTCGTGAATAATTGTTTACACAAATGGCTTTTATTTTGGAGTGGAGGCATTGAATGTTTTAAGAATTGTGCAGGGCATTAGGGAAGGGCAACAGAGGTGTTTTTGACTACTGATGAGCTGAAATGATGTACAAGTGCCCTCCATCTCCTTGAAAATTATGCAAAAAGCCTTTCCATTCTGTCTTTGTCTGTCACTTTCGCTCTCCCCCTCGCTCCCTTCTCTCCCGGCCTCGTCGGCCGTGTGGCAAATTGCTTGTGTTGTGTAATTTACTCAGGGGCCGAAGCTTCCCGTCAGGAATCCTTTCTGGGGGGTCAACTCTGTCCTACTCATCTCTGCTCAGGGGCGGCCTCTTGATATTGCCCATAAATCTGGGTATCGTTGATTATTTTGATACTATTGTCCGACAGAGTAATGGAATGTCGGCCCTCTTAAAGTAATCCTCCTATCTGTGTGACCTACCCAAGACCTGCTGTGAATTGGCCTGGCTGCTAAGCCCTGGACTATGGTTGCAAGAAATAAGCTGCTGTCCTGGTTCTGTTCTTCTTCTCCTTTTTCACCCAGAAAGAGTGGGAGAATACAAGTGCTGTACTATAGCATTCAACCTGTACTGCAGTCACCTTGAAAAACAGCCCTCATTTTTCACCGTTGTTTAAAAAAAAATTTTTTATTGATGATGCCGCGATACATCAATCAATTGATGCCGCGATAGTAACATTGCCGGGATCAGTCGCAGCTTTTTCTGGTATCTACTAACAGAACGCGATATTGCCTGTGCTAAAACGCAACTAATTAGCGATGCTCATTGTCAGAAAGAAAAAGAGAGATCGATGTCCCTATCGCTGTGTTTGACAGGTGTTTGTGTGGGCTATGCCACCCAATGGAATCAGCAGTGGAGAGTATGTGCTGCCGTGAGGTGAACGCGTTTAGGAGTTTAGTGGAGCAGCTCGACCCGCGACCGGCTAATCTGGCGTGCCTCGCGCAGCATCCTGGTTTTGACGCATGCTGCCTGAACCTGTTGCGAATAGCTTACTCTCATTTCAGGCAGGATCACGGTCCTCTTAAAGCCAGCACACACGAGTATGTTTACAATTGAGTTATTTCATTCATCACTTCTGAATTTAAAAAAACCCCAATATAACTGCTAGCCTACTTGCCGTTAGACTAACGGTAACTCTAGGCTTGGAGTCCCTCTTATGACGTCACGCCCAGCCAGTGGAAGGGAGTGGGAGTGCTTAAAACCACTGTAAAAAGTACATTTTGGTATAAAAGAAACATACAAAACAATGGTGGGTGGTTCTTATCGTTATGTTTAATAAACACATTGCATTATCTTCGTGAAAAATTTAACCTGCAATTTACACTTTAAAACGTTGAGTCATCATTGAACTGGACCAGGACTTTTATTCAATGGTAGCATGGAGCGTTTAATATGTGTGAATGCTCAGTGTATTAGGCAGATTGTTTTTATAGACTAAATGGCTGAGATTATGCTTTTATTTTTCTTGTAGCTTCTCAGTCATTTAGGTGTCATATGATTAGCTTTATGAGCGGAACAGATAACGATTTAAGTGACTGATTGTCTTCATCTTCTGCTGAGATTGAATTGCTGAGTCAGTTAGTTGAATATAAGAACCATATCAGTCAGATTTGTGAATTAATCAGACAAGTTACAGGAACTGGATCAAACAATTCATTGAAAAGATGTGACTCAAATTAATGATTCATACACATGTTACCTACAATGTTACTTCTCTCATGAACTCTCATAAATACGCAGCCCCACACATGCTGAGAAGAAAAAAAAACGAATTAAGAATTAATTTCCACGACTTCTTATTCCGTTGTATTTATTGATTTCCTTGTTTTAGTTCAATTGTGGCCACAATTTAACTAAATTAAAATTATGGAATAAGTACAATGTGGGCATGATATAAGTAAAACGAGGGAATGAATTAGTAAACTACGAACTATGTAAATTAAAACAAAGATTTTTTTTTGGATTTTTTTTTGTGTCCACAATTCAATACACTGTAAAAAAATAAAATAAAAAATAAGGCCCAATGTTGTTAATATGAAGAATTTTTTTCATATTGATTTTTCAAAGGTGGTTTACCTGTATTTTGAATCATGGATTGTTGTGTTTTAGGCTGTGAGTCCACCAAAGCGTTTTTAGCCAGCTGTAAAGACTAGGTGGGAGGCACCCTGCTGAAAACGCCTGTCAGTGGGAGCTTGAGAGCGATTCAGCATCGCAGCATTTTTTTCAGTTGAGACGCTTTGCTATAATACTGATTGTCCCCGGAAGTGTTTCTTGTATCTCATTTCACAGATTTGTTTCTGTATTGTTTCTGTAAAGGATCCACTGATGGCAATTTGTAGAGAACCCATGTGCAGTTTATTTATAAACATAACAAGATCAAACATAAAACAAAAGCATGGCGTGGCATGAACTCAAAAAAAAAACTTTATTTTGATGGTCCCTTTAAGACTTTCTGTTGACTATAAGTAACGTTAATCCTACATGTCTACTAACTCTCAGTAGAGTATTAGTTGAGTATTAATAGACTGGTAGGGTTAGGGTTAGATTAAGTTGACATAGTTGCAAAATGACTTATAGTCAGCAGAGTGTCTGTTGGAGGACCATCACAATAAAGTATTTGCAGATATTAAAGGATTAGTTCACTTTTAAAAAAACTTTTGCTGGTTCCATTCCGGTTCCATTATCGATATTGCTTATCGATTCGATTCCTTATCGATTCTCTTATCGATTCTCATTGGGTGAGGGAATAAGTACAAATTGTTTGTTTGTATTAACTCGTTTTAATATCTGATTAGAAGACAAACCACAGAGTATTAGGGTGTGAACCTACACTGGTCTCACGGTTCGTTTCGTTTCGATTACGATTATCATGTCATCAAAAGTGATGTGTGCGTGCGCGCAAGTGTGTTCGCCTGTTCGGGAAGTCGCAGTGACAGAAACAGAGACATTCCAGTTTAAGTTTCAAGGGACTAAAGTCTGTTTATGCCATTAAGAAAACTAAATTCTGCCAATTTTTGTTTTAAAAAGAATGTTCATTTAAAAGCAGCACTCATTCATCATCAGTGTATAATGTTACACGCGTTGCTGTGTGGCCAAATGTTTCTGCATAGCCTATTGGAGGTAGTTCCCCCGTTTGACGAAATGGAAATTTTACACGTGTTGCAAGTGACCGTATTGTTATGAGGCGCCGTCATACTCTCATTGAGTATGTGCGCTCGCGTCTCATATGAGTATGTGCGTGGAGAGTTTGTGTGTACACCCAGGATACGCACACGAAATGGGCATTTAAACGATAAACTGACACAAAGACATTTGAATATGTGTATATGTTCCTCTTTCCTTACATTTGTAAACACTGACTCGGTACGTCAAGCGTGACGTTTTGAACATAATTGCGAATTACGTGAGTCGCTAACGCACATCACAGAACAGAGCAAGGCGAGCATTTGTGCTTATATATTTTTGAAATGACCGATCGTTTCGCTAGATAAGACCCTTATTCATCGTCTGGTATCGTTTATCGTCTGGTAAGCTGCACACAAACTCAAACTTTTTCCTTTTGTTGGTACCCATTGAAGTCCATTATATGGAGAAAAATTATTTTTGACTGAAGAAAGAAAGACATGGACATCTTGGATGACATGGGGGTGAGTAAATTATCAGCAAAAGTTTTTTTAAAAGTGAACTAATCCTTTAAGCAGACATGCAGTCTACTAATACTCCAATGAGAGTTAGTTGACATAGTTGGAAAGTTACTTCTAGTCAATAGCACATTCAAAAGGGACCATCAAAATAAAGTGTTACCAACATGAGGGCTTAGGCTACGTCTACATTAATCCGGATACATTTGAAAACGGAGTTTTCGTTTAAAAACGCTCTCCGTCCACACTAGCGTTTTCAGGCGTTTTCCGACGTTTCGGTGTGGATGAGAAACTTCTAAATTCACCTTACTGCGCATGCGTGATACCTCACAAAAGCTTAGTGAGATGATACAGATGAAAAAATAAATAATAAAGTTCGTGCAATTCTTCTAACATTTTATCTAGCATTTAGCATCATAGGATCATTTTATTTAGCAAAATATCTCACCATTCATTGATGCGTCCAGGTCGCACTCAGTCCCCATATATGTTTGGTCTAAAACGCAACTGTTCGCCTTATTGCCGCAGGACAGCACATGTGAGTACATTTTCTTTCATCTTTGCAGTATGTGATATGAAGAGTGTGCAAACTAACATATTTGAGCAACAGTGTAAAAGTGAATCGCACATAATTAACAGGCACAATACCGGTAAACATGAATATCTATTGGTACAACATGGATCACATGACTAACCTTGCGTCATCGTTTTCAAATACCTCTGTATTCACAGTCCACATACGCTACAACGCGAAACCGGCGTTTTCAAATGTATCCGCTTTGGAGAGCGTTTTCCAAAAGCTACGTTTTTGTTCACTTAAAACGCCGTCTCAGTGTGGACGGAAGGCCAAAACGGAGAGAAAAATATACGTTTTCAAACGAAAACGTATTAGTGTGGACATGGCCTTAAATACACACAAGACTAATGACAAGACAAGGGACACCTGTGAACAATGAACCACCATGACACATCAGACAAGGGAACGCATGGCAGGATCACATGACTAACAGGGAATCACATGACAAGACAGACACAATACATGAACAAATCCAAAACGTGACGGTTTCTATATAAAAATGTCGATACAATGTAAAGTATTTGCTCTGGCTCTTTTTTATTTTTATTTTGTTCCGTTATTATGCTTGTTGTCATCTGTTAACGTTGTACAAGCAGAATGTGCTTTTGGTCGGTGTGGTATTTGTCCTCCCCCTCCTCCACTATGATTGGACGGTTGGGTAAAAAGTGACAGTGATGAGCGCTGCGTTTTACCAAAGGTCAACGGGCACGTTCAAGTTCAAAACGGTGCGCAACGTTTTGCTATGGTTTCCGGGTTGAACGTCATGTTTCCTGGAAATGGTGTGCACCGGTGTGCAACGGGGTTTGAGATAAGTTTTCTCTTGTTTGATGGGTGTGTCAGAACTGCAGTCCAATCAGCAGCAACATGTATATAAAGCACGTGGTATTAAAGAGAACTCGCACAATGGGTTCAATTAAGGAAAGTAATTTACAAATGTGTTCGATGCAGCTCGGTATACGCAACTTAGGATATTAGAAGACATGTTTGTCGTAATTAAGTTTTATTGTAAAATATAGGATATCAACATAATGATGTAGTTGTTTATATTTTTAGCTTCATTGCAAGTGTATGACATTAGGTATAGAAATAAACAATGGTAATTAACTGCTTTTCCTAAAAATGAGAAAGAAAATACAGGGTATTAAAACAGTATGAACTAGCCTACAAATAAAGCCAGTATGTGAGGCTAAATAGATGTGTTTTAGTCTGAATTAGGTAAGATGTGTGCTCCATTTCAGTTTCAGCAATCCCTTCACTCGATTGGGATGTTCTCTTGTGTTCTGGGCGGCAAGTGCAGTAACTGTAACATCGGGCATATTTTGTTGTATTAAACACATTTTTATACCGACTTCATCAGGCTCCGGAAATTCTTCACAAAGAACACAAAGAATGGCCTTCTCAGCTGCCGTAGTTGCAACTCTTGCGTCATCAGAACAGTGTGTTCAACGCATCACTGTTTCTGTTTAAAAAACGTTGTGCAACGTTTTGTCGGGGCTGAACGCAGCCAACATTTTTCAACTCTCGGCAACCAGTAAAAAAACAATTGGAACCATTGAAAACAATTGGAAAAATACGGTAGCCACTGGGGAACAAAACTGTTTGGTGGACTCACGGCCTTAGGGCCACAGAAAATATTCATAAACTTAATGGATAATGTCCTGGACTATTGGAATAAATTCTTAATTTATGGCCACAATATCTATATTTTCTTCCACGTGTCATATGCGTTCAAAACTATTTTATGGTGAGTAAATATTGAATTTAAATTTTAAGGTGAACTATTAATTTAAGTTTTTGTGTGTGTGTGTGTGTGTGTGTGTGTGAACTATTAATTGAAGCATTATTTTGGATGTGATTGGGAACTTAAATTTTGCTGGGAATATTATTATTAAGATGGGGTGTCTTTGATTTCATGTACTGATTTAGACGGATTGGGCAAAAGGTCTTAATTCATAATGAAGGTGCACCAGACAGAGCAGCAACATGTGTTTTTATCCGGATGGGATTCTATTCCTCAAAGGGCCTCCAAGTTAATCAAAAACAGTCGTTTTTTTGCTCTGTGATTTTTCCCAGAGGTTGTGCGAGAAAGACACAAATGTTTTCGATCTATGCAGAATTAAAATCACAAAGTACATCTTTGAAACACAAATTTTCCTAAAATCCTTAAAGGGGTCATTACATGGCTTTTGTTTTTTGTTTTATTATGTTCCCTTAGGTGCAATTATAGTATTACTATAGTTTTTTGGACAAAAACCTTTTAAAATGTAATGATTTATGCCCTATTCCCACCCTCTTTCTCATCCTCTGATTCAAACAGTCTGTTTTGGGGGTGTTTCCCCTTTAAGAGTTCAGTGTTAATGCCTACTGTTATGATTGGCTAACATCAGTGCTGCTTATGCATAAAAAGTAGTTTTAAGATGAAATAGATTACTTACAGTTTACGGCATCGTTGTTGGGCCCAGAATAGTGGGCACGGCCTGATCTTTAAGCAAAGGTTTTCTGGCAAAGCCAGCATCATACTGCGATTTGTTCTCAAAATAGTCATCCTTGAAATGTAGAGAACACACGTTTAAATTAACACTGCCGTGACTGGGACGTCCACAAAAAATAAACTGCATCCATTTTCCCTGACGTCAGCGTATTCAAACATGTTGTTTGTCCACAGCCAGGAACATCACATCTTCGTGGCATCGCAATCCTCTTGTAAACAGACCCACTCGCTGCACGTCAATTGAACACATGTGGGCGCGAGCCGCGCGACAACGATGCGATGATGCAAAATGAGGCGTAGTGAGTGCAAACGACTGGTACGTCACTTCGTACCGTGACGTCACTTCATACCATGGATCCACAATGAGCTGTATTTAGAGCTTGATTAAATTAATTGTTCGTTTATAATGGGGAGGACGTCTTAAGCTATGAAACTTGCTGGAAGTTTTAATGGTACAAAGACCTCTTAAATACCAAAAGATCATGAAGGCAAATTTGGTTTCTCATGTCATGACCCCTTTAAGGAAAACTATTCCCGTCTGAATAGGCCTTAGCTGGCTGACGTGAGATGAAGCATAACCCGAATGGATTGCCCAGGCTCAACTATCAGTAAATAGACTCAAATGATGCCTAAACTGAGCAGGTCATTGTGCAGGCAGTATGGGTGATGCTGTGGCAAAACTGTGGCCGAGAGGCAGTTCATCAGACAGTGTCGCTGCTTTTAATCAAAGAGTAGGTCACTGTAAATCGTGACCAGAGGCTGTGATGAAAACGACTGCGCTGCAGCACCTCATGACGCACATTAGAGCCCTGTTGTCTTTTGTTCCTCTGTTTATCTTGCTTTAACTCTCTCTCTCTTTCCCATCTTTATGTCTCAGTCAGGCAGAAATCCTCTACCACCATTGAACTATAAATAATCAACGCCTCACACTTAAAGCAGATCCATCCTCCTCAGATGTTACGGAGGAGTTTGGTTTTCTGGAGCTAATTACAGCTTCAGCCTTCGTGATTAAACTCTGCCCCAATTTTGATTGGCAGCCAGAGAATCTGTTGTCGCTGTCTCATGTTGGCTGAATTCTGGATCATGGATCCACATGGGACTTCAACATAAGAACAACTGCCGCCCACAAAGAAAACCTAGTCTTGACTTGACCAATGGATTCCACAGTTTGACAAACAAAAGAGAATATAATTGCTTTCTTAATGGGCTGAACAGTATTCACCACATAAACCAGTGGCGGGCCGTGCATTTCATACCTAGGCCTTCAGTGGTGTCCTACCTGAATTAATAACTTTTAATAGTGTACAGTAGCAGCGCTCAGACTCTCTATAATGGTTGCGAAAGTGCTGTTTTTATTTTGCACCGGCAGTTATTGGGTTAATGCGGTGAGTTCGGAAAATGCTGAAAGTCGAGTCCTGTCAATTTGTCCTGTCATCTGGCATAAGTTTTAATTCGCTTTAGGGCTGAGAATGTCCGCTCGACAGAAGCAGTGGACACAGGGACAGTCACCGCAAAACATGAAGATAGCTGACCCATGCTCTCACACAGTTTTGAAGGAAATCAATGAGATCAGGCGGACTTTTGCCTTCAAAACCATTCGTGGCATACATTAGTAGTTCTGTTTTTACCAGGACAGATCGAATAGAGTTCTTAGACTCTGCGTTAATGTCAGGCTGAATAAGGATTTTTTTTTTTCGGTAGGTTTGAACCTGCTGGGGGTCGAAGAGGGAAAGAAACATTAATTTGTGGGTTGAAAAACTATCAAATCTACAGGAATATATTTTAGTTGTACGCAGTTCGCTACAGATGCGGCTAGCTAGCTCTGACTACCAGTAACAGTACGCGCTCTGAACATCCAAAGGACGTGAAAATGCCGACGTTATTGTACGCCTGCTAGATGGCCCCGGTGCAGTCAAATCGAAATCTGATTGGCTGATTAAATCTGACTGATTATCTGATTGGTTAAAGCAACAGATTAATTGCCATTCATTTTAAGCTACAGGCGCCCGCACTATCAATTCTGAAGGCCTCAAGGCAGATTTCTTTGACCCTGGCAACACATGACGGCTGAAATATGATTGGATAAAAGCTCTAGCATAAACATACACTACTAGAAGCAGCACAACCAAGAGAAAAGCTATGAAATTAAGAGAAAGGACTATTGGGAATAATTTAATACTCTTTCATGGAAAAAATATATTACAGTGCAAGTCAGTGATTCTGATATTGTTTAGGCCAGCAGAGAATGCCTTGCTGGCCCTAACGGCCCACCACTGACATAAACGTATGAGTGTTTCTTCCCTCTCTAACGGCTGGCCATTCAAATGGCAAGATGAAAGAATAGTTCGCTCATAACGAACAAGTTCCCTCACAAACTACATATTTATACACCAAATTAGCTAAATTGACAAGAATGACCAGTATATTTTTCAAAATTTCTTCTTTTGAGCTCTGGTAAAAAAAAGAAAATCTTGGAATGTCATGAGATTGAATTTTCACTTTTAGGTATACTGCTCCTTTAAGAAAGTTGGAGAATATTCTCATAATCTCATGGGCATCTGTGTCCATCACTGTACTAAAAGCATGTCAGTGAACAGAATTAAATTTTTGTCAAATACTCCAATGTTCTGCAGCACTGATATGAACAATTAATCAACCCTCAGGGTATGACTCCCCCATCACCACCCAGTACCCACATCGTAATTCATTTATGCGTCTTTTGGCCCTGGTAATAAATGATGCTTGTAGAAATATATAGAGTGAAGTATCCAAGGTCAATACTCTGCAGCAAGCTGCAGCTCTACCAGTGTGGAATTTTGAGTGGGCAGCGGCAGACACGTTGCTGAGTGTCAGCCGCTTTCAAGCTAGCTATTTGGTTAGCGCTTATATGCACACAGCCCCTCCTCTCTGCACAGGAGTCATTAATTATACCTCCTCAACCGAATTAGACATGGAGCATTTTATCTTAATAGCTCTCTGCAAGCAAGCCTCCAGGATGTGCATTATACTTTTTTTATCTGGTGAAGGCGTTCTCATTCAATTCAATTCCTCTCTGTCGCTTTTGAGGGCAGAGCATCTATGAAGGCTTGTCACAAGCCTTCCTCATCCTCATGGGGCCTGAAGGTGAAGCCAGAGCCTTCCGATATTGTGTGACACTCATGTAATCACTCCTGAAGGGGGGATAAGTTGATTGGAATAGAAGCAGGTTGAGATCTACAAGCACAAAATATATTTGCACCGTGACCATGGAAATGCACAGCGCACAAACAATTAAAATGCTAATTTCCCATCCCTGTGGTAAAGTGCTAATGACTTTTCTAGTCATCCAGCATCTAATAAATAGTTCCCAGTGAAGGTTATAGCATGCAGTTTGGAAACCAGTTGAGGATATACATGTATTGTGGGTCAGTGGTGCTGATGGATACATACACTGTTTAGTATACAAGTACTTGAATTCACTGGCAATAGCCTGTTCCTATATATTTTTTATTGATTTATTTTTTATTTATTTAAACAATTTATTATTATTATTTTTTTATTCTGTATAAAAAATTTAGTCTGTGAGGAGACCGGGATACATTACTTTTATTAACAAATATTTAAAACAATTATTTTATAATTTACTCTAATTTTAAATTAGTTCATTAATAATAATATTAGAATTATAGATAATTATTGTATAAAATGTATCAATGAATCATTTAACATTATTTTAATTTTGGATAATAAAAATATGATATTAATTAAAACATTTTATACATTTATTTCAATTGCCTTAGGTAAAATAAAATAATTGGGATTTTTATGTAGCGCTGTCTCCTCATAAACTACATATTTCCTGTGTGTGTTCATAGTGGGTGGAACTATAAACACTCGGGGACAGTCTTATCAGCAAGACAGACACATAATCACAGATAACCATGTCTGTTTGAGTGAACAGAAAATTGATTGTTTTTACAAACATTCGGTGATATGTCAACTGTTCATTTGCTGCCAGATGCTCCAATATTTGACAGCAGAAAGAAAAAGTGCTGCACCCTGTCAGACAGTAAGTAAAACAAAGTTCGATATCACACTACTGCTTGGCGAAAGAACTGCTCTGCATTTTCAAGATGGACTTTAACATTGTCATGGTTTTGGTCTATATGTATTTTGGGACTCTTGGCTTCGAAGTCCTTTCTGTTCCGTTTTCCTGTTTCCTTAGTTGTCATAGTTATTCATTGTTTAATTGATAAGAGTCTCACCTGTTCCTCATTGCCACTTTGTATTTAAACCCTCTCTTGTCTTCTGTTCTTTGACTTGTGTTGAAGTTTTGCCCTGGTGTTTCTGTGTGTTTATTAAATGTTATTTCATCGTTCGTCTGCATCAAGCATCCTTGTCTGGATTATCAAGTCAAGCCAGCATGTGACAACCATCTTCCCCAGCTTCAATACTGATATCCCCTATAGCACTGGTTTAGTTACTTCCTCAGGTTTTATCTAGATTATTTTTCAATAGGGATTTTACTGTCAGTATGGCAATGTTAGTCTCACTCAACTTTTTAAAAGTTTTCGCCATCTTCCTAGGACTTTTTTACCCCTTTTTGCAAGTAATTTAAATACTTACAGTGCCATTTTTTTATATGATAATTGTATGTGTCCCCCTTGGTTAATGTGTGCCTGTACCCACAATAACCTCATTTCACTGTCATGGTAAACACGAACATAGTATATTCAAATGAAATAAGAAAACAAACTTACCTCTCTATTAAGAGCAGCAATACAATGAGGAGGAAATTAAACATCTTAATTTGGATTCTCTGCTCCATTGCTTCACAAAGTTCCTTTTTAATTATATTTATCTAATGAGGTCATTGAAATGCATAGGCGCAGCCTGCTTACTTCACATAGTGGCGGGATGCAACTGTTTTCATCACAGGCACTACATTGCCTGTGTTGTTTATTAGATTTTGAGTGGCTCAAACACTGTCATTACTTAGTGTCTGGAGCACAAGTGCCTTTCTTCATTAATTTAGTTTATCCAATTTCTTTGTCTTTCTCTCTCTCGCTTTGCAAGTCTCGGTTTGGTCTTGGTTTTTTCATTGTTTTTAGAATATTCACTGTTCATAAAAGGAAAGAACTTTCGCACAAAAGAGACAAGGTTTCACAGCTTGATTGTAATGCCTCATAAATGCATTATGTAGGATTTTTAATACCCTTTCCTTTCACTACTTTTTCAAGTGCAAGGACATTCTAAATGGTTTTACACAGTATGGTTCTCAGCTATTTGTCATACATGTAGTATGTTCTGATTGCTTTCAATCTACTACACAACCTTTTCTATTCAAAGTTGGCAACTTTTAAAAGCCAGTTGTTCTCTAGACTAAAGACTAAACACTTCTCCAGAGAGCAAACGGATCTGCTCGTGCGTGAAGGTAAATTGTGCGGGACAAGCCGGATTCCACCATATCTTTATCTACACAATAATAATCTTTTACATTTTAATCTTGTTATTTTTAATATTTGGCTAGTTTGTGTGCTGCTGCGTGTCCCTGTGTGTGTAATAAGCAGAGTGTATGCGCATTGTGTACCCGCCTATAGGTGCATATTACTAATGCGCCCTTTAAATTACAAAAAAATATTTTGTTGCCTCAAAATAGTAATGTTTTCAGACCAGTATGCCCATGGGCGCACAAATGGGCACAAATGCATTTGCTATTTAAACAATGTGGCACAGGATGTGAAAATGCTAACTGCGTCGGATTGAAACGCGTTGCACCTGAGTGTATGATAGGGACCCAGGAGTGCCATGTCTGGATGTTTACAATATAGGTATGTGTGTGCATTTGTAATGAATGTATGCTGAAGTTTTTCAAGGGCAACAAAGTTTCAAATACAAATGTTCAAACATATATAATCCAAATAACAGGAAAAATAAGGAGAGAAAGCTGAGCCAGAGGCCGAAATGAGCAGAATGAAAGCAAGAGAGAGAGTGTGTGTACTACTCATGAAACGATGGAAAGAAGTTAGATGAGAGAAAAAAGCAGCAAGAGCTAGGTTTTGCAATTTCTGAATCCTGTTCCATTAAGAATTAATAGCTCGGTGCAGTTCAAACTCAAGGCAGCATTCTGTTGTTCTTAGCATTTGCACTCTGTTTTCATCGGTGGGCTTGCTGACGTCAACTCACCCTTCCAAAACACACTGAATTATTCAGTTGCTTGTGGCCTATCGCTCCATCATCAGCAAGTACAGCAACATATGTGTCCTGCGAGACATGCATAAGCATCACTATCGACACGCAAAGTGGGAATTGTGCCCGAATATTACACGTCTTTACTGCAGCGTCACTAAAATTTTTGCACGCCATCTCTGTAAATGACTGAGTCATTTCCTTTTATTTTCAGAAAAGAAAATACTCTGAAAACTGAAAACATTGAATTCATTAATCATTCTTTTAGTGTGGGAAGCCTGACAGAAACTGCTAGGAGTTACTTTTGTCTTCAGCTGAGACAGATAAGCTGGGTGAGCCATTTTTACCAACAATGCTTGACAAAAGAAATGTACCATCAAACCAAATGAAACAGATTAATGAAATGAAATTTTCACACAGTAGAACAAGCAGTATTGAAGAAAGTTGGAGGGGGGAATTAGAAAAAGAAAGGCACTTTGACTCTAATAAGGTTGCGGTTGAATCGGCGGCTGTGCTGCTGATAAAGGGAATTCTGACGGTGTCAGACACGTCCTCAGTCTCCGGTTCATCAGGAGTAGGAGGACCGCGATTACGCTTCCTCCTAAAACTCGCTGATAGGATTAACAGCATTAACCCAAATTTCCCGTGACACTGATTAGCACTACTGTATCTATTGAGATGACTGTTCATCTTTATCCAGTACACTGACCTTGCACACTTTGGAAAGTTTGGTGTATCTGAGCCATGGATGTTTGACTGAGACTCCAGCAGATCTGCTTGGTATCTTGACATCATGACTGAGCATCTTTTTCAGGGGGTTTTTCTTGTTCCCCAGTGTGGCACCAATCTGGGTATCATTCGGGTATTGTTGGCCTACTGTGTAATGAAGACTGAGTATTCGAACATTATACTAATTTGATGAACAACCTTTTCCCTAACTGTATAGACCTTATGTAGCCCCACCCTTTTTAGCGCTGCACTCGTTGTCTTTTGACTTCCGGTTTGTATTTTCACAGTGATCTTGTGTAGTTATGAATGAACGACTCGTTTAAAAAAATTCCCGGTCGACAATTGTTAAGACATCTGCTTTACAATGCTTATGATAAACATTACAATGCTCATGATAACTTTCGTTAACTCTACAATAAGTAAATCCACTTCACCAGCTAATTACTCCTCAACAGCGATGCCATAGAAATATACAGAGCGACCGCAAAAACGGAAGTTCAAAGACAATATTCTAAAGATGACGGCGCCCTCGTTTCTCTGCTGCATAAGGTCTATAGCAGAGAAGTATGCATATTCGGATACAAGGAATGTGTTATATGCAAGTCATAATGTTGTTTTATTATTTATTTAATTATTGTTAATTAAATTTTAATTCTACTGGAATCTTTTAAATTGACTGTCATATTTATTTTATTTTTTTATCCTTTTCCTGTCACTATCTTTATATTTGTGTATTGATCCATATTCAGACACGGGGACTGTGTAGCACTATTTGATGAATGTGTTGGGCTGGCCTCTGTGGATCTGATATGATTTGCTCTCAAGCATTGCTTTATCCCCACACCTTGCCCTCTGTACGGTGGCCGAGAGGTGCAAAACAAATCCAAAAACAAAATAACAATTCACAAAACAAAATAACAATTCAGAAAACACAACAACAATTCAGAAAACACAATGACAATTCATACAAAACGGAAAAGGTAGGTATTTTGGGAATGGCATTCTTGTCGCTGATTGGACGAGACACCTGTCAATCAAGCCAGAACTGGAATCAAGCGATTACGGGAAGTACCGTGGGTAGAAAAAGGATTCGTTTTTACATTGAAGTCTTCACTGTTATTTTTGTACATGCATGCATCTTTCTCTACCGTGAACGAGATTATAAGGTTATTCCCCGATGCTGATGTACAGATCAAACGTTAAATCTGAAGTAGTAGACATATAATTCTCTCAGTTGTTTAGTTTCCTTAACTTTATATATCTTCGCAGTGCTGCAGAACTGGGGATTCCCTCAATACGTCATTCTCCAGGAATGATCCCTTGCGGTCAGGACACTTAAAGTAACTCAATGGACAAAACACAGTACGATAAAAGACCAAACTCCCAACTTATTGGGGATTTAGGCTAGGCTACAGGTAAGCGATGGACCAGAATATGAACGTAACGCGCAAAGTTTCATGCCAAGCGATTCCCTGTGAAGTATAGGCTACTGGCAAGCTGGCCTAGATATTCGTACATTTAGGGACTGTCTCTAAAGTTACATACGACATTGGTACACACGTTTCTAACTTCAATAGCATTTCAAGATAATGACTTCTGTAAATTCTGTAAAACCATCTGTAAATTGTTCATGATGTAGATGTCAGGCAGGATGCACACTTTTTAAATAGTTGATATTAAAATTAATATGAGTTCATGCGGTAGGCTACTGAAAAAATATGTAGGCTACACATGATTTGACAGTTTATTTGATTAAATACCAAAAACTAATAGTTTTTCTACCCTCGGTACTTCATTCGCTTGATTCTGGTTCTTTCTTGATTGACAGGTGTCTCGTCCAATCAGCGACAAGTATGCCATTCTCAAAAAATACCTACCTTTTCCGTTTTGTATGAATTGTCGTTGTGTTTTCTGAATTGTCGTTGTGTTTTCTGAATTGTTGTTGTGTTTTCTGAATTGTTATTTGTTGTGTTTTCTGAATTGTTATTTTGTTTTCTGAATTCTCATTGTGTTTTCTGAATTGTCGTTGTGTTTTCTCAATTGTTGTTGTGTTTTTGGATTTGTTATTTTGTTTTTATAATTGTAATTTGTTTTGCACCTCTCGGCCACCGTACCTCTGGGACAGAGAGAAAGATACAAAGCAGAGATGGATCCTCAGCAAATACAGGCTTAGTGATCACAGTCTAGCCACAGAAGACTGACAGACCAACATGGCATCCAGAAGAAAAATGACACTATGCTTATTGTGACACTGGTGATGTCAAGACAGAGGCAGACTTTACCTTTCACTACTATAATTTGAAAAATAAACTCATTCCACATTTCAGCCAAACAAATATTTTTTTAATTTATTTTATTTTATGTTTAGTTTGATTTATTTTTTTAATGATTCTTATTATAATTAACACCCTAATTTTTCATTAGTTTTTTTTTTCTGTGACTGTTATTATTGTGTGTATTGATACATGGCAATATTCCAAGTAAACAACAATAATGCCAATAAACTTCTTTGAAATGTAAAATTAAGCAAGAATATGAAACTCCTCTTTTTAATTTATTTCCAGATGGGCAAATGGGAGAACCAGAGTTTGACCTTGAAATATCCGGTGTGGCCTCGCTTCAACTCGTTTGGCGATGCAGAGACAGACGACAATCACCTGACCATTGTAACACTAGAGGAGAAGCCCTTTGTCATTGTGGAGAATGTGGAGCGCCTCACTGGCACCTGCATGAGAAACTCTGTGCCCTGTCGTAAACACATCAAAGAGTGAGGCTTGTTTTTCTTAACCTCCCCTCATGCTCACCTTTCCCATCACTCACGTCACCACAAAAAATCACTCTCAAACTGTTGATTGTTTGATGTTTTGGCCTTAGAGAGGTGCAAAGAGGGATGTAAGCGTGTTTGATATATGTTGACTAATATTAGCATATATGCAATTTTTTCTTATGATGTAACGAGTACATCGGGTGTAAGTGTGGTAGAGTGTTACTGTCCACATATGATTGGAAGAAATATTTGATTTTTACAGGTGTAAACTGAGTCTTAGGTGCTTATTGTGTTTTGAAGGTGTTTTGAGAAAAAAAAGTATACTACTGCTTAAAAGTGTGGGGTCGGTAAGATTTGTCAAATATTTTCAAAGTCTCTTGTGTTCATTTACATTTTTATGTGCATTTAATTATTTAAACTATTATTATTATTATTATTATTATTATTATTGTATTGTGCTACTAATTATTTTTGGTGGAAACCTTGATGAAAGTTCAAAATAACTTTTATAAAAAAAAATTATTTTGTAACATTACAGATGTATTTTCTGTCACTTTTGATCAAATTAATGCATCCTTGATGAATAGAAAGTATTAATTTAATTAATTAAAAAAAAAAGTCTTACTGACCCAATCTTTTTAAAGGCAGTGTACACTTTTCAGCATACAAGTATTTTTAAGGTCACAGTCATAAAAGTTGTTGTGATCTGTGAGCCATGATCAATGCAGACTATGAGAACTGCCCATGTCCCTTAAAGAAATGCACTGGGGCTTTTATTGGATTTCATAAACTGCTAAATAGGGCGAAGAATATATGATCTCATAGGATCACTATAGCCTGCTCTGTATGCATGAAGATTAGTCTCATCAAAGTACTGAGCACACACATAAACACTCGAGAGAATACATGGATTCCACACATGTCCACTTGCAAACAGGCCAACGCTCTCTGTTGTTTTCCTCCAACGGCACAATTCCCACTCAAGCATCCATTGTGCCCGTTTGGAGGAAGAGGAGGAGGTAGGAATTACTGAGGCATGCAAAGACACTGGCAGGATAGACCTGCCTCTCTCTCTCTCTGTGTGTGTGTCTATCCCTCAGCCTTACTTTATTGGTTCAAATAGTGCAAAGAACAGGCGCGCTCAACTCCAAAAACGCTTGTGGGTGCGAGTAATAAAAAAATAATCAAATAAGAATGAAAAACCGCACTCTCTAGTAGGCTAATCTCATATATTTATTATTCCATGTCCACACAGACGCGTTTCAGCCTAAGCCATCATCAGTGTGTGTCATAAGTCATCATCAGTTACTTTATTGGTTCCTCATCTGTTTGCTTTTATCAGCAAAATTACTCAGCCAACTTAACTAGTTAAGTAGTTCCATTTAATCACAGTAAACAGAACTAGAAGTTGTTAACTTTAGTGCATCAGAAAACCCAACGGGAACTTCTGCCCTGATTCAACCTAACGTAAACAAGATCAGAGAGTTGTTATTATCTTCTGTTTTATGATTAAATTCTGTGTGGTTTGATAAACAACCTTTAAATTACATTCTCAAAAGCCCAAATTTTTATGGTAAAAGCTATAGAAAATGTCCCACTTATTTGAAAGTTCATCTGTCAGTGATAAGTACAGTATTCATTTGCATAAGTATTGACAAAGGCATAGTTCACCCAAATACTCAAAAGTCACAGTAAAGGCTTACATTGTTTCATAAACATATTTTAAATAAATACCAACGTTATTCAAAGAAAGTTATTCAAAGAATCATTCAAAAATAAATCCACAAAATGATAAAGCTACATAATGTTTTCAACATTGATAATAAATTAGAATGATTTCTGAAGGGTCATGTGAAACTGAAGACTAAAGTAATGATGCTGAATATTCAGCTTTCCCATCACAGGAATTACATTTTAAAAATATAACAATAAAAACGTCTCGGTTACGTATGTAACCCTCGTTACCCGAGTGGGGAACGGAGACGTTCTGTCGGATGACGACGATTGGGGGTTTCACTTAGAAGTCTATCACCTTTGAGTATTACAAAACGAGCCAATGGCAAGAAAATGCCATGGGTCTGCGGAATTTGCATAGCATAACTCCGCCCCACGCTGTGGGTATATAAGTAAGTACGCTGGCATAACGCAGTCATGTTTTCCTGCTGAGGAGCCGAGACTGAACTCAGGCATTTCCAGCGGAACAGCGGAAGTGGCCATAAGATGGAACTTATTCCCCACTCGGGGAATGAGGGTTACATACGTAACCGAGACGTTCCCCATCGTTGTCACTCCGAGTTCCATCGGATGACGACGATTGGGGTTACCAGTCTAATCCCGCCACCTTCACAGCTGTCTTCCAGTGCCCTGCGTAAATCTGAGATCCCTGTCATGAAAACTAGCACGGACGAAGGACTCCTATTTAGCACAGGAATACCAAGGTACACTGGGAAGCATATCTCAGTAGAAATATGCAAACACACTGCCTGCCCGAAGGGAGGACTTACAAAATACACATATGACCCGGAGGGATGCATTTGGAAGAACACTGGAGTATCCAGCCCGAAGGGTGGAATCTTTCAACTCCAGGGGTGGCAAGGTGGCTTGCCGAGGGAAAGACACCCGCTCAGAGAGTCTTACAGTGGAAATACACATGTGGGGGTCGCCAGAGGGGAACCATGCATATGGGGCACCCGGCCAACGCGAAACCTGGCAGCGGCATAACTCTGGTGTTGGCGTCAACAGCGCTGGAGGAACTCAGGGCTTCTCGGGGAAACTCACCTGAGGAGAATATCGCACTGATCCAGTCCGTGGAGTGGAATGGCGAGGAAGCGAAGACACCTGAGCTGATCCTAGTACCGGCTAGTTGAAGCGAGTACACGGGAGGATACTGGCTCCACTCGGAGATTATAGAATCTTGCGAATGTGTTGGGTGTCGCCCAGCCTGCAGCTCTGCAGATGTCTGCCAGCGAGGCGCCATGCGTTAGAGCCCAAGAGGAGGCAACACTCCGAGTGGAGTGTGCCTTCACACTAAGGGGGCACGGTCGACCTTGCTGCTGGTAAGCCAAAGCAATGGCGTCCACTATCCAGTGAGACAACCTTTGCTTTGAGAGAGCCTTTCCCTTCAGCTTCCCACCATAACAGACAAAGAGCTGGTCTGAGGTCCTGAAACACTGCATCCTGTCTACGTAAGTGCGGAGAGCGCATACTGGACAGAGCAGTGCCAAGGCTGGGTCTGCCTCCTCCGGGGGCAGCGCTTGCAGGTTCACTACCTGATCCCAGAAGGGAGTGGTAGGAACCTTGGGCACATATCCAGGCCGGGGTCTCAGGATCATGTGAGAGTCAGCCGGCCCGAATTCCAGGCATGCTTTGTCTACTGAAAATGCCTGCAGGTCCCCTACCCTCTTAACAGAGGCCAGTGCAACCAGGAGCGCTGTCTTCATTGACAGGAACTTAAGCTCCACTGATTGCAGAGGCTCAAAGGGAGCACTCTTCAGGGCAGTTAAGACCACTGAGAGGTCCCAAGAGGGTACGAGAGGAGAGCGAGGAGGATTCAGTCTCCTCGCCCCCCTCAGAAACCTGATGACCAGGTCGTGCTTTCTGATGGACTTACCTTCAATTAGGATATGATGAGCGGCAATAGCGGCCACATAGACTTTTAGAGTGGAGGTAGACAGCCTTCTCTCCAACCCATTCTGAAGAAAGGAAAGCCCAACACTGATAGGGCAAGTACTGGGGTCTTCTCGGCGAGAAGAGCACCAGGAGACGAAGAGTTTCCACTTCAACTCGTAGAGGTGTCTCGTAGACAAAGCTCTCGAGGAAGTGATGGTAGCCACCACCGCTGGTGGTAGGGTACTCAAACCTGCCTCGACCCGTCGAGAAGCCACACGTGTAGGTTCCATAAATCGGGGACGAGGGTGCCAAAGGGTGCCCTGTCTCTGAGAAAGGAGGTCCTTCCTCAGAGGGATAGGCCAGGGAGGGGCTGTAGCGAGGAGCATGAGGTCTGAGAACCAAGTCCGGGTGGGCCAATGGGGCGCAACCAGAAGGACCTGCTCGTCGTCCTCCCTGATCTTGCACAGGGTCTGTGCGAGAAGGCTCACTGGGGGAGACGCATACTTGCGGAGGCCCCGCGGCCAGCTGTGCGCCAGTGCGTCGGTGCCGAGCGTGCCCTCGGACAGGGAGTAAAACAGGCTGCAATGTGAAGAGTCGTGGGAGGCAAACAGATCTACCTGTGCGTCGCCGAACTGTGTGTGGGTGGCCGAGGAAGCATCGTTGGGGCAGAGTTCCACACCGTCACCCTCAGATCACCCTGGCCACCAGCCAAAGTGTCTCCTCTCGTGGAGGGGACAGATTGGGGTGTGGCAGAGGGGACTCTACCTCTATTGAGGTCACAGAGTCTCGATCTCAACTCAGCGATGGTCATGTTCCCACAGTGAGAACATGACTCATCCATGAAAGCTGCCTTAGCGTGCTGTAAGCCCAAACACGCTATGCAACGATCATGCCCATCAGAAGATGGAACGGAACGACCGCACCCAGAAACTCACGGGCGAGACATCTTTAAAAAGACGTGCCACGTGCAAGCTCTTTTGTGAGAGGACGCTCAGCAGCCTGCACTGAAGCGGCCAGGGAGAAACACACACATTGAATGCAGACCACTGCACAGATCAGCAGGCAGGAATGTGAAGCTCGCTGGAAATCGCCTTTGCACCAACACAGACTGGAGACCTGCTCGTCTCGAAGAATACTCGATGACACTCAAAGAATACAGGCTACAGGAGTGAACAGGATCTCTTGGCTCAGAAGCAAAAACATGACTGCGTTATGCCAGCGTACTTCCTTATATACCCACAGCGTGGGACGAGTTACACTATGCAAATTCCGCAGACCCATGGCATTTTCTTGCCATTGGCTCGTTTTGTAATACTCGAAGGTGATAGGCTTCTAAGCAAAACCCCCAATCGTCGTCATCCGACGGAACTCGGAGTGACAACGATGGGGAACGTTATTTTAAGTTGTACTAATATTTCACTCTATTACCGTTTTTACTGTATTTTTTATAAAATAAATGCAGCCTTCGTGAGAATAAGAGATTTATTCCAAAAACAAATTG
The DNA here is from genome assembly GCA_031834385.1 of Semotilus atromaculatus. Classification (NCBI taxonomy): domain Eukaryota; kingdom Metazoa; phylum Chordata; class Actinopteri; order Cypriniformes; family Leuciscidae; genus Semotilus; species Semotilus atromaculatus. The sequence goes on along the minus strand of JAULUF010000005.1, from coordinate 26,052,573 downwards.
TACCGACTTCAAACTTGTCATTATTTACTCAGCCTCATGTCTTCTCCAAACCTGTATGACTGTAAGGAAGTCCACTGAAAGAAAGTTGCAGTAAGAACCCATGTGAAGTTTAACAAACGTGAACAAAATAAAAAATAAACAAAGACCTGACTTGAAAAATGAAACAAACATGACACAAAACAACGTGACATATCCACCCCCTTAAATAAGGGTGGCACCCGACGCCCTAACGAACCACCCAACAAAACAAACACAAAACAACAAATAGTCCAGATCGGTGGAGGCCAGGCCAGTGAAGAGGAAGAACGTCTGGATTGTGGTCTAGACTGTGCAGCGGTGGAAGACTTGGACCATGGAGCAGAGGCGGCCCTTGGCCGTTAAGCAGATGAGGGACTGGACCATGGAGTAGAGGTGGCCGTGGAGCAGTGGTGGACGTGGGCTGTTAGGCAGAGGAGGGACTGGGCCGTGGAACAGAGGGTCGTAGTGCACTTGCAGACGAAGCCGCGAACAAATCACATATTCTTCAATGGGCTGATTCCCCTGGTGCAAATGTAACAAAGGGACTGTTGGGTTCATTTTAGAGGTCTAGTTGTCTGTAAGAAAGTCCACTGAAAGCAAGTTGCAGTAAGAACCCATGTGCAGGTTATTTAACATAACAAAGAAAGGTAATAAGCAAAGACTTGAAACTTGAAACAAACCTGAACTAACTCACCAACAGGTTACAGGGAACAAAGCTAGACAAAGGAACAATGAAAGATGAGGGTTATATATACACACGGACTATTGAGCAATAAGAAACACCTGTAAAAAAAAGGAAAAAAAAAGACAATAAACCAATCACAAAAAAAAAAAAAAAAAAAAAAAAAAAAACATGACATGACATGAAACAACCAATCAGAACATGACACATTCACAAGGGGGGCACATGGCAGGATAACATGACGAGCAAGGGAAGCACATGACTGTGACTAAACTTCAAAATAAACTACATGAAACGTATAAACATGAAACAAATCCCAAAACAATGTGACAATGACAACTTTTATATTTTATAGTAGTTTTGCATTCTTTTTAAACCGTGAAAACTCTCAGTCCCCATTCATTGTAATTGCACAGAAAAGTATGACCTCAAAACATAAGTAGATCTTCAGAATTTCTTTTTTGTTTCATGAAAAAAGAAAGCCACATTTGATCTTTATGAGTGAACTAATCCTTTATCCTCAAAATAATTAACTATATTAATGTGAATTTTTTATTAATTTTTTTGCCCTGTCTGACAGATAGACAGTCCAAAACTCTAACTAATTTGGTAACACTTTAGAATAATGGTCCGTAGTTAACAAGTAGCTATGCAGGAAGTAATAGGTAGTACTGCATTAACACCAAACTTAATATTATTAACTAATATGGAAGCAATATTAACTAAGCAGTAAGTAATATGTAATTTAGTACAAAGGTAGTTCCTTGGTAGGTATTTGATTATTACTAAGAAATATATCCTCATTGAGAACTACTTGTGAACTAAGAAATAATAACCAATGAATTACTAATCACAAAAGTAACAATTGTGGGGGTTTTACTCTTAACATGGTCATAACATTTCAGAAGCATGTGCCTCAAATGGGTTCTTTGTGGAAACCAGTTTATGAATATTATATCCCCCCAAATACATTAGCTACAGGTTGAGATTGTGACTACTACTCTTGCCAAAGGATGGACGTATGTTCTCTGTTTATTTCAAACTTAAACATAGAATAATACTAATAATGATAGTTTTTTTTAAATCTTAAATAATTAGGAAGTGATGCTGACACTCTCATGATTGGATTAGTTCACTATTATGAGCTCTATTGAGTGTTAGTTCAATATATCTCAGACTCCAAATACCTACCTTTATGTTACAGTAGCTGCCTGAGGAGGACTTCTCTTTAGGATATGAATATAAACATGTTCTTTTGTCAAAAACAATTTGCATCTTTAATGAAGAAATTGGCTGCATTCATGTTGCGATAAGCGCAAAACCACATCTTCCAGATTACAGTGTTTGTTAGAATATTAGTGCCTCACAGAACCTGTACAGTATGTGTCAAATAAAAAAATTAAATAACTTGTATTATTTGTGAGAAACATGTTAACTCCTCACTAACTACTCAAGCGTTACCTTGTCATCCCGCAGGAACTACTAGTGATGTGGCCCATTATTCTAAAGTGAAAAACATGTTAACTCCTCACGAACAACTCAACTCAACTAACAATTGTTCACTTTTTAGACATGTTACTTTTGTGATTAATTAATTGGTTATTATTTCTTAGTTCACAAGCAGTTCTCAATGAGGATATATTTCTTTAGTAATAATCAAATACCTACCAAGGAACTACCTTTGTACTAAATTACCTATTACTTACTGCTTAGTTAATATTGCTTCCATATTAGTAAAAGTTCGGTGTTAATGCAGTACTACCTATTACTTCCTGCATAGCTACTTGTTAACTACGGACCATTATTCTAAAGTGTTACCACTAATTTTTGTTAGAGATAAATCTGATGATGTGGTATCCTCAGCTGTCATTTTACCCCCTACTTGAGCTGCCACTGAAGTCTGTAGATGCAGAAACTGATGCAGTGCCAGCTTGACAAGCCACAGACACAGAGGAAACATCCTTCAGTTACCAGGACACACGCACACACGCACACACACACACACACGCACACACACACACACACACACACACACACACACACACACATGTCTGGTTCGCTATCTTTGTGGGGACTCTCCATAGGCGTAATGGTTTTTATACTGTACAAACTATGTATTCTGTCCCCTTACACTGCCCCTGTCCCTAAACCTACCCATCACAGGAGACATTCTGCATTTTTACATTTTCAAAAAACATTACTTAGTGTGATTTATACGCTGTTCTCCTCATGGGGACCGCTGGCTGGTCCCCACAATGTAGGTGATTTCAGGTTTTACTATACTTGTGGGGACATTTGGTCCCCACAATGTAATATAAACACGAGCACACACACACACACACACACACACACACACACACTCACACACACTCACACACACACACACAAATGCAAACAATTCAAGATCACTCTGTGCCTTTGAGATATTTGTGCTTTCAAATCAAATGTCAAGAATTCAGATATCTGAAACCTGTTGTCAACTCAGAGTATAACCTCCATCTTTTAGCTCCATCTTTCATCTGCCTAGATGTACACACTGTGTTGTCTTGGCAAGTGACCACATTAGCATGCCATATTTCTCTAAAAGAAGAAACAAACATGGCGGACAGTGTGTCTTCATAAGAATGTAATTGGTGTAGTAAATGCAGCGAGGAAGTTGTCTGGTAACATAAGGGATCCCTTCTTATTGCCACTGGGGTAATCGAAATGTGAAGAAGACTGTAATAATATGGATTCTGCCATGTGAGAGTTTGAATAGAGCCTCTGCAGGAGCTGGGGGAATTCATCATGTGCGTCATAGCCAGCACAGAGGGGAAGAGATTGATTTTAAACTGGATTTTGCCTAGGCAGTCGAATGTATGTCTCTCTCATTGTGGAGACAGGAAAGTTTGTTAAATTCTGCAGTCAGAAGGCATGCGGCCACTTCCTGCTGCCAAAAACACTCCTCTGCTTTTATGCGATCATTGCTTGGGCGGCTTTACAATAAGCTTCCCACCAAAACACAATAGCAGGGAACACACATTTTATTGCTCAGCTTTTCAGTTTTTGGTAGACTGCATTGTCTCTGTATTGTAGACTAATTTATTTTGTTCAGATATTGGTTGTAGAACAGCTAGGACAATCAGTGAGCACTGTAATTGATTAAAAATGTACTCTATTCTATTCTATTCCTTAGTATTTATTACCCAGGCTTATGCAATGGACATGCGCTTTCTCTGGCCATACATGGCTAGAAGCATTTATAAATGTTGCATTATTTTGAAGTTACTGATATTTATAGCTGTTGCAATCAGACTACATCAGGGGGACAAATACATGGCGATAGTTCACAGTGAGAAGAAAGAATTGGTGCACATGGGAGCAATCACATGGGAGACAAAGTACATTCATAAGTGTTGATCTGTTTAAAGAACATAGAAAGCTGAATCTTAATTAGTTTCAATCTAAAAGTTAAATGAGGCTCCCAGGTATAGCTTTTCTAGTTTAAGTGTTGTCTGTATGAACTCCACAGTGGTGATGCTCCACTCACTCAGATGGTGGCTTGCTAATGCAGTTCTGTCCTGTCTGCAACCCTGTCATTTTTTTTAAACCAAAGTAAAAAAAATATATATATATCTACAAGCTTAGCTGCTTTGTACAACTGCCTGATAATTGTATATAGTACTATATTTACTTTGGTCTCTCATAATTATGTCCAAAACATGCCTACCCCAGAGAGGATGTTGTGCAGACTTGTGGTTAAGCATCTAAGCTGTTAACCAAAATATTGTAATTTAAACCCAAGAAGAGACAGTCCATTAACCACTTCCATTGTGTCCTTGAGCAAAGCATTTAACCCCAGGCTGCTCCAGGAGGACTGTCCCTGTAATAAGTGTACTGTAAATTGTCTTGGACAAAAGCAAAAGTTGAGTCCCTGACTCAAGTGTAAAGATCTCAGCGAATAAAAAATATGCACAACTCTTCCTCACTACTTGTCAATCTGACCATGTTAAAAACATCTGATCAAGTGACAGTGTTAAACACAGGTGTATATGGAGGACTAGGAGTGCCACTTATAAATGTGAATTAAATGCATCAATTAAAAAATATAAATAATAAATGTATTAATAAAGAAAAATTATAATAATATTATATATGTAATATAATAATTGTTGTTAAACAAAATTGTTAAATGTAACAATAAAGAATAAATTGAAGTCATTGCATTTTTTTTTATCCTTGTGCCATTTGGCATGATTGAAGTGATTTATTTATTTACATTTTTATTGAATAAAAGTTAATACAATTAAATTATAATTAAATAAATAAACACTCATAGTCCCTACCAGGTATACAATTCAATCTGTCTGGCTAACCATTTGGGATTGGATAACACCAGACATATTTTAATACCAGGTTGTAAACCTGTATTTGTTGTATTTGTTTGGATGAGGGAATATTCTTCAACTGAGAAATGAATAAAAGGGTGAATGAGAATATGAACAAGAATTGTCTTCCTCCTCGCTCGGGAAAACAGGAACCCCTGTGCAATTAAGTCGGCACAGATTGGCGGTGGTCTTTACGAGGCATCAGAAATCTCCAGCCAACTGCAATTTTCACCAGAGGTTTGGTACTCCCTTGATGGCTCCCAGAGTGGCTCTCATGGGAAAGCCCTACTATTCATTGTAATTAAGAAATATCTTCACTGCCGTCAGGAAAAGGCTCTATCGTTCATGCTTCAGTAGACTATACCTACTGTACTGTAATCCCAGCTAGAGCCTGATTTGCACAAGACAGCTGTCCAAAATAATGCTTTAGACACACTGCAGCTAAATACGATTGTGACTCCTCTTCTGAGTGCTTAATCCTGTTTTGTTTACACAGAGATTGGTTATACATGCAGTGAAAATCATGTGAAGCTCACATATCCAATATACTGTTATGCCGGGGACACACTTAACGACTAGCTGAAACATTCTAAGACTGAACTGAACACACTTACAGACTGTTTCCAATGACTGGAGCAGATTTTAAACACCGACTGTGAACACCGACTGAACGCAACTGTCTCTGACTCGGCGCGTTTGGGCATGATCAGTCGTAAGTATCAAATTACATTCATAATCGGCCTTAGTGTCCCCGGCTTAACTATACTAAATGAGGGCTAACAAAGATAACAACTATCATTTCGCTCCTAATTTCATGTTTTTGGTGAGAGAAAAATGTTTTTACCTTTTTTTTGTGAGATATAAACATGAAGTAACAATGACATAGTGTGTGATGTGGGTAGTCATGAAATCAGAGACTTGAATTTACTCTCCAAAAACTGAGGGTTGTGACAAAATGAATTGGGTAACCCATAAATTATGTTCCAGAGAGAGCATGTTTATTTAAAACAAAATGCACTTCTGTAAATGACAGTTTAGTAATAAGTGTTTGTAGTTGTTAAAATTTCTTTCGTTAAAAATATCTGACTTAAATGGATTAAATTCTTGTCTACACTGACTTTCGAAAGTTTGGGGTCGGTACTATGTTTTTTTTAATTTTTTTTTATAAAGAAGTCTCTTTTGTTCAAGGCTGCATTTATTTGATACAGTAAAAACAGTAATACTATTACACTTTAAAGTAACCATTTTTTTTTTATTATATTCTAGTATATTGTAATTTATTCATGTGATGGCAAAGCTGAATCTTCAGCATCATTACTCCAGTCTTCATTGTCATATGATTATTCTAAAATCATAATAATATGATGATTTGATGCTCAAGAAACTTTTCTTATTATTATTATCATTGTTAAAACCGTTTGTTTATTTGTTTTTTTAAACCATGATACCATGATTTTTTTCATGATTCTTTGAATAGAAAGACAATTTTAATTACAATTAAAACATTTTTTAAATGTCTTTACGTTTTACTTTTGATCAATTTAATGCATTCTTGTACAATACATGTATTATTTTTTCTTCTTCTTTTTTTTAAACTGACTTCAAAACACTGACCCCAAACTTTTGAATGGTGCTTTGTTTTTTTGCTCAGTCATTGCAATTTCAAGTGTGACTGCTGTATTTTTTAATGCACAAAACTTTGCATTTCTTACTGCTATGATTGTTCATTGCAACACATGCCATATATCTCCCCATACATGGATCAATCTAGAAAATGCATTAGTCAGCTAAGTGTGAAATGGTCCTGACATCATGATTCAGATATTTTGCTTTAAGTTGAGTTTTGATTAATATGCTCTATTCATCAGCAACACCACCGAGGGAGGAGGAACATACATCAAAAAGTGCTGCAAAGGCTTCTGCATCGACATACTCAAGAAAATTGCTCGGAATGTGAAGTTCACCTATGACCTTTATCTAGTGACCAACGGCAAGCACGGGAAGAAGATCAACAATGTGTGGAACGGCATGGTGGGAGAGGTGAGAAGATTTAAATAGCCAAATCTGCTTTTCCATTTACAGAGGTAAACAAAGGTTAGACTGAATAAAGTTTTGTTCACAGAAGCGGAGTGAGCTTCTCTCTCTCTTTCTCTCCACTGGAAGTAATCACTCAAAGCCTGATAGCAATCAAATGTGAAATTGGGGAAAGGAGCTAGATATTTGTTCAATTTGGATCCAGAGGGAGTGAAATGCTGTTGAAACTCAAGTTTCATTTGGTTGAAAAATAAATTGAAATATCCCAGGTGTTCTGTATATAAACTTAGCAGATTTTGTCTAAACCTTTGTGTTGTCTTGTCTTCTGCCACAGGTGTTGACCAAAAAAGCAGTCATGGCCGTGGGCTCCCTGACAATCAATGAGGAGCGCTCAGAGGTCATCGATTTCTCCGTCCCCTTCGTGGAAACGGGGATTAGTGTGATGGTATCCCGTAGCAACGGAACTGTCTCTCCATCAGCGTTTTTAGGTAACTATCTGCAGGGCACAGCAGCCGTTTTCTTGATGATCGTGAGAGGTGCATCTTATTTCCACTTGTCAAAATATTGAGGTCTTCTCACCAATCAAAGCACAGATCCAACAGGCCAATAGAGTCTCTCACAAATCTGCTGAAGTGGACCGCTTTTAGATTCATAGCACCCTGAGTGCTTCTTTATGCTTAATGGGACTAGATCAGCAAGCCATTATTTAATTAGCATAAGGCCAATAATTATAGGGTCTGAGAAACCTCCCCAATGGACACTTGCCAGTTTTCCATTTACTTCCCATGGTAAAGCTCTTTAATCTCTTCAGCTTGTCTATAGTCACATACCATGCAAAATGTCTGCATGATAGTTGCTGATTGTGTCGTTTTTTTCCCCTGATCTACCTGTCTCTTGCTCCTTCTCCTCCCTCGCTGCAGAGCCCTTCAGTGCGTCTGTGTGGGTGATGATGTTTGTGATGCTGCTGCTGGTGACTGCAATGGCTGTCTTCATGTTTGAGTACATCAGCCCCCTGGGCTTCAACAGAAACCTCGCTCAGGGCAAAGGTACGTAACTAGCACCCTCAGCTACTCCCTCCCCCTGCGGTTCCCCTGTAATGCAGTTGGTCTTTCAGTTTTAGGTACACTCGTAAACCCTTGCCCTGCACTGATAGTGCCTGTCTCATAATCTGTACCACAACCCCTCGGTTCTTTTTTGCAAAATATAAAGGCTTAATTTATACTTCATTTCACTGTTTTCAGTGCTGAGTGGTTTCAGGCTCCGAGTTAGTTCAAGAAAGTTCAATTCATTTTCATTTGATTCAAGTGGATCAGATTTAATTCATGTAGTCTCATTTGGAGTGCTTTTGTCATGTGGCACTAAAAAGCATTTCTTCTCTGGTTTGATTACTAATTTAAAGCTTAGATTTGTTAGTTTTCAAAAGGGAAACACGTCAAAGAAATCTTAAGATGAATCAGCTGACTAGTTCTACACCCACCTTACAAATGATCCGTTTCCAGCTTCACTTCTGTGTATTTACCCCAATGTTCCACTGTTAACTCATGCATGCAGTCCTGCTTATATGAAAACAATGAACTATTCAAGAATATAATGATTAACAGCTGAGCAGTAGGGTGCTCTACATTGTCATTAATATGTGCAAGAAGTCTAATGATCATGGAGAGGGGAAAATATATTATTTCCAAAATTAAAGCACTGAAAAAGGCACATTGCAACATATTTGTTACAAATGAAGGATGCTAATGAAAACATGTCTTCCGCAGACCCCCACGGACCGTCTTTCACCATGGGAAAAGCAGTGTGGCTGTTGTGGGGCCTGGTATTTAACAACTCTGTGCCGGTGCAAAACCCCAAAGGCACCACCAGTAAATTCATAGTGTCCGTCTGGGCCTTCTTTGCTGTCATCTTCCTGGCCAGCTACACTGCTAACCTGGCTGCCTTCATGATCCAGGAGGAATTTGTGGACCAAGTGACAGGTCTAAGCGACAACAAGGTAAAATAATTTATTTATCCATACCACCATTCAAAAGGAGTCAGTAAGATTTTTTTTTAAAGAAATTAAAACTTAATTTATCAAAAGTGACAGTAAAGCCTTTTGCAAAAATTTCTATTTGAAATAAATGCTGTTGTTTCTACTTTAATATTGAAGAAAATGTATCACGGTTTCCACAAAAAAAAAAAAAATTAAGCAGCACAACTGTTTTTACCATTGATAATAATAATAAATGTTGATAATTGATCATAATAATAAATGTCACAATATTAGAATAATTTCTGAAGGATCATGTGACATGACTGGGTTAATGATATATATATATATCCCCCCAAATAACCATTTAATATTATTCACATTCGTAATGCCTTTTTAAGTTATGTAAAGATATTCATTTGATAGGTCTTGTGGCAAGTGTGTGTGTCTCCCAAAGATCTAATGAAAGCTATGCCACTGATGGCAGCACAGTCAGTGGTTTCGATCCTGTAATAGTGCAACAAAGTACTTTGACCTTTGGTAAGACATTGCAGTCTCTGCTGGGTATTTACTGCAGTCTAGAGCGTTTACTTTGCAGACTTGAAGTTATGTTGACCGCTGGATGTTTTGTTCATAAGGCTTGTATCCAAGACTAACGAATGTCTCTCCTTTACATGAAAACAAAAACTTCAGAACTGATTAGTATCAGAGCAGAGAATCTTTCATGCTGCTGCTGTGAGTGTTGAATTACAATGAGGTTGAACATTCTTTAAAATAATTTGGATGCTTGAAAGTTTTTAAAAGGACATTACATTGGACAATTAGTATGTGGAAGGGAAAAAAACGGAACAAAAAGGATGACCACTTGCCCAGAGCCATTAATAGTATTTTAACATAATATAATATGTTCAGGTATTACAGCTAATTATAAGCATATTGAACTAGTTCAATTTATTTTCTGCCACATAAAAATATATTGGATCATTTAAGAAGAGTTTTTATTTTTTTATTTTTTATTTTTTTATTTTTTTTATCTGTGTGGTGGTGGTGGTGGAGCTAGTGAAAAATCTGGCAAAACAAGTATAAATCTAAAATATATTATCTGAAAATAAAACAAAGCCCAAAGCTCTTTGACATAGATGGTGCACTCTCTTATGTAGTAGTGAGCTCGGTTAAAGTAGAATTGTCTTGTTCAGCTGTCATGAGACTTTTAGTGGTTGTTTTTAGGTAGGTGTTTTACTGCAAGCTCAGCATTTGTGAATGGTGTTGAGTGTTGTGATGCAAAATTTAATCTACAGACCACAAGAGCATTATTCTTTTGTATGAGTGTATATTTTTCCTGATTCCCAAATACAGATATTTTTGTCCATTCAGAAAACGTGTTATTTAAGTGTTGCCATGGCTGCCCAGTGAAAATAAATAACCATATTGAGTCAAGTGGGAGAGCAGCAGGTGCAGACTGGCTCGAGAAGAGCTCCTCACCTACTTGTTCCAGCCAAAAAGGGCATTTATTTGGGTTGTAATAGAGAATTAATGGTACAATAAGACAGGCAATGTCAGTTCTCGAAAAAGTAGGTCAAGAGGAGAGGTGAAGCCATGATTGGGCGTGCAGGAAGAATACATGAAGAGTCACCCATGGCACAGTTTGCTCATGAAGACACATTAAAGTGGCATAACTCTGGTCAAATGGTCAACAAACAAACAAACACATTCAAACACTACTGTATATTATGGCTTCTGTATGTAGGTTTTAAAAGTACTATAGAATGAAAAGTCCTTTGTGAACTTTAAAAGATTTGGCTTGTAAAAACATTTTTTGTTCTTCTTGGAAGCAGTATTCTTTGGAGTGTAAGTGATAAAACTCAATGTTTTGTAAACATAAAATAAAAGCATTTTATTTCCTGTTGTTTTTTTTAATCTATTGTTTATTTTGTTTTTTAACTTGTAGTTTCAGAGCCCCTACTCCTACTCCCCTCCTTTCCGCTTTGGAACGGTCCCAAATGGCAGTACAGAGAGAAACATCCGAAAGAATTACCCCGACATGCACCAGTACATGGTGAAGTACCATCAGACCGGGGTGAATGATGCGCTAGTCAGCTTGAAGACGGGGTATGTATATTACACCCTCACTGTTTGTCTTGTCAGTCTGATCAGAATGGTTGAAGAAGTGAGTGAGTCATTGTCTTAAATGCTGACCGTGCTTCCTTAAACTGGAAGGGTTATTATTAATGGGATTAGTTTGCCCCAAAATTAAGATTTTGTCATTATGACTTTTTTCTTCTTCAGTGGAACACAAAAGGTACATTTTCCTGGCCACTATCAAGGCTGTCGAGTTACAAAATGTCTTTAAAACACATACAATAGCTTTGTGTGAGGAACACAAATTATTTTAGCGTTATAGTGGTCAGTAGTGCTGTCTTTAGAGACAGGATTTTTAGCGGTTATTTTAGCGTTACTTATATTTGGTATTTATAAATATTTTGTATTAGCTTTTATTTTTATATATTAATTTCTATTATCATAGGTGCATGTCCACTGTGAGGGACATAATCAAAAAAAAAAAAAATCCAGAAATCACAATGTATGATTTTTTAACTATTTATTTGTAAGATACAGCTGCAAAAAAGTATTTGAACACCTGAGAAAATCAATGTTAATATTTGGTACAGTAGCCTTTGTTTGCAATTACAGAGGTCAAACGTTTCCTGTAGTTTTTCACCAGGTTTGCACACACTGCAGGAGTGATTTTGGCCCACTCCTCCACACAGATCTTCTCTAGATCAGTCAGATTTCTGGGCTGTCGCTGAGAAACACGGAGTTTGAGCTCCCTCCAAAGATTCTCTATTGGGTTTAGGTCTGGAGACTGGATAGGCCACGCCAGAACCTTGATATGCTTCTTACAGAGCCACTCCTTGGTTATCCTGGCTGTGTGCTTCGGGTTATTGTCATGTTGGAAGACCCAGCCTCGACCCATCTTCAATGCTCTAACTGAGGGAAGGAGGTTGTTCCCCAAAATCTCGCAATACATGGCCCCGGTCATCCTCTCCTTAATACAGTGCAGTCGCCCTGTCCCATGTGCAGAAAAACACCCCCAAAGCATGATGCTACCACCCCCATGCCTCACAGTAGGGATGGTGTTCTTGGGATGGTACTCATCATTCTTCTTCCTCCAAACACGGTTAGTGGAATTATGACCAAAAAGTTCTATTTTGGTCTCATCTGACCACATGACTTTCTCCCATGACTCCTCTGGATCATCCAAATTGTCATTGGCAAACTTAAGACGGGCCTTGACATGTGCTGGTTTAAGCAGGGGAACCTTCCGTGCCATGCATGATTTCAGTCATCACTGGAGCCCCAGTCCGAGGGAGATTGACAGTCATGTTTAGCTTCTTCCATTTTCTAATGATTGCTCCAATAGTGGACCTTTTTTCACCAAGCTGCTTGGCAATTTCCCCGTAGCCCTTTCCAGCCTTGTGGAGGTGTACAATTTTGTCTCTAATGTCTTTGGACAGCTCTTTGGTCTTGGTCATGTTAGTAGTTGGATTCTTACTGATTGTATGGGGTGGACAGGGGTCTTTATGCAGCTAAAGACCTCAAACAGGTGCATCTAATTTAGGATAATAAATGGAGTGGAGGTGGACACTTTAAAGGCAGACTAACAGCTATTTGAGGGTCAGAATTCTAGCTGATAGACAGGTGTTCAAATACTTATTTGCAGCTGTATCTTACAAATAAATAGTTAAAAAATCATACATTGTGATTTCTGGATTTTTTTATTTAGATTATGTCTCTCACAGTGGACATGCACCTACAATGACAATTTCAGACCCCTCCATGATTTCTAAGTGGGAGAACTTGCAAAATAGCAGGGTGGTCAAATAGTTATTTTCTTCACTATATATATATATATTTGGGGTGGAGCCGAACCCGAATATGGTATTCGGAAAGGCACAACTAACGTTTTTTTTACGAATACTTATGTTGAACAAATACTTAAAAAAATATTTGTATTCGGGAACAAAAAAAAAATTATATAAAAAAGCTGTGTTTCCTCATGAGACCGCAGTGCATGCCCGGATGAGTGAGTTCACACCAGACGCGAATAGAGCGCATAGACTGTGATAGAGCAAATGGCGCGAGTGATTTCAGGTCAATGCAAAGACGCGTTACACGCGTGACGTTCAGGAAGAGGTGACTGACACAGGCTGCTCCACACACCAACAGAGAGGGCTCGGCTGAGCGAAAAAAACACTTAACTGCATCACTATTTTTGTTGAATAGATTTTTGTAACTTTATAACTTTCGGGAAGCGGAGTTTGATCGGGAGATTATTCCATTACGCGGCATTATTGACATCTCTGCAGTCGGGTGCTCTCATGTTCGCTCTGTTTACGTATCGTTAGCTCGGTAATTTAGACAATAGGCTGTTGACAGAGTAACGTTAACGTTCGGTTAAGGGTCTGTTCACATATCGCGTCTTTTGCGCGCTCAAGTTCATTATTTCAAATGTAAGCGCGCGGTATGCACGCTCATAATGGAAGCGACGCGCTCGTTTTTTCCAAGCACGTCCACGCCGCATCGAGATAAAAACATCTCAACTTTTCAGAATGCCGCAAGCGCACCGTAGGTCACGTGACAAGAACCAACGGAGAGCGCAGCTGATGGTTGCTTAGCAACGACAGACGCCGGAGCGCAAACGCCCTAGCGCTTTGGAAAAAGGAGAATGCGGCGTGCCTAGCGTTTTCTACGCGTTTTTAGGCGCTATATGTGCATGGCGCCTAAAAAGGTTAAAAACTTTTTTTTATTAGTTGTTGGTTTAACCATGGATTACATGTTCATTGCTGTATTTATGAAAAACAGCAACCAATATTGCATAGACAGAATTATTATAATGGATATAATTAAAGAATACTCACACTATAACGTAAATTAGAAGTGTAACACACAAAGAAATTGATTTTTATGCCTATTTTGAATTTTACTCGAATACAAATACAAATACTTTTCCCCCCTCAACAAATACAAATACAGCTACAAATACCGGCTGCTTTGCACACCCCTAATATTTATATATATATATATATATATATATATATCAGTATTATAAACTCATATTCAAATTATAAACCTCTCCCCATCATGGCCACAGATGAATTAAAGCAGCATATTGTGTCAGAGAACAAAAGAAACATTAACAAAAGAGCAAAAATTAACAAAATTAACTCTTCTGTTTAAAGCTGCAGTCCGTAGCTTTTACTCTTTTACACCATCTCTAATCGAAATCTGCAATTGCAGTTATTCGCGGAATTATCAACTTTATGTGGGTTGTGCCTCGGCATGGCACAGCGCGGATGAACACGATATTTTGAGGAGAATGTGCTGTCAGTCACCGAGCCGGTGTGGATACTGGTGAATCTCCAGTTGTCACTGGTGATTGTCGTTTGAACCTTTCTGGATCCGCCATCAAATTGAAAAGTTCAATTATATCAAGTGCTGTGAGAAAAGGCTATAAATCTCCACCTCCAACATCCTCACACGCAACATAGTGCCTACTAGCCGAGACTCCTTTATGATGCAAATACATGCTTGAATTTCCTGCAGAAATCCACCAGTACCACTGAAATTAAAAACATTATTACAAGCTTACCGTTTTGAATCGAGCTATGGCAAGCAGATAGTTTTGAACACTGGCTAGTTATGTACTTGCTCAAAAAAAATTTGGGATAATGTTTAACTAAAAAAAGTTACGGACTGCAGCTTTAATGAAAATGATAAAACAAAATCAGTGATGATCGCATGGCCCTAGTTAATTTTCTGACAATTTTACTGGTTACTAAGACAATTCAGTTTAATGTAATTCATGAATTACAAGCAATACTGCCTTCTGAATATTAGGGGTACAGTGAAAGAGAAGAGCAGTAGATCAGCTGCAAGGGATATTAAACAGCTTTCATTACCTCTCTAAATGGCAGCAAAACTGTGCTGTTGTACAGGCTTATTTGTGGATGGGTACAGCAAATGCACAATAACAAATTGCCTTGCAGTATATTAATAAATTGTCGATGATTTTCTTTGGTTGTACACTGCATCATTTCTTGCAGCTCAGCATATCACTATGCATACTGTAGATCCAGCCAGCACCGTTACAAAAGAATCACTGAGCAAATCTACTGGATGTCAGCGTGATCCCTGAGTTACATTTGACATTCTTGAAATGTCAGACAACCAGACTAATGAGTCTTAGACAAAGGCTTTTCCAACAGAGAGATCGAGTTTGACAAGCAGCCCACCATGGCTCCAAATGTCAGTTTGTAGGTGGGGTCGAAAGTCGGGTGCACAAAGTGTGAGTTTTTTCAAATTTTTGCTGTTTGAGACAAATTTCGTAGGAGATTTCTGTCATGAGCTGATCATATGGCTTTGAATGAAGAAGCTCAAACTTCCTTGTTTAGAACTAAGGTTTTATTTATCTATTATTTATCTATTTTTGTATGTTTCTTTTGTGCTTTGACTGTGACGTTCAGTTGAGTTTTTAATAATAAATTATAATACAGTCTGATCCCAGTGTTATTATTGTTAATAAAAAAAAAATCGGCCATTCAGCAGGGTGGTTCAACGTTGTGTCTCTGTTCCCTCCATCAGGAAGATGTTCCATATATGTTAGTCACATTCAATGTTTTGTCAAAGACTGACAAATGGGGCCCCTATGGAAAGGGCCACAGCCACTGAACTGTGCTATGAGTGTTGGAGACACAGATGCTGGCAAGCTGTTCTCATACAACTGCTATCATAAAGTCATAACTTAACCAGTCCCCCACGTAAGCCCAAATAATAATAGGCCTCTATGCCAACAGAATGGAAGGGATGGGAGGCTTACCATGGAGACGATCATAGCTGTTGTTGCTTTAGTATGTTTACTCTACGGGAAGAGTGCGTCGGTTCTCTATTCCTATTTTTTTTTTCAGCCATGACCTGTTTTGTTAACGCTGGGGAAGCGTACTTAGTCCAATGTAGAGGGACACTACGGAGGCCACATCCTACCTCTAGGGAGAAGCATGTGGAAATACACGGATGGACTGACCCGTGGGGCAGTGCTACATATGGAAAGATCTTCTCTGCGATATGTCCTACCTAGACAGGGATGGAACTACTACATACGCAGAGACGGGGCAGAGTATAAACTGCCCAGGGAAAGACACAGGTTTACAGACAGGGAAACCGTACCATGGATGAATACACATATGGGATTACCAAGGGAGAATCACAACATATGGGGCATCTAGCCCAGTATAAAGGCTGACAGGCCAGATGCCTCGGCCATGTCAGACTGCCGAAGGAAACTCAATCCAGGGCTTGCCGAGTTGGGAACTCACCTGAAGAGCAAATAATGTGCTCGTATCGCACCTTAGAGCAAATGAGATACCGAGCTAGCCTTCTTGCACATTACTTGTTTGTACCCAACACATGGGCAGAACCCTGCTCCACCCGGAGATTGTAGAATCTAGCAAAGGTATTAGTTGTCGTCCAGCCCACAGCTCTGCAGATGCCTGCCGAAACGCCTTGCGCCAACACGCAGGAGGAGGCAGCATGAGTGGAGTGAGCACCCACTCCCTTCTCTCTCTTGATGGAAGGGAGCGTGGTCAGTAGTGCTGTCTTTAGAGACAGGATTTTAAGCTCGACTGACACCAGCAGCTCAAAGGGACCAGAAAGGATCACATAGAGTTCCCAGGAGGCGATGAGGCATAGCCTGGGAGGATTTACCTCTAAGGAACCTAATGGTCATGTTTACTTTCCCAGTGACCTACCATCAACTGCAATGTGATGTGCCGCGAGAGCTAATCGGGCATGTCCAGAGGTAAAGGGTTTAGTTGCGGCCTGAGGGACGTCTCCGGTCGTGCCGGAACAGGTGTAGAAGCCGCAAGGGGACGCCCTCGTGACGAGCAGACTGGGAACCAGCCTGGTATCATGCCAGGGGCAGGATGTGCTGAATGGCCTCAGTCTGCTTTTGGACAAAGTCCTCGACAGTGTCCGTGCCCAGTTCCTGCATAAACCCTGGCTTAGATCTACCCTTGTGCAGTTCTTTGAGTGGTTTGCCCTGATGGGCTTGCAGGATGGCCAGCGCATGCAGGGCGAAGGCAGCCTGTCCAGCGGCACTGTAAGCCTTTGCAGCCAGGACTGCTGTCGTCTTACAGGCCTTACCACTTTGTGGGCACAAGTACACCGCAATTGCACGTTACACCTGGGGAATCTTTACGTAACTCTTGCCGGCCCCATTAACAAGGGTAGTGAGAGTGGAGGAGGCTGTGAAGCTGCCTCGTGCAGTAAAAGGTGCCTTCCACGACTTTTGTAGCTCTTCATGCACTTCTGGGGCGGAAAGCGGCTGTGAACTGCATGCCGCACCAAGGAAACAATAGTCCAACCGTGAGCGTTCAGGACAAGGTGGAGGGTTCCACTCAAGTCTGATGTCCGAATCAGTGTGAGCAATCTGTGAGAGCATGAACCATGCAGTGAGAGCATGAACCATCTCAGCATGCTTGTGACCAAGACATGTGAGACAGTGATCGTGGACGTCATATGAGGACAGGAAACAACTGCATCCAGAAACAAATGGAAAGCTCTTTTAGGGAAATCTGCTCTTTTGCACTGAAGCGCCCAGGGGAGAATAGCTGTACTTAACTGTGCAAATTCTCTTTTTTGAATGGTGAAACACTGCTGAATGCACCCTTTCACCGGCGATAGAGACCTATTCTAGAATGCAAGCTCTTTTAGATCGGGAAAATGCTCTTTGTGAGGCAGTTGGAAGAGAGTGATCACTGTGCGCAACCACTCGGCTCCGAAACAAAAATCTGAATGAGTGGATACGTGCCGCAATCTTATATAACCTTATGTACGGGGTAGTGTTTTGGTATGCAAATTCCACTCGCCAATTCCATTGGCCATTTTTTCTACAACTCAGAGGTGATTGGATCTCCCATGTGAGACCGCATTTGTCTTTGACATAATGTTGAACATGACTGACAGATAGGGAACTTCTATTCTTCATCTCCCTTTCTCTATTTGTGTGTGCTGTTTTAAAAAAAAAAATGTATGCCAAAAGACCCCCATATATGATTACACAATTCCTAAAAAGGCAGTTAAGTATTCTGTGAGAAAAAATTTGCAACATTAAAAAGATAGCATGTTGCTTCCAAAACAAAATAATTGGCTTTTGTTTGTCTTTGTACTACAGCCAGAGGGAAAAAAAGAAAAGAAAAAAAGATCTGAACTAAAATATTTATATATACAGTTAATATATAATAAGTTAATACACATCTTTTTCTACCCAGTGTGAGACTGTTATATTTTCAATTCAAATTTACTGCACATTTCACAACAAATATTATTCCAAAAGAGCATTACAGAGAATTGTTCCTCACAAGCCCCAGTGAACAAGCAACAATGGCAAGGCAGAAGATGCAGGCTTATATAAACAAACAGTTTTGGAATGTATGCAGCCTTGTTTTTATTTATTACTGTTGAAATGAATTTCGTATTTTTTTTTCTCTCAAAATTTCTTCTCCTTACAGACACCAGTTTGACAACCCCTGCCATAAAATAAAATAAATAAATTAAGCAAAAGTCAATCAAATAGCTTTTATTGCTCTGTTTCTCTCCATTGCTTGTGATGTGATTGCACCCAGTTCTTGTCTCTCACCTTAAACTCGTGACTCTGTGTCTACATCATAACAAGTTAAAATGTGTTATGATTCATGACAGGGGTGTTAAGGCATGAGAATGACTCAGAACATTTAACCTCTCTATTTGCCATCTGAATAGTGTCTGTGCTCTTTCCTTTCACCAGCAAACTTGATGCCTTCATATATGACGCAGCTGTGCTGAACTACATGGCCGGTAGGGATGAGGGTTGTAAACTAGTGACCATTGGCAGTGGCTACATCTTTGCTACCACTGGCTATGGCATTGCCCTGCAGAAAGGGTCGCTTTGGAAGCGCCCGGTGGATCTGGCCATTCTCGCTATTATTGGAGATGGTAAGTGCACGCATGCCTGGCAGCAGTCCAGAATTCTGTGCTTGTTAGAATGGGCAGCTTGAAAGCCCTATAAACCCACTGAGTTCACTATTGACCTTTCCATGGAATCCCAAACATAAAACTGTAAGGATGTAAAAAAATTTCTCTCAAAATTTCTTCTCCTTACAGACACCAGTTTGACAACCCCTGCCATAAAATAAAATAAATTAATTAAGCAAAAGAATTAGGAGTGATTCTACCTAAAAAGGAGTGATTCACTACCTGTATATGTCGTGAATCACTCCTTTTTAGGTTATGTGGAGGTCCACACATGCACTATGAGCGGCCATACAGTAATAATTTGTAAAATAATTAAATAATATTTAAATTCTAAAGAATTATTATAATTCAGTGGATATAAAAAAAACTATTATTTTTAATTATTACATTTAACAATTTAAACTTATTTATTAAATAATACATTCTGTTCATTCTAAATTAATTTGTGGGTTCATTGTGTAGCTATATTTATGAAGTTTCTGTTCTAGTTGCAAAAACTATTGATTTCGATCATAAAAAGCTTTTACCCCCGAGAAAACATTGGGACATTTTATGTCAACTAGTCATGTTCTTGTGCGTGGTTTTATAACATTTTGGTGTGGTGCTGTCTCTACCTGCATGTTGAAAATGTATCTATTCCTCATTTGTAAGTCACTTTGGATAAAAACGTCTGCTAAATTAATAAATGTAAATGTAAATGTCTGCCCTAAAGAGTTTTTATGCAGTGTAGTAAAGCCAGAATTAGAATGTGTTGTTTTCATGCTGCAATGCCCATCTGTTACATTATTTAGCCTTCTTTTAGTTCAGATTTCTTCCTTCATAGACATCTGCAGTATTTCTCTCTATTCATACTACATGTTTCGCAGTAGTGCTATATGGAGAGCATGACAAATGACATAATTATCCACCTGGCAGATGCACCTTGTAGAGAAAGAGAAAAAAGTGTCAGATGGTGCTAACATATGGCTGAAGCTTGAGTGTATAATTGTATTGATCCTCACTTTGACATGTTATTGCATGGGGAGTTTTGGAAAAGGAGTATATGTCTGTGAACGTGTGGCCCACTGAAGTGTACATGAATGGGAGACAAGAGCTGATTGATGACGTGGGCTTGGGCATGTGCATATCTCCACAGGTGAGATGGAGGAGTTGGAGGCTCAGTGGCTGACTGGGATCTGCCACAATGAGAAGAACGAGGTGATGAGCAGCCAGCTGGATGTGGACAACATGGCTGGAGTGTTTTACATGCTGGCAACTGCAATGGGTCTCAGCCTCATTACCTTTGTCTGGGAACACCTGTTCTACTGGAGACTCAGATACTGCTTTACTGGCGTCTGCTCAGGCACACCCGGCCTGCTCTTCTCCATCAGCAGGGTAAGGTTTCTATTCTCTCTTTGAGGTCAATAAAAAAATCACGGTAACACTTTATTTTGATGGTCCCTTTTGTATGTGCTATTGACTATAAGTAACTTTGCAACTATATGTCAACTAATTCTCATTGGAGTATTAGTAGACTGTCTGCTTAATATCTGCATATACTTTATTGTGATGGTCCTCCAACAGACACTCTATCAGTAATTTTGCAACTACATGTCAACTTAATCTAACCCTAACCCTACCAGTCTATTAATACTCAACTAACACTCTAATGAGAGTTAGTAGACATGTTGGAGCAACGTTACTTATAGTCAACAGGATGTGTTAAAGGGACCATCAAAATAAAGTGAAACCAAAATCGTAATGTTATCTTGAATAAGACATTATATTTAATAAAATATAATAATAATGAGAATAATAATAATTATTAATAATAGTAAATAAATTATTCTAATTAATATTATTGATGGGCAGAGTCATACTTGTACAGTATATTTTAGCTTTACCTAGTAAATTTTAATGTGGGAGGGACAATAAAAAACCTTGTCACAAATTAATTTGAGATCAAGCAGTAATTACTGCAGTAGAGCCCCAAGGGGCTGTGAACCAGCTGCTGAAGACCCTTGTTTGGGTGTTGTATTGGATCACCCTCACAGTTATTGATTTTAATATCATGCCACAGAAGATGTCCTCTGCCTGAGGTTTCCTGTCTTGACAGTAGAGACAGCCAATGGACAGCCAATATCACTCAACCTAATTCGTGACTGTGTCAGCAATAATCCAGTTGGCATTTGAGCTCAGTATTTACCCTGACATGGCCAGTGTTTGAAAGAAAAAGTTTGTCAGAAATTTTTATTTTCGACCACTATGGCCACAGAGCTTAAAATGACAACGCAGCTGTCTGTTTTGACAGCTTGATTTTTTAGCACCGCCAAAAGTTTAGAATGTCTTTGTTTAGTTTAGATCCCTGATGGGTTTGTGTACATGCTGTCAGTGTGAGAATATGGTGCCTCTGATTAACATCTTTAAGGTAATGAAATGTTGGTGTTGATGAACCCAAGCATAACTGATAGAATGTTTACTGTTGAAAAGAGATTCATAGAGCTAGTGAGAGGACATGATGATTTTTCAAAATAAACCCACTAGCAATTCGTTTTAAAATTTGAAGGCATCTTTGTCACCGCCTTAATCTATGCCCTAAATAAAAACATCATAGTGCTCTTCAATCTCACTGATGGGAACATTTGCAAGTCTCTGCAGTAAAATCAGATATTGGGGTATTGTAATACTGTAAGAAGAACTGAAAGTCATATTATTCACAGACACTAGGGTCAGTGCATGAATGTTGAGCTTTATTCACTTTTTTTTCCACAGGGTATATGGAGTTGCATTCATGGTGTCCATATCGACATGAAGAAAAAGTCATCTGACCTGGACTTCAGTCCACAGTCCAACATGCTTAAGCTTATCAAGTCAGCCAAGCAGATGACTAATATGACCAATCTCAGCGGCTCCAGGATCAACTCTCCTAAACGCGGCAGTGAGTTCATGCATTCGGCAAGCCCCATGATCATGGATATGATGGCAGAGAAAGGGAACTTCATCTACACTGACAATCGCAGCTATGCCCAAAAGGATATATACGGGGACTCCAGTGACTTACAGGCATATCTGTCCAACCGCCATAAGGACCATCTGAACAACTACATCTTCCAGGGTCAGCATCCCCTCACCCTCAATGAATCAAACCCTAATACTGTAGAGGTGGCCGTGAGCGCAGATACAGCCCAGACCACTGCAAAACCCAGAGCTCTGTGGAAGAAATCTGTGGATACTTTGCGTCAAACACAGGGGCCTGATACCCTAGACCCCCGTTTGTCCATGAAGAGTCAGAGGTACCTGCCAGAGGATGCTGCACACTCGGATATCTCTGACTGCTCAAGCAGGGCCACCTCCTACAAGGATCCAGATAATAACAAGCACCTAAAGCCCAAGGATAACTTAAAAAAAAGATCGATGACGTCAAAATACCCTAGGGATTGCAGCGAAGTAGAGCTGTCCTACTTAAAAAATAAGCAGGGCGGAGCGGGCCGGGAGAAAATCTACACCATAGACTCTGACCGGGAGCTGAGTCTGCACTCAGAGCCACAACACTACAGGGAAGGCAGAGCCTTTACAACCGACGATTTGGATTTTGGTGAAATTTACTCAGACCACAACGACAATTACAGGAAATGTGACCAGCCCATCATCCATCTCAACAGCAGCCCCCTGCATCAAGGTGAATCTGACCTTCTGCCTGACAACGCCTACAACAAACACTATAGCTTAAAGGAGAAGAACCTCAGTCCGCACGAAACCAACGACCGGTTTAAACAGACTCATTGTCGGAGCTGTCTTTCCAAGGTACCCAACTACAGCACGGGGCCGTATGCTGCCGCACGCTCGCCATATAACCGGTGTGAGGCATGCATCCACATGGGCAACCTGTACGACATCAGTGAGGACCAGATGCTGCAGGAGGCCATGATCAGCCCTAGCATGCACCAGGATGACATGTTTAGCCACTACTGGCCTCAAACGGATGGGCCACACGTACAGAGGAGGAACAGACTGAGGCTTAGCCGTCAGCACTCCTTTGACAATATCATGCTCGAGAAGCCCAAAGAGATTGACCTGAACCGGCCGGCGCGGAGCGTCAGCCTGAAAGAGAAGGACCGCTTCCTGGAGGACAGCCCTTATGCAAACATGTTTAACATCAAGGCTGAAAAACTGTTTGGCAGTAGGTCCATGCTCTTTAACCGAAGCCTGGAGGAAAGCAAGCGTAGTAAGTCACTTTACCCCGATCACCCCTCGGACAACCCTTTCATGCAATCTATACGGGACGACACTCGCCTGGTCCACGGCAGGAGCTCCTCAGATATTTACAAACAGTTGGCTCCCATTAAAAACAGGAACGAGAACAATCTGAGGTCCTCCGTGAAGTCCACCACTTCATTCTGTTCCAGGGATGGTCAAATACCCAATGACATGTACATTTCAGAGCATGTAATGCCTTATGTAGCCAACAAGACTAGTGCATACTCAGCTCCCCGGGTTCTCAACTCTTCGCAGTTTAGCAATAGACGAGTGTATAAGAAAATACCTAGTCTCGAGTCAGATGTTTAATGCTTTTTTGTGAAGTTGAACTATTTACTCACTTAGAATGCCACATTCACCTACATCTATAAATTACCCGAGATATCGCTCTTCTTATACGAGCGCTTTCCAAAGGTTTTCAGCATTTTAAGATGCCTTCTGGGCGTAAGCCAATAAAATGTGGTCCAGCATGGAAGTTGTTAATTATCCCCCACACTTGGCCTAGTGCTAGTGTGTACTCAAAACGCTGAGTGCTAGGACAGATGTACTGCTTTGAAGTCCGACCCGAAGCCATGGTGGACCGAAACAGATCCTAGGGTGGGGTTTCAGGTATTTGGCCCCTCATTGCATGTGACAAGAGCGTACCTGTATCAGACAGACTGTCGCTGGAATAGTTCCTGAACTTAAGGCAAGCAAGGGTATTTCATTCATTCATTTGCACTCAGCAATTGCATTTTTGCTTTTATTACTATAAACTTGGGATTTTTGGCATTCTAATCCCTATTTAGAATTTAGACTCTTCTCTATCTTATTTGGTAGCACAATAATCATTAGTTAACCGCCCACCTCTGCTTTATAAACAGAACTTCTATATTACTGTCAGGAGTAGATTTATTTTGCATGTGTGTTTCTTTTCTTGTCTTATTTGTTTTGAAGATATACTTACATTAAGGTGATTTCATTTGACATCTGAGGTGGTCATCTGTGCAATGAAAACTTGACCTGTATGTAGGTTGTTCGACTAGGAATATTGTGTTGATCCTCCATTTCAAGATTTTGGGGAAGTTTTTGCGATGGGAGTTTGTCGTGCATTTATTTCGTTCAATACCTCCATCCTGTCACTGTACACTGTGAAACCGAATCAGAGCATCACCTCTCGAAGACTGTTGTTTACTGTAGCTCAGCGGAGCCTTGCCTCGCTGTCGCAATCCACTCATTTAATGTAACGAAGGCCATGTGTGAAGCTTGAAGTCTGAACTAGAGCATTGGTTTTCTGTTGCAGTCCGTAACACGATCAACACGCTATTCACATTGAGGACTACCACGCAAGATCTTTGTTCTGCAGACCTATTACTAAACTTTATACTGTACGCACACACTCAATGAACTCCATGCAATGTGAATCAGAACACATAGCCAAATCGTGTATTAGATAAAATACCTCAGGATGGTTCTGTGTCATTTTGTGTAAGGTTTTCTCTGCACCACCGAAAGGTACATTCACGCATGTTTTCCTCAACTCTGCTATGGTTGTCCAAGGACTTCTATTGCAGTTGTGTTTATGTGAACAATAGAGAGGGGTTCTTTCAGCCATCTTTGAAAATTTTTTATGTTTACGGTTTCAACGTTTGTTGGAAAACAGGATGTTTATCGACATAACCGCGTTATATGACTGCTGTAGCAGCTTCCACTCTCATATCAGATTTGCTTTCTTTGAACTTCCCCAATAATGTGACATTATTCACTGTACACTTATCTTGAATATGTCATCACTGTCAAAATCATGAACATATTCAACATATGAAGTGCTGCTTTAAGAAGCTAATGTGCGTATGCACATGTAAAATATCAAGGTCTTGTAATCATATATGCCATACATAGTTTTTACTCTTTGCAACTTGTTTTTCAGTTATTTTTCACCCTTGTAATAACCCCAGTCTTTAAGGAAAATGTATTTTGATTACATGAACATGAATTATAATAATGGCATGCAACTCAATTGTAACTCTTTCTATGTTTTTGTTATGATGTTATGATCACAAATGATTTGTAACAGGGTGCAAATATAGCATATAAATGAAAAGAAAATGATCATTCATATTTCAGAGCTGCAGTTTTGGGAAAATAAGCAAGGCATTAGCCTCTATTATTAATCACAGAGCTACATCTGCATTGATTTCATATCCTTTGCGAGGCGAGGCGAGGTGAATTTCCTTGCTCTTTCTCGATTAGCAAGTGAAAACATCACCAACTTTGCTTTCTGTCTTTTACCTGTCACATATAGCCAGATTTAACCTGTAAAGAGAGAGAGAGAGAAAAAAGTGGGTCTGCTCTTTTCGGGTCTGCTATCCCTCCAAAGATATGACATCTTCTTGATTTTCTCTATTATATGGTTTGCTGTGAGAATAGAGCTTTTTTTTATTCCTCAAAGACTTAGCAACTATTTTGAATATAAGGCACTTGTATATTGCTTGTAAATTCTTACTCAAATAATTCATGAAAGTTAAGATGATACAGAGTAAACAATATTTTTTGTGTGGGTTTCACAGGTCTGTACAGTAGCACTCGTTTTCTGTAGCATACGTACGAAAAATGACATCACTCACAACGTCTGCATCGAAACGTCACCTTTCGAGATTTCAAAGTCTCCATGCAGTTTGTTATCAGGGATTGTAGCCCTGCAGTTTTTGTAAGCTTGAACATTTCGGGCTGGGGTGAGGGTGGGGGCTACAGGCATTGAGGCAGATTTATTTCTAAGTAAATACTGTCAATCCACTTGAAGGTGAGCTTAGATCAAGCAGATCAATGCGAGGAGAACTGGCCTCCTTTGCACATAGACATACTGCGCAGGGGTCGTCATGAGACTGCAGGGTACGAATCCATCCTGCTCATGAACCAAAGCTCTGTGGCCACTCTGGCCTTCTCGTTTAGGCCGCCAAACTTCTGGGATTTTTACACAAAAACATATTGAAAACCAAAATGTACTTTTTACTTCATCATTTTGTTTTTGTCGAAGGTTATCGGAGGCGGTCGGGTGTGTCGAGCGAAACAGTGCAGGTCAGGTATTGATTGCAAATGGAAACAGATGTGGGATTATTTTATGTAGCAGTTTTAGGCAAAAGCCATCTGTAGTTTATTGAAAATCTATTATATTCTATTTTTGGTTTTATTTACCTCATAGAATAGTGCACAAATGTGAATTTAAAGTAGCTCAGATGCTGATTATTTCCATAAGATGAGCTAGACTAGGCAAAGTAGTTGAGGAAGTCAACAAAGGAGGATTTTGAAGTCACAGAAAAAAGATAGTACTTTCTCAATTACACATTTAACAGCAGTTAAGGGTTAATCTGTTTTGTCCATCCTGTTTGTTACACTCCACTTCTTTCAGCAAGGATGTGTGTTTGGGTACGTTTATCTGTGGATCATGAAGAGAGGGAGTTTTAGGATCAGCGGCTAATGGCACGCAGTTTGTATACTGAATATTTACACTTTAAAAGTCTTTGTAGATAACAGAGATGCCTCCATCACCGCAAGTTTGTCTTTTATAAAAACCCATTAGACTAAAAGATACAACCAATTTTCTTTCCCTTTGAGGCAAATTTTATGACCGCATAGAGCAGAATATCAAAAAGCGAAGCAGGGAAGTGAGACAGTTACTTAACACAACAATAGATCTCTGCATCCACATGGAAGGCCATTTGAAATCTATTCTTTCCCAAATTGATATTTTGCCAAGTGCAGTGCAGTAAGAAGGATAGGCCCTTTTCGTCTGCCAGGCAAGCTGGTGTACTGTCACTGCATCATTGGCTGTGTTCCCATCGAGGTAGTTTCAAGGAGAAATCACCTCAGCTCAAATTACATCTGCCAGAGCCACACAAGGCACGGTGAGAAGGGGCAGGTGGCTAAAGACAGGAGCGGGAGTCCTCATGCATGACTGTGTCGACTGCAGCTCGCTCCCTTTCGTTCTCAGGCCGCTTTATAACCCTCAGGAAGAAGTTTGCAGGGGCAAAAATGGCAGCTTGGAAACAACTTGTAAATGCTCACTGTCAGTCATGCGGCTCTTTCAGCAATGGCATTTTTATCATTGCATTACTGACATGTGGATTATCTTTGCTCACGTTCAGTTTAAAACTGAGTGCCGCTCATGATTTCTGTAATGCATTTCCTGTGATGGATATTTTAAATGTTTGATTATTTTAATATGGAATCAATAATGAAGGAAAGACAGCGATTTAGTGAGTACTGACCCTAAAGGTGGCAAAAAAAAAAAGTTTTGGTTGAGTTTGAGCAGAGCTGCTGCAATACTTGCACTTATTAAAGGAAAGAGGAACGCTGCCTTCTCTGTAAAAACAACTATTTTGATCGTAGCAGACTCACAGTAGAAAGAAACATTTGTTTGAAATGAATCACTTGTGTTTCCTATTTAATAATCACTCTTGTGAGCTTTACATTCATATTTTATGTGGTTAAAAGTAGAAATTATTTTAGAACAGTGTTTTATACTGGGGCGGGTGGGGATTGTCATGTGACTATAACCTATTTATCACTGAAACATGTGACCTGCTGCCTAAATGTTATTTTATAATGAAGCATTATCACTAGTGTGCGTACTGAAATGTCTTAAGAACTTTTTTAAGTAAGTTGGAAGTAATCGCTTACATAAAAGCTGACACAAACTTGCATAAATGAAATCATTTCTGCTATTGACAAATTGCATGAGAAAGTACTAAATCATTGGAGCGGTTTAAACATATCTCCTGTACATTTAGTTTAAAATATTGTGTTCAGAATTTTTTTTTCTTTTTTTTTTTCTCTGCTTTTTTATGTGTATGTAGATCATATTAAAGGAACAGGTCTGATATGTGACTTGTGAAATGTCAATACAACGTGGTTGCAGGACGTGTGCTGGGTTACAAGATGTAAAAACATGTATATAAGTCAAAGTTTCATTTTTCTAATAAAGGCTCTTTCTGCCACTTTATATGATCACTGTATCTGTTGCGGTATGTTTCCGAATCCCATGCTCCAGGTGAATATTACAGACTCCTATAGTTTATGAAGCGGGGAGTTGGGAACTGACTGACAGCTCTGGTAATTCCAACAGTCATGATTAGTACATGCTGTAATGGCGACAAATGTGGCACTCAGGCTTCAAGTCCTCAGTCTGAATATGCGTGCAACAAGGGCCGTGACCCAGCAATATTATATGAGTCAAATAAGCAGCTTTGCTATCAGCAGAAATGAAGCATGTGTGCACAATGAAGACGCTCTGTCACAGACAGCATTGAGAAATGAAAGGGATTTATCTGTTTTGTCATATTTTGTCCTTAGTTTTGCATCATCCATTCAAAATTATTAACTGATTCAAATATTTGACATTCCTAGTTTTAGTGCAGTCATTAATTATGCAGGATTACAGTATAGTTACCCGCATCAAAATATAATTAAAATGTAAATGTGATATTTAATAATTTATTTATTTATATATTATTTTTAACACGTATATTTCTATTTAATACTTTTTTCAAAACCACATCCACCAAACCAAGAAAATTCCAAAGGTTATTCGGTCACACATTAGTTTAGGGTTCAACTCTCACTATTAACTTTTAACCTTTGCCTCAATAAACTCCCAATTACTGCCTATTAAAGGACAAGTTTGGTATTTTACACTTAAAGCCCTGTTTTAAGATTGTTTCTGATGAAATAGAACGGTTAAGATAGAAATTTGGACAAATGCTGCTGGCCCGAGATCTATAGGTTTTTGTGGTAGCTTGTGGTAACTTGTCCTTTAATATTTAGTAATGTAGTTGTTAAGTTTAGGTATTGGGTAGAATTAAGGGATGTAATAAGGTCATCCAGAATAAGACATTGTTTTTATAAGTACTAACAAACAGCCAATATGCATACTACTAAGCAACTAGTTAATAGTGAGAATAAGAGCATAAACTAAAGTCTAACCGTTTATTCTTATAATCTCATAGACAAGTATTGTTACTTTTTAATGATCCAATCACACACAGAAAGTGAATCATAATTTACGCCTTTGTTCTTGACTTCTCATTATTAAAATAAATGATTCTGAACCGTTTAAAGACATCAGAGAAAGTAGAAAAGAGAGAAAGTAAGAAAGTAGTTTCACTAAATAAGTCAGGAATAATTTCAGGCCGTTTTTCATCAATTTCCACATTGTAGCAAAGGTTGTACTGTTCTATAACTTGCACCTAACCTACGTAATGCCTTTTGTTCTGAGGTAATGTGATATTGATCATATCTGGTATGACCGGGACAAATACTCTTTCAATATCTAAATAAGCTTTATGCTTTGGAGAGAAGAATGCACTATCGCTTATGTCTTTGCTATTTAATGGATCTCTAGGCTTCTGGTAGTCATGGTTGAATACACTGGAACAAAGCACAATACTGCTTAAGACTAACAATGACTCACTTTCACTGGGAGAAAGAAAACAATTGAAGATGTAATCTTTAGGTGGATTAAAACTGTTCAGAGTAAGTGAATTGGTTTAGATGGAATTACTGGCAGCATTTCAGCACTAAAGAATTTAAAATCATCTGCACATGAGGATGCTAACAATAAACACAACGTTACCTGTCAAAAATTATTAATCAGCCATGCAATAGTTTCTTATTTTAATCTTATGAGTAATCTCTTTTTTTTTTCAGAAGAAAGAGAAATGAAAAAGAAATACAAAGGAAAGCCCTGCAGGGGCTGAAAGGAAATACCATGACAGCAAATCTATTGGATCTGTGTGCTATGAGTTACTTGCATGCAGAATGACTTCAGCTGCTGATGTGCCTTTGTTTCTCACTGAAGGGAAATGATTAAGTTTGCTCAGCTTTGCTTATTTTCAAACACTGGCTGAAGTAGACTCTTGATCTCTCTCTTGTATCTTCTGAAGAGCTGCAATTAATCATCACAAGCGCAATGTGGACTGGCAGGATTGAACCTGTAATTAATTACTTTACAAACTAGCCAACAAAACCCACTTTAAGACCGTTTACTCTGTAGTTGACACAGGGTGACAAAATAGCATTCTAAGCTAAACACGGTCCTTCTCCCTCCTTTTCTTCTGTTGTGATTCTTCTCTATTTAGCAGAACAAATGAAACTCAATGTGCATGAATCCTAACAACAAATCAGAGATTCTTATTATTGTAAAGTTAAAAATGAACGCCTTGGAAGTAACTGCTTCAGTTGACCTTACGCTAATGGTGTGTTCATGTCATGTCGGAAAGATCGAATTTTTGCAAATGAATGCCACTACATTTACGGCTGGGAAAGTAGAGTTAAAAAATCCTTGCTGTATTATTATTATGATTTAGTTTTTTAATTAATTTTCAATTTTAATCACATTTTATGAATGAAGCGTCTCGTAAACATACTTTAAAAGTAGAAAAAAAAATAGAATAACCAATTAAAACATGAAAGTATTATGCAATCATTGAGTTAAGAACCCCACTTAGTGGGGAATGAAAACTACAACACGTAAAATAGTTGCGTCAGATTTCCCATTGTATCACAAACACTCATGCTGGAGCATGAATTAGTTTTCTGTAAGCTAATATAACAAGAAAATATAGTGTTAGAAATGTGCATTTCATTAAAAAAAAAATATTATAATTAAACAAGAGGGTGAATGTGTGTACTGGATCAAACAAAACGGGACCACACAGGTGCTAGAGGGGCCAAAGTTGGAGACCTTGGGTGAAAGCCCCCGGCTTTCGGGGAAGGATTGAAGTTGATAATACCTGCTATGACGCGACACCGCTGTTTACCATATCACTGCAGTTCCCGTAGCTGATCGTTGTTGTGTTGCATAGCAACATTCTGTTCTGTCAGGGACTACATCTTCTTGCAGAGGGGTAACACTTTAATGAATTTGCTTAATAACATTTTAATGAAAATTTGTTCTTAATCTTTTTGATATACACAAACTGTATAATACAAGACATCTGAGTGCCTAGTATAGTTTATAATAGTAATATCATTATATTATAAACCAAATCATCAGTCAGCAATCTTTCCACCTATTTAAGAAATCATTTTTATTCAGAATGGATATATTCAGATCACTGGGTCTTGCTGGCCTGAGGTAATGTACAGATGTAATGGCTCATCTTTCTGGAGTCATAATGCAGGGGGCACAAGATTTATGTGATACTCAATAATGTTCCATGCTCTAAGATACCTTCTAGCATTATTAAAAGTCAAAAAGTTATCTAGGTTGGCAGTATGGATCCCCAAGCTGACTGCTTTGAATATGATTTCCAGCAATTGAGGCAGGCTTATTTGGGTATCTAGGACACGTATTTAAATGCATGTGCTTCCAGCTCCATGTTGACTGCTTATCTGTGCAAGCTTATTCCACATGCTGCGTACATGTCTCTCTCTCCACCGTCCTTTATCAGGTTGTGACCTTACACAGGAACTTCTCAAATCCCAGAGAAGAGAGAGAGAGAGAGAGAGAGAGAGAGAGAGAGAGACATAGAGCGTTTAATATCCTTCATAATATCCATTCAATCAATTTAGCAAACTACTGTATATAAACATTGTTCATGGCTTTGGTTTTATTCCCAGATTTGAAAGGGTGCTGAGCATCACCCTGAGTAGGGAACACTAGAAATCACTAAAAGTGATGTTAGGGGGTGTTACAACTATCATCTGTTTTGCTGACTTGTGAGTCTATCACATAGACCACCTACAAATCTCATGGTTTATAACAGGACCAAAAGAAAAAACATTTTCTTCTCACATTTTATATAGGTAGGTTTTTTTTTGGTTTTTTTTAAATCACAATCAAACATAAGCTGTGTACTAATTAAGATTTCAAGGATACAGCCTTTAAATTGGAATGCAGCTATTTTTCCCTTTCAATGGGAACTTGCGCTGTGTCGATTGACGATAAGGGAACGCTTTGCGTGATGATGTCTTGAAGCACATGTTAAATCAGTCCAATGGTGCGGTGGAACGTCAGAGGCGGGTGACGTCATGAACCAGGAAACTATAAAGCCTGCCCAAACAAAGCAACACTAGCTTCTGTGTCTTCAAAAACGCTCTGTGTGAAACTTTTTTTGTCCATCCTTATCTCTGCCTTCACCTGACAGATCCAGTGGGTTCTCTCAGGATTTGGAAGCATGCACTGCAGTTACTTCCGCCCTGATTGAGGCACCGACACTGCAGCTATCTAGTTCTGAGGAATTAGATGTTGTTAGTGTCGAAGCAGGAGATACTGAGGACTCGCCACCTCAGTCTCATGCTTGTGAGGAGCTTGTTGAGGTTGGAACGAGAGTGGTTTAAAGATTAAGCATCGATTGGCCGGCAGATAAGAAGGACGTTCGTTCGAGAAGCAAACTAGACCAACTCTTCCTGCCCTCTCGTTCACAACCTCAAGGCCGGGGCTTTCTGTTTTCCCCCGATCTCCACACCGAGGTGTCAAGATCGTGGGATAAGCAAAGTTTCATATAGAGTTTATAGTCCACAAACATCTCACTTTTCCTCTATCACAAACTATAAAGAGCACGGTTATGGGGAGATGCCAAAGGTGGAAGAGATGCTTGCGAGCTATCTCTCCCCTGAATCAGCATCTTCCCTTAAGGCCCCGGTATTACCCACCAAGCCAGTCAGAACAACTTCAGCTTTGGTGGGTAAGGCTTATTCAGTTGCTGGTCACAGCGTGCCTCCACACCATGTCACTGCCTCAGGTTTACCAGGCTGAATTGTGAGGAGATGATAAGGGGAGGGGTATTGGCCAGAACGTGGTTAGTGAACTGCTGTGAACGGTTCACTGCAGGTTTATCCCCGTCCACTTTAAAGGTGTATGTGGCGCCCATAGGTGTTTACCACATTCCTTTAGTTGGAATGTCTTTGGGTAAAGACCCCTTGGTATCTCTTTTCTTCTGTGGTGCTTTGAGGCTGAGGCCTGCAGCTCGCATCTGGCTCTGGCCATTGTCCTTCAAAGCCTTTCCCAGGCTCCCTTTGAGCCTTAGGAGGAGGTGCCAGCTAGGTTTCTTTCATTTAAAGCTCTGTTCCTCCTTGCCATCTCATCTCTTAAAAGAATAGGAGATCTACAGGCATTGTCGGTTGCACCTTGGTGCTTAGAATTTGCGCCTGGCATGGTTAAAGCATTCCTTCACCCTAGACCAGGCTATATTGCCAAGGTCCCCACTAATGTGGCTAGATCAATAGTACTGCAGGCCTAACTGTCCTCCTCCTTTTCAAGATTCGGACCAGGAAAAATGGTCTTTATTTCAAGTGTCCATAATTATGCTGTAGCTGAATATTAACAGTAGTTGATATTAGTTAATGATTAACATCAAAGGTATATTAGCCATTATTTATGTTATTACTACTAATAATATTAAATTAAAGGGATATTCAGCCTAAAATGAAATTTAAATGATCATTTACTCACCCTGGTGTTGTTCTAATCCTGTATGTTTTCTTTCATTATGGTGCAATAGGTGATTCTCTACATAATTTTGTTGTTGTTATGCTGGTCTCATCATATCCTGATAGCAATCAATATGTTAAGCGGTCTAAATGTATTTTTTTATAAATATATATTTTCTTTGGAAGGGGTAGGACCATAAAATGTTCATTCAATCATTGCATTCGGTCCGAATGAATTGATACCATGTATTCCCTGTCAGTTAATGTGTGTTTGCATAACACGGTACAGCCTGTTTAGCAAGACATCTTACGTCAGCAGCGCATTTCATAGTTCGCTATGCAGACAGAGAGAGGATGGCAGGCAAACAACCTAACTTTCCATCTGAACCGACAAGAAGTTGCAAGTATCTACATTTTAGGTTTGAGAGTACAGTTCTATGTATCGCTGACTTTGCCCTATGCAGATAATTCAGTGAGATTCGACTGTGTTGCCGCTATGTCCTGAAATCGCATATGAATAAATCTGAAATACAGTACATTCTTTCCTTTATGTCAGTGAAAGTTATGACAAACTTTTGTCCATGAAGCCCTCCCTCCTATATAAGAAAGATATATAAGAAAACCTGAGCACCAAAAAACAACAACATACAATTGCAATATAGAACAGCAGCAATATAGAGTTTCCTCTGTAAACAAAGCAGTGCTGCGCTTATAAGCAGTTCTTTATTAAGCATCATACGTAGGTAAGATAAAAAGAAAATGTCATTGAAACTTTTGTGAAGTCAGTCAGTTCCCTTCAGAAATGCATTCATATAACCCCCCCCCCCCCCCCCACACCCACACCCACACCCACACCCACCCCCACCCACCCAGTTTAATATCCAGTTTAATATCCAGAGCATTGTAACAGTGAGCTTGCTTTGCATGGTACAGTATTTTTGAATCAATTGCTGATTGCCTTGAGAGGGGAATAACCCTCTCAGACGATTTGTCAGTTGACGAGGGTGAACTGCAGGTGGGGGATTACTCTCCTCCTCCTAGCCCAGCAGTGAGTGCTCTTCAGGATGAGCAAGAGATGGCTGATGAGGGTGGTGATAATCAGGTAGAATCTGAACCCTCTCAGCCACTCTGCCCAGTGTATGCTGAGCTGGTGGATGTCATGGATCCCGCTGCGGGCAGGCTGCCCATTAGGGGAGAGATCACTTAGAGTAGGCTTAACGATCCGTTTCTCCCCAACCATAAATCACCAGCTCAGGTTAGCCATCCATTCCTTCCTGATCTCCATACTGAGATCGAGAGAGCATGGAAGAACATCAGTGGGCTAGTTCTGCTGATGTTGAGGGGATAGGAGAACATGGGTATGTGTCGATGCCGCCCATCGACAAGACATTTACGAACTATCTCGCGTCTGGGCGGCTGAGAGCTCCAAACCTGCCATCCAAACCGTTGAAAGCAACATTGCCTTTGAATGGCAGAGCATACATGGCAGAGGGTCAGGTCAGTGCTGCCATGCACACCATGGCAGAAGATGGTAGGTCCCCGAATCTGGGGCCTCCATTGAGGCAGGGTGGTGTATGTTGTACTCCCCTTGCTTAAAGGGTGTTGTGTTTTTGCTGAGTACACTGCCATGGGCAATGTGGTTAGGCTTCATTTGTGAATATGTGATAGCTTTCCTTTTTTCGTATTTAAGATAAAACTAGGTGTCCATGACGAGAAGCCCCCAAGAATGGCTCTTTAGCCCAGCTTGCCTCAGGTGGTTGGCCTTAGTAGTTTGGGCAGAAGACTAACTGATGGGACATACAATATAGCTGCGACCAGGTAGCCAGCCTCAAGAGGCCTCCTATGGGTGGCCCCAATATTTGTGTTGGTGTAGTATGGTTCCCAACAGTGTTGTGTTCATAGCAGAATAGACTTGCTATCAGTTAGTCGGCCCTACCAGGCCTCCCTGAAAGCGAGTCCCCTGCAGCATGGGTAGCTGGCTGACATTACTGGTGTGATTCAGGCAGAGCTGGCCTATCAAATCCTCAAATGAGTTTTCGAGTAACAGGGTACACAGCCATCAGTGTTGATAGTCAGGCACTGGCCTTAGCAGGCCTTCCTGACCCTGAGCCCCAACATAGGGTGCTTGGCTGTTAAATTCACTGGCCAATCAGATAATTGGCTTCAGTGGGCCTCTCTGGAGGTGAGCCCAGATCATGATCAGACAAATAAGATTTGCCACTGTATGGTTGGCTGTTTAGGCCTCACAGAAGGCAAACCCCAACAGCGTGGGTAATTTTTGCCAGCTATTAAGACCACTGTCAGGCGGTTGGCCTTATTAGGCCACCATGAAGCTCAGTCCCCAACCTAACTGGTCCATGGCAGTTAGTTTCTTACATAAGAAAACTTTCAGGCGTCCGGCCTTAACTGGCCACTCCGAGATTGAGCCCCAGGACTGGGCAGCTGACCTTAGCAGGCCACTCTGGGACTGACGCCCGGAATCGGGGTTCATAGCAACCAGTTTTCTAGCTTGCTATCAGGTAGTAGGCCTCACCAGGCCTCCCTGAAGGCGAGTTCCCAATTATGGGCACTAGGTAGCCAGCCTACTGGTTATCAGGAAGTAGGCCTCACCAGGCCTCCCTGTAAGTTGTTTCCCAGTGATACTGGGTTCTGGCAGCTAGTGACCGCTTGCTATCAGTTCAGCTGGCCTTAGCAGGCAGCTTCTGAAGGCGAGCTTGCGCCCTAGCACGACTAAAGTTTTTTCTTTCTGCTACTGGTTCCCTCCCAGAACCTCTTTTTTATATAGCCTACAGCCTGGTTTGCCTACCAGGCAGGCCATGTGCTCCCCTCACTGAGGGTCACTATGAGTACTCTGCCTCCTGAGTCTGGTCAGACGGATACCCCGTCTCTGAGATCTAGGCCGAGCGGTTCACTGTCAGCTTCACAGTCCCTCGGGTTGGATGCCTTACCTCAGTGGTTCTCAAACTTTTTCGGTCATTCCCCACTTTGGACAAGGGGGAATTTTCAAGCCCCACCTGCCCCCATCGCCCCAACACAATGCAAATGAAATACGCAACAAGCTTAAAATCTCAATGAAGTGGTCAATCTCTCAATCAATCTTTCTCACTTTATGCTTACTTTCATAATCAACATTGATTAAATAAAAAAAATAACATTAGCCTATAATATTTAAACATAAATGATAAATCGATAAGACTGAAATGTCCCATGTAAGTGATGCCAGGTCAGGGCTTCCTGGTGACATTTCGGGTGAGTATGTTCCCCTGAATAGTGATTGGCTGGGACTCCTTTGGGTTCCCTAGCCACATTCCCTAGAATGGGCCCCTTCTAATTTGAAGCTGTGGTCCAAGGCCCTTGAGCAGGCCAGGTAGGCCTTTCATTAAACAAAGTTTATGAAGGTTTTCCTGTGAAGCGTATAGCTTGGGCTATAGGGAATGCTGTCACTGACAGCCCAGTGTGACCTGAGGGTGAGTGGTTCTGGCATTTCATTTGAATTTAGCTGGTTCTGACAGTTGTCACTGCCAATGGGCATGCACTCCCCTTAGCATGGCGGTGTGGGTGTATCGTTCCCCAATGTGTCAATCTACGCAGTGTGAGTTCCCTTTCGAAAGGGAACGTCTCAGGTTACGACTGTAACCTTTGTTCCCTGAGAACAGGAAACGAGACACTGCGTCTTTCTGACACGCCTCGGGGCCTGCCTGCCAAAAAGTCCCTTCAGACGATAAGGTGAATGTCAGGTTTACAAGGTGCCCTTATATACTTCTGGGTCGCACGTTGATGATGTCATGGGCTGTCGCCGGTCAATAGGATCGCCGTTATTCGATAGTAGTTTCAGACACATTTCACACCTGAGGCATTCCCCAATGCGTCAATCAACGCAGTTCTCAATCCCTGTTCTCAGGGACAAAGGTTACAGTCCTAACCTCAGACATTTCTTTTAGTCAGTAGAATGTCTGTTGAGGGACTGTCACAATAAAGTGTTAGACAGTCAACTAATACTGATAGTTGACATGCAGATAAAAAGTTACATAGTCAGCAAAATAGAATGTCATCACTTTCAGCCATTATTTACAACTTAAATATTTGTGTGTAGTAAGTGATTTATATACATTTCTGTGATATACCATAATAATGTAAACAGTTTTGTTATAAATTGTTAAAATTGTGTAATAACGACAATTTTACCCCCTGTTCTAAAGTGCAAAGTATATCCACATTAATGATTGATTGTATGGCACTTACTGATTGATGTTCAAGTTTATTCACCAGATTAAGCTATCGGTAATACGGTATGACTAAAGACAATTTTTTGTGTTCATCAACACATTTACATGTGTTGATGATCACACCAATAAAATGTCACCTTTTACTGGTAAAAAAAACAAACAAAAAAAACAACTGCACTATAAAACTGCATGTAAGGCAAAATTGAGGGAGTTCTCATCCATGCAGAATGAACACATTTGATCATTGTGAATAAGCCCTAGTTACTTTTTGGGTGAAGGGCTGGCGGTTGTTTGCTTGTGACGTTATATATTCAATGCAATCATGCAGCTATTGGTTGTGGGGAGTTTCTGACAATTTAACATTTGAGATATTATTATTCTGATAACCTCTAGTGACAGTTTAGTATAAAAATTGCTACAATTATAAAAATTATAAAAAGGTATTGTAGATACCTTATAAAGCGGCTCTGATTTTTTTTACCTAATTATGTTTCAACACCTTGAAATCATCTAAGCTACATGGAGGACAACAGTCTCTCAGTGAGCCAAAGGCACATCGTTAGCCATCCATGCACTGGCTTCAAGGCTGGTTTAAGAACAAGATGCAAGACAACCAGTGACTCATTGCTGTATGTTACAAAGCTGTTGAATATCTCTTTTAATAAGCAAGAGAATGACTCATGTGGACTAACTTTAGTTTGAAATCTTGATCTAACACTCTCTCATTTCAGCTAGGACAAAGACAGTGGTTATTGTTCAATGTCTTCTGTTATCTTCATGCAGTCAGAGCTTTGACTGTCCTTCACAACTCAACAGGCAGTGATTTGAATTTCAGGCTAATTTAGTTAACAGCGAGACTGTCTCTGGAGAATTCCACTCCATATCTGAACATATGGACAGTGTCTCAGTGGTGAGGCTCCATTTGGGGGAAAATCTCCAATTAGTCAGAGAGATGCTTTCATGGCAGAGCTATTTTATCCATCTTTATATTTAGATAATGAGCACTATCATATTTAGAACATTTGGTCATCTGGAGGTAATTAAATTCATCACACAGAGCAGACAATGATGTCTCATTAACATTAATACTGTAAGTCAAAGCCTATGTGTAGAAACTAGTATCAAGTTTAGTTATCAGGATTCGCTCTGGGGTTCGTTCGTGGTCAATTTTGACAGAAGTGATGGCGCTAATCCATATGGCCGGCTCCGTTATTGAAGGGAACCACGATGCATGAAATTAAGTGGTCGCGTTGACCATCCCTCATCGTCCCCTTCTTCTCTTGGCTCGGCTAACTTTTGAGCTGCTCTCTGCACTGTAAGTTTAATTAGTACCAAAAACTGCTACCTTTGCTGTAAAGTCAAGAAAGAAACAGAGAAAGTCACAGCTTGGATCAATTCGGCAGCTCCTCTGGAGTTTCACTCTGAGACACGAAGTCTAGTGTTGTGAATGCTAATGTCGGAGACTAGCGCACTGCTTCAAACCTGTACATCCGCCTTATCTCTGTGCAGACACTTCACAGAACTGCAAATGACCCCAAAAAAAAACAAGTTTGAGAAAAGTTGCTGAAAATTCAAGGGCAGCTTAGCAAGATAAAAAGGAAGCACTAAGTCATTTTAAGGTGGTTGTTTAATATATTATCTTTTAATGAATACAATGATGGGGAAAGCAGTTGAGACAGATTAAATTTGTCAGACAAACTGGCTTATATTAGGCGCTCACATTACCATACAGGCATACGAATTCTTATGAAGAAACATTTTGCTCCCTAAGGTGAAACAGAATTTGCACAAAGTTTGGTCCTTGCAAAATCTGCATGCATTGTTTGAACTGTGCAGATTGTTTCAGTGCAGCATATCAAATAAAACACCATAACATCAACGTCATTATTAAAAATAAGTCAAACTACAATTCAATTAAGTGATGTGGAGGGCCAATCATTATCCTAATACGCACTGATAATCAACTATCCTAGTACTCTTTCTCCATTGAATATAACTAAAATTCCCATTCTATGGCCTTTCTATTTATTAGCTCATCTGCATGCAGTGAGCAGTTTGATCTCATTCACATCCTGCCTTGCCAAAGAGTGTGGTCTGTAAATTAGAATTTCAGATGCACAAAGATATATTAAACTTAGATTCGAAATCGGTAATAAACCTTTTATTTTTATTTTTTTTATCTAGTCAAACCAAAAATTATTCAGACATCATTTTTGAAATATTTTTACTAGTGGGTGCTGGACACTATTTATCATTTATGTAACTGAGGATAGTAAAATAAAGTAAACTGTGACATATGACACCCAAAAAATCTTCATAAAGTGGACTACCAGTAAAATGTATACAAATTTGGGACCAAAAATTATTCAGACAATTTGACCTGACCATGTTTTGCTTAAGTTTTTTTTTTCCTTTAATTGCTAATGTAACCTTTTTACACCACAGACTGAACACAATTAAGCATTGCTGGGTAATTGGTTGACCTAAATTGGTATTATAATTGTGTACTTAAATCTAACAGCTGACAACTATTCAACCTAATTCATTTGTGAGACAGTCTAACAGAAGGATGGCCAAAACCAGTGAAATATCAACTGATTTGATAACCGAGCAAATTATACTTTGTTCTCAAATTGTTGTTAACAACATCAGCATTGCGTGACTAACCTTAAATTTAATGTGTTCACACACCTTTCAAAAGTCCCGCTGATTTTTATCCTTGTGTTCGCATGAGACGGTTTCTTTCTCTTTCTCTAGCCACCTTAAATCCGAAGTATGAAGTCTTTTGGGTTTTATAACTGGTGAATCTCCAGTTGACACTGATGATTGTTGTTTGGAGCTTTCTGGATCCGCCATAAGTTTAATTATGTAAAGTGCTGCGAGAAAAGCCTATCTCAACATCTCCTCACGCGCAGTATAGCTGGCTTGCCGAAACTCCTTTTTTATGTGTACGGATGTGACATAATTACGCAAAGACATGCTTGAATTTCCTGCAGAAACCCACCAGTACCACTGGAATTAAAATCATTATTACAAGCTAACCGTTTTGAATCTAGCTACGCAAGCAGATAGTTTTGACCACTGGCAGAATATGTTTTTTTTTTAAATAATTATTTTGGATTATTTTTAACTTAAAAAAAGTTGCGGACAGCAGCTTTAATTAAAAGCTTTAAAAAATGAAGTACTTCACGCTCCAAGGATAGAACAGAACTCTCTTGATACATCACATGGTCCAAATTATACTGTAAAAAGACACATTAGTTTCCAAATAGCTAAGTTACTGAAAACTTGCCTGTACCTCATGTTTTTCTAATCATACAAGATGGGCTAGTTTTCTCTGAAGGCACATGAATCATTGTGATACCTCTTTCTGCTAAGTGTTGCTTGTTTTTTCTTGCCAAAATACCAATTAAAACTGAAACAAATAATTGATGAAATACAGCTTTTAGCTGAAAGCGAATCATGTTATTTTGCATTAAAACATCCTCCGTTGCTTTCAACCTGAAATCACGACAGGAGCCATTTAATACTAAATGTGGAGGCCAGCCATTTCAGTGGGAGCTTCAGTTTGACCAAATTTCATCATTGTTCTCTCTGAGATATTTAAATAGATGATTCATAGCTCCTTCAATGACTCAGGGTATACATTTTTCAGCAGTTCTAAAAATAATTTATGAGTAGATTTTGGTCTGTTCAGAATATGACAAAAATGGCCTATAGACATTTTCCCAGTGTATCGCACATATTCATTTGTCAGTAAGTAGACAGTGAGCGTCTGTGCATGTCAAACACCTCGGATCATTTTTATCTGATGCTTTTTACCCTAGAAAGCCCAATTTACAGGGATAGCAAATCTCCCAAAAGCAAGTCTCACAGTATGTCTCAATTTCAGGGTTATAAAAGACAAACGCTACATGACTTTCACTGAACATCCAACCCACCTTACAGCAGAATACACAAGCCACGGTAAAGTAATACTTTAATCTTGACAAAGTTTTTAAGCAGAAAAAAGGGGATTTCAGTTAATCTGGGTAAGGGGTTTATAATGTCTTTGGGGTTTTCGGCTGTTTGGTGGTTTGACAAAAGCAGTAGTGACACCTTTCTGTTACACCTGCTTTGCAAAATCCTTGCTAACAGGGTCTACTCAAGGCTTAAAATGTGAGTTAATTTTGATCACTCAGAAATTGTGATAAACCAGATCAATGGGCCACTCAGAAGACACAGGAGTCGAAGGAGGCAGAGGCACAAATAGACTTTTCCAGCCACACTTTTTTAATATAAAAAATAATGAATGGAATGAAATAATTAAACAATGTCAAAAAAAAAACAAAAAAAAACAAAAAAAAAATAGATATGAATCAACAATACCCTTTAAAGAAAATAAATTGTACACAATTCAATTGTGACTTAAACTTAGTTACAAATTAAAACAATTACCCAAATTAAATACAAACAATGTCAACAAAAGACAAATGTCAAAGTTTTAGTTCCTTTCTTTTTCCCTTTTAGCTAGTTCTGTTCTGAGTTTCCTTACAATTTAGAATTTGCTTTATTGGCTTTTGACCTAATTTAATTACACCTAATTAACAGGTTTTATTAGTTATTTACTAGTTTTGGATATATCTCTTTCGTTTCCTAATTTCGGTGTATTTTGTGAAATTACCTAACAGAAATTACAATACCTTTTCGTTACCACATTAATAATGAAAGAAAATATGTAGGAGATATGTATCTCTTATCAGATCAATTAATTATTTTCAGTTCAAAGATTTCAGTCCAAACTACAAAAATTAGAATTTTCCCCCTTGGTTCTTAGAAAATGTCAGTTCCAAAAGTTAATAATAATGATA
Organism: Semotilus atromaculatus; assembly: GCA_031834385.1. NCBI lineage: Eukaryota > Metazoa > Chordata > Actinopteri > Cypriniformes > Leuciscidae > Semotilus > Semotilus atromaculatus. The sequence continues at coordinate 26,009,713 of JAULUF010000005.1, read as the reverse complement.
ATAATAATAATTTGTTATATTTATATAGCGCTTTTTCTGGGACCTCAAAACACTTTACATGGAAGGGGGAATCTCCTCAACCACCACCAATGTCCAGCATCCTCCTGGATGATGCGGCGGCAGCCATATTGCACCAGTACACAAGTGCAAGTTCAAAAGAGAGGACCTCCTACAGATGACCGTAATGCAGGAATGACGCAAATTCAAAGGAAAATTGTTTGCAGTTTGCAGTTTGTTTATGGATGGCTTGCCATCTACTTTCTTCACCCGTCACGTGACTTGATGCATCCACACCAAAGAACACAGTCCACAGTACGAAAATCCAACTTCAAAACACATGCAAAAACTGGCCTGCACACAACAGAGCAATGTCCGTAAGTGATTTCTCTTAACATTAGCATAATTCAGGAAATGTATGAATAACAATTAACATTGTAATCACACTTTACACATAGTGAAACACATTGCTTTTTCTGTTTAGTCTCACATTAATACTGTACATAGGCAAAGTTAACCACATTTATCAAAATAAACATTCAACTCACCGATTCCTCTTTAAAGGAACTGTTCTTGTTCATTTGTCTCTCTTCCAGGTTACACCAGATGAACCACGATTAGTTTCGTTAGTGTTAGCTTGGCCATAAACATCTCAACAGGAACTCTATGCAGGTAAACAAAAACTTCTCAATCAGTGTAGTTGTAACATAAAACTGATTCTCAATAAAATTCTAGGTTTTCTTGCAGGTATTTAACAATTAATTCTCTAAATCACTCTTTCTCCTCTCTGTATTCTATCTACGTTTTCTGATCTGCGTTGCTCACAGGATATCTGCACTGCAATTTCCAGTTCTTATTAGCTGCAATTTGCTGCAATAGTTTACATATTATTTAAATGAATAATAAAATATATGATTTAATAATATTTATATATGATGTAATAAACTATTACATTGTCACAAGGTTTTGTTTTATTTGCTGTTCACTCACATATATTTAGTTAAACATGTAATTATACAGATTTAAATTTTGAACTTTATGGACAAATTAACTTTGGCATGGACTGCAAATGTACTAATTTGAGTCTGGGTTAAATTTCTCTGACATATTTCCTCGTTTTCTCTGAAACAACAATTACCAAATAAATATGAAGTATTGTTGTGACACTACTTAGACTGAGTTACATAATGATGCTATTTCTATTTCTTTGTCATGAAACCCCAAAACACATTTTTTGAGAAGTGAACAGATATGCACATCACTGAAAACACTCAAACAATTTACCAATACGTGTAAATTGGTTCAGAGCAATTTTGTTTTTCCGGGTTGAAAAGCAAAGTCGAAGCAACGTCCCGGAATCTGAGGTAAAAGTGGCGAATTTCGACCCCCTGCCAAATTATTACCCCCCTCGTTGAAGTCAGTAACTGATTGCTTAATCTAACCCCTCCCCTAATCCTAACCCCTCCCCCACAACTAATCCTAAACCTACCAATGCTAGGGGGGTAATAATTTGGTGGGGGTCGAAATTCGGCACAACACCGGCACGATTCTACATCACCCGGATCTGAGTGCTTCTCTGCATTTATTCATGAGAAAGAGCTTGTTCGATCTAATCACTGTGCCGTAGTGTGCATGAGATCTCATTGCGGTTACGGAGAATTAAAATGTCCCGAAAGAACGGTTAAACACTACTCCGTCACCTCTACGCGCCACTACAATTTTAGGGGCCCCAGAGATCGATTTTATTAATTGAACAGGTGCAGTAGTAGGGGCGTTACCTCATATTTTTTTCATGGGGCCCAAAATTGCTGGCGGCACCCCTGACTGAGCGTTTGTTATATATGTATGCCTTTATTATTTTCATTCTGAGTAAATACACTGTCAAGGAAGCCATCAATGCAGCGCTCTCTTTCATTTAATTCTTACTTATTTTAAGGGGTATTACAGATACCTGTGCCTGATTTGTGAGCACAGATCTTGATACGGGTGTAGATCGAGGATAGTGTGACTCGTAGATCGTGCTCCACTGACAGGCGCTACCTTTTTTTTCACATAGAGGGGAACGCTAGCTCCATCTTTGCCCTATCCTGTCAATCTTTTCGTGAAATCTAAAATTGAGCGCGCACCAGTACAGAGGGCGGAGCTGAGCAGAGCGGGCGATTTAAACGTTAAATATATTTGAAATATATCATTGTTGTTTCGCTTATGTATATTCATTTGGACATGCTCATATAATGGTGTTTTGATATACATTTTTTAAATATATGCTATAAAAAGTTATAATATGGTAGGATAGTTAATTTAGGCTGAGATTCTGCGGCAACCCTAGCCAGTTGTCACGGCACCCACTTTGGAAACTACTGATCTATATTACGATGTTATGATAATAATAATAATAATAATGGCGAGCAGGATGAGGTCGAGGGCCATGGGAAGACGGCGCGAGGCCGGTGGCTTATCAAGCACGCCACCAGCCTTGTGCCGTTTTCCCACGGCCCTCGTCCTGCTCGCCACAGTAATATTGTGTGAACATGGTTTGTGTAACATTAGCAACACATTATTAGCTGTTTGATAACGTAGTCAAGCAAAAGGCTAATAATAATTATTGTTATGTCCCGGTGGCATCCAGGGGATGTGGGAACAATAACTAATTTAATTTCCGGGGTGGAAAGTCAAGCAGGCGACACAAGTTCAAATTTTAACAGAAATTTATTATAATAAAGCAGCAAACGGAAAACGATCTCCACCGGAGACGGTCAGTTGACAACTAAAACAGTTCGTAGGCAAAAAATAGAGGAAACTGAAAATTATAATGAAAACGGTCGTCTGTAAAACAACAAAGAAAAAGATAAGATTAATACACACCAACAGGGACAGGCAATAATAGTTCATCTAAAGACACCTTCCACAATAGGCCACAGCAGCACAACACAGAACACACAGCCAACACGATCCGCCAGTCGATCACAGCACACACTGACAAGACTCCAACACGATCAGGCTCTTCTCCTTTCTCCACTCCAGCCCAGAGAGCTTTATCCCTGCAGCTGATTAACAGCAAGCAGTTGCAGCTGTGAGATTGATACCTGCAGCTGATTAGCAACAACCAGCTGCAGCTGCAAGATTGACGTCACAGCACCAACACATACCTAGAGAGAGAGAGAGAGAGAGAGAGAGAGAGAGAGAGAGAGAGAGAGAGAGAGAGAGAGATTTTACAAATACTTTATTAAAACAGTTGTAAAAACAACACTCAAGTAAAATCACATTAAATCAACACACTCTTGAAAACTAGATTATTCTCTACAACAGAGCAGAGCACATCCTCGTGACACCAAATATTGGAAAATTTTCCAAGATCATTCATCAAACTGTAATAAGTAAAATCTATTCTTATACGTGATTTCAACATTTTGACAAATACAAAAACAGCATCATCATCTGTTGATCCTTCAACCTTATTTAGTCTACTCATATACACTGCCATCTTTGCTCTTCCCAGAATGAAATTAAAGAGTTGACACTGCTCCCTCTTTTTTTGGGAATACCTGTAACCTAAAATAAACATCTGCTTGGAAAAAACTACACCAAACAATTTAAAAAGATCTTCCAACAGCGAACAGCGGCACAAGACGACAACAGTCCATAAAACAATGAAAAACTGTCTCACGAAGAGTACAAAAAGGACAGTCATGACTAACATCAGGGTTCAACACAGAGATAAAAGAATTAACAGCCACAGCTGTATGTAAAACTCTCCATTGCAAGTCAGCAACCTTCTTCAACAATGGTGGTTTAAACAGCGATCTCCATTCAGGTCCAACACCATCTATCAGACCCAAGCGAGCTCTCCATGGAGTGCCAACTCTACAGTTTAATTTATCTTTGTTCAAAATTTTAACAATCAATCTGTATAACAATTTCTTATCAGCGTTATGAATACAAACGCAGGGATTATTGGTTTCTAAAAAAAAACCTGTACAGTCCTTAAAGTCTGGGAGAACCTTCACCAAAGGAAAAGTATCATCCACACTATATTGAACAGAACCATCACAATACAAATGCAACAAAGTGCTTTCGGCATCTATTAAATCCTCTTTCCACTTTTTGAGCAACAACTCAATTATGCGAACAGAACACTTTTAAATGAGAAGCAAGGAGAAAAGCATTGTCCATGTTTGCACCTGTAAAGTGAATTACATGTCCCAAAGTCACAACATTAGACGAACAGAACTGTTTGAGTAAGCTGGGACCTACGTGTAGTGTTGTAGTCAAGACCACCTAACCCGAGACCAAGACAAGACCAAGACCAGAGTGTATCGAGACCGAGACAAGACCAAGACTTTTAGGGGCCGAGACCAAGACCAAGTCGAGACCAAGACCGAGGGAGGGCGAGACCGAGACCAAGACCAGCGCCCCACACTACATGACACAAAAAATTGTGAAACATGATCAAAAGAGCTTCTCAAATTGATCTGAAAGATCCACATTCTATTAAACACTATAAAAAAATTATATAATTTTTTTTATTAAACACTCAAAGTTTAAATAAATGTAACCATCTTTATTCAATACTCCTGGGTGACTTCCATCATTTAGTACAGAATGCAAAACAATTATTCATTGTTCATCACTAAAGTCTTCACTTTTCTCCGCCTTTTATAAACAATACATAAAGTTATGTTGTTTTTAAACCTACAACAATCCTTTTTTAAACGAATTTTAGCACAATTCACAACCAGCGGTAATTCAGGAAAAAAATATCCGAATGCTCCACATGAAACTATGGTCTTCCGACCTTTTACCATCGTGTCGATTTATTTTTATTAATGTGCCATGCAAGACAGACAGCGCTTAGGAGACGGTGAACCCTTGTTTACTTTCGCCTGGCTCAGAAGAGAAAGAGTGTGCGCGCGTGCGCGACCGGGGCGCTCTCGCTCTCGCTCTCTCTGTCACACGCGCAGCAGTTCGTCTACATTACTCATCGATCGTTTTACATCCAATAAAAGCAAGGATGTTAACAAAAAAATGAGACAATATACGGGCAATTTAGTGATATTTCCACAGTTATGGTCTTGACTGGTCTTGAAAAAAAATCGCGAGTCCTCAATGTCCGAGACCGAGACAAGACCGAGACCAAATGCGGTCGAGTCCGAGACGAGACCGAGACCATCAAAAAGTGGTCTCGAGACCAAGACCGGTCTCGAGAACTACAACACTACCTACGTGGCAGGTTGCACTCAAACGGGTCCCATACACAACTGGCTCTTGGAAAAGCCAATACAGTGAACTGTGATGTTCTGTCCTCTCCGTTTTAAACAGATTCCAGACTTTCAACAGTCCACGAAAGAAACTTGGCAATCCACTGGTGTTGAGCTGCTTTAAGTCCATCAGAAACAATGTTCTGTTTAGGCCAAGTCCACCTAGCTGGTTCAGAATCGTGCATGCCAACGGTCTCCACACCAGGTCTGCGGGACCACAGAGAAACCTCTGCACAAACTGAAAGCGGAAAGTTGCCCCTCTACTGTTCAGATTAATTAATCCTTGTCCTCCATCTTTTGGCAAAAATAACACACCTTGAGGCGTCCAATGCAGACGATCCCAAAAGAAATCAACAAGAAGCGCCTGGATCTTTGACAGCAAATCTGGAGGAGGATCAACACATGCTAGACGATGCCATAAAGTGGATGAAATCAGGTTGTTAATGACAAGAACTCGACCTTGATAAGACATTTTTGGTAAAATCCACTTCCATCTGGCAAAACAACCTTTAGTCTTTTCAAGAACATTATCCCAGATTTTAAGGACAAAAGTTTCCTCACCCAAAAAACACCTAAGTATTTTAACCCCCCTCTGACTTCCAATTTAAACCCACCGGCAATTGAAACTTTTTTTCCATCACTCCTATCCAGAGAGCTTCACTTTTGCTCCAGTTTACTCTGGCTGAAGAAATTATACCAAATTGAACTATAACATTTGCCAGCATATCAATATCTTGTTGATTATCCACCATGATGACTAAATCATCTGCATATGCAGATAACTTTAAAGGTATATTGCACCCTGGTAAAATCACACCTTGTAAGACAGATCTAAGTCTACACTCACCGGCCACTTTATTAGGTACCCCATGCTAGTAACGGGTTGGACCCCCTTTTGCCTTCAGAACTGCCTCAATTCTTCGTGGCATAGATTCAACAAGGTGCTGGAAGCATTCCTCAGGGAGTTTGGTCCATATTGACATGATGGCATCACACAGTTGCCGCAGATTTGTCGGCTGCACATCCATGATGCGAATCTCCCGTTCCACCACATCCCAAAGATGCTCTATTGGATTGAGATCTGGTGACTGTGGAGGCCATTTGAGTACAGCGAACTCATTGTCATGTTCAAGAAACCAGTCTGAGATGATTCCAGCTTTATGACATGGCGCATTATCCTGCTGAAAGTAGCCATCAGAAGTTGGGTACATTGTGGTCATAAAGGGATGGACATGGTCAGCAACAATACTCAGGTAGGCTGTGGCGTTGCAACGATGCTCAATTGGTACCAAGGGGCCCAAAGAGTGCCAAGAAAATATTCCCCACACCATGACACCACCACCACCAGCCTGAACCGTTGATACAAGGCAGGATGGATCCATGCTTTCATGTTGTAGACGCCAAATTCTGACCCTACCATCCGAATGTCGCAGCAGAAATCGAGACTCATCAGACCAGGCAACGTTTTTCCAATCTTCTATTGTCCAATTTCGATGAGCTTGTGCAAATTGTAGCCTCAGTTTCCTGTTCTTAGCTGAAAGGAGTGGCACCCGGTGTGGTCTTCTGCTGCTGTAGCCCATCTGCCTCAAAGTTTGACGTACTGTGCGTTCAGAGATGCTCTTCTGCCCACCTTGGTTGTAACGGGTGGTTATTTGAGTCACTGTTGCCCTTCTATCAGCTCGAACCAGTCTGGCCATTCTCCTCTGACCTCTGGCATCAACAAGGCATTTCCGCCCACAGAACTGCCGCTCACTGGATGTTTTTTCTTTTTCGGACCATTCTCTGTAAACCCTAGAGATGGTTGTGCGTGAAAATCCCAGTAGATTAGCAGTTTCTGAAATACTCAGACCAGCCCTTCTGGCACCAACAATCATGCCACGTTCAAAGTCACTCAAATCACCTTTCTTCCCCATACTGATGCTCGGTTTGAACTGCAGGAGATTGTCTTGACCATGTCTACATGCCTAAATGCACTGAGTTGCCGCCATGTGATTGGCTGCTTAGAAATTAAGTGTTAAGGAGCAGTTGGACAGGTGTACCTAATAAAGTGGCCGGTGAGTGTATGTAATAGGGGTTCAAAAGCCAAAGAGTATAACATGCCAGATAGGGGACAGCCCTGTCTGATTCCCCGCTGGACCTGAAAAGGAGCGCTCAAAACACCATTGATTTTTAAAACACTCTGAACATCACAATACAAAGTCTTAATCTTATTAATAAAACCAGAAGTAAACCCAAAAGCACACATTGTTTGCCATAAATATTTGTGCTCAACACGGTCAAAAGCTTTTTCCATGGTCAATAGAAACAATCCCCATTTTAAGACCAAAAAGCTTGGAGATTTCTAAGAAGTCTCGAATGAGAACGATGTTATCATAAATCAGCCTACCCGGGATGCCGTAGGTCTGATCAGGCAAAACCACTTGTTCCATCACTTGCCAAGACTTTGGAGAGTAGCTTATAATCAGTACAAAGCAGGGACACTGGTCTCCAGTTCTTTATGAGCTGCAGGTCACCTTTCTTTGGCAGCAGAGTAAGGACAGCCCTTCTGCAACTTAAAGGCAGACGTCCAGTGGCTAGGCTATCCTTCAGCACTGCCAGAAGTTCTTCTCCAATTAAAAACCAAAAAAACTTATAAAAATCAACAGGAAGACCATCTATTCCAGGAGTTTTTCTTGCTCTGCATACTTTGCAAAGCGACATACAGTTTACCCAGGGAAATATCTGCTTCCAGCACCACATTATTTTCTTGTTTAACCTGGGGAAGACTAGAATAAAACCTCTGAGCTAACATTTGCTCCTCTTGGTGTTCACATTTATACAAATCACAGTAAAAACTGACAGCATGGTTATGAATAGCAGTATGATCAGACAACACATGTCCAGAGTCAGACTTTAAACTATGAATGAATCTCTTTTGACCGTTTTTTCACTCCAAACCAAAAAATAAAAGTGTGATGGAACATCCATTTCTGCCACATTTTTAAACCGGGACCTAATAAGAGCCCCTTGTGCTGATACCCCAAGCATGTTCGCTAACACAGACTTCTTGGCCTCAAGAGCTTCAAGATAACATGGATCTTTAGTGGCTTCAGCCAAAACCTGGAGCTCCTCTACTTCAGACTCCAGAGCTTTCACTGACTTCAATAAGACTTTGGTAACATTACAATTATATTGCTGACACAACTGTTTTGTTTGAACTTTTCCAAAGTCCCACCATTGTTGCAAAGAAATAAAATCATTTTTTGTACTTTGATGGGTTTTCCAAAAAGATACAAAAACTTCTTTAAAATTGTTATCTTCTAGTAAAGCTGTATTAAAATGCCAAAAAGGCACTACTAGGCTTTACACACTTCAGAAAAAGACAAATCACAACAAGTGAGTGATCAGAAAACCCAACAGGGCTAATGAAGCAGTTTTTAACAACATTAGAATGATATTTAAATCAATAAAAGCAATCAAGTCTGGCCATAGACAATAAATTGTCTTTACAGTGAGTCCAGGTGTACTGACTTTGATTATCATGTAACCCTCTCCACACATCATATAACTCATGCGTCTCTAACAGTTGGATTAGACGTGTGCGAGAGGCAGGGTGAGGCTCTACATGATTCCTGTCAAGTCTACTCTCTGTACAATTCCAGTCTCCGCCTAAAAATAAAAACTCTTTATCATTGCAATCTCTAACAACATAATTTACATTTTCCAAAAAAGTCAATCTCTCTTTACCAACAGCTGGAGCATACACAGTGATGAATACAAGTTGTACATTTTCAAACATTACTCTCACTTTTAACAATCGACCTTTAATAATTTCTTCACACTCAACAGATTGAGGATTACTTTTGGAAAAAAGAACACCCACTCCACAACTATTACTAGTTTTGTGACTTAAAAAACATCACCCTCCCATTCTCTCTTCCAATCAACTTCTGTATCAAAAGTACTATGTGTCTCTTGTACAAAGATAAAGTCCAATTTCTTAAGGGAGCACAGTCTGAAAAATTAAGCTCTTTTTCTTTCATCTCTTGCTCCATTCAAATTCAGATTGCCTATTTTTAACTCACTCATAAAAAAGGGAAAAAGGAAACCAAAAGAGAAACAAAGAAAAAACTAATTTGAAAAGCTAAACATATTTGTCATCTTCTAGCTGTCTTTTAACTTTTAAAACAAGTTTCTTTAAGCGATAAAATTCCTGGTCAGGTAAACACTTTCTTCCCAGCACTTTCAGAACTTTTTTGAAAATTCTTAACTGAATCAATGAAAAGTTGCAGATCAGGAAACGCACACTCAAGTTTAACATTCCTATTCCCTTTAGTACTCCTAAGAAACTTCTTAATACTCAACATAGAGTAGCCACTTCCTTCCAGGGGCAAAGACTGCGAGGACACTATAGAGTCTGCATCAGAGTCTACCTCATCATCACTAGAAGGAGTCTGGGAGCAACCATGAAGAGGAAATTTACCCATTTTTCCAGAAAATTTAAAACCATCTCTAGTTTTTCTTTTCTTAACATTATCTTTGTCAGATTTGTCATCAACTAGCATCTCACCTTCTTCAGCCAAAGGAAACTCTACTTCCTCTACTTCTCTCTGAGTGCTATTACTGGCCTCCTCTTCAATAACACACTGTTGACTGCTCTCAACTGGAAAGGGAACCTGAAAAAGCTCCTCATTCTTCTGTGTTGACCCTTTATTTTGTTCAAGCTTCTGAGCTTTGTGTGATTTTGTTCGATTTTATTCCTTCTGATTCATTCCGTTTTTGTCCCTGAGAATGTTTTGATTCAATCTGTTTTTGTCCCTGAGTTTCATCTGATTCACTCTGTTTTTGTCCCTGAGTTTCATCTGATTCACTCTGTTTTTGTCCCTGAATTTCATTTGATTCACTCAGTTTTTGTCCCTGAATTTCATTTAACTTACTTTGCCTTAGTCCCTGAGATTCATATACTCCATTCTGTTTTTGTCCTTGTAATTTGTTTGTTTCGCCCAATTTTTGTCCCTAAAGTTAGTTTTTCTGGACACGATCGTATAAGGTGACCCTCTATTCCACATCCAAAACATTTCATTTTCTCTGACGTCACATAAACATTGTAGTCATAATCATCCACTCTGAACTTGAACACTAAATTTAATTCTTCATTGTTGTTTTTAAGAATCATAAAAACCTGCCTTCTAAAAGAAACAACATGCGGGGATTTACAGCCAAGGCCAATTGTTTTAATCGGTGACATCAGCTGTCCATGTCTCGAAAGTTCCCTCTCTAACATTTCGTTACTAATGAACGGAGGGACTTGCGACAAAACGATTTTTTTTGCCGGATTAACGAGCGGCACCGCTTGTTTCACCTTGTTCAACAATTGTTGCAACTTTGTCAAAACTATCAACAAAAATCACAACTCCGTTGTTCATCCTAGACGCGGATTTAACGCTATCATATCCAATAACTCCTCCGACTGCCAGAGCGCAATCCTCCACAGAACAGTCTATAGTTGGGCAAAGTTTAAAAGCATGCCGACACGTGAGCATTTCCAGCCCCACGCCTCCCACACCGCGAACCGGCATGACTCCCGGTAACACCGGTCGCCGCCGCCGCCAACAAACTAACCCACTTAAAACACACCACTAACGTTAACAAATACCTTAAATAAAACTAAAACAACATAGAAAATTTTTTTGAAAAAGCACTCACGCAAAAAACACGCACGCTCCCAATCTCGCATCCACTCACCCAACTTCCGTTCAGAGAGAGAGAGAGCGCACAAAAAGAAAACACAGGGACCACAAACACAAGACCTTACGGGACGTAACAATTATCATTATGTGTCTGAAGTAAAGAGCTATACCATGGTTTTAGCGTTTACCTCAGTAAGTTGAGCGAGTGGATCTCTGATCTGTTAGTTTTGACAAAGTCCAAATCACAGTCTTTGCTGTCCCAACTTAATTGATATAAGTACCAATGTAGAACATTATATAGAAACGGTGTCTTTTCCTCATTTAATAAGGCCAAATAATATATATAATGTAGGATCTAGGAAAAATTTTATTGTAATTAAACCAGAAAATCTCAATATCAGTGATAAACAATTTCTAAAGCTAGGTCTTCTAAACATTAGATCGCTCACACCTAAGGTGGTTATTGTAAATGAAATGGTCACAGATAATAGTTTCGATGTACTGTGCCTTACTGAAACCTGGCTTAAACCAAATGATTATTTCGGTATAAATGAGTCTACTCCGCCAGGATACTGTTATAAGCATGAGCCCCGTCTGATTGGTCGTGGCGGCGGTGTTGCAACAATCTATAGAGATATTCTTAATGTTACTCAGAAAACAGGTCACAGGTTTAATTCGTTTGAAGTACTTGTGCTAAATGTTACGCTCTTAGATTTAAGAAAGAAATCCCTATTATCTCTAGCCTTGGCTACTGTATATAGACCTCCAGGGCCCTATGCTGATTTCCTAAAAGAGTTTGCAGACTTTCTATCAAATCTATTGGTCAATGTCAATAAAGCAATAATTGTTGGAGATTTTAACATACATGTAGATAACACAAATGATGCGTTAGGGGCTGGGTTTACAGATTTATTAAACTCCTTCGGGGTCACGCAAAACGTCAGTGGTCCAACTCATCGTCTAAATCATACACTAGATTTAATTATATCATATGGGACCAATCCAACCGATATAGATATTATACCGCAAAGCGATGATGTAACTGATCATTACATGGTAACTTGCATGTTATGTACTGCTGAAATTTGTCATGTTGCGCCACGTTATCGACCAGGCAGAACAATCCTTCCAAACACTATAGATAGATTCTCAAATAGCTTACCTGATCTATCTCAGCTGCTCAGTGAACCCAAACAATCAGATGAACTAGAGGAAATGACTAGCAGTTTGAGCACCATTTTCTCTAGTACATTAGAAATTGTTGCACCAATTAGATTAAAAAAGGTTAGAGAGAAAACTAGAGCACCATGGTACAACAATGCTACGCATGCCATCAAGAGAGAAACTCGTAACTTAGAGCGTAAATGGAAACAAACAAATTTAGAAGTCTTTAGAATCGCGTGGAAAGATAGTATGTCACGTTACAAAAAGGCTCTTAAATCAGCCAGGACTGAGCATCTCCGCAGACTAAAAGAAAATAACCAAAATAATCCAAGGTTCTTATTTAACACAGTGGCTAGACTAACAAATAAACAGGCATAACCTGAGCAAAATATTCCGTTACAATGTAGTAGTAATGATTTTATGAATTTCTTCACTGAGAAAATAGAAAACATCAGAAACACAATTGTAAATGTACAATCTTTTATGGTGTCTTATGATTCAGCCTCAATTATCGCCCCTCAAGAACAACTACACCGCTTTACAACTATAGGACAGGAAGAGCTAAATAAAGAATAAAGAAACCACAATTAGATCCAAAAAACCTAGCAAATTACAGACCCATTTCAAATCTTCCATTTATGTCTAAAATACTAGAAAAAGTTGTGTCCGCTCAATTGTGCTCTTTCTTGCAAGAAAATGATATCTATGAAAAATTTCGGTCAGGATTCAGACCATATCGTAGCACAGAAACTGCGCTAGTTAAAATAACAAATGATTTACTTTTAGCTTCTGACCAAGGCTGCATCTCAATACTAGTTCTACTCGATCTTAGCGCTGCATTTGATACTATAGATCATAAAATACTCCTGGATCGACTACAAAACTACACTGGTGTTCAGGGACAGGCATTAAGATGGTTCAGATCGTACTTATCAGACCGTTACCACTTTGTCTGTTTAAATGGGGAAAAATCGAAGATAACGTCAGTAGACTATGGAGTGCCGCAAGGATCTGTGTTAGGCCCTCTATTATTCTCAATATACCGGTATATGCTGCCACTTGGTAATATTATAAGAAAACATGGAATTAATTTCCACTGTTATGCTGGTGACACTCAATTATATATTTCATCACGGCCAGATGAAAACACTAACTTATCTAACTTTACAGAATGTCTTAAAGATAAAAAATGCTGGATGACGTGTAATTTCCTGCTATTAAATTCAGATAAAACAGAGGTATTACAGAGGTCCAAAAAACTACCCACAAAATCCCTTACAACAACTTTAATTTAGAAGGATGTCCTGTTACTTTATCCACTACAGTAAAAGACCTGGGTGACATACTTGACCGCAACTTGACTTTCGAAAATCATATTTCATATGTTACAAGAACAGCCTTTTTCCACCTTAGAAACATTGTTAAAGGGTACCTATTATGGATTTTTGAATGTAGTGTGTAACATAGATCTAAGTGAACGAAAACATCCTGCGAAGTTTTACACATGAAAGTTCACCGTATACAAAGTTATTGTCTCTCAAAAGTAAGAGTCGACTCTGAGTCGCTGATATGAATCGATAGACGAACGATGCATTTTCTCTAACTTTATGACGTCACTTGTTCAAGTTATTTGAATAAGATACGCCCACTCATTGCGCTCGTACTCGTAGAAGCCAAGCCAGGGAAACTTGAAAACATCATGGCGACAAGACGCTGTGTTCTGAAGTGTGACGCAAAAGCGAAATTTTTTCATATGCCCAGAGATGAGCATTTGAAGAATCAGTGGCTACAGTTCATATATGCAACTATACCACAGATGTATAGTCCGAAGTTATTGCTGTGTTCGCGTCATTTTGAAGATGATTGCTTCAAAAACATAAATGCTGTCAAATATGGATTCGCGAGCCGGCTGATATTGAAGGACGGCTCAGTACCAAGTCTATTTGGATCAGCTTCCTCCACCGAATCACAACCTGTAAGTATTATTAATATTAAAAATTGTTGGTTTTATGTTTTATGTAGCATGCTCAATAATTATTTTGTGTTGTGAACGCACAGCGCAGCTTCTAGGTCTTCAATGTCAATTGTATTGAAATATGTGAAGTGAAGGGCTCTCAAGTGTCACGCATTGAGCGTGACAGTCACTCATTTCGGTCTTTTGTCACGCTCTCCCACCTCACATTGTATTTCTCACGCTGAAAAACTATTTGTAATATATTTAATATGCTGCAGCTGGTGTTGTTAGCCAATCAGAAAATAGCACTATTGAATCTGGGTAAGATTTAACGCAACAACCAATGATACCCCGTCGGCTCGGTGTCACTCCTTTGGGCTATGGTAGCTAACATATCACCGCAGATTAGCATCACGCAAAGGCAGGGTTTGGAAAAATGACTCGCTTAACGATTCATATGGGAGTCGGTGAGCAAATCAGGTAAAAATAAATGCATATTATAAGACAACAAAAGTGTTTTTTGTCATTTCATGCTTGTAAAACTGTTGTTGGGGACTCCCAGAACAATATTAGGAACATTTTAAATGCCATAATAGGTTTCTTTAAGCTACGTAACATGCTATCCGTTTCTGATGCAGAAAAGTTAGTTCATGCATTCATGACCTCGAGACTAGATTACTGTAATGCTTTATTAGCTGGTTGTCCTGCATCCTCAATAAACAAGCTACAGTTAGTGCAAAATGCAGCCGCTAGAGTTCTTACTAGGTCAAGAAAATATGATCATATAACACCAATTTTATCATCTCTACATTGGTTACCTATTAAGTTCCGTATCAATTACAAGGTATTGCTACTGACCTATAAAGCCCTAAATGGTTTAGCCCCAGTCTATTTAACGGATCTTCTATCGCCCTACAATCCGTCGCGCTCTTTAAGATCACTAAATTCGAGGCTTCTGGTCATTCCTAGGATATCTAAGTCCACTAAAGTAGGGAGGGCGTTCTCACATTTTAGCTCCTAAACTCTGGAATAGCCTTCCTGATATTGTTCGAGGCTCAGACTCGCTGTCCCAGTTTAAAACTAGATTAAAGACGGATCTCTTTAAACAAACATTCACATAAAGCTTACCTTTTATACTACTGCCGAATCAGATCGAATGCATTAATATTATGAACATCAGCTATGCTAATTATTTCTCATCTGCCTTTCTGCTGTTATCTCGGGACGCAAGTCCCGAGGTAAATAGCGTTCGTCAGCTCCAGTTTGTATCCAGCCTCTCACGGAGACTTCAGATGCCCCAACACCTGTGATGAGATGACAAAACGCCTGTGATGAGATGACTAAACGCCTGTGGAGAGACGACTCGACGCCTGTGAAGAGACGACTCAACGCCGGCGATATGTTATGCCCTAAATTAATACATGATTAACTAACTGTATTTTTCTATGTATATTTCTAATGCACTTTCTGTAAAGCTGCTTTGAAACAATGTGTATTGTGAAAAGCGCTATACAAATAAATTTGAATTGAATTGAATTGAAATCTGGTATGTGTGCGGGGAAGCGGGGCAAATTAATGGATCCACATACTAAATGAAGCAAGGGTGTAAGTTACATTCAGTTTTTTTTAAGGCATGAATAAAAAATTTTCCACAGGAAAAAACGTTTAAACATGTAATTTTGGTGATTTAAAAATTTCTAAGGGATAAAATTATTGACTACATTATTGACTACATGGGGACTTTAAAGGATTAGTTCACTTTAAAGGTGCGAAACGCAAGTCTCTGAGTTTTTGCAGAACTACGCTCCCTCTGGTGACAAGCGAAACTGCAACCAGAGTGGTGGCACTAGACAAAATGTTTCTTTTCTTTACTTTACGTGGAGTTTGCGTTGGGGTTTGGAATGGACTACAAGCCGGTCTCTTTGAATCCATCTTCTACCTTTGACGCACGAGTTGTCTTCGCTGATGCGGAGAATGGCGGCTTATACACAAACCTGCGAGACATATCCTGGTGTGCGTGAACGCGCATGACGTTACGCCCAGTCTCAAATTCGAGCCCGAATCCCTCTTATATATTTTACTGTACAGGATTATAGAGGCAATCTCAGTGAGCAGAGAAGGGCTCATTCAGCCCATCAGGCAGTTCTTTAAGCATGTATAGGATAGAAAAACAGGTATTTTTAACATGAAAAGTTGCGCAATGCACCTTAAAAAACAAACAAACACTTTTTTGCTGATAATTTTCTCACCCCCATGTCATCCAAGATGTTCATGTCTTTCTTTCTTCAGTCGAAAATAAATTAAGGTTTTTGATGAAAACATTACAGGATTTTTCTCCATATAATGGACGAACCCCAAACGGTTCAAAGTCTAAATGACAGTTTCTGAATAAGGGTCTTATCTAGCGAAACGATCGGTCATTTCTAAAATAAATAAAAAAGTTTAAGTTTTATAAGCACAAATGCTCGCCTTGCTCTGTTCTGTGATGCGCGTTCGCGACGTCACGTAATACGCAATTACATTTGAAACAATGTGTATTGTGAAAAGCGCTATACAAATAAATTTGAATTGAATTGAATTGAAATCTGGTGTGTGTGCAGGGAAGCGGGGCAAATTAATGGATCCACATACTAAATGAAGCAAGGGTGTAAGTTACATTCAGTTTTTTTTAAGGCATGAATAACATTTTTTATTCTATAATTTTACTCTATAATCCAATTTTACATATTGCCTCACATTCACCCATTCATACACCGAATGCGGTGTCAGCCATGCAAGGCGCCATCCAGCTCGGCGGGAGCAGGCTCATGGACACCTCGACACTTGGTCAGGTTGAACTGGGGATTGAACCACCAACTTTAAGCTCTGGTTTGTAGACAACCTACATGAGCCACTGAACCACTGCCGCCCCGGTCCATTGTGAAGAATCTAATGAAGAAACTAATGCAAACATTCAATGTCTGTATGTGTCAATTTATGAAAAGGATTTAAATATTATTCACTGGCATTAACAGTATTTGACCTTATATGGTGGACTTTTGGAAGTATTAAGAGATGAACCACACTTCGATGCCATTCCACTCACCATTTGGGCTACTGCGCATTGCCCTTGAAATAAATATGGCTTTACAACATCTGGGCTGTTGTTATTATGCAAGTCTAAACTGGCACCATCTGTTTTCATTGAAGTTAATTATCATTCCACTCTCCAGACTTCAATTTAGGCAACCATTTGGGAAGCAGGAATGTGTGGTTCAATCGTCCATTGTTCCCTTTAAAATGACAGCCAACTGTGAAAGTGTTCTTCTTTAAATGAGCAAATATGACTAGTCAAACCCCAAAGAGCTTCATCTATTTCCGATCTATTGATGAGACTAATAATTAAAGCTGCAGTCTGTGGTTTTTCCTCTTTGTCACCATCTCTGTTTGAAATCTGCAACTTTACGTGGGTTGTGTCTCAGCACGGGCCGGCACAGAGCGAATTAATCCAATGTTTTGAGGAGAATGTGCGGCTGTGCGTCACTGCACCGAGCCGGTGTAAATACTGTCATTCAGAATCACAGATTCGACTTTTTGGAAGTATGACCAACATAACAATTTTCCCTGTAAAATGTAATTTGAACAAGTAACATCCACTTTTGTTCTGACCAACTAAGAGGAAAAAAAGCATTGCGGTAAATCGCGCTGATTAAATCTAACGATTGCTTATCTTATCATTTCAAACCGTGCAAATTATACTTTGTTCTCAAATTGATTATGTTGACAACATCAGCATTGCGTGACTAGATTATATACCCTTCAGATATTTATCCTTGTTTTCGCTTTGGCCCGATTGCAGTCTCTTTTTTTTCTATAGCCACTTCGAACCTTTTGCATTTTACAACGGGTGAATCTCCAGTTGTCACTGGTGATTGTCGTTTTCACCTTTCTGGATCCGCCATCAAATTAATACGTTTAATTATATCAAGTGCTGTGAGAAAAGGCTATAAATCTCCACCTCCGACATCCTCACAGGCAACATAGCCTACTAGCCGAGACTCCTTCTTTCTGTGTACAGAATGTGACGTAATGACGCAAAGACATGCTAGAATTTACAGCGTAATTCCACCAGTACCACTGGAATTAAAAGCATTATGACAAGCTTACCGTTTTGAATCGAGCTACGGAAAGCAGATAGTTTTGAACAGTGGCTGGTTATGTACTTGATCAATTTATTTTGGATCATTTTTAAGCCAAAAAAGTTTTAAGTAGTAGCATACTTATTTATTATTGTATTATTATTTTTAATAATTTATAATTAGTCTGCTATTAATATATCTGTAAAAAACATTATTATTAATATTGTGAATATTGTTAATACTCAATTTATTATTAGGGGCCAAGCATAGAATGTGCGTAGGCACCTATTGGATCTGTTCCCGTTCTTATTATTATTATTCCGGCTGGGAGTCTATGGTAGCCCATAGAAGCGTTTGCGGGAAAGTTGTAATGGTTTGACATTCTGATAGAGGACAGTCCCAACATTAAATACACCAATTTTGGTGTGTCAAACTCATTCCCTCTAGCGCCACCACCTGTCCAAAATTTCACTCATATTATGCTAATAACTTTTGAACCGTAAGGCCTATCAACAAACACCCTATGACGTCATTTTCCGTGATAAAAATATGTCTGCCATTTTGAATTGTCCAAAAAACCTACTTTTGCTAACTCGTCCTCGAAAGTTTGTCAGATTTTCACCAAAATTGCACCAGATCATCTTCAGGCAGTGATTTTGGTGACAAAAAGTTATGGAATTCAAGTTGATTCGTCAAACCGTTTTCGATAAACGCACAAACAAATTTTAAGTTGCGCTTGCGAAAACAGACGTAAGGCTGTGCTCGATGGTGTTTTTTGCCCCCAATGGCTCCTTTCGTGGCAGCTAACCCTAACCTCATCCTTAAACCTACACATCCCCTCGCTGCCTGGAAGGCACCGTTAGGGACTAAAAACACCAAACACCTAAGGGGGCTCATCTCCGCAACGCTTTATCGTATTAAGACCAAACTTGGAACATGTCATCACAGGCAGGACCTGAGGTTACATGCTGCGTTTCGGCGCTGGTCTGGAGATACTAAAAAAGGCTATTTTTGCTACTGTTGGCTACTGTTTGCTCTGCAACAGTTTGTTCAAAAATTAAAAAAGCGTTATCGTTAGATTCAGGGTGTCATGCCGAGTCGACTGATATCCAAATTTCCTAGATCAGCCATTTTAGCTGTCGGCCATTTTGAATTATGTGCTAAAATGCTGTATTTTTTCAACGCATGAACGAATTGTTATGAAACTCGGTATGGGTCATCAGTACGATGCCCTGAATGAGCCTTAGAAGCCCAGACCAGCGCCACCTAGTGGTCAAATTAAATGTTCAAATGCTTATAACTCTGGCTGTGGTTGACTGATTTTCACGGGAGTCAACTCCTTAAGTTTCTGAATCGTTGTCGAGTCCAACGATACCACCCATGCTAGGTTTCGCCTTACAGTTTGTGTAGCGTTGTGATTTAGTGCTTAAAAACATTTGCCAATATCTTCTAAACTGTTAGACCGATCGTGACGAAACCACCATCAGAAGTTTGAAAACATAGGTCGCTGGCAATTTGATAATGCCCAAATGTCAAAATATTGATAGTAAGGGGTTGTAAAATCCAATCAAAGTCAGGTGTCAGTCATTTTTTACATGTTTCTTCATATAAATGTTTATAACTCTGAAGCGAATTGAGATGTTTTCACCAAAATTGACACACAGATGTATGGGCTCACTCTGAGGACACATAAAAAAAATGGTGGGATTGAGCCTCTTGGTGGTGCTATAATAGAACAAAACAGGAAATTGCCATTGTCTTCAATACAGTTCTATACAGTTCAATATGAGCAAATGCTATACTTAATAAATGCATTGCTATAACATTACGAAACTCAGTATGTCCCATTAGCACCATGCCCTGAGGGTACTTAAAAGATTTCGAGACAGTGTACCTTTTGGCCAAAAGTTATAATAAAATGTCCTAAAATGTTAATAAATTTTAAATAAATATGCCTATTGTAATGACACTGGTCTTAATAGATTTCTTGGGTTATGACATGAACATAGATAGCAATTTTGCCATATTTGGCCGAACTTCCTGTCCCCCATCTTGATTTTCATTCAATACCTACTTTTTACAACTCCTCCAAGACAGTTTGTCCAATTTTCACCAAAATCTAATCGTATCATCTCCAGACTGTAACGACTAAAAGTTATGGATTTTGTGTCGATAGAAAAAAACATTTTCATAAACCGCAGCAGCAAAGTTGAGGCATGATGCAAAAATGACTATTCAGGCTTTATATCTGCAATGCCTTGACATATTGACACCAAACTTTGTATGTGTCATTGTCACTTCACTCTGACCTCATCACACCGATTTCATAAGTGCGCCACCTATTGTTCGAAAGTGAGAATCCATTAAATCATATTTTTTTATTACTTTTTATATGATTTTTCAGCCATTTCGTCTAAAATCCTCGTCAAATGTCTTTAATTGCTCCTTGCTCCAGTTGGTCTGACACATTCAGCCATGTTGGCATGTCCTGTCATCTGCTTGCACTTGGCCCCGATAATTGCTGCTTGCGCTTGGCCCCGCAATACTCTTGTTCCGCCTGTTTTGTTATATACACTCACCTAAAGGATTATTAGGAACACTTGTTCAATTTCTCATTAATGGAATTATCTAATCAACCAATCACATGGCATGGTTGCTTCAATGCATTTAGGGGTGTGGTCCTGGTCAAGACAATCTCCTGAACTCCAAACTGAATGTCAGAATGGGAAAGAAAGGTGATTTAAGCAATTTTGAGCATGGCATGGTTGTTGGTGCCAGACGGGCCGGTCTGAGTATTTCACAATCTGCTCAGTTACTGGGATTTTCACGCACAACCATTTCTAGGGTTTACAAAGAAAGGAGTGAAAAGGGAAAAACATCCAGTATGCAGATGTTTCATAGTTTCATCCATAGTCCTGTGGGCAAAAATGCCTTGTTGATGCTAGAGGTCAGAGGAGAATGGGCCGACTGATTCAAGCTGATAGAAGAGCAACTTTGACTGAAATAACCACAGGTTTACAACCGAGGTATGCAGCAAAGCATTTGTGAAGCCACAAAATGCACAACCTTGAGGCAGATGGGCTACAACAGCAGAAGACCCCACCGGGTACCACTCATCTCCACTTCAAATAGGAAAAAGAGGCTACAATTTGCAAGAGCTCACCAAAATTGGACAGTTGAAGACTGGAAAAATGTTGCCTGGTCTGATGAGTCTCGATTTCTGTTGAGACATTCAGATGGTAGAGTCAGAATTTGGTGTAAACAGAATGAGAACATGGATCCATCATGCCTGGTTACCACTGTGCAGGCTGGTGGTGGTGGTGTAATGGTGTGGGGGATGTTTTCTTGGCACACTTTAGGACCCTTAGTGCCAATTGGGCATCGTTTAAATGTCACGGCCTACCTGAGCATTGTTTCTGACCATGTCCATCCCTTTATGGCCACCATGTACCCATCCTCTAATGGCTACTTCCAGCAGGATAATGCACCATGTCACAAAGCTCGAATCATTTCAAATTGGTTTCTTGAACATGACAATGAGTTCACTGTACTAAAATGGCCCCCACAGTCACCAGATCTCAACCCAATAGAGCATCTTTGCGATGTGGTGGAACTGGAATTTGGAACCCACAAATCTCCATCAACTGCAAGATGCTATCCTATCAATATGGGCCAACATTTCTAAAGAATGCTTTCAGCACCTTGTTGAATCAATGCCATGTAGAATTAAGGCAGTTCTGAAGGCGAAAGGGGGTCAAACACAGTATTAGTATGGTGTTCCTAATAATCCTTTAGATGAGTGTACATCCCTAAAAAGTGCCTAATAATATTTCTATACCAAAATAAAATCGGCATTATAATTATTATTACTATGATATGATGATTGATTTTCCATTAGGCTATTTTTGGTGCCCCCTCAGCACTTGGTGCTCTAAGCACAGCGCGTGATGTGCGTGGTTGGAGCGGGCGAGTGGCGGCGCTGTTGTTCACACACTCTGAAGCACAAACATACACGGTGTAATGATTTAAGAGTGACAGCAATGAACTACGGCTCCATCTTGCAGCATCGCCATCAGAGGCTGATATTATCATTCACATGTATCACTGCTCTAATTGACACTTGATGCAAATATACTCTCCAAACTGTCAGAAACATCATCCCAAAATAGTCAGAACTGGATGTATATTGAAAGATTTAAGTCAAAATGCCTGTCAACCAGTCCATGACAAATGCTTGGCTGCACTGAAAGTGGTAAGGGGCAATAGTCAGCTGAATGCTGATTGGATCAGCTCGTTAAAAGCTGGTCCATCACTCATCATTATGTCTAAAGGACAGGAAGATAATTTTTACAGAGGAATAAAGGGAAACAATTCAGGATAAAAAGACCCAGTTCTTTTTTATTACACTGAACAACACTATTACTGAGTCCAGCCTGAAACATGGAGATGTCCCCTGCTAGCCAGCAGGACCATGGGTACGAATATAATGTTAACAATCCATTAGTCTGTAGGAATACACAGTGGTACAGAATATGTTCAGATCTAGATTCTTGTGCAATAAAGTATGGGGTTGCAGCACACACATGCATCATTTCTATATAAATAATAATGGCATGGTCACCATTAGTCAGATATTCCATTGGGGCTGGTATTTCATTCAAAGTTCTAAGTAAAGGTTTAATATGTTAGCTCATACACTAAGGTTCTATATAGAACCTTAAATGGTTCTGTCAGGCACTTCATCTATTGAACCTTTTAGGGGTTCCCATCATGGGATAGTTTTATGGATTTTTAAATTGTAATTAATTAGTTTTCACTTTAATTAAATTTGACGCCTCACAAACATACTTTCAGAAGAAAAAAAATTGAATAATTCGTTAAACATGAAAGTATTATTTTTATGTATTAAGTTATGTATTAAGAACCTTATATAGAACCTTTTGTTGCATAAAGGTTCTTTAACATTGAGTTCTATAGAACCCTATTGAACTTTTTTTCTAAGAGTCACTTTGCTCCTAAATGTTCCCCTCTTTCTTTCTTTCTGAAATTATTTAAGGAGGCAATATCTTCATGTTAAAATGTTGCAGCATAACAATCTAACTGTAAACTGGCTGCTCATGTTCCAGTGCATTATGGGTACTTGTTTTCTCTGAGTGTAACTCCATTAGTGATTTTGTGAGTTATGCATTTATAAGCTTGTACTTATGTCTCGAAATAAAAAGTTACGTTTTTAATGAACTAATATAAAAGTATCATATTATAATTTGTTTTTATAGATTTTTTATCATACATAATGAGGATCAGGTTTCAGGATTCAAATGAACTGGATAATTTTAAATCAGTACATTTACTCTGAATATAATGAATAAACACCATTAGTATGGCAACAGTGATAATAGGAGACCTTTTTTTAGGAGAATATGAGAATGTTTACAGCAAAAAAATATGTAAATATGCACAGGATCAGATTCTTTCATATTAATGACCTGAATGAACCAAACAATGTAAATCTAAACCAACATACAGATTAAACATGGCAGAAATAGTAGTACATTTGCATGTTATTCTAATGTAGTAATTTAAAACTGAACAAACTGATTAATCAGAGAACAAGTTAGTTATTTAAGACATGCAGAGTTAAAATTGTAATAACTATGCTGACACACAAAAACTTAAGGACACAGAGTTCATTTTCTTAAAAACCACAGAGTGATTTTTCTGTGTCCTGTAGTCATTCCTCTTCATATAGCTTTGCAGGTCTGAAACAGTTATTGCAAAGCAGAAAATATGAGTCAGGTCAAAACTGCTGCAAGAAACGTTAAAGCATCTTGCATTGTTTTTTGATGAGTGTGAACCCAGCCTTATTTGTCCCCCCAGCATGACGCACGTCTGCATTGCAGTGTGGCAACAAACAAGCAAAGGAAAATCAGAATACAAACAGAATTATTGTTTTTTTTAGACTAATTATGACATCAGCTTCATGTAACTGTGCTAATGCTGATGAGTTTTCTTCTTCTGCTGGTCACACCATGATCCTCACAACATGTGGTGTGATTCATCCAAACACTCCTAGTGGTCCAAAATACAGCTTTACTCCACACCGTCTTCAGATTTAAACACTATCAGAGACACACTGGCAGTTTTATGTCTTGTGTGATGGGTCATATAACTTTATAAAGTGCTCTTATTATCGCCAAACTAGTTTTTTTATCGTGGGGGGAAATGAAATCAATGCATCTGTATATGAGTGGACTGTTTAGAGACAGTTCTTGTATTAAAGATGCACTGTAATTATTTTTGTTTATGCTATGCTTACTGATATGGAAGAATCATGCAACAGCAAGTGTTCAGATATACTGATTGTTAAATGCACTTAGTCAGACATTAATTCTGACAAGTGGCAACATGCATATCAACAGCAGTTGGGGCACACTGTAAAAAAGCTAACAAAGTTGAGTCAGTTGAGCTATTTTAAAACATTTGTTTGTCTAATGAGTAACAGGTAGTCTTTTGAACTTAAAAATTTGTGTCACTGTAATTATATTGTTTAGCATTTAGCAATGCAGGCAGCTACAATCTCCATGTATGATTTTCAAAGATAACTTCTTAAAACTAGAAACAAACATTTTACCTAGGCAAATATATTGCATACAAAGTTGCAATGAGATGTACATATATTATATCGCAACTCACAAATCTCAAACATGGTGATAATCAACAATTGTAGTTCATTAAAAATAGGAACTCTGAACCAGCTAAATAACAGTGACACACTGAAAAAAACTACTAGTAAGATTTACTTAAAATCCTCGTAACAATTTGCACAAGTATATTTTAAATAAATTTAACTGCTATAGTACAACTCACGTGTCATTATCAAGTAAAATCTACTTAGTATTGAACGAAACGCTCATGAAGAAATGAGTAATTTAGAAGCTATATTTATTTAAAGTAATTAAGTAAAGTTTATTTATTGTTTTATAATTAGGAAGCTTGCTTTTATGAAATTATAAAGTAAATCTTACCATTTAATGAAGTAAAATAAGTAGATTTTATTTAAGTTTTTTTTTGTTGAGAGTTTCATTTACTATATATAATTATAAACATTGCTAATTTCTTTTTTATAAATAATCATGAACATAAATAATAATTTTCTCAATATTTTTCACAAATCACACAACTAAAATTCAATTAAACAGTTTAATTTTCAGTCATGACATGAATTACATACAAGACATGAAAATGAAACAACTTGCCCTAACTGTTCAGTTTGAGTATGTTCTCTAGACAAATGTGTGCAAAGTGCACCCCAACCTGTAAATGAACAAGGACAATCTGAGTACAAGCAGGGTACTGACCAGCCTTGTCCAGTCTGTAGATGTTACAATCTATAATGCTTTAAGAGATGTAAACGGTTTGAAGTTCTAAATCTGCATTTTTTTGCATGGTCAACTCATATCATTGAAAGCCTACTCTTTTTTCAATGATGACACCAGTGTTGAAAAACATAAATCTGTCCACTGTCTTGGCTCGTCCTAGTGTTAGGTAAGGTCCTCCTGTAAATAAACAGACACAATTTGTGATATTAAAACATTGATCAATGATATAAAAGTTACATCTTCTCACTTTCTACAGTATGAATGAAACATACATTACAAGAACATTAAAAAATTTTTTATGAAATAGTTTGGAGCTCCATAATCAGCTGTCACCACACACGCAAACTATGTTGCACCAGTGCTGTGGTAAATTCATTCATCACACAGACCTTTTCTCAAAAGGATCGAATGCCTAAGTAGATTGTAGAACCATTGCCACCAGGGGCATAGTCATCTTTTTTTAAATCTTTTTTTATAAGGCTATGAAATCAGATGCACTGCTTAACAACCTCTAATTTGTATTCTATATTTTTCCTTATGAATATTAGTTGATTGATTTATGTACTGCAAACATTTTTGAGTCATCATTGATTTTATACAATGTAAAAAAACAACAACAAAAAAAAAAACAGAATAAAGCAGAAAATATATTTTAGAGTTTCCTTACTGTAATAAAAGCTGTTGATTAGCACTGCATTAGGCTACTCATGTCATGTCACGTTAGGCCTACTTTAGTGTTTTAAAAAATACCACGAGATTGCTTGAAAAATACAAACATGTTTGCACAAAATACACAAACCATATATTTTCGTAATCGTTATTATTGTCTTCACGTTTCATCAGGCAAAACATGTCTGCTTTTTATTCCAGGTTTTCAGCAAAAGTTAGGGGAACGAATTTACATTTTATAAAAAAAAGTATATTTCATTACCTTGTCTCCCGCTTAGGCCCATGATTGGCACTAACGATCTCTACGATCAACTTAGCGCAGGATGCTTTTAGAAACGCAGCCCTGCTTATTTTGAGACCTCATCTATGCACGATTTACTGCGATTGAAAAAAAAAATTGCTTTATGTGTAGACGTTCCTGAGCAATATTCAGTAAGAACATTCAAACTTTTCCACAGTCAACAGTATAACGTTACTTCAGCAGGAAAGCGGTTGACGTTAATTACGTTCATTTTAAGGCTTCATTTTAGCTAGCTAGCAGTTACAACAGTAAAGATTTTCTAATAATTTCCAATTAGTTTGACATTTTTACACGAAAAACAGTGCTTAATAATGTAGGAAGTGAATTTTAAGGGTTATAATGTTCCATGGATAGGCTAACCCACGCACGTTACACTAATATAAGGTCATGTTATAAGATGAGCATTAATGTTTATTGAGTCAAATAAACAATAATCATCAATCAAAATCCACACAGACCCATGTTTTATTAAATGTAAAACAGAAAGACAAACTTACCTCAAACACGACAAAAAGCAGCCACGTACGCAGCAGCCCGCCAATTCGTCTCTGATCCAAAGTGCGCAGTTAGACTTGTCCAAACAGGCATACGGATTCAAACGCGCTATACTTTTCGATTAAAATTTACTTAAAATTACTATGTTTATGTGAGTGACTATAAAACGTTTAAATATTACAAGCAAATATATAATAAGATTTACTCTTTCCAACCAGTTAATTTATAACATGAATTGAATGGGTAGATATTTAAAATTTTATTAGAAAATTCTAGTTCTCATTGAATTTTAATTTTATGAAGTAAAAATTATGATGGTTAATTTAATATTTATTACTATACCAAAAAGTTCGTTTTTACAAGCAGCATAAATCAAGCGAGTAAATGCAAAGAAATAATAATAGTTACCACATAATTTCAAGCTGCAATGCATGCTGGGAACTGGCACGGCATTGTTCAATGTAGCCTACAAGGTTACATTGTGTGTGATAGGTTGTCTTTTTTTTAAAAGGTTTTTTTTTAATTTTTTTTTAACAGTGCAGGCTTTGTGGTTTATCTGGAATCCCAAAGGTCGCAACTTCAAACCACTGAAGTTGCTACTACTGTTTTGCCTATGAGCAAAGCATTTAACCTCTGCATGCTCCAGATGTCACAGAGTCATCTAAGCCTTCACTTCCACCCACTGCATCTGATCACTACAACCCACCCGATCTCAGGCTATGTTTACACGGAAACGATCTGAAGAGAAAATGCAAAAGCGGCATTACATTATCACTTTTTTTTCTGCGTTTAGACGAGTGTTATATGTGGGAAATCTGCGTGCATATGGTGACGCAAAAAGTGTGTGAAAATTCGATGTAGTGTGCACTCCAGGCGCTAGGTGGCAATGTGAAGCACTGCCACACAACAACACCAATATCTGAGAATATTTTGTACAACAACTGAAAATACTCTAGTACGTTTATCAGCGCTGCTAGGCAACTTGGAGGTCCGACATATGGAAATAATCCGACATGTTGGTTGTTATTTCCCTGTGCACGCCTGCGCACGCTTGTGACGTAAACGCGCACGCGACGAGAGCCACCGTGAGCAGATTTTGTGTTTTTACTGTTTAGACAAGAACGTGACGGTGGAGCGTTTTTAAGATTTTCACTCTGGAGGCTGGTTTCACTTGTTTGCGTTGTTTAAGCCCCAAAAATGCTGTCGCTGTGTAAATGAAAGGCACATCTGATCAAATATTTTTACGTTTTCACCCGCGAGCGTTCTCGTGTAAACAGGGCCTTAGTCACCTGAATTCTAATCACCTGCACCTGCACGTCATTATCAGCCACCGTTTCCTTCACTTCAGTGTCTGGTCTCGTCTCTTCAGGACCCAAGACTGCTCACCCATGCTACCAGCCTTCGCTGTACTTACCCATTGTTCTTCGTTGTCTCTGTTCTTCATCGTCATCCAGATTATCCTCGCCATCATCATCAAAGACAATCCTCCGGTTCAGCTAAGTTCTCACCACCTTCCGAAATTCCAGTCATCAATCCACTCTACCAGCTTTGCTCTCTCTGCATTTAAATAAAATATTGTTTGTTACACTCTAACCTCGTCTGCCTTCTTATGGATGTGACACCAGGATGATTGTCCCGGTAGTATGTACTGTAGATTACTTTGAATAAGAAAGCGTCTGCTAAATTAATAATGTAATGGTGCTGCCGCATGGGATGTCTGTGGAAGAACTGCAGGCGGACTTGTGAATCTCCTAACTTGTTTAAATTAAGCCTCTAGGTCACATCCAATGTAATACATTCGGATGATGGACTTTAGAAAAAAAAAGAGACAGTGAGATTAATTAATGTATGTTTGGTTACACAATAGCTATTTATTTTGTATGTGTGTGGCGTGTTTTGTTACCAATGTCATTGTTGGAATGCTTCAGTTGTTTTTTGTTTGTTTTTGTGCAACAACAACAACGGCAAAATTGGCTCTTCGAAAAAATTGACCTTTCAGTGCTACTTCCCGTACAGAGTAGATAAATTGACCAATCACAGCACACTGAATGCCCAAATGTAGTTTGTGTCTTAAAATAGGGCCACATCAATATAATTTTTAGGGCAAATGTCATGTGACACAGAGGTGATTAATGGAATATTTTCTCAGATCCATATCACTCATTTGATGCTTTTCTCTCCATCACTCCCCACAAACTGATTGATCACGTCCGGGATGACAGATGAGAGAAGGTCATTAGGGCATATTTTACCCACAGTGCTGTGCAATATCTTACAGACCTACACTGAATCTGGACTGCGTTTGGCTGGCTCAGGCACACATTATTATTCAGGCAAAAGCTCTATTGATCGATTAAATAATTACAGAGCTGACCTACAGGAAGTGAATGCACCCAAACACAAGCACTTAAACTCAACACTTATTAGTCCTTATTAATTATGCAACTTATTTTAAACAACAAGGTAGCTTTAAAAATCCTGTTAAGGAGACAGTCTCTTAAAGCATTGTTATACCCACAGATCTTATTTTACTCCAAAAACCACTATTCTCACAACCCATAGGAAATTCCAGAGGGAACCCATGGCGCAATAGTCTTCCAGGATGGGCTACAAGTGGATGTCAAGACTAGACCGCTTTATTTAAGTTTGAAGGAAGAAAAAAACATACAAAACCACTGCTAGAGAAAACATAATCAACGTTAAGCAAAATTCTAAAATAAAGAATTACCTACCTGTCTGTTAGGCAAAAAAAATTTAAAAATAATAATAATTAGTTACTGTACAGTATATGACTTTCGGTAACACTTTAGAATACTGTTCCTTTATTAATGAATAACTACACAGGAACAAATGAGTAACACACTATTAACATTCTAGTAACTACTATTAACTAACAAGAAACCAATTAATGAATTGGTTAGTAATAGCACTCAGGAATGTTGTAGTTCACTATTAGCTAATCAGTAACTACTATTTTTCATACCTCACTGAAGACTACTAAGAACTACTAAATACAGGTTCAAAATTGAGCGCTATTACTAATTGGTTAATCAGAGTTTCTTGTTAGTTAATAGTAGTTACTAGAATGTTAATTGTGTGTTACTCATTTGTTCCTGTGTAGTTATTCATTTATGAAGGAACAGTATTTTAAAGTGTTACCTGACTTTCTTTTACATTTTGATTCATTTTCATTCCACTTCCTTACATTCAAATTTGAATCGTTATTCTACTTCTTGTTGCAGCCTTAATTCACATTCAGGAACTGGACTGGAATTTAAAAGTCATACTCAATACATGTTATTTACTACATGTGACAACTAGCCCTGGCGTCTCCTACTCCTAATTGAATTGCAGATGCTTACGAGTTTTCCAGCACTGTAAAACCACAGTGCAATGTACAACAACTGCAGTTGTAAGACTCCTCAAATTGTTAAGTTACAGCTGGTTGCACTAATCCAGCAGCATGCTTGACTCTCCTATCTCCTGCGCTTTCCTCTATGGAGAACTGAGAATGTGAGGACACAGAGCCTATCACACCCTATAAAAGGGACGGGGGATAAGTTGCACAGCCGGGGCAAAATGTTGGCTTTTCTGCCTACGGCCTTATCAGCCACTTACAGCTGCGAGCCCAGAAAACCTGATTTCTGCGTGTTCCACCCTAGAGAACAGACAGATTCAAAGCAGCAGAACCTCCTCAATAAAACAGTGAGAGCTTGCAGTATTAACTCTACTGAAATGCCATGACCCCTTAATGACATACCACATTTCCTTTTGAAAATAAGCCATAAACCATTTAATTTGTGTGACAATATTTGCAGACAGAAAAGTTCAGATTGAGACTATATGCTCCTGTCCTAAAAACACAATAAACTACTAAACAATCATAAGCAGAGGTCCTAGCAAATGTCTATACTCAACGCTTGTCCATGTGGCTTCAAACAGCTACTTCCTGGTATACAAGTACTATACTTGTATAATATGGATTATGCCTTTAGAGAGAGAGAGAGAGAGAGAGAAATTTTAAATCTCAGTTGCATTGCCCTAATCAATGACTCTCAGCAGGTTGTTCAATACTTTGCTGTCTGTTGTGTTCATGAGTAAATTATATTATGACTACTATTTTGAAGTGTGTAAAGGTAAATGATGAGTAAACAAGATGGATGAAGATCTCATGTGCTTTATTGCTGCTAACTATCTCCTGACAGATACCACACTGACCATTTAAAGTTGATTTTCATTTCAAACAGATGCGTAACTAATCAGAATCCATGGAAACAAACAAGCAAAGGGAACACAGGCAAACAGGAACTAAACCAGAACACAATGAAAAACAGACTACTAACATGATGCTGCATCTCAATTTGCCTACTTATACTATGCCCTAAAAGTGTGTAATCTTTTTGTGAAGAAAAAGTAGATACTTGAGTGTGTAGCAGAAGAGTACAACCTTTGGGACATACTAACACGTCATACAATTGAGTCTTTAACGGTTACTCTCTGTCGCGTTTTGTCACAGTAAACTGGCCTGTCAATCATATTGTCACAGTTGAAATCCTCCACGTTTCATTTCATTTTATGTCCATTTTCATGCAGAGACTCTCCTCATAGTAATGCATAATGATGTATTTAAAAGTTAATGGCCAAATAGATCTTTATAAAAGTCCACATTGTTAGTGCAGATGAAATGAAACACGGATAACATTAAATATTTTTTTTGGTTTCAGGTTAAACTATGATTAGTCACTCAAACCTTTATCTAAACCTCGCGCATATCCGCCATGTTTCCGCCAACACTTTTCACTCATGTTTGTAGTTCCTCCTCCAAAGCGCAGTGGGTTGTGGGAAATATTAGCCTTTAGAGTGTACACGGATCCACATTTCGAAAATCCATCGGAAAGGTCATCTGGTGTCTTCTGTACGGTGTCCATTTTAGGACATCCTCAGACCTCAGACATATGAGGCCAAGGCATCATGACTCAGACTAAAAGGCTTCAGTCATTGGACAAAACGGCATCGGGCCTCAGACTGAAAAGCTTCATGTCTCAGGAAAAACAATGTCAGGCGTCAGGTCTTGTACAATTGACCGTTCGCAAAAGACCCACCCCCCTTAGTTACTGTCGCTATGTCCGTCAAGCTACGCCGCTCTCACACACACACCATGTTCTCACGCAGTGAAAAATACATCGCGGAGCAGAGAGGAGTCTGACAACACGCTGGCAGACAGGACAGGCCAGATTACTTTTGATATTAAACATATTAAACAAAGTCTCACCTTTCAAATTTGGCCATTTTCTTAAATAAATGTAAACAATAAATACCGTTTTGTGGCTCTTTAATGTGTCGTGACAGATCGCTGTAGAGCCTCAGTTAAAGCTGCTCGAGAACTGATCATCTCTTCCTTCTAGTTAATTTATAGCATCAAATAAACATGAATGAACATAAGAAGGAATGTTGTTTTAGCCGCGGAAAGGCGTCAGTATATTCAGTTTTTCAAGTTCAAATCCTCCCATGTTAATCTTCTAACTCTCCTGACTGCTTTGTCGGACAAAATAGTGGATGGCGAAGTATGATTGGTCAGATCACCTGTCAATCAAGCTTGATCTGACCAATCATACTTCGCCATCTGCCATTTTGTCCGAAATTAACATGGGAGGATTTGAACTTGAAAAACGGAGTGTACTGACGCCTTTCCGCGGTTAAAACAACATTCCTTCTTATGTTCATTCATGTTTATTTGATGCTATAAATTAACTAGAAGGAAGAGATGATCGGTTCACGATCTGTCCTGTCTGCCAGCGTGTTGTCAGACTCCTCTCTGCTCCGCGATGTATTTTTCACTGCGTGTATACATGGTGTGTGTGTGAGAGTGGCGTAGCTTGACGGACATAGCAACAGTAACTGAGAGGGGCGGGTCTTTTGCGAACGGTCAATTAGGCATCAGATGAAACAGCCTCAGACAAAAAGGCATCAGACATAAAGGCATTGTACGAAACGGCATCAGACAAAACAGTCTCAGACAAAAAGGCATCAGACATAAAGGCATCGGAAGAAACGGCATCAGACGAAACAGCCTCAGACAAATCGGGCAGGGGTAAATACAATTTGTATGTTGCCATTCTATGCACATGTAATGATAAAATATCATTATTAAAATATCATAAAATAGCCCATTACATACCATTATCCAGTTGTTGTCTTAGACTGTCATAAGCCTTCACCTTATCCATATTTCTGTTCTGAAAACGTTGTAATACAATATGACGTTAGCATATTACCAGAGGTCGAAATAGCTGATTTAGTCGTTATTCACTGAGTGGACTGACGTTTGGGGTGAGATAGTACTCTCAATGATCTTTCAGATGCAATTACATATAAAAACTTGCATTACCCTATCTATAATAATATATAATAATATAAAATAATTCACTTATTTCCATCCATTACCATCCCTCATGTCCAGCCTTATTAGCCTACTTGCTTTTGATGAGTCTAACACTATTTAAAATGTAGCAGTTTTAATCAAGCAGTCTAATAGCTCGAACATACCAACATTGCCAACATTCAGTTGCTAGTTGAAATATGTCATCTAACTTTTTAAACTTAGAAACACTTGAAATGCATGTTCTGTATACAACGCAATTAGTGTAACATTTGATGAAAGCAAATAAATAAATACATCATGACGGGTTTCCTCCTCCATCAGCTGTTGTCGTATCTGATCTGAACCACGTACATGTGACGTCACATGGGGCGGGGCAATGCAAAACTCTAAACTCCACCTGAGTCCGTTTCGCCCAACGCCTTAAGGCTGATGCCTTTATGTCTGATGCCTTTTTGTCTGAGGCTGTTTCGTCTGATGCCTAATTGTACGAGACCTGATGCCTGACATTGTTTTTCCTGAGACCTGAAGCTTTTCAGTCTGAGGTGCGATGTCGTTTTGTCCAATGACTGAAACCTTTTAGTCTGAGGCATGATGCCTTGTCTTCATATGTCTGAGGATGTCCTAAAATGTACACTGTACTATAATGGGCATCCTCTTTTCAACATACTATGCTTTGGGACACACTTATTCTAATCTCACATACTGTTTAGGATGGATAGTATGAACATTGGGACGCAGGGTTAGTCACCCCTCCCGGAAGGCGGAGCAGATGGAGCAGATGGAGGTGGAGACCCAGGCGGAGCCAAAGAGCCGATGAGACCAGGTCACACAGAAGGTCCTGGAAGCCAAGGCGGAGCCGAGGTGACGAGTAGCCGAGGTGGAGACAGGGTGCTGGAGGACTGAGGAACAGCTGGTGGGACTGAGGACCAGGGCGGAGCTGGAGGGAAGGTGGAGCCTGATGGAGTTCAAGGGGTTAACGAACAAAGCACAGCTGAAGGACGACGACCACAGGTGGAGCTGAGGGAGGGAAGAGCTAAAGTGGAGCTGAGTGGTCAACAGGCTGAGGTGGAGTACCGAGCTCAGTGACACAAGGCGAGGACAGGAGATCACATGCCAAATTGGAGCTGGAGACCGGAAGATCTGCGGCGCATCCGAGCAGCATAGTGGAACAAACAAAGGAGGAGCCGAGGAACTGAACTAACAGAGGCGGGGCTGAGGACTTAGGTAGAGGAGGCGGAGGAGGGAGGCTAGACGGGACCATCAGAGAAGCAGGAGACTTGGAGCTGGCCGGGACCAACAGAGACGGGAGACTATGGGGATAATCATCTTCCAAATCCTCATCATATATTGCAGAGGACAGCTACAGCTCACCCTCAGCGGAGGGAGTGTGGGCAGGGCTCCATTCCTTTCCTTCGAACACCATGAGCACGTCCACTGAAACAGACAGTGTTGCCGGCTCACTTAAATGCCATTTTGTAGTATAATCATGAATTCATGAATTCATGCTGAAAATTGTGCACTTATTTAACAGAAAAATTGAAGTGTGTAATGTTGGACACTCACAGGATTCTTATGTAGTGATAGGGATGGGACTAATAGACTCTGTTTAGACTCATCTTTTGACTATATATAGTTTTTCTACCTCTAGATTACACAGATGAGTCCACAGTCAATACAAATGTGCCTGAGTTACTCAATAACAGCAACAGATATTATTTGGAAATTCATCGCCACTGCCATGTCTGAAAGGCAATTGAGCAGCTATGGATGACTTATTACTTCAATTTGATTTTAAATCACGTTACAGGACCTGTAACACAATTTTCCTCTCAACACACATCACATCACGTACAACAGCCACCAGTTCTTCAGCATGACCTAAAGGAGAATGTGTGCAAATAGTTAGACAGGTGGTGCATGCTGGCGTGAGGAGTGTTAACTGCTGCCCCTCCAAGACCTTCAATCATCTGCACCATCAGCTCTGAATGAGTCATTTTCTGTGTGTCCATCATTTCATTACTGAAGGAAGAGAGCCACCTATTTCAGCACCTCCACTCAACACTACACCCATTCTCAGACAGATGGTGGGTGACATGTGATTGGGAAAGAGACGGCTCTCGGAAATAAAGCAGTTCTGACTGCAGCAAGAGTTGTTCTCCTTCCTCATAAAGGACTCAGGATTGAGCATGAAGTTAGCTTGTTTCTCTTCAGACCTGGTTACATGATTTATTGCTTAAGTGCTTAAAATGTGCAGCACACTATCATTGCAGTACTAAGGCCACATTTCATTAGCTTCCCCTTGAATTTTAGTGGCGCTGGAGCTCTAATCTCGTATCCTGACTTGGAAAAGATAATTATAGCAGAACTCTGACTTAGAAAGGTTTTGTTGCATGCTATACAGGGTAAAATATATACCGGTAGGTTATCCACTGGTAGATAACCATCCACAACGAATAGCTAAGAATGACAAATTAGACAATAACACAATTGAAATAGATCAGCCCAGTATATATAAAACTGATTTGCACTCTCTCTCTCTCCTCTGCTCAGTTACAGTTAACTTAATCAGCCTGTAATGTTGCACAATTAATCATATTAGAACATGTATGATGAATCCAAAAATATAACTCTGTAACGTCCAATTTGTGTGACGTTTATGGATGTTATATCAGTGATGTTGTTGTGCCTGTATGTGATAGTGTTATTAGACAACTGAGATTTAAGTTTAACCCCATAAACCATAGATAACTTCACCTTACAATGCGTAGGCAAGCAAAAAAATACATATAAACACAAACAAATATGAAATAATAAATAAAATAAAGAATCATGAAACAAGATACAATTAGATGCATAAATTATATGAATAAATTCCTGTTTTGTATAAAATGACTTTTTAACAATGTTTAACAATGATAATACATATATAAATTGTTTATATAAAACCTATGTCTAACAAATGTTGAAAAATCTTTGGCTTTAAATCTACTGATTTCAACAGGTTTGGGTGAGAGTTATATTATAGGAAAGGTTTTTCAACTTTATCAACTTTCTTTTTTTTCTTTTTTTTCAAGTAATACAAGATTGAGTTCTTTTTTTTTTTTTACTCAGTTTAATAGTACAATAAACTTAGCTGTATACGTAATTTCAACTTAAATTATATTAAATTGACTTTAAAATTAGTTTAATCTTGTATAACCTGTTATAACCAGGGGATTTACAGTTAAAGATCCAAGGACCAGATATGATTAATTAAGACCAGGAGTTAGAAGTGCAGTCAATTTAAGACAAGAGTCAGAATTATAATAAATTACAGAAAATTGTTACTGAAGATAGTTTGCAGTTTCATCAGGCAGAAGTCAGCTTCAAGACTCACAAGGAGTTTTACAAGTTTCACAAGGCCGCCCCAATTACAATTACAAAGATCACACCAATGATACCCTATATACTAAGGTCTAAGCTACGTCATTGCTTAACATAGATAAACATAGTAATTTTCCACACATGGACTGATAGACAGTAGCACATGTCCATAGTCTGTACGCTGCCACCAGGACCCTGAGTTAGGTACGAGTGGTCCTCCGAGGTCACAATCTCAATTATCTCCAATAATGCCACTTGTTCCTCAACCTGTAACCAATAATACTAACACACACACAGACACACAGCTTCTTCAAGGTTGGATTTGGCCAGGGTCTAACTATAAACAGGAGAGTCTTCTCACAACATCAAAATAACATGTTCTTTCTCTCAAGGAGAGGGCACTTTAATCTAACAGTAAAGTAAAGACTTTAGCTAGGAAATGGCCACTTAAACTATTGGCTCCAATGACCCTTGTTGTTTTAGCACATGTTGAAGACCTCAAACAAAACGAGTCAATATTTAATTTCTGGAAGCTGGGCTAAATGAGCAAGCACTGTAACTGCATTCCTGGCATCGGATCCTTCAGTCACCTCTTAGATATTTATACAGACATTACCAAAGAAGGAATCTAAGAGGGACCTGGTTACCAGGTTATGCTTCTCCAAGGACTTACCTTCAACTGTGTGGCAATAGCGGCACAAAAAAGACAGAGGATGGAGGGAGACAGCCTTCACTCCCACCCAACTGTAGGAGAAGCATGACACAGATCGTGCAAACTGGGGTCTTCTCAGGGAGAAGAGCACCAGGTGACAAAGGGATTTCCACTTCAGCGCATAGGCGTGTCGTTAGACGTGTCGTTAGGGCCCAGCAGAATGATGGTAGTCACCACCTTTTTGAGGTGGTAGGGAACTCAAACCTGCCTCGTACCATTGAGAAGCCACACATGTAGGTTCCATAGATCGGGACGAGGGTGCCAGAGGGTGGTTTCAGAGAACCAAGTCCGGGTGGGCCAGTGAGGCGCAACCAAAAGGACCTGCTCCTTGTCCTCCCTGATCTTTCACAAAGTCTGTGCGAGAAGGCTCACTGGGGGAAACGCATATTTGTGGAGGCCCCACGGCCAGCTGTGCGCCAGTGCATCCGTGCCGAGAGTGCCCTCAGTCATAAAACAGGCTAAAAAATTGGAAGAGTCGTGGGAGGCAAACCGATCTACCTGTGCGTCACCAAACTGTTCCCAAATCAGCTGAACCGACTGGGGATGGAGTCTCCATTCCCCTGGGAGTGGCTGAAACCGTGAAAGCTCGTCGGCTGCATGGTTCAGATCTCCGGAAAGAGAACGGCACAAAGCGACCTCAGATGCTTCTGACTCCATATGAGGTGATGGCGGGCGAGTTGTGACATACAGCGGGAGCATAGACCACCTTGTCGGCTGATGTATGCTACTGTGGCCGTGTTGTCTGTTCAGACAAGTACGTGTTGGCCCTCACGCAATGCCAGGAAGTGGTGCAGAACGAAACGTACTGCCAGCAACTCGAGGCAATTGACATGCAAAAGACACTGGGGTCACTTGCACATGGCACCCCAGCTCGTGGTGGAGGCATCTGTTAATACAACAGCTTGTTAAAAACAACATGGCTGGAAACTCCTTCTAAGGGCACTCCGGCCCGTAGAAGCTGAGGTTCGTCCACAGGGTGAAGGTCTGATGGCAGGTCGGAGTAACTGGTACTCGGAGCGTGCCTAGTTGCCATTCCCATCTCGGGACTCGATCGCAAAGCCAGTGCTGAAGCTGTCTCATATGAAGTCCAAGCAGGGCTGCCACTGTGGACGTCATATGCCCCAGGAGCCTCTGAAAAAGATCCTCTGCCTGGGGGAGAATTTGCTCTTTTTCCAGTTGACTGGAAGGCCCAAACGGTCGTACCCTTCGCCAGTAGGGTGACGACCTCCACACACATGACAGGGGCATTGCCACCCACGATGGTATAGCGGATTCCCCGGCGAACTGAATCACATAGCCGAACCTGATTGTTCTCGTGAGCCAGAGGGACAGATTGGAAAGCTCCAAAATCTGAACCAGCTGGGTCATGTGAACCACAGACGTACCCAAGATGAGGCAGCAAAGCGGGATGACCGGCCCAGACGTGGGAGACAGAGCGTCCCAGTGTGAGGGCACGGTCTTATGCCGCAGAACATGTTTGATCGCCTCAGAGTGCTTCTGGGCGGCCGAGAACTGTTGGGCACAGTAAAACACGGAGTTCACTCAGCCTCGCGCATATCAACCAGGTTAGGCCAGAGATGTCTGACCACGCATGTGGACATCACCTGACCTAGGGAGCGTGCGGTCACCTTCACTGCTCGTAGAGCGAGGGCGGTGGCGGCATGCAGCTCTT
Source organism: Semotilus atromaculatus (assembly GCA_031834385.1). Classification (NCBI taxonomy): domain Eukaryota; kingdom Metazoa; phylum Chordata; class Actinopteri; order Cypriniformes; family Leuciscidae; genus Semotilus; species Semotilus atromaculatus. The sequence continues at coordinate 25,970,580 of JAULUF010000005.1, read as the reverse complement.
GGATGAGCCCTGAATCAGCCCTACCCTCGTGCACCCTGAAGGATGGCCATAGCATGCAGTGAGGCGGCAGCCTGCCCCGCAGCTCTATAGGTCTTTACCACCAGAGTAGACAAAAAACCTACAGGCATTGGAGGGGTGCTTTGGATCGCCACACCAGGTGGAGGGGCTGTGGGGACACAGATGTGTGGGGGGTGTGGACACAGGAGAATTTGTCGGGTTGTTCCACACCAACTGCCTCAGGTCACCCTGGCCACCAGCCAAAGTATTCCCTCCCGTAGAGAGAATATATCGGGGTGTGGATGAGGGGACTCTCGCTCTAGTGAGGTCATCGAGTCTCGACCATAACATTGCAATGGTCATGTTCCGGCAGTGAGAATTAGTCAGACTACCGCACCCAGAAATACACTGGGCTGAACATCTTTAAAAAGACGCAGCATTGCTGAAGCGCCCAGGGAGAAACACACATGCTGTTGCAGACCACTGCACAGATCAGCAGGCAGGAATGTCAAACTCGCTGGAACACGCAGTCACACCAACGCCGACTGGAAGCTGCTCATCTAGAAGATTCTCGAAATAGTCAGAGAATAGGCTGCAGGAGTGAAGAGGACCTCTTGGCTCCAAAGCAAAAACATAACTGCGTGTTGCCAGCATACTTCCTTATATACCCACGAGGTGGGGCGGAGTTACGCTATGCAAATTTCGCCGACCCATGGCATTTCTTTGCCATTGGCTCGTTTTGTTATACTCGCACTTGATAGGCTTTCTAAGCGAAACCCCATTCGTCTTCACTTCGTAACTCGTAGTGACTACGAATGGGAACAGTAACACAAGACTATGAAATTGATCCAAACAGACGTTTGCTCTGAAAATAAGGAAAAGATGACCACTCTGACTGCAGTTATAAGGAAACTGGACGCCTGATGTATGACAATCTAATTTACACATCAAACTTTGCAATAAATATTTATACTCTCATAATTCCTTCATACTGATACTGTTTTTTTAAAAGTCCAGATATTGCAAAGATCTTTTATTATTTAGTCATAAACATTATTAATTTTCAAAATAAATATTACCTATTGCAGTCAAATACCAGTTGTTCTGGTGAATAACTCTGAGGGTCACCTTTTCCAAACCTTCCTCTTCAGCTGTCTCTCCCTTTTTAAGACAAGTAATGGTTTACATCTGATCTGACAAATGAGCTTTTGCAGCCTTTCTCTCATTAGCATTTCAAAAGGTGTGGTTGCCTCTCCGATCTGTGATAAAGGCTGGAGGGATTACAGAAGGGTTTTGGAGAAACGTTGTGCTGCCAACTGGTTCCAAGAAGAAATCACTTCTGACAACAGCACTGCTCTTTGAAGAGAGTTTTCAGGGTTTAAGGCTGTAGGAACTCTACCTCCCCGCAACCTGGTTTAAAGCAGGTCAGCACCCAAGAGTCCCAATATGATGTTTTTGAGTAACGTTTGAGTAAACCTATGCTGCTTGGCTGAAGCTTCAATAAATGAAAGGTTGAATGACCTTCAAATGGTATCGGAAATTCTCCTGCAATGAAATTGAAGGAGTAACCCATTCATGAATGCGCATAATTATTTTCTCAATTATTGTGAAAACAATTCTTTTTTAGCTTATACTTTTCTGGCCAACATTTGACCTTTGTATTGCAGTGGTTTCAATGTTACTGTCTTCTTACAGATTAATAGCATTCCTCATTTTTTAGTGTTAAATGAATAAATGTGGTTGTAGTATCTGTATCTCATAGACCATAACATGTTTACTCTCATATTTACAAACAAGATAATTTACTGGTTGGCCCAGATAAAACGGAAGCTTTAGCATAAGTTCTGCCAGGAAGACTCAACTGTTACGCCACTCATTGCCTTATCATCTGTCCAATCCAGTTCTAACACTTGTGGTATAAAAGATGGGTACTTACACATGTCTGAGTTCGCAGATGCTGACACTTTCGTTCACCTCCACCCTCCCCACCACCAAGATGATTCCTTCCCTTCCATCCTCCCCACCACCACCAGGATGGTCCCTTCCCATATCTCACAGGGGGTCGGCTGCGCCCCTGCCTTCATCGCCAGGCAGGAAATGCAGAGTCCGGACCCCCGGATTGCGAGCTACGGATGGGGCCTACGCCAAAGAACTTTATCATTATATTGTTTGCCGAGCTGTCAATAAATGGTTAATTGTTTCAGCATTACTCTTCCGAGTCTTTCTGGTAGAACTGAGATTTGAGTGTTTAACTTTCTGACTTGGATAACAAACATGGTAGCATTTACAGTTGTAATCAAAATTATTTAAGGGCTCCATTTAATGAAAACTAATCAATGGCTTCATTAGTTGCATCAGGTGTGTTTGAGCTACAACACACGCCCTATCTTGCACCCGGCGCAAATGACTTTGTACACTGACGGATGTATCATTCGTATTTTGCACCCGCGCAAAGCAGACTTTTCCCTCCACAGATGCACGCTGGCAAACTAGAGAATGAACTTGCGCTCCCTGGGCAGTTCAGCGCAAAAAAGGAGGCGTATTCCGGAGCAAACAATCCCTGGTGCTATTTTGCAGTTCCAGAAAACAATTGCGCCACTGACCAGAAAAAAACCAGTCTAAAGTCAGTGGCGCGTTGAGCGTACATTCAAAAGCTATTTTAAGCGCGCATGCTTTGGTCATAATACAGAGTGTGAACAACGCGCATACACTGTAGATGATTCTCTCATCTACACAGATACATTTTCCTTTTTGCAAATGATACATTATTATAAGAAAAAAATATTAAAACACGAGGGAAATCATTGTTGTGTCCATGACGATGGGAAAAATTGGCATAAAGCTTACATATTTACCCAAATTATTATATGCATGTATAACCAAAGCTAATTTGGGTGGGTTTGTCCCATCCCCAATGTCACTTCTCTTTCTTTTACGGCCCTGACGAGAACATCGATTTCCTCGGCTGTGAACCGATTCTGAAGCGCGCCTGGTAAATGCGCCGGTATAATAGTATTGCGCCATGGAACAAGCGCACCTCGTTCATCATGCTCTTAAAGCTAATGTTATATGACGCTCTGATTGGTTTATTTCACGTTATGCCCAAACCACACCTATGAATGATGAAGCTACTTCAGACCAACCTCTTTTAAACTGGCACCGGGCGCAAGAGTCATTTATCCCGCCGGTAAAATAGCAACAGCGCCCAAGACCTGCCCACAAAGTTACTTGCGCTTCACGCTTGATACTTGCGTTTCAGATCGTTAAAATAGGGCCCATGAAATACTTGGGTGTCATATTTGACTGAATGTTAGAAATATGGCTAAGTCAAAAGAATGGTCCAAAAAGTTAATATCTTGATATAATTCAAAAAGATAGTGAAGGCACTAAATGTTCCTAGAGACACTGTTGGAAACATAGTTCTTAAGTTCAAAGTTAAAGGAACAGTGGTCTGGCACTTGAAACCTACAGCGTGTGGAGGGCAAGATGGATTCTATGAAGTATCAGGAAATTATAGGAGAAAACGTCATGCTGTCAGTGAGGAAGCTGAAGCTTGGGTGTCATTGGACCTTCCAACAGGACAATGATCCCAAGCATACCTCTAATTCCAACAAGCCTTGGTTTCAGAAGAAGTTCTGGAAGGTTCTACAGTTGCCATCACAGTCACCTGACTTGAAACCCATAGAGAATCTCTGGTGGGATTTGAAGAAGGTGGTTGCAGCACACAAACCCAATAATATTACTGATGGAGGCCAATGCTCATGAGGAATGCTGACCCTCGCTGCTGCATTCTGGATCAGTTTCAAAGGTTTGATAGTAGGGCCCGCTAGGCCCGCAGGAAGGCCCGCTAAGAGAACATTATAATTGTCCAGTCTGGAGAGAACAAGGAGGACAAGGAGTTGTGTGGCCTGCTCTGATATTAAGGGTCTAATCTTCCTAATGTTGTAAAAAGCAAATCTGCAGGCACGGACCGTTGTAGTAATATGGTCAGTGAAGCTTAATTGATCATCAATCACAACTCCAAGATTCCTGGCTGGAGTTATTGTTGACGAACCTAGCTGAATGGAGAGGTTGTGCTGATGTGTTGGGTTGGCTGAGACGACAAGCAGCTCTGTCTTAGCAAGGTTGAGTTGAAGGTGATGGTCCATGATCCAGCAAGAAATGTCTGTCAGACAGGCTGCAATGCGAGCAGGTACCGTTGGATCATCTGGTTGGAATGAGAAGTAGAGTTCTACTTAATAATAGATACATTTTTCTTTTAACTTTTTCATAGACCCCCTTGCACCCCTAAGCATGATATTATAAAGACAACAATAAAATATGGTAACACTTTATTTGAAGGGGTGTGCATAAGACTGACATGACACTGTCATAAACATGAAGGAGTCTTTATGAATGTTTATGACTGTTGTCATTAAGTGTCATTCGGTAAATTATGACACTTTTAATGCAAAGTTGACATTGTTTAAAATGTCTTTGTTATGACAACTTGACATTAACAAATACAAAAATGTCTTTGTTATGACAACTTGACATTAACAAAGACAAAAAATGTCTTTGTTATGACAACTTGACATTACCCAAGACAAAAATGTTTTGATTATGACAACTTGACATTAACAAAGACAGAAATGTCTTTATTATGACAACTTGACATTAACCAAGAAATCATAACCTGTCAACCTGTCACAAATACGTCATAACAGGTCTAATTATCAAACTTAAAGCATTTTACAGTGTTATAACCCTTAATGACATCTTTATAACTAGTACAATGTGTTCCACTTTACATGAGGACAAGTAAAATATTCATGACACAGTTATAATGGTGTCATGACGGCCAAAGTTGTGACAGGTTGACAGGTTATGATTTCTTGGTTAATGTCAAGTTGTCATAATCAAGACATTTTTGTCTTGGGTAATGTCAAGTTGTCATAACAAAGACATTTTAAACAATGTCAACTTTGCATTAAAAGTGTCATAATTTACCGAATGACACTTAATGACAACAGTCATAAACATTCATAAAGACTCCTTCATGTTCATGACAGGTGTTATGTCATTTTTATGACAGTGTCATGTCAGTCTTATGCACACCCCTTCAAATAAAGTGTTACCTAAAATATTTATTTATTATTTATACATTATTTTCCATCATTATACATTGATGCTTCCAAGGGGTCCTCAAACCCAGTTTGAAAACACCTAATAAATTACTCAATAATTTTTTACTCATTTAGACCATTTCGACAGGATCTTGGATTTTTTTCAAATGGTTTCCATTGTTTTTCCACTTTTCCATTGTTTTTGCCCCATTAAATAATCACATTAAAAATTTTACTAAAGTAAAACCAATTTTGATTCAGAAATGGGACTAGTTAAGGTTCTGCGCTATTTCTATGTTAGCCATTATGAATATTTAAAATTTGTTTATGTGTATTTATTCATTGTATTTATTTATTGGTGTGGGGGGTTATTGTCATGATACAACCAGACACAAGTAGATCCATACGCGGCATAGGTTTATTAACAGGGTAGTCAGACAGGCAAGGGTCACAGACAGCAAACAAAGCAAAGGAGACAAGGCTTAAACGTGGTCCAAATACCAGGCAGGAGATCAGAGGCAGGCAGCAGGCGATACAGAATCAAGGAAACAGGCAAAAGTCGAGAAACACAGACAGGAACAGACTAGGCTTGGATAACAGAACAAGATATCACTAGGAAACGCTCAGAGATGTACACAACAGTGAAACAAGACTTCGCAAAAGGGTAATAGTGTGAGTGGGGTTTTAACTGTCAGTGGAGCTGCGTGATCAGGAAGGACCGAAGACCACGGCGGAGCCCCCTCAGGCTTCCCTGGATGTAAAGACCTCTCGGGTAACCACAGCAGAGAATACCCCTCAAGCGACCATGGCGGCACGACCTTCATGGTCCCTTCGTGGAACCTACTGCACCCCCCCCAAAAAATACTTGAAGGAACCTCCTGGGACATAGGCTGGAACAGGAACTAGCCGACATGAAGCTCAGGTTGCTCTGGGTTAGGGTTAGGGTTAGGGTTAGGGTTAGGCTCTGGGCTGGAAGGGATCAGCGATGAAGACTCAGGATTGGACGGGACCAGGGGTGGAGGCTCCTCGTCCAACCTTCCCACAGTAAAGGCTGAACCACTCAGTTGCAGGGCCAGGTCAATGTATTGCCTTAAAGTGCTGTCAGGCTTTGGGTTGGGCATCAATGAGCGAAGCGGTTCAGATAACCCACCGCGAAACAGGAACATTAGGAAAACGTTACTCATGGATGTGTAATGCGAAAGTTAAAAAAACTCCTCCACATACCACTCAAGAGATCGATCCTCTTGCCGAAGTCGCATGATCTCAGCTCCCGTGTCCGTGTTCGGCATTGCTGCATGTGAGCTCGTTGTGGAATCGGGATCGGTTCAGGGCTGATAACTGTGGAGACGGGTTGAACCTGTGATGGTCCCGGTGTGGAAGCATGAAGACCGCGAACTATCTTGGCCAACCTCTCCAACGACGAGGTGAGTCGATCCATTTGATCCCGTGGTTCAGCGATCCGATCCGCATTGGCTGACTGGGAGGCATACAAGGCTGACATGCTGCTGGATCTGGTTATGGCGAAGTTTTCTGTCATAATACAACCAGACACAAGTAAAAATTCATACGCAGCATACAGTAGGTAGCCAACCAGATGTTTATTACCGCCGCGACTCGTGCCGAGGCAAATCCACCGCGGTAAAAATAAAACTAGCCCCATTTCAAAGTTGTTCGCGAAATGACCGCCAGGTGGCGCAAAGGGGCATTTAGCAAAACAGCCGCAATTGCCGCATTTTTAAAAGTTAGTGCGGGGCTATGTCAATTAACAGTAAGGATGAAATACTACAACTATGGCAATTTCCAAATAAGCAACAAACATGAAAAATTAAAACAAGAGCTAGGCTATTTACTTTTTCTGTAGGCTACAATAATGAAACAAACAAAGATTTGGTGAAGTTGAAACTGCATGTTAAAGTAATAATTTTATTATTAACTAAAGACAGACAATTTTGTTAATGTTAAAAACAAACGATCAATTTTTAGTAGGCTACACATAGTAGGCTAGTAGCCTATACATAGACGTTTATTTGTACGAACTATTAGGCTAGGCTATATATCTCTGTTTATTAAAAAACACAGCACAAGGTCTTGTAAAAAAAAAACAAGAATGAGACTGATTGAATATGTAAAAAATAAAATAAAAATAAACAAACGAAACAGAATAGAACAAACTTTTAGAACAAAAAATAATAAAAATAAAAATAATTTAGCCTACAACAGATTCGGTTAAATTTAACGAAAGCAAAACTTAATTAAGTAAAAGTACATTTAAACAGAACATAACAAACTTTTAGAGCAGAACATTTTATGAATCAAAAGTTAAAATAGGCCTCTCTCGCAGTCAGTGGAAATAAATTAGGTGCAATAACGCTAAACTATTGAGGAATGAGAGGATTGAAGAGCGCTTCTCTCGTGTGCGCGCACACTGACTGATGAACAACCGAAGTTCTGGGTAATTCTCAGTGAGAAAAGTTTTGGTCGAGTGGTAGAACTTAAGTGCTTTCTATAATTTAGATGACACGGGTTCAAATCCCGAATAAACACGGGCTATTTAAAAAAAAACAATTTCAATGCATTTCAATTTTAGGCCTACACAAAGGAACAAATATTAGGCTATCCAACAGAATGACTGAATTTATATCAATCTGTATAATAATTCCAATCGTAATTTCAAAAGCAGTTCTGTTAAAAAAATAGAAAAAAAACTTCATGGGGTTCCATATAGCTAGGCTACAGAAAGAGTTTTTAAAAACATGGTTGTGTAACAAGGTGCGATTTGCTGGTGGGGGATTTCCCCCCTCCACAGTAATCAATGCTATAGCCTAATTCACCAATAGACCATATCAAATATATTACATATTTTTTTAAATATTCAACACGCACGTTTAAACAACAAACAATAGACAATCTGAACCGGCGCTTCTGCTCCTGTATTGAGAGATATCATGCAGCGCGTTTCAGTTACGATCCTGGTTCCAGTGGCCTTGATATTCACGGCATTTTAAAATGTCACAAAGCGTTTTGAGATGTTTTTGAACGAAATATTGATGTTTATAATTAAGTGTTTTGGCACACCGAGTGGCGCTATACGCATTGTTCTAAAATTGGGTTTTATTCTGGCATGTTGAACTAGAGTTCGACAAACGCGGCGGCGCTTTCACTTGAATTTATTTATTCAGCTAAAAGAACTTAAAAGGCTAGCCTACGCCGTAATTTTTGGTCATACAGATAATATGTCATCTTTTAAAACTGTAAATGGTCTACAATATGCTAACGATAAAACGTTTTCTCGCTCATGTGAACGAACACACTGGAGAAACAAACGTTTAATCATTTAACAAAGTAAATTCATGGCCGAGTGGTAAAACTTACGGTTCGGTCATTTAGGTGACACAGGTTCAAATCCCGAACAAACTTTGGACTTTAGTAAATGTTGTATTAGCCAATTAATGCATTTTATATCCTATTATTAATGAAGAGAGATTTGTCTAGTTATAAAACTGTTACAGCATAGGCTATAGTTTTTGCTTATATTTATAAAATAAAATTGCCAAGCATTTCCATTTTACACTGGAACAAAATGTGGGTGGGTTAAAAATAAAAACTTTTTTTATAAATAGGCCTATAGAACAAAAGATAGAATCAATTTTAGAAATGAAAAATAGAATCAAAAGTTAAAAATAGAGATAACAATATAGCCTATTCCAATGGGGACCAGCGCAATAACAAACAAACAAAAAGTAGGCTACATCAAAAGACCGTCATATCTGCAGTCAGTGAAAATAAAGTAGGCTAGGTGCAATAACGCTGAATATTTGTAACCTGCTATTCTATTGAGGAATGAAACGAATGAAGAGCGCTTCTCTCTCGTGAGCGATATAATTTCATAGCAGCCTATAAAGGCTTCTTATAGCCCACTTTGTGTTAATTTAATTTGTAGAGGATTTATTAACTCAAACATTAACACTGAAATACATGAAACTAAATTATTGTAAATTAATTAAAACATTGGCTTGACTTGCTATTAGCTAAGTTAGTCAGCAGCATTTGGGTTTTGCGTTCTTTATGATATAAGAATGAAATACAGTAGGCTATTACGTTGTTATGATCAGCATAATTTCTTTAATAAAAGAAATATACAATTTAAAAACATTTCCATAGAAAAATTAAATTAAAATTTATTTTAAATAAAATAAAATTTTCAAATTAAAATTATGAACTATGACTATTCCTTTGTGTAACATGCGATATGGCCCTGAATGTGTTTTATGAAATCATGAAAAGTGTTACCGTTGCCGCTCGTCAAAAATCACAACACCAAATGCACACTAACGTGTCCCTGTTCGTGATATAGAAGAAAACAAGACTTAGGAAAAATGTACGTTAATATTAATATGAGCATATGGAGATCCTTCATTCGTGTGTCTCCGCATTAATGCTTGAGGCATGCTTGGGAGCTCAGTTGTGAGCCGGGGAAAAAAACAACATATTGCCAGCCTCATCTCAGGAGCTGGCTTGAGTTAGCTTAAAGTGGGGGAGGGCGCATATTTTGCATTTGAATGGTGTGTGACATTCTAAAACATTTAACGCGTGACACGAACACACAACTCAATGTTTATAAGATAAAATGTCTCTCAACCATTAAAGAAAAACGTTAGACGGACTTGACACAACTGAGAAACATTTTTATCTGATCATAAACATTGACTAGTTAATATGTTTATGATAAGATAAAAATGTTTATCAGTTGTGTTTGTGTGCGTCACGCTTTAAATGTGTTAGAATATCACACAACATTCAAATGCAAAATAGCCTACAGTATGCGCCCTCGCCCTCCGACTTTAGATGCAAAAGCCTCTAACTAAGTCCGTCTAACGTTTTTCTTTAATATTAACTTTTTTTTCAGGCTCCTATTTATAGGTTTCTACCAAAGTTTGCATGTCTGAATGGGCTGAGGCTGGGATTTAGTGAGTTTAAAGTCAAAGTATTGGAGAGCATGCATTCAATATGACATTTTTGGGTTTTAGAGGCTTTTGCATCGGTTGGGTCATATTAGGCTATATATATCAAATCTCTCTGCATTAATAATAAAAAAGTAGACCATGTTTGTTCGGGATTCAAACTTAATCAATTTTAGTGTTATTTTACATTTTCATTTGTTTTTATATTCAAAGTAATACTATTTAGTTAGTCTGTCAAGTCAACAAAATCAGTCTTTTCTGATTTGTTTTGTATGGATCTGTTTTGAAAAAAATTCTCCCGTTGCTATGGCAGGTATCACTGTCAGTCAACTTCACAAAACAATAATTTAGCAGATTAAAGACGAGCATCATTATTTTCATTTTCTGACGCGATAAGCTTTCTTTTTTTATTTATTTTCATTTCCCTCATCAGTTTGGTCGTGCAGCGGCTCTACATGGAATGTAGCAAATTTACGTTAATGTGGCATTGATAATTAAACAAAACGCTTGACATTAAATAAATAAACAGTTAGTGAACTCGCTAATAAACAGTTACCTATTTAAGCATCAAGAACTGTAAAAGATAAATGAAGTCGGCCAACAGAACGTTGGCTACAGTGAGATTTGATCTCGGATCGCTTGAAACGCAGTGTGACTCATGTTGTTGCTTTAACCACTAAGCTATACCGTCTGAAGATTATTAAATTTCTTCTTCGTCCTTAGCCCAACTGATAGCCTAATATATATTCTGTTGCAATGTTTTATGTTGTAATGTTTTCACTATTTATTCAATTTAATTTCAGTATTGTGATTATGAATTCGTTTATGTTTCACTTGAATTCATCTGTTACCAGCTTTCAATCGCTCTGAATCAGCCGCGGCGCGGCGTTAGATTACGCAATTGAGAGAATAAACGGACACCTTTCAAAGTCTGTGATTGTAGCGCCTCTTAGCGGTAAAAGGCAGCAAATACAGCTCCGAATTTTACCGCTGCGGGAGCGGCAGCGGTAAAAGTATTATTCTGGTTGAGTAACCACTGTAGGTTTATTAACAGGGTAGTCAGACAGGCAAGGGTCACAGACAGCAAACAAAGCAAACGAGACAAGGCTTAAACGTGGTCCAAAAACCAGGCAGGAGATCAGAGGCAGGCAGCAGGCCATACAGAATCCAGGAAACAGGCAAGGGTCGAGAAACACAGACAGGAACAGACTAGGCTTGGATAACAAAACAAGATATCACTAGGAAACGCTCAGAGATGTACACAACAGTGAAACAAGACTTTGCAAAAGGGTAATAGTGTGAGTGGGGTTTTAACTGTGAGTGGAGCTGCGTGTGAAACTAGATGCAGGTGTGAGAGATATCAGTGGAAACAGGTGTGTGCGCAATTAGTCCAAGGGTGTGTGCGTAACAGTCCAGGGTGTGAGCGTGAAATAGTCCAGGGAAAGGCAGTGCAGAAGTGGAGCCAGCGGATAATCATCACAGTTATGGCACAGTGATAAACTCAGAAACTTAAAGGAGCTGTATGTAAGAAATTTATTTAAATTAATCACAAAATGGCCCTGATATGTCACTAGACATTAAGAAATCATGTTCATTTCAAATACTTATATCACTGACAACTGTCCGGCCAGGATATTGTCATTTAAAAAGTGAAGTTGCAGCCCTCAACTGATGTTGATGTTGTCATGTTGTGTTTTGGTCTGATGCTCCACCCTCCACCGATCTACCAATCACGGAGTCAGTAATGTTGCGACATTCGGGTTGCCAGCTCTGCTCTAGTTCCCACAGCTGCAGCTACAAACGTTCCTGCTGGATCCTGCAGCCTATCTGGCAACCTCGAATCAGGGGGGAGGGGGAGGGGATACACCGCTCTACAGTAATTTGAAAGTGATTGCAGTACCAGTTTTGGCCACAATCTTACATACGGCTCCTTTTAAAAATGGCACTTCATGACAAAAAGGTTGCGGACCCCTGTTCAAGACTAAATATGAGCATGCATCTAGTCATCCCACTTGCACAAAAACAGATTCAGTATTCCTCAAAATAAATAAAAACAATATGTAAACTCAGAATATTTCTCAAGCCTGCAATAAATACCACATGTACTTTATGCATTTAATCTCACTTTCTTGACCAGTCTTTGCTGCTGACCATTGATAATCTAATTCAGCCATACAAATAAGCAAAAATGGCTTTAGTTAAACATATATATATATATATATATATTTTTATTGCTGAAGTAAGAGTGTTGAACTTTCCTTTAATGCATCCTATTTTTCTGCAATCCAGAATTGGCAGCACATCCGAACGGTTTGTTTGAGCTACACCCTCTACTGTACAGGCATGAATTGTGTATTTCCTTCACCCTTAAGGGGCAGTCACACTGCACTTTTCGTTCCATTGACTTCCATTCAAATGCATGTGAATGCGTCAGACCGGAAACGCAAGCTCACGCGAAAAATTTCACATTTCGCTGCGTTCCATAGTTCGGTAGTTTGGTAAAGTTTTGGTAAAGTTTGGTAAACTCTGACCTGTGAATTCGCATCACGTGAAGGTCGATACGTCACGGCTTGACCTCTTGGCTGAATTAAAAGAATAATGTTTTTGCAGTAAAGTCGAGTAGATTTATGTTGAATTCATGTTTATAAAAAGAGCGTGTCGTCATATCACTACCATTACAGTGTCCGAAGTAATTTTGCATGTGACCGCGGCTTGAGGCTTATTCATTTCACTTTTGGTGTGAAAGGGCCTTTACATTTGCTGTTGTCCTCATGAGCATTTTTTGTTGTTGTTGTTATTAAAGCAAGCAAGGGTGAGAAAACCGACACTATTAATTATTACTTTTTTTAGGAAGTCACGCAATATTGTAACGCATTACTCTTAAAAGTAACTTTCCCCAAGACTGGTTACAACAATTAACTATAAACATTCCAATCATGCATTCTAATCATACCGGGTATGCTGATATTTTTCAGGAGAAATTTACAGTGATCACACTATGGTCAACACACAGGTTTCTCCTCTTCTGACTTCATTGTGTGTGGCAGACTACTGCCACAGTACTAAACTTACACATCCGACACCCTTACTAAAAGCCGAAATAATCTTATCACCAAGAATTACAGACAGCAATCGTGCTGACAGCCATCTCTGAGAGTTGAAGTTAACTATTCAGTATTGGTTTTGCTTATCCTTAACTGACAGATGCTCTCTACTCTTTTGCCCACAGGCTCCATTCCTGCTGGACACTGATAAATTGCAGTCACAGCTATTGCAATTTGCCTGGAAAGACAAGAGCTGACGCAGACTGAATCGCTCCCTGACGAGTAATCTGCACTTTGTGGGCAGTTGAAAAGAATATGATAACCCTGACGTCACCTCAATTTCGAAATTCTCGTCCGCTCCCTGATGCCTGTTCCCACGTCTTGACAGAGGTTGCTAAGGTTATAAATGATCCACAAGTCTGTGGCTCTTTCGATAGGGCCGTATTATTATTTGAGGTGCGCTGTAATAGAAGAAGGACAGCTAATGTGCCCCATATGTGAGCTAAACAAGCACAAAGGCTTCGCACATAGGATGAAGAAATCCTGAACTCACTGATATACCTTGATTGTGTGAAGTAGTAACTTAACTTCATATAGAAGAGGCCAAAGTTCACATTAACTTCTCAGACATTTGCTTAGACAGGTGTGCAAAACAGTAAATGATCCCTTTTGATAATCTTTTATCTGCAGCACACATGCTAACATTGCACAGCATAATTTGTCCTCCGCAGTTTAGCTGCCAAGTGATTTCTTTGTTGACAATCAAACACCTGCACAACATAGCTTTTCTGTTTTGTTTCCTTAAATTCCTACATCATCTTCCAAGAATCGGTCAAACAAACACTTTATGATGGGATGTCTGTGATATCAAGATCCCACATCTAATTTAAAATGTAACACTAGAGGTAAGGTATAGAACACAAAATAGTATAAAGCAGAAAATATTTTCACTGGCTCTAACAAAAATTTCAATAGAAACTGCATGGAATAAAAACTATAACTGAAATAATAAAACAAACCCAGCAAGTCTGCATCTAGGCTAATAGAGAGCAGATTAAACTGAGTTATGAACATTGTAAATGGATATCTGTATCTCACACCTTTTAGGACCTTTTGGTCTGAATATCTAAATTGTATCTAAATGATCTACTTTCAGCTGTGGCATTGTGTATCTCATTAAAAGAGGTGGCATTGGCATAGTCTTCCTTTTTTTTTTAGTAAATGCAGCAGTTTGTTTTTACCTTCATAGGTTTTCTCATCTTATCTTTTGCATTGCATACTTATGCAGAAATTAAATACCTAGATGTAATGAACGAAATTGGTAAGGGAGACACTGTTGCCATAGGTATAAACTGAGAGCAGAGACAGGGGGCACAAAGCTCAAAGCTGCGTTCTGCTCTGTTAGTACATTACCATGACACAGCAGACAGGGGGTTAAAAATATACACAAAGTCCCTGGAGTCTGGAAGAGAATCAGTCGCTGACATTACAGGCGACAAACACAATATGGTCAGCAGATAAAACTGTTTTTTTTTCTGATCTTTTCTGTGGCTATCCTGGTTTCAGACCCATGTACAGACCCAGCTGCATTTGTACACAGCTGATTGCATCGAGTCATGCTGGCAGAAAATAGAAGCAGAAAATCCTCTACATTCACTGAAGAAATAACAGTAACACAGAGTATTATCTTTGAAAGGAGAAAATAAACAATAATAGCTCAGCCAAAAATGCAGTCATTATTTATTCACCCTCGTAAAAGGAAAATTTGTGAAGAATCCCAGACCCAGTGATCTGGCTGCAGTGGTTTTCAAGGTTTTCAAATCTGGAGGGAAAGATTAACAGTAAATGATGGCTTAAATTTCTGTTCCTCACACAAAGCTATCATATGACATCAGAATATTTAGTCACTAGCCATCGTATGCAAGACCTCTGATTGAAAATGCATTACATATCAACATAAGAAAGTAAAGGAAATTAAGGTGAATACAATATTACTGAATTTAAATTTTTGGGTGAACTATCCCTTTAAAGACAAACAGAACCAAAAAAAAAAAAAAAAAAAAAAAAAAAAAACCTGCCTGACAGTACAGGTTTTGTGTGCCATCAGGCTTGATAAAACAGTTAAATAAGTGGACACAGTGCATTCAAACCATGAGAGGACTTGTTTCGCTTCACTGCTCTGATGTGGAATAGAAAGACAGCTGCAGTCTGCTGTTACTGTAAAGAGCATTACAGCATTTTCCTATTTCTATC
This sequence comes from Semotilus atromaculatus, assembly GCA_031834385.1. Taxonomy (NCBI): domain Eukaryota; kingdom Metazoa; phylum Chordata; class Actinopteri; order Cypriniformes; family Leuciscidae; genus Semotilus; species Semotilus atromaculatus. The sequence goes on along the minus strand of JAULUF010000005.1, from coordinate 25,955,220 downwards.
CACCTTTCGTGATGGATTTTCATATTTTAAGATTGAAAGTCCTGGTCTGGAATATGGGTAAAATAAAAAAGAATATATCCATAAACACATTTGAAAAGTAGCAAAAATGAAATTTTAATGTGACCTTCTGTAACACGGTGGCAAAGAAGAGGTGAGGCGAAGATCTATAAATGCAGCAAAAGATTATTAAAGAAAACATGAACAAAGATACTACAACAAAACAGGAATCATGACACCTTCATATAAACACAATCCACACAAAAATAAAGAAATAATATATTTGTTTTCATAAAAATCAACCCCTGTAACATAAAAGCACGTTGAAGAAAACCCTAGAGGTATTATGAGAAAGCAGACTAAATTAAACAAAATATTAACACTTGACAGGCACATTATGGTAATTGTCAGTGTTTGACTGCAGTAATGGTGGTGGCATCAGAATTTTTGTCTGTTATCTTTTCACTTTGTCCCCTCATGGCATCCACTTGTGAATTCAAAAGGGATAGAAGCAGCATAAATACTGGAGCTTAAAAATTTGATTGAATCTCTGGAGGGCAACAAATGAGACGAGGAGAAAGGAATATAACTTCATCTACCTGTCACCATTTCTCTCAGCGAAAATCAATCACAATGAAAAAGGAGGGGAAATTGAGATGGTAACATTATTTTTCCACCTCTTATTCCTCATGAAGCATCATCTATCAGGATCTCCAGAAAAAAGGGCCGATAAACTATTTGCAGGTCAGATCAGAAGATGAGGACTTGGCACAGGTTGAGGGCTGGACCCGGACACACTTAACCTAGGACAGGCTGTGTAGTTAGAGACAGTCTTGGGTTTGGGGGCTACAAAGGGAGAATGATGTGAACAATAGTCATGCGTGATAAGGGGGAAAAGTGAGCTGGAGGTCTGATCATTGTTACAAAGATCACTGGTCTCACTGGGTTCATGCAACGGTTAATATAATTCAAAGGCAGCTGGAACATGTAATAAGTCACTTCTGTCATGGCAAGTCTGTCAAGATATTACTATTCCAGCCATGTAGCGTGAACATAAACCATCTGTCAAAGCTTATCTGCACACAGTGTGTACAAATTGCACTGTAGCTTCAGTGTGTTGCATGCTTCAGGCTCACCTGAATCCGATTGTATCAAAAATTCAGAATTAAAAAATTCTGAAATTAATCTAGTTTGAGGTCAGTAAGGTGTCTTCTGCAAATCAAGGCTACATTTATTTGATCTAAAATACTAAGCATTGATGCATTATTACTATTTTAAATAGGTGTTTTCTGTTTTAATATATTTCAAAATGTAATTAATTCCTGTGATGTCAAAGCTGAATTTTCAGCATCATTAATGCTGCATCTTTCAGCCAGCGAGAAACCCAGCTCATCTGGAATGCACCAAGCACAAACAAACACTCCTTTAACCTCCTAATATTGTAATTGGAAGATAAGAGCTGCTCCATAAGTGATGAGCATTAGAGAAGTACAGCTGGCACATGGAAGCAGGCAGGCCACGTGGATGTGCAGCCAGTCAGGCAGAAGCTTCTTCGGATCACTCTTCTTCCCACTCTCTCTGATTCTTTCTCTCTCTATCTCTCCCTCTCCCACACGTTCTGTCTCTCTGCAAGAAAGAGTATGCCTCGCTGCACATCACGCGACGTCACCGAGAGCTACGCAGATGATTCATAGTGCAAATTATTTTGGGTGAAAAGACAGAAGTTGTCTGTGTTCTGATGTGCTATTTTTATCCATTTTTAGCTAGTCATTTCTATGTATATTCTGCAGGGTTTCTGATCACCAAAATTAAGTGGACACCCCCTTTGTAATTAACGGTTTTGGCTAGGTTTCTGAACTCCAGGGATGAGAAACGTAAAGAATTTAAGGATTCCACGGTAACACTTTATTTGAAGGGGTGTGCTTAAGACTGACATGACACTGTCATAAACATGACACAACACCTGTCATGAACATGAAGGAGTCTTTATGAAAGTTTATGACTGTTGTCATTAAGTGTCATTCGGTAAATGATGACACTTTTAATACAAAGTTGACATTGTTTAAAATGTCTTTGTTATGACAACTTGACATTAACAAAGACAAAAATGTCTTGATTATGACAACTTGACATTTACAAAGACAGAAATGTCTTTGTTATGACAACTATCTGTCACAAATATGTCATAACAGGTCTAATTATCAAACTTAAAAGCATTTGACAGTGTAATAACCCTTAATGACATCTTTATAACTAGTACAATCTGTACCACTTTACTTGAGGACAAGTAAAATATTCATGACACAGTTATAATGGTGTCATGATGGCCAAAGTTGTGACAGGTTGACAGGTTATGATTTCTTGGTTAATGTCAAGTTGTCATAACAAAGACATTTCTGTCTTTGTTAATGTCAAGTTGTCATAATCAAGACATTTTTGTCTTGGGTAATGTCAAGTTGTCATAACAAAGACATTTTAAACAATGTCAACTTTGCATTAAAAGTGTCATAATTTACTGAATGACACTTAATGACAACAGTCATAAACATTCATAAAGACTCCTTCATGTTCATGACAGGTGTTATGTCATGTTTATGACAGTGTCATGTCAGTCTTATGCACACCCCTTCAAATAAAGTGTTTCCGATTCGGCTTAATGATTCTAGATCCTTAACTGTGCCATTAATGATTCTCTGATTCTCTTGCCAATAAGGAATAAATATTTGGAATAAACAAATACATTTCTTATTGCATTTACTGCCATCAGCAGTCTATTGCCAAATGAGATGAGATTATTTCAGATACAATTCTTTTTGAAAAGTGTTGTTTACAAAGACTTTTTGATGACTCTTCATAAATTGTAATAAAGACCAATCCGACTACTGACCTTAACTTATACCAAATAAAATGCTAAACAAAAAAAAAAAAAAACTATTCATTAAAGGGATAGTTCACCAAAAAAATTCAAATTAGCCCATGATTTACTCACCCTGAAGCCATCCTAGGTGTATATGACTTTCTTTTTTCAGACAAATACAATCGGAAATACATTAAAAAAAAAACGTCCTGGCTCTTCCAAGCTTTATAATGGGTGTGAATAGGTGTATGTCTTTGGTAGTCCATCAAAGCACATCCATTCATGATTAAAGTGCTCCACGCAGCTCCTGGGTTTAATAAAGGCCTTCTGAAGCGAAGCGATGCGTTCATGTAAGAAAAATGTTCATATTTAAAACTTTATCAACTAAAATAACTAGCTTCCGGCAGACGGCCTACGCAGGTCGACTTATGCCAAAAGAGTAACACATGACGATGTATGACGTAGGTCGTAGGAGTAGCGTATAAGCTTTGATGCCTCTCGTGGTTCAAACAAACAGGGCTGGTCAACTGTGTTCGTCATTTTGTTGTGCATCAAGTTCAAGGGTTACTCAAGGGTAAATCGATGCGTACGGCCGTCTGATTTGCTTCACGTAAGAAGGCCTTTATTAAACCCCGGAGCCGTGTGGAGCACTTTTATCATGAATGGATGCGCTTTGATGGACTTCCAAAGACATACACCCATTCACTCCCATTATAAAGCTTGGAAGAGCCAGGACATTTTTCAATATAACTCTGATTGTATTCGTCTGAATAAGAATGTCATAAACACCTAGAATTGCTTCAGGGTGAGTAAATCATGGGGTAATTTTCATTTTTAGGTGAACTGTCCCTTTAAGTCATTCATTCATTTGGAACAGCCTTGGTCCCAGAAGGTGTGTTCGACTTGAAGCAGCGGTGATCAGACCGATCGGTGTATGACATCAAAGCACCACGAAAGTGCTTCAAAAGTATATGGAGCCGTCTGCTCTCTAATCGCTCTCACAGTTCTTTGATGTCGTACACTGATCGGTTTGTGCCTCTTCAAGACGAACACACATTATCTGTTCTCGATTCACTAAAAATAATCGGATCATAACAGTAATTTGTTTACAAAAAATTGCATATTACATGGCTGGCTTTCTCTCATAAGAGTAATTTGTTCATGAATCAGACTGGGATGTTTTGATTTACCAAAGAAAGAAAAAAGAAACGGCCGAGAAGAATCAGTTGTCGGACATGCTACCCAGATAGCAATGTGACATTGATACAATGTTGAGTTTTGATCCAAACCATAATTTTGGTTGAAATTTACATTTCAATGTTTAAAGTTTGTTGGATCAGGTTTGAAATTTTGATGAAAGGCGACAGCATGGCAATCACATGCTGTGACATTGAACTAACAGGGGCTACGTTTACATGCACAACTTTTGTTTCAATCGGACTGAATTCATTCCGATTGATGAATCTGAATGTAGTTTTTACATGAACGCTATAAACATGTGATCGGGTTGATGTGCGCATTTATGTCACAAGGTTAGTGTCATTATAAGGAGAGTGCACATTACACCGGTTTTATATACATCAGATACAAATGGACTATACACACGCTATATGTTTTTGGTTCACTAACCGTTATATTTGTCAGTCATTTTCTTTTTTCTTTATTTTCAACAAACCAACTCCATTCAGTATCAGCGTAAGAGTGCACATTCGAAAATTATTCTGTTCCTGTATTTCTAACAGAGTCAGTTCTGAATAGGAACACTGTGTTTTCAGGTGTTTTGGACAAATATGCCTATGCAAAGTATGTCAATGGACTCCATCGAATATGATCAAGCTCATTTAATAATCTGGCTTGCACTTGCACTTGTACTTGCATTAAATTGCATATAGATTAAAATCAATATCCTAATATTTTGAACTGTTAGACAAATAGTTTGATTGAAATAGTTTTTTTTTAGAAGAGCTTATAAAGCTTAATGTAATTTGTTCAGTCCAGCTTTCTGGCTTCCACCATTAGTTTTTAATTTCCCTAATGTTGTATTTCAGTAGTCTTTTCATTGAACACTGCAGGTTTGTCCATGATATATTTTTTGCTCTAATATAACAACTTTTTTACTTAAAATATTCAGATGACATTGCGCATTTTGGCTTACCAATTACATTGAATGCATAATGAATTGTGTTTTATCTTTGAGATGATGAACAGACTGACTGCCTTGAAAAGTGAACTGCCTTGGCTCAGGTAAACATGTGCGGGTGTGAGTAGTTGACTGTCTTTCAGATTTAGAGTGTAGTGTGGAGTGGACATAATGTTCCAGTTGTCAACAATGTGATCTAAAGGACCCTGTAGACTCTAAATTCTCCTCAAGTCTTTCTGGTTTCCTATGGCATTGCTCCATGAATAAAACGTTGATAAGTACAAATGCTGTGCCTTGTCAAACACAATTTTTGGTTTCAGCCTTTAGGCTTGTAATCTTGCAAAAAAACAACAACACATTGTTTCAGGCATTAAGTCTGGTGTCATCCTCCATGTGTAGACCTGCAGAGCCCCTGTCATCATAGAGTTTTAATACAATAACAGTTTGACCTCTTGCTGTTAACCAATTTCTGCTCTTTCTCCCTGCCTGTCTGCTTTCATTTCTTTCTTTTGACATGCATGGAGGGGCTAGGGAATAGAATAACAAGTAAGAGACATTCATAAATTATAATATATGCAGCATTCTGTAGCAAACATGCCGTTTGACAATGTGCATCACAGCGTCTGTTACCTCAGCATGAAAATTAAGTTAAAATATTTTTTTAAGTTCTCTGTTTCCTGATTTTTACCTCAGTGTGTTCTTCCTCCTGTTGATGAGCCAACCTTACCTTCATGCTGCTAATGGCACACACTTGCACTCTTCCATGATGCCCGGGGACATTTGGAGATAGAGATAGACTAAAATGATTACAAGGGAAAACAATACCAGATAATTGCCCACATCACCGCACAGGAACAAACAGCTCACAACCGAACAAACAGCTTTGTGGTGCCAAATACTGAGTTTTGCTGGTAATTGCTTAATTGTTATTCCTCTCAGTTTTGTACAGGCTCATGCTTTTCTGAGGCGGTCAGAGCAAGAGCAGTGGCTCAGATATCCTTGAGATGATGTCTTGTCTGTTTACAGTCCTCAGGCTGTCACAGCATAGAGATATTCAGTGGAAAAAAATATCTTAAGCTTATTTAACAGTATTATTTGCACAATGTTTTGTTTTAGTGATAGTTTTTTGTCAAAAATATACATTAAATACAATCAATATTTTGTCATGTCATATTCATTCATTTTAGTATATTTTATTCTGACTGAAATTAGAAAACAACATTTTATATGACGCAAAAGAGCAAGATGGCAACATTGTAAATGTCCATTTAAAACACATGATTTGGTTCGATACCTGATACTGATCTCATGATACAATACTCTCATGATGCTTGAACAAAGTAAAAATAAATGGACAGTTTTTTAATAATTACTTCTAACACACATGTATGGTTATTTAAAATGCTAAATTCGGTATTACATCAGGAAGGGACTTGAATAGGATTGAACTTGTTCCTTCTCCCCCATACAAATAGGGCAATTGTGACACCAGAATAGAAATTCAAATTAAAAATAAAAGTAGTATAAGTTTTGATATGCGTTTTAACACAGCTACATTGGTCATGCTAGTCTACCTAGAAATGGTAAAGTATAATAAGCTAGCCTCAATAAAATACCAACATAAAAAGATTTTGCAAAGTTGGTGCAAACCTAGTGTCGCGTAGCCAGACCTTCAGATTGAAGACAAAGGGCCCTATCTTGCACCCGGCGCAAATGACTTTGTACACTGACTCATGTATTATTCGTATTTTGCACCCGCGCAAAGCGGACTTTTCCCTCCACAGACGCACGCCGGCAAACTAGAGAATGAACTTGCGCTCCCTGGGCGGTTCAGCGCAAAAAAGGAGGCGTGTTCTGACGCAAACAATCCCTGGTGCTATTTTGCAGTTCCAGAAAACAATTGCGCCACTGACCAGAAAAAAACCTAGTCTAAAGTCAGTGCCGCCTTGAGCGTACATTCAGATGCTATTTTAAGCGCGCATGCTTGGTCATACAGAGTGTGAACAACGCGCACACACTGTAGATGATTCTCTCATCTACACAGATGCATTTTCCTTTTTGCAAATGATACATTATTATAAGGAAAAATATTAAAACACGAGGGAAATCATTGTTGTGTCCATGACGATGGGAAAAATAGGCATAAAGCTTACATATTTACCCAAATTATTATATGCATGTCTAACCAAAGCTAATTTGGGTGGGTTTGTCCCATCCCCAATGTCACTTCTCTTTCTTTTATGGCCCTGACGAGAACATCGATCTCCTCGGCTGTGAACCGATTCTGAAGCGCGCCTGGTAAATGGGAATTAAAGGGAATGTGATTTGACGCTCTGATTGGTTTATTTCACGTTACGCCCAAACCACACCTATGAATAATGAAGCTACTTCAGACCAACCACTTTTAAACTTGCATCGGGCGCAAGAGTCATTTATCCCGCCGGTAAAATAGCAACAGCGCCCAAGACCCACCCACAAAGTTACTTGCGCTTCGCGCTTGATACTTGCATTTCAGATCGTTAAAATAGGGCCCAAAAGGTCTGGACTCCATCACAGCTTTCTTTATTGAAAGACCACCCAAGAGACATGTAAAGCAACCAATCACAGTTTGCTTTGTTCCACATCATTTTTAGGGATGTGAAAACAAAGCCACTTGAAGTGCAAATTCAATTAACTCAAGGCTGTAATGTGATTGGTTGTCAAGGTACACATGATCCAAGTTAGCATTATGCTTTCTCTAATGGAAGAGCCACAGAACCTTTTATCTCCCAATAATAAATATGTCCTCACAATAACAGACCAGCGTGCATCTAGTAAATTATTCATTCAATGCATTGTGCAATTTAACTGTAACAATGGCACCACAAACTTAAACTTTTGAAAATACAGCGTTTAGTTGATCCTGATAAGTCACAGTTGTATGGCCTTCTTCTTCAATGAGGGGGCTTGGCGACATGACGGCTTTGTTTTCAGGTGGGTCGTTAAAAAACACGACACCCGGAAAACCTGTAGAATTCAACCAATCAGATGATGACTTTGAAACTTTGAGCTTTGAGCTTGCTCAAATTTAGCATTCGCTTTGCCCACTGTATCATAGATACTAGCTATTACAGTTTTTCTCAGTCGCTTTGGTACATTTCTCAGATCAGAATTGAGATCAGAATTCTCAAAACTACCTGTTCAATCTTCACATCATTGTGTCACTTGTGCAAAAATGCTTGAATTCTTTGTTACATTCATGCACAAAGAAAAAAAAAGATAGCATTTTTCCATTTTGCATGTAAAGACTTATGTTATGACTTATGTTATGAACTAGTGCCTAAATGTTGTGGGAGGTGAAACTATTCAACAGAGACCCATTATAATACATTTTGATCAACATGACATAAGCACTTGATAATGTAGGAAACAGCAGATAATTGTACATGATCATAAGCATTTTACATTCTTATCCGTACACAATGACAGAAGGACTTGCCATTCTAATGGCACTTATATGTTCATTGACACAGATATTTACTTTTGAGAGATGAACTAAGGATTTTGAGCAAGAGACTGGCTTTTGCAGGTAATCCATGGTGTTTTGCTATTTGTATGAATTGTTTTGAGAAATGTACTTACTGTTTTGCAAATGTCGAGGATGATTTGAGAAATGTACCAAAGCTACTGAGAAAAACTATAATAATAATAATAATGTGTTGCATATATATAGTGCTTTTCTGGGTACTCAAAGCGCTTTACATAGAACTGGGAATCTCCTCAACCACCACCATTATGCAGCATCCATCTGGATGATGCAGTGGCAGCCATATTGAGCCAGAATGCCCACCACACACCAGCTTACTGGTGGAGAGAAGAGAGAGTGATGAAACTGTTGTGAACTTTTTCCTTGTAAAGTGTAGAAAACTCAGAAGCGAAGACCAGGAGACGGTGGGGTATCTTTCAAGCAGAAGTTCTTTAATGCGTTGCTGTAGTCATACCAATCTCATCTGACTAAGGGAACTTTACATTGTAGTTTATACTTTTCAAAGGGGAGGGATTTACATAGAGGAAGGGACTCTTGAACAAAGCATGTAAATGAAAGTACATGATTCAGCTGGTTACCTGATTTCATCAGCATAACAGTGTCAGGCATAGATGGTGATCCAATAAGCCTGATTAGATCACTCAAACATTAACACTATCATAGAGACAAAAGGCCCAGCTGTACTCAGAGAAGTGACAAAAGGTTCTTCCTTGAATCTCATCCTCCATGCCTCAAATGGAAAACACTGTGTACAGCAGTTAAATACTATTGTATTGGAACCTAAATAAAACATTTCATAAATTTGTAACACTACAAAACCAATCAGTGTATATTTAAGGGGATGATTAGGAGGCCATGATGAACAGCGGCCAATGGGCAAATTTGGCCAGGATGCCGGGGTTAAACCCATAGTCTTTTTTCAGAAGGACATCCTTGGATTTTTAACGACTACAGAGTCAGTAATTTTGTCATATTAATACTTCACAATCGAAACACTGATGCAGAGGAAAGCTATTCACAGGAATGCTTAGTTTCTCAGATATATTTTGATTTATAGATATGAATTTGATGGTTACCAAAAACAAAATTCCAACTTTAAAGAAGTTTTGTAATCTACAGTTTGCACACTAGCATCCTAATACATTTAAAGGACCTCACGCCAAGCCACCAGCAGTAATGCCATTTATCTATTTTACTTATTGTAAAATAGAGAGATTTCCAGCAATTCACTTCCTGCGGTGACAATAAAAACAAGTACGTGTAAAAGGTTCTGAGGGAAGCTGAAGGACTGGCTCTGTTGAAAATCAGCCTGCAGAAGTGAGTGAAAGGCATTGGCTAAAGCTGCTGACTGCAATCTTGAGAGACTGGGTCAAGCTAGGGACTCAGAAATCATTAGTGCTACTGACAAGGCAGGATCTTGACTGCCTAACTCACTCATCAGATGGAGAACAGTGAGGGAGCTGAAAGACAATGCGTCACAAACTTGTGCTTGATGTGTTGTGCACTTTCTGTTAAGGGAACAGAAAGTGTTCAACACCCAAGCCTCTATGGCCAAAATCAGTGCCGATCCTGACCTCCCTGGGGCCCTAAGCAAAATTCTGCTAAGGGGCCCTCTACCTGGCCCGTGACGCCGTGAGCTATGTAACCCATTTGCCATTGCCACAAAGTCACACCTGACACTTCAGTGCTCCCAATACAATCCTCCCTCCTTTACACAAAACAGTCAAATAATAAGTACAACAATATAGAACAGAATGAGGTTTAAACAAACAATATTTATTGATAGTAAATAGTATTTTCCATAGAATATTAAGATTAGAAATGAATATTATTAAGTAAGTGAATATTAACGTAAACATAAATAAGAAGAAAGTAATTCATTATAACCCTGAGCTTTGACTTTTGGGATTAACTTTGGTTCTCTCTACAGTCTGGGCATTTTTGGCATCAGTATGGGCAACACCAGTCTATTTGGACTGTCTAGAAATTGAGAAGAATATCACAAACTAACTCCCAATTTCCTTTTATACATTTTCAAATATAAATTATACTATGGCTTGGCTTTTGTAACATTTAACTAGTGAACTAGTGATGCAGATATCAATAATCCCTGTGAGTGATGACATCTAACTTTTGTACAAGTGAACATGTAATTCCTGATATCAAAAATAGACATAGATAAAAATGTAACTAAGGGGCCCTAGAAAAAATAAATAAAATAGGCCTACTTTTTTATGTGTGTTGAAGCCATTCTTGATTTATGGTTATTATTTACTGAGGGATGTGCATCCATATTGACCAGTATGTCCAGCTAATCAACATTTTAAATTCAATATAGCCTATAAATCAATAGTCAATCAATGTCAAATTGTCAATACATTGCTTTCCATCTTGCATAATTAGTGCAGTTGTTTAGAGTTTTTAACTACACATTGACTAGATAATAAGTCTCTTGGTTTAAAAGTATGTATAATGTGTACTTTGATGAGGAGTGCCATCATTCACGCCCATATATTGTAGGCTACAGCAGTATGTCTGGTCTCCACATATAGGCCTATATCACTGCTTGAAAAAATGCGCGTTTCATTTCGTGCACGCGCATATGAACGCATGATACACTCGCGCGACGCGGTTATCTTTTCCGAGCTGCAGTAAACAAACACTGTTGCACTTTTTCGTTTGTCAAAAACAAACGTAATAAATAATTGTATTTTACTCTCACTTTTGTCAGGCACAAAGTGATGCAAGAGATGCACTGCCTGTTATAGCAATATACCGAAAAAACACAATAGAAATGCACATAAACTTTACTTTGCTGGAACTTGGAGAGGAGAGAACACAAGTTTACCTTATTGTTGTTCCCGCAGTTCACTCTCATGGGTTTTTTTCCCCTCGTTTCGTGACGAGAAGGATAGTTTCGCTTAATTTTGTCATAGATGTTGTAGCCTAAACATTAATTGACACGCTATGACACGAGGGGAAGGCGGGGCCTTGAGTAATTTGCGGGGCCCTACGCAGCTTGCGTAGTGAGCGTATAGGGCGGATCGGCTCTGGCCAAAATAATGTATACTTGATCCTTAACTGCACAACTCACCATATTCAGCGTTCCTGCAGTGTTCAAAGTGTTCAACACCCAAGCCTCTATAGCCAAAATAATGTATACTTGATCCTTGCACAACTCACCATATTCAGCGTTCCTGCAGTGTGGCACATATAAAGTCAAGGTCATGAGTTTATTTCTTTTCTATGACAGCTGGAAAGATGCAGGCATTAATTCTGCATAACATATGCGGCTGAGGTCTGAGGTAATTTAATCCTTGAATATCACAGATAAAACACAAATGAAGTGCTTGATTATCAAAAAGTTGCATAATTAAATTTAATTGAAGTTAATTACATGGCTTTTCACATGTTTTACTTTTCCTCTGCTGATTTATTGTTATCCTCCATACTCTTTACTCACCTCCAAGAGTATATGCAGGGTGCCAAGCAATTCTCCATCTCTCCAGGGTCCTTTCAGCCCAGCCGAGACACTCATCTCCAGAGGGTTTGGGTGTTTACAGTGTCCTGTTTGCTGTCGTGTCCTCTGTTGTGACTGATGACTCCACAGGGTTCTCAGCCTGGAGGCACAGTGGCCTCTTCACCAGACACCAAACTCACTGATCAATACAGGCTCAACACAGCGGGAGAGTATTTGCCCTTAGTATCCTGAACACATATCTAGACAGAGAACACAACAGTTCAAGCGACACAATTACAATGTTTTGATGTAGTTCAGATCAGTTGCTGATACAAACATTTAGAGACTGGAATTGGAGACATTGCTGAGATTTTGAACTATTACTGTGCACATCTATACAGTAAGTGCCATGTTTTAAAACACAACAGCCTTACCTAAACCTTACTAATGCTAATGACTTTACCTAAACAACACACTGGCAAACAGATGGAGCAGTCTCATCTAGGGAAAAAAAGGAGCATCCAGTCTCAGCTAAAATATTCATCAGCTCGAGTGCAGATCAAAGCAAGTTCTGGGGCAAGAAATTAACCTAAAACAACAACAAAAAGTCTTGGTTTGCCCCTCTCTCTCTTTCTCTCTCTCTCTCTCTCTCTCTCTCTCTCTCTCTCTCTCTCTCTCTCTCTCTCTCTCTCTCTCTCTGTGTGTGTGTGTGTGCTCATGTGTACAGTCAGATTTGACCTTTGACTGTCTTTTGACCTATTCTCAAAAGCCATCTAAAAAAGATGTGATGGTCTACACTCACCGGCCACTTTATTAGGTACACCTGTCCAACTGCTCGTTAACACTTAATTTCTAAGCAGCCAATCACATGGCGGCAACTCAGTGCATTTAGGCATGTAGACATGGTCAAGACAATCTCCTGCAGTTCAAACCGAGCATCAGTATGGGGAAGAAAGGTGATTTGAGTGACTTTGAACGTGGCATGATTGTTGGTGCCAGAAGGGCTGGTCTGAGTATTTCAGAAACTGCTAATCTACTGGGATTTTCACGCACAACCATCTCTAGGGTTTACAGAGAATGGTCCGAAAAAGAAAAAACATCCAGTGAGCGGCAGTTCTGTGGGCGGAAATGCCTTGTTGATGCCAGAGGTCAGAGGAGAATGGCCAGACTGGTTCGAGCTGATAGAAGGGCAACAGTGACTCAAATAACCACCCGTTACAACCAAGGTGGGCAGAAGAGCATCTCTGAACGCACAGTACGTCGAACTTTGAGGCAGATGGGCTACAGCAGCAGAAGACCACACCGGGTGCCACTCCTTTCAGCTAAGAACAGGAAACTGAGGCTACAATTTGCACAAGCTCATCGAAATTGGACAATAGAAGATTGGAAAAACGTTGCCTGGTCTGATGAGTCTCGATTTCTGCTGCGACATTCGGATGGTAGGGAATTTGGCGTCTACAACATGAAAGCATGGATTCATCCTGCCTTGTATCAACGGTTCAGGCTGGTGGTGGTGGTGTCATGGTGTGGGGAATATTTTCTTGGCACTCTTTGGGCCCCTTGGTACCAATTGAGCATCGTTGCAACGCCACAGCCTACCTGAGTATTGTTGCTGACCATGTCCATCCCTTTATGACCACAATGTACCCAACTTCTGATGGCTACTTTCAGCAGGATAATGCGCCATGTCATAAAGCTGGAATCATCTCAGACTGGTTTCTTGAACATGACAATGAGTTCGCTGTACTCAAATGGCCTCCACAGTCACCAGATCTCAATCCAATAGAGCATCTTTGGGATGTGGTGGAACGGGAGATTCGCATCATGGATGTGCAGCCGACAAATCTGCGGCAACTGTGTGATGCCATCATGTCAATATGGACCAAACTCCCTGAGGAATGCTTCCAGCACCTTGTTGAATCTATGCCACGAAGAATTGAGGCAGTTCTGAAGGCAAAAGGGGGTCCAACCCGTTACTAGCATGGGGTACCTAATAAAGTGGCCGGTGAGTGTATATTTCACTGGTATGGTCTATATGTCACGTTCTTAAGCAGAACTTATGGTATCAGGAAAATACATGTTGACATTTAGGCCAGCTGAAAGATTTAATCTCTGAAATGTAAATCCTTTGCTTCTCCAGATGCATTACATACACTTTAAATTCAAGGTCCAGAACCATTACCCTTATTTTATTTGTTCTTATGAGAAGACCCCATATAGCTGATATTTACAGGCACAAATGCATTGCTGTTGTTAAAGGGTAACTAAACATTAAAACAACTATTTTTAGTTAATGATCTGAAAGAATGGAGCTTCATAAATGCTGTTCATTGATTCAAGTACATTTTTTGACATTTGGGTATAAAGTGTTTTAATTTTCAAATATATGGTGTAAAAACGTCTGAGTGCTGCCCTCTTTAGGTTAAACGGAAAGCTCCTGAAGTAGGGGTACTCTGTGACGTAGGGTACTATCTGACATCACTCTGTCACGCCCTTGGTGCGAGCTCACCCCCCCTCGGCAGCCTCTGGTATAAAAGCATCTGGTTCCATCAAAAATACTGTAGCGAGTAAGGAGTTGGAATTACGAGTATTTAAAATTATCAGGATAGCGTATATTAGCATCTAGTTAGCATAGCATATATATAATTATTTATAGGGATGGAAAATCCATGTATCACAACAGACGCGTCTCCGTTTTTGATTGTATCGAAAATGAAATCAGAGTTAATTTACTGTTTACAGAGTTTGATAATATTGTTGTTATCATCTTGTCTGGATGATTGTTGTGTAGCCTACGCTGTACAAAATAGATTTATAAACCTGTAAGATTTAAAACATTAATGCAAACTTTTCTTCGAGGAAATGGCACGTTTATTTCAAGTGAGTGAGATAAAATATTTCAACTCAAAACAACATTTTGTACCCAATTATTTCCCAGATGTGGTTTTGGTATTGAGGTCAAAATGAACTTGCATTGGGTTCGCTATAACGTTACAACAGTGGGTGATGATCACACAAGATGACTCGGCAGATTTGAAGTGTATTATAGCGACTTTTTTTGTGCATATTCTGCAGACAGGGTGACCATCCTCTATTAAGTTTCCCTAAGGACTTTTGTAAAAGCCCAAATATGACCACACCTCAGATTTGGTCCACTTAAAAGGCTGAAAAATCAAGTGAAGGTGGGGGAGAAAAGTCCTCGACTTCAAATGACCACTGTGTTGCAAAGCAACTTGCGTCAATCCAGTCGCTCTCCATTTTAGCGAGTCTGATGGCAGCTGTCAATGAATCCGTCACTGCGGGTCTCAGGTGCACGCCCCACTCGCTCAGCCCCGCCCTTGGATCGTCCCCTCTATCTCCACTGGGCTCTGCCCACTTTTCCAGCATTTTTCAAATATTGCCAGTGGGTGGAGTCAGCCTCTGACCAGGGGTTTAGTTACCCTTTAAAAACAGCTATCAGCAGCTTGGCATTGAATGCTATGTCAAATCGTTGCTAGGGCATCTCATCCATTGCTTGTACCCATCATCTCAAGATGCAGAATTTTAAAGCAGACTTTCTAAAGTGCTGAATATCAGATGTTTCTTTACTCGGCGAGCCGGAGACGATTTAATCAAATCCATGCTGCTGTGACTGAAATCTCAAAAGTGGCACAGTAGCAGGACAAAATTAGGGTGATATGTTTCAACGTCTGTAACTCAGTGAATTTTAAAACTGTGTGTCTCAAACTTATACTTAAACTTATACTTATGCTTATACTCAAACTTAATATATAATACACCTATACTTATATGCTTCAAATATATGCTAACCTCCTTAAACTGTGTATATTAACGTCAAATGCAAAGAGTGCTGAACATAAAACCTACATTTACTACAGTATTTGCGTGGCTTGCAATACTACTAGACGACCTTTGATATTTTTGTGCAATGAATTTATTGCAGTAAATGTTATAAAGGAGTCTTCCTACACAGTTGATTACTCTATAAGAAAAAACAATACAAAGCGGTGAGTAGGGGAGAAGGCAAGGGCATTGGTCCATCTTACTGCAGTTTAGTGAACTTTGATTTCAGAGCCTGGAGCAAAAGGCTCGCTCACGGACTGATGCAGTCTGCATGGAGACCAGTGCAGTGGGGAGCGGAAGGACTCGGGAAGCTCAGGTGGAGATCTCTCATGTGTGTAATTTGTGGCCTTGATACAGTATTGATGAAACATGGAGGCAGACGAAAATGAGGGTCAAAGGTTAAAGTAGCGGAGATTTGAGTCCAATAAAAGCCCAATGAGTCTCAGCCAGACAGCTTGATGGGATTCAGATTGCAGGCAAGGATGAATGCAGTTCCTCTAAGGTTAGTTGGTCAGGGGTATGGACACATTTAAAACATCAAAATTAAAGCATTCTTGATTTTTTTTTCTCCCATAAAAAATCTAAGACTAAAGGCTCTGTTGAGGCTCTGTTATACTTTCCGCGTGCACAAGGGTCTGCTAGGGTCCGCATGACGTGTTAATCATTATCGGAGGGTGTAAGCAGAGGCATTCTGCGGACATCTGCGTTCCTCCCATTTTTTGTGACCGCACATCACTATGCTAAAAAAAGCACCAACTGCGCATGCAGTGAAAAAAAAACATGGACGTTACATTTGAAGAGAGGCTGTGTGAAGAAGTCCATCGCTACCCGCACCTCTGCAATCCGTCGTTAAAACAATATAAAGACAGCTAGATGTGCAATGAATTTATGTGTATGGAAGTGTACACACCGATCTACTGCGCATGTGTGAAACACGTCCGCTGAGCGGACCCCAGCATACACTTTCAGTAGAATAAATACAAGTAGGTAGTCCGCGTTCACAGCTGCCTGTGTACGTGTCCAAAATGGAGTATAACAGAGCCTTTAGGATGTAGCCTGTGTGTTAATTTAGTTCCTGAAATATCCTGTTCAAATGAGAGTATCAGAACCAATTACTATTTGTTTTATTATTTGGATTTTGCTGCATACTTTGCATGTCATAATACCCAAGCCAAATTAATAATCATGCAAGCAATATACACTGTTTTATTCTTGAATGAATTATTGTTATGAATATAATATTGTGAGCAGGACGAGGCCGAGGGATGTGAGAGAACGGCGCGAGGCCGGTGGCGTGAGTGATAATGAATGACACCTGTGAGATGCACCGGTCTCACATTTCTCACGGAGGAGCGGAAGCATAAAAGGAGGAACGACGAAGGTGAAGATTGAGAGAGGCCAGGCCTGAATTTTATTTGATGTTTTGTTTTATTGTGTGTGGCGGCAGTCGACCGTGAGGGACTGCCGTCTTTACTTTCGTTTTTGTATTTGTTTCATTTTGTCATTAAAATGTGTGAATGTTCGCCGGTTCCCGCCTCCTTTTTCCCATAACAACGAACCCCGTTACAAATATAATCGTTTGAAAGAATGATTCAATGACCCATTCGTAAAAACTGACATGGTCTAGTTCCGGGATGAATCAGTGTGTTTTAACAAATCGGCTGAATGTACGACTTAATGACGTATCAATGTAAACTAAGAGAAAATACAATACAAACAGTGAGATAGATAGATAGATAGATAGATAGATAGATAGACAGACAGCCAGACAGACAGACAGACAGACAGACAGACAGACATTAATTGAACTATAAACACAGCCATAAGTTCCCCTGTGTAACTACAACATGACATTTTGAATTCTCTGGTCGGGCCCTCAGGTGTACAGGACCAAAAAATCCAATTCAATCAGTGACTATCTTTGCATTTCTCATTTAGAGTGCTGCGAGTTAGCTTTAATCCTTTATGATTCTCGATTACACAGAGGCTTGACAGCAAACGCTTGTGTCAGCTTAATTTGATTACTTTGAAACGTACGAGCTGTTACAGAAAACTTCCCTTATTGTGCTCACTGAACTGTATTCTGTGAAGAAGGTTAATATACAACCTTTTGTATATTAAGTTGAAGAACAATTACTGAATCTCCATTGAGGGCATGTCAAGAGACAAACCATGTGCAGAGATAATGTTTTCTTTGGTGCGCACCGCATTGTATAGCATGTGCTATTAATAAAAGCAGAAGAGAACTACCTTTGTCGAATATGACCTTTGAATATGTCAACATTTTAATTGAATGCCATCCCTAATTCAGCATACACACAGAACCCTTTTTTTTACCCAACTAAGTGGATTCGAAATGCAACTTCCTAAGATGGTAACACTTTACAACACTGGTGCACTAATATGCATTAATTCATACTGAACTCATGCACAGATAATCATGAGTTACAGTTTTTCTGAGTCGCTTTTGAGCATTTCTCAGAACAAAACTGAAATTCTTATAACCACTTGTTCAATCTCCACATCATTATCACTTGTGCACATCATAAAAACAATTTCTCATTCTTTTGAACAAATTGCAAATGCTTTAATATATTCATGCAATTGATTATGCACAATTGTCTGCTGTTTCCTACTTTGTCAATCGCTTGGACAGGAAGATTATATATATATATATATTGGTGATTTGGGAGTGTGGTCTCTGCTCCGGCACAGTTGTCGGCAGACATAAGGAACTGAGTCACATGAGTTGATGAAAGTGCATGGGGAATTTGGTGGCAACTTCCTGGTGATCGAGATTGGTTTGGGTCAGAGCTAAAAGTACAGCAGCATATGCTGTGTGGAGGGAATAATTAAATGTGGCATACACCCGGGAGTGAGGATGTGGTTGCTTATTCTCAATGTCCTTCAGACACACTTCAGCCACATTAATGGGCCTTCTGGGTAGGCTGCTGAAGGTCAAGTGCTGCGCTGTCAATATGAAGGGTGGCTTAAGCGCTCTGAGATCAGGAATATACCAAGGGTAGGGATACGTTTTAAAGACACTGGCTAAATAAGGAAAGTTACTTGCCCTCTAGACTGCAAGAGAATATCTGACTTTTTATATATATTATTATATTATTTATTTATTAGCCCACAATGGGTGGCAGTGGTTCAGTGGTTCATGTAGGTTGTCTGCGAACCGAAAGGTTGGTGGTTCAATCCCCGGTTCCACCTGACCAAGTGTCGAGGTGTCCATGAGCAAGACACCTAACCCCGGCTGCTCCTGACGAGCTGGATGGCGCCTTGTATGTCAGACACCACCTTCAGTGTATGAATGAGTGAGTGAATGGGTGAATGTGAGGCAAATGTAAAATGCTTTGGTGGCCATTGGGTCTGTGAAGCACTATATAAATGCAGTCCATTTACATTACTCTTCAATTAGCAGATATTTTTTAATCCCAAAAATACATTACACTAGGATTAAGCTTTGGATAAGTTTTAATTTTGCTTTTTCTTGGTCACACTACATTACATCCTTGCATTCATTTTAATGCTTCCTTGCATGTATAACCGTGGCATCCTTTGCCACACTAGTCCCGACTACGCCACCGGGGTTATATACCCACGGAAATAACAGCAACCCAAGTTCAAACAAACAGTAATTGATAAAAGAACAAAGACTTGACCTTCAAATTCAATAACTTTTATTGGCAATGAGTTGTAAACCTCTAAATAAATAATCACTTTTAGTTGTGTTTATTATAAAAGGAGCAATAAAACATAAAAATCAACATAGACATTTAAGTTGATTATTAAATCACAATCCACCAGTCTTACAATAGGAGTAACCAAGCCTGTGTGGAAAATAGAGAAGAGTCATTGGCCACGGACCCACCGCCCTAAGAGCACACACCACACGTGTATGATTCTCAAGAGGATAAAATCACTTCTAAAAGCAAATCCAGTGCATAATACAAACCATTCTACACTCCCAAATCAGTACGCATGCAGTGTCGGAAATCTCACACCAGCTGCAGTGAAGGAAAGGCCCAAAAGACCCCAGAGGAAGTACTCACAAACAGGCTGGCTCCTAAGACACAAAGGAATATAATTTAACACTCCACTTTACATATATTCAAACACAGCAGTTGGTCTAAACCAAACTCAAATAATAAAATCAGTACACAAAAATAATAAACCACAGATGAAACAAAACCAGAAAAATCTATATATAACCAAAACTTTAAGGTTTTTATAACGAAAATAAATAATAAACAAAACAGCAGGGGCTAGACGTCAGAGGTCCACATGCATAGGACTCCACAAAGGAGGATCTGCCAAATAAACACAAAACAAACCATAAATACCAAACAAACCATAATTCCATGCAACATCATTACACCTTCAACTTACAGAATTGTTAGATAATTCAATAATTATACATGAAATGTTAACACCAAACCAAACCTAAAAATCTAACACACACGCGCACACACACATACCTCTGTCGTAATCCAAGAGTAAAACATAGACTGGGTGATTCGTGGCTATAGATTAAACACGGCATCCAGTGCTCGGCACTATAGCCCCATTAAATCACCCACGCGCTCACACTCTTGCATCAAGGGTTTCCGCCCTGCGTTTAAGATAAAATCAATAAATGAAAACATACTAACGTCTTTGTATTACAACAAAAATGCCACACTCACAGCTCACTATGGCATTTGGGGTCACAACACCGGAAGGAGACGGAAAAGGTCAAAGCGTCATGAAGTTATGCCGTCTACTTGCTGTCGCACTATTTATAAGCGTGAAATAAATACACGCCCCGCCCCATACAGAATCCTTACTCACTCGGTCACACATGGGAGGACATACATACTATGTTGAGGACATACATACAAACTGAAAGCATTTTTACTGCATTAAAGATTTTTCAATTTGATGAGTTCAGTTATTCAATTTGTCGAATATACGATTTGTTAATGAGTAATCGGTCTACGTTTAAACATTTAGGGCCCTATCATACACTCATTCACTGTTTTTTGATAGTTTCAGCCTGACAGCAGTTATCATTTTCACGTCCTGCGCTACATTTTTTAAAAAGAAAATGCATTTGCTCCCATTTCCGCAAACATGGGCATGCTGGTCTGAAAACAAGGTGCATTGTTGGCACGTTTGCTATATTGAGGCAACTGAAATAGACTGTTTAGATTTTTAGAGAAAAGGCCAATTACATAGGGGGATCCCTGATGAAATCAGGGCTACAATTGTGGATCATGTTGTCAATCACAGCCTCACAATGGCTGAGGCTGGTCGAAGGTTGTAGCCAAATGTTGGGAGAGTTCATACAATTTACCAATCAAAAGCATAATTTTCTCAAAACACTATGCAAAAAATTCCCTAATGTTAACACAGCAGTTCATACAGCCAACCAAATCTTTAATATTTCAGGAAAAACATTTGCAGCTTTTTCATTGGTCTTCACAAAGATCACAAGCATTTTTGTACCATTTTCAAAACACAACAAACAAAACTCTGTGAATTGTAAAATAGTCAGTTGCACGCCTTATGTCCTCAATTAACCCCAAATTGATATCTGAAGAGTTAGTAATCCACTCAACACAGAAAAATCCAATTTCCTAATAGTTCACACAGCTGTCTTAATTACAACAACTACAAAAGGGGAACAACAAAGAAGATGAATGAGGAGAAAAGACAATTAAAAAGAAGAAGAATGAGCAGTGGAAAAGGAGGAGGTGTAAGAGTGAGAGGTTGTGGACAGGGTAGAGAAGAAGAGGAAGAGCAAGAAGAGCTGAAGATGTAGGAGAAGGAGCAAGAAGAGCTGAAGATGTAGGAGAAAGAGAAAGAAGAGCTGAGGATGTAGGATAAAGAGAAAGAAGAGCTGGGGATGTAGGAAAAGGAGAAGATAGTGGAGTAGAGGAGGAAGAGATGATTGGAGGGCGATGGTATAGTGAAAAGAGAAAGAGTAGACAATATAAGAAGAGATGGACAGAGAGGAAGAGGAGGGCAAGGTGTAAGCGAAGGGAGTAGAGGTAGAAGGATAGGGTACACACGTGTTTCAAATGAAATCAGAGCCACACTTATTGACAATGTCATAAATCATGGTCTCTCGCTGAGAGAAGCTGGGCAGAGAGTTCAGCCCAATATAAACAGATCCACAGTGGATTCAATTATCCGCACATTTCAGAAGGAAAACCGGTAAGTAACTATATCATTCTACTTCTACAATGAGAGTCCATGTAGTCTTGTATGACATGGATCTAGATTTCTACAGTAAATGTTCCTGCTGTTACGGGAAAATGATGAAAGAAGATGCAAGTGTGATAAACCAGGAAGAAACAGGAAGATGGTAAGGTGAGTAGAGAAGCAGGTCTACCCAGCAAACACATTTACGTTGTGGCAACATCTGTGGCACGTTGCATTTCTGCTAGGGCAACGTCGCTGTCTACATGCTCGCAACATTGTAACAATGTAGAATTGTAAGACGCGGCAGGGCTGTAGCAACGTCGTTGCGCGACATTCAGCAACTGAGAGATGACGTTCTGACAATTACATTTTTTAATATGCTAGATATAGATATCCCTCATTTAGCATGTTATGTTTTGTGGTTAATTTTTAATTAGTCATATGTTTGATAATTATATAAGGTTACTTTTTAAATAGTGTTTATTATTAGTAACAAATCAATAATCAACACCTGCAAGTGTACACTTTAAAGAGTAAAAACGACAGAGGTTAGCTAATTCAACTTTATTAAGCATATGGTAATCAAATTGTACTCCAAGAATAAAAGTCATACATTTGTGAGAAAAAAAAAAAATTATATGGGAGTGATAACGTTAACTAGCATGAGCAGACATGATCAAATCTAGCAAACGAATGAGACCACAGATCAAATAAAAAAAAATAAACAGGTGTGCGAGCGGTTACAAACATTTTTACAAACAGTTTCCCCCCCCCAAAAAAGGAAAAAACATTAACGTGCAATGCTTAAGTCGCTGCCTGGTTAAGGAGAGCTGAGAACCATTACGGTACTAATTTTAGCTTGTGGCTTTTAACTTCTGGCATAAAGTTAAATATTTGTCATACCTGACCAGAAGATGTTCAAATAAATATCACATTAGACAAGGAAGTTGTAAGTTGTTTTGTATAAGTCCGTATCTTATTTAGCTGAGGTAAATTAAACGCAATTCTCACGTAGCCTATCCTTGATGATGAATGAGACAACACAATGAGCCCAGCGGTTGGTTGAAATTTAAAAGGCTGATTTTCGCCCTTCAGGGCGGTGACGAGTACATTGTCCAGTGGTTTTCCAGACCATAGATATCTATATCAAGGCCAGATGTCTTACGGCGGAGTCTCTATCGTCATCACCGGCGGCCATCTTGTCACAGGCAGGGTTTAATGTAAGGTGAGTTATCTGCACAAACACAAATACTCTTATCTCGCTGAAATCTGGACGGATTTACAAACGGTTTGGTTTCTTACTAACGTTATTACCGTGGCTATAATACTAGCATATAATGAATGTTTACATAATTAATACATAATTATCCATAAGTGTGCAGTGTCATAACTACATCTCTGACGTTTATAACGAACCAACCCGTTTGAAAATCGGTAGAAAATTGAGCAAGTTATGGTTATTTAAAAATTAGATGCACCATAAACACAATGTTACGAGTGGGCGAGCAGCCTGTGACAAGATGGCCGCTAGGGTGCTGACGTCGACTACCATTGGCCAGCAGCGCGGACGAGACATCTAGCCTTTATATAGATATCTATGGTCCAGACACCCTAGGCACAACCTTAAGCAACGGCCCTGCCCAGCAAACACAGAACGTTGGCACAACGTAACCAACCTTCTAACAACGTTTTAACAACGTGGCCAAAAGGTTGCTATAACTACGTTGTGTGGTGAAGGTTGTTACGGCGTTGTCACAATGTTGACATTAAACCAGCATTCAGGGCCATTGCTTAAGGTTGTGCCGAGGGTGTCTGGACAACCACTGGACAACATATGTACTCGTCACTGCCCTGAACCGCCGTCTCATTCATCATCAAGCAAGGATACGTGAGAATTGATTTCAGCACTCCTTGAACAGGCAGCGGCTTTAAAGCGTTGCACGGTAATGTTTTTTCCTTCTTCTTTTTTTGGAAGCTGTTTGTAAAAATGTTTGTAACTGCTCGCACACCTCCTGTTTATTTTTCATTTGATTTGTCGTCTCATTCGTTTCTTTGCTAGATTTTATCATGTCTGCTCATGCTAGTTAACGTTAGTCACTCCCTGTATATAGGCTAGCCTATAATGTTTTCTCACAAATTTATGACTTTTGTTTGGGAAGTGCAATTTGATTACCATATGCTTAATAAAGTTAAATTAGCTAACCTTCTATGTCGTTTTTACTCTTCAAAGTGTACACTTGCAGGTGTTGATTAATTTGTTAGCTTAAATAATGATAAACAATATTTAAAGTATAAAATTATCTAACATATGTCTAATTAAAAATTAACCACAAAACACAACATGCTAAATGAGGGATATCTATATCTAGCATATAAAAAAATGTAATTGTCAGAACGTCGTCTCTCAGTTGCTGAATGTCGCGCAACAACGTTTGCTACAGCCCTGCCGCGTCTTACAATTCTACGTTGTTACAATGTTGCGAGCACGTAGACAGCGATGTTGCCCTAGCAGAAATGCAACGTGCCACAGACGTTGCCACAACGTAAATGTGTTTACTGGGTGAACGGTGGTTCAATGTCAACATTGTGACAACGCCGTAACAACCTTCACCACACAACGTAGTTATAGCAACCTTTTGGCCACGTTGTTAAAGCATTGTTAGAAGGTTGATTACGTTGTGCCAACGTTCTGTGTTTGTTGGGTAGGCACTGTGGTAGCGCAGGGGGCAAATGGGCAAAGGAAGACAGAACTCAACGGGTAATCCAGCTGATTAGACTCAGCTGGTGCTGATGATAATCAGTGGCTGATCAGCGACCACGCCCACACACACACACACACATATAAACACAGCGCGAGAAAGAGTCAGCGAATTCATTAACCGTGACACCTGCTTGTCCAAACATTTTTCAGAATTGAAGTTAGAGAACATTCAAGACTTCTTTCAATTGAACAAGATCATGCCATTGTTGACGTGGTGGTCCAAAACAACACCCTCCACAAAGAAATTTAGCAAAGAATAAAACAGGACAATCAACTGTTCCACAATATCCACCAATGCAGTCTCTCCACAATTCATCGTGTTCTAAGGAGAAATGCAATCCGAATGAAGCAAGTATACAAAGTGCCCTTTGAGAGGAACTCCGTTAGAGTAAAGGAGCTGCGATTCAAGTTTGTTCAAGTATGTGCAACCCAATTACTGCACTTTTACTGTCAACACAAAGATATCTTTTTTCCTGAATTTTAAGTATGTGTCCATAAATTATGTTTTAGAAACAAAGTTCGGTAGGAGCACGTTCAAATAATCATTCCAATCAACTTGTCATCAAACAATTACAATGTCTACCCTATCAGCACGAGAGGAAGCATACTGTATATATATATATATATATATATATATATATATTCACTGTCAACTCACCTAACATTCCTTGACAGTTTCAGCATCCCTCCACCACCGGTTCGGGCCGAATACTGAGCCCGGAGTCCTCTCCTCGGGCAGCACGCCAAATACGCATTTATTCTATCTGACTTATTTGTAAGTGTGAACTCGTGAAACTATTCCATGTAAGTGAAAAGATTTAGGCATATCTATGTATACTGCTGCTTCAAAGTGTGGACTCAAACTTCAGCAACAGTTTCACAGTAGTATTGACTGCAATCAATGCCATTACTGTAAAACACAGTCCTGACTTACTGTATTGTACCTTGTGTTCTTTTTACTCTAGAGAATCTTGGAGTTGGATAGCAGTGCAACTCATTATGAGTATGTGTATATTGATGAAGCAGGCTTCAATCTTCACAAAAAAAGGAGTTGAGGGAGAAATGTGATTGGCCATTGTGCTATAGTCAATGTCCCTGGACAACGAGGAGGGAACATCACTCTCTGTGCCCCAATTTCTAAAACTGGTATTGTGGCACACAATGCTGTCTTGGGACCATACGACACAGCAAGGCTCCAACATTTTTTTTTTTAACCTCCTCAATGAAATCCTCTTTCCGCAAGGTGATCAGGAGCAAATGGTGCAGAATTTTGTAGTTGTTTGGGACAATGTCCAATTCCACCATTCAGCACTAGTTATTCAGCACTAGTGATCACACAAAAAGATTTGCCATATTTACTGTAATTTTACTCTGCACCACACAGGATTGAAACACAACCTTGCAGAGGTGGAAGAGGGCCCCTTTTTACTCCGCAACAAGAGGAAGCCATTTGTGCAATGGTGATTGCAAACAATGCATAAGGTTGAGAGAGATACAAAGTGCTGCTATAGAGGATGACAACATCTTTGGGAATGTTGAATCTGTTTCAGTCGCTACAATTGACAGAGTGCTCAGGAGGAATGAAACGTGCATGAAACAATTGTACAATGTGCCATTTGAACGGAACAGCGACAGAGTGAAGGAGATCCGTCACCAGTATGTACAGGCAAAACATGTATGTGTTCTATGCATATTCTAATGTTCAGTTCTGTAAACCGTTTACTTTGAGTAGTGTTATGCACTACACTTACATGACAGTTCTGTGTATGTGTATTCACAGTCCATACTGTACAATATGTTGTCCAAAATGCATTGTTACACAGGAAAAGTTGTTATAGTTTTTCTCACTCCTTCTTCTGTAATAAAGCATGTACTAGAGCTGGAGGCCAGGGAACCACTGCACACATTCATATACCTTGATGAGGCGGGTTTCAATCTGGCAAAAGGTATTAGACGTGGAAGGAATCGCACTGGACAGAGAGCAACCATTGATGTCCCAGGCCAACAAGGAGGGAATATTACTATGTGTGCAGCCATCTCAGAAAACAGATGACATCACAGCAGAGTCCTGCAGAGGGTGGATTCACCACTCGAGGAGATACTTTCCTCGCTGCATTGCAAGAGATTTACATCTTCATATTCGCTGTGATGTAGATAAAATGATGTGGCCTGACAGAAAGGAACTTCTGGATGTGCATGAATGATTACAGTACTATGTATGTTGTATGTTCAGTTCCAATATGTACTGCAATATTGTTTACAGTTGAGCACAGCTCTACCCAAAGGGAGTTTATGTTTGTTGTAAATAAGGGTGTATTTTTTCTTTTGCACAATGCTGTGAACAAATTAGAATTGCAGTACATGCAGTAAAAATGTGAAGCATACATATTCAGTGTCTTGTACTCAGTTACCTCACTAAATACAGTAATGTGTAACTTTACTGTAGTTTTCAAATGGCTGTGCAAATAGTGCTCTCTTGAGCTTTTTCAGGTATAGTGTCACCAAGATCTGACTTTTTTGCATTGGAAAACATTTACAGCAAAGCCATTTGACTATCTTGTTCATAAACAATGGTGTCAGGACTTGGTGACACTGACACTTTCATTGACATGAATTGCTTTTGAGGAATGAGCTATCCATTTTGAGCAAGTGACACGCTTTTGCAGGTTATCAACTAGGTTTTGCAGTTTGTACTAATTGTTTTGAGAACTGCATTAACTGTTGTGCAAATGGAAATAGTGTTGATGTGAGAAATGCACCAAAGCGACTGAGAAAAACTGTAATATTGTGTACATAACAATATGGTGGAATCCAGCTTGTCCCATGGTCTGCTTGCACGCTTTAACCTTGTGCACGAGCAAATTTGTTAAATCTCTGGAGAAGCGTTCAGTCTTTCCACTTGCAAATTCCGCCATGTAAATAGCAATCCGCCATGTCGCGAGCGCAACTGGCATTTAAAGAGGCTATATGCGTTTTTCTGAAATTTAAACTCGCGACTGACACCTGTGGCCAAAAAACAGAACTGCTCTTCCTTTCTGCTCGCTCTCGCAGCGCGCTCGTACGTGCACACTTCACAAGTCATCTGCTCCAAGGAGGTCAACATTATGTTTACAGAGGTAAGAACAGTCAAATACATATATTCCATTGCACTGCTTGCGAGTGTAGGCTACTTGCTGACTAGCGGTGGTGGCAAAGTGATCTGAAACGTTTAACTTGAACGCGCTCGACGTCACATCCGCAGACAGCGCGGGAAAAATCCGACCCGACAGAAAATAGGAAAAATAGGATACAGGCTTATAGGTGCACCCACTGTGAGCGGACAAGGTGTCAGTATGCTCACCAGGAGATGTTTGAGTCATAAATGGTCAAATAAAAAGGCTATTGTTACATTTATTTTGGGGAAAAAGTTCCATATAGCCCCTTTAAAGGGATTGGGAAATTATGCTGTTTTTTAGCATGTTACACCCAAAACACACCCATTACTCATTAAGAGAATAGGGACTACCCTTTTAGACTATTTTTCCCAGTGCTTTAAAGGAGAACTCCGGGCAATTTTTAAGTTAATCTTGATCGTTAGACCTTTGTGAGTACTGACTATAGAAAAAAAAACGAACCGGATTGGTGCTTGCGAAGCGGAGCTGCGACCGCTAATGCCCAGAGCTCCCACTCAGCTAAAACGGCAGCTCTGGGGGCATGTACATAAAGAGCGTTTTTGTGCCTCTTAACAGACACATAATGCAATTAAAATGTCTGTCCAACATGAACAGGGGCCTTACCTGTGAACGAGTTGCGTTTAGCAACTTAGCCATGGTTTAAATAGTGTTTTAGACGGCAAGCTGTAGTCTCGCGCTGAAGTCTCGCTCCTCCCACCTGGACACTATTTACCAATCCCGGCTACAACTGAGTTCCCACGTGAGTCCAGGTGGGAGGAGCGAGACTTCAGCGCGAGACTACAGCTTGCCGTCTAAAACACTATTTAGGTGAATTTAAACCATGGCTAAGTTGCTAAACGCATCTTGTTTACAGGTAAGGCCCCTGTTCATGTTGGACAGATATTTTAATTGCATTATGTGTCTGTTAAGAGGCTCAAAAACGCTCTTTATGTACATGCCCCCAGAGCAGCCGTTTTAGCTGAGTGGGAGCTCTGGGCATTCGCGGTCGCAGCTCCGCGTCGCAAGCACCAATCCGGTTCGTTTTTTTTTCTATAGACAGTACTCACAAAGGTCTAACGATCAAGATTAACTTAAAAATTGCCCGGAGTTCTCCTTTAAGTGGCCCAAAAGAAGTGGCGGTACTCTATTATTATTATTATTTCTTTATTTATTTTTTGCCTTCTCCCCTCCTCCCCTGAGGTAACAACAACTATATTGAAGGGGTTTTATATAAACAGCAGTCAGCAGACGACCTTATACAAAATAATAAAGCCTTTTATTAGTTTGTGGATTTGCTTGAGCTAGAAAGAGCTACTGAACATAAATAAAATGTACAAAATGTGGATATGAATCCAACTGGAAAAACTTGTGAAAAGATATATTTTGATTAGTCAAATAGCAAATAGCATATAGTGGAGCTCTAGCCATCTAGTTGTTAAAGTGTTTTTTTTTTTTTAAACTGCATTTTCCAAAAAATGGCCAAAAATCTTAAATTAAACCATGTACAATTATCCATGGTATCTCCATGAATGAAAGTTAGAAATCTGGGTCTTTTATAAAGTGAATTTGACATAAAATGCTGGGGTTTTTTTTGTAAAAAGCTTATTTAAATAAATATTTATTTATTTATAGAAATTTAAAAGATATCATAAATCCTCCAAAACCTGCACAAATGTTGGGTAAAAACATTAATAAACAGAGTAAAATTACATTTAAAAAAAATAAAAAACTTTTATTCTGTTACAAAATTAAATGTTTGTCTGTAGCATCACAGTCCCGCCCACAGCCCGAGAGAGCTTCGGTGCCGGAAGTAAATTTCCCATTCATTTCTCCCATTGACGTTTTGGAAAAAACGTATCTAAAGAGTTTTAGAGCATGAACTCATAAGCATACAACATATCATTTCGAGTGAAAAAACTAAGAGAAAATCCAAAAAAAGTCAAAGGTACAAGACTGTGTACATATTTTCATTTCCGAGCGAAGGAACTACTCATCCCATAAACCACCGCGCCTCACTGAAGTCACAGTGACTGAAGCCACAACCGCGAAAGAGCCTTTTGAGCGACTTCCAAATCTGACGACGGCCACGCGAACTTTTTCCTCCAGTGAATTTTATATAGTGAATGTGCAGGGGAAACTCCTTTTCTGATTCTGATTTAATGAAGCTTATATGTAAAACACATTGAGCATCTGGCTCGCTCATAGGCTGTGCTGCGGCAACTGCACATCCAATGGCGCGGGCGCTTCTGACGTGCGACCAATGAGCCAGCCCTACGTCATTACACGATCTTCAGTCTTCACGGACCTTCGCGGGGTTTAACCAAGCGGCAACATTCTAATCTGATAAATGAAGCCTACCCGGAAGTGCAAAAAACTGCAATACATCGAAAATCCGCTAGGGGCAGGTCCCAAAAGGGAGCAAATGTCCATAGACCCCATGTTAAAATGTCCGTTTTCACAGCATAAATTCATGTTTTTACAGGTTGGTCCCATGAACTTTTATTGTATTTTTCGATAGGTTCCGAGTGCCTGACAACTGTGAGGGGGGTGAATTTTTTTTCTAACTCGTTAGTTTAGATCGTATTTAGATATAAAATGTATGACAAATAAGGGCGTGGTTAACTTTGATTGACAGGGTGATTGACAGCTGATAACGGACTGCGCCGAGTGGAATTCCTGATATTTGACGTCTCGGCCATGATCTGACACAACACATCATACCACCTCTGTATTCTTTCTGAACAATTGTATTGAAATATCATACATAAAATGGGTTGCTCTGCTATAAACTGCACTAACCGACACTGTAGGAGTACTTCGCTCCATTTTTTCCGGTAAGTGACATTCCACTACTATTTCACGTAGCAGTATTTAGCATCAATGTTTGTGGGCAGTGGCACTGCAACAGTTAGCATTAAATCGCCTCAGAGAGAGGCGCGATCGAACTCTGTGTGTGTGTGTGTGTGTGTGTGTGTGAGAGAGAGAGGCGCAGGCGCGATCGAACCGTGTGTGTGTGTATGTGGCGCGGGCGCGATCGAAAAAACAGTGGAAACATAAAAACATACTCCGTCATTTTGGTTCATACAGGACATCATTCAATCTGCAAAGTGTTTACTTATATTTGTGTGTACACTCGCAATAGTAATGTTACAGATAGCTGAGGCTGCTTGACTACTCGACTGGACAGGCGCGTCCACCGGCCGGCTCAGTCTCACACAAAGCCCGCCCTTTTACCCATATATGGATTGGCCAGAAGGTGGGCGGGGTTAGGCTTTCCCAAGATTTTCAAACATGGCGCCGCCCATACCCCCCATAAACGGTTTCAAAACCGTTAGGGCCGTTACATAGTCAACGCATCGGTACGCATACGCGTCCGCAAGGCTACGCATCGCTACGCTTCGGCCGCCATTATGCGTCGATGCGTAGCCAAATGTGTCGTCCTAGTTTTTGATACGCGACGCACCGATGCACGCAATACTGTGCGTTGTCGGTGGGGGCGACATTGCAAGTATTGTACATTAATTCAAGTATATTATGTTTACAGAAGAAGGTGTGAATACAATGGCGGGCGAAGAGGAAATATTATGCGAGCTTATACGTATACATCCGCATTTATATGACAGTTCATCGGCGCCGACATCCTTAAGTACTGGAAATGTCTCTCCTCGTCCAGGCTTCGCATGGGAAGCACCAGAGGCACAAACTCCCCATCCTGATCTCTTCTTCGGTTTAAAGGGCGAACATACCACCACCGCCTATCTCTGCGCTGCCTTGTTGCCGCCGATGTAAAATCAGCAATATGCACTCCTCTTCAGTTGTCGTTTTGATGAATATCACTCTACTAATATCACCCGACTCTACTACCCCCTGTTGCGTGAGCGGTGTATTGCATTTGACGCATCGCCCGTGACGCTTGTATCTGCTTGCGTCCACTGTTTAGACTATGAAAGGGAGCGCGTCGCTCACGTAGCTAGCGTAGCTTGCTCGCGTTGCTCGCGTTGACTATGTAACGGCCCTTATTCAGAAAGTCTATGGGTGACGTCACAGACGCTTTGTCCATATTTTTTACAGTCTATGGGTTTAACCAAGCGGCAACATTCTAATCTGAATCATGAAGCCTACCCGGAAGTGTGAAAAACTGCAATACATCGAAAATCCGCTAGGGGCAGGTCCCAAAAGGGAGCAAATGTCCATAGACCCCCATGTTAAATTGTACGTTTTCACAGCATAAATTCATGTTTTTACAGGTTGGTCCCATGGACTTTTATTGTATTTTTCGATAGGTTCCGAGTGCCTGACAACTGTGAGGGGGGCGAATTTTTTTCTAACTCGTTAGTTTAGATCGTATTTAGATATAAAATGTATGACAAATAAGGTCGGTTAACTTTGATTGACAGCTGATAACGGGCTGCGCCGAGTGAAATTTGACGTCTCGCCCATGATCTGACACAACACATCACACCACCTCTGTATCCTTTCTGAACATTTGTATTTTTGATTTCCCAAGATTTTGCATGATGGCGCCGCCCATACCCCCCATAAACGGCCTCAAAACCGTTCTTAAGAAAGTCTATGGGTGACGTCACAGACGCTTTGTCCATATTTTTTACAGTCTATGGGTTTAACCAACCGAGCAGCTAACACTGACAGCGGCAAAAACGACGCATGCGCTTTTCACTTGTAAAACTCAAGGGTGTATGGGTAATGTAGTCTCTGCTCTCGGTGGACGAATTAGGAAGCGTGCATTGTGAAGGGCGCTCTGAAAAGCGGCAGCGCAGCCAAATGATTAAAACATATGTGCAAATGAGCGTACCGGTACGCTAAAAGCACATTCTGGGCGCACGGAGAGGTGGCGGTACGCTCAAGAGCTATATTTGGAAGTGGCGGTACTGAGTACCGGTGCGTACCGGCCTACTTAAAGCACTGATTTTTCCCATCGTTAAACTACCAAAGTGGATTCGGATACGCCCTAAATGCACGTGCGCCGTATGCTTTAGACCATGCGCTTAGATGTTAAAATAGGGCCCTAGTCATTTTATAATATATACTGTATGGCATGAGAAAATGCCTAAAGATAGAAGCAATGTGTAACAGTAGAAAAAAGTGAATGCAGCATCTACAGATAATGTAGTTAATTTAAATTTTAGCACCAGCAAAACATTCACCGCAAATATTTAAATAAAAATCTGTCTTAAAATATGGTCAGACAGTGACAGCAACAGACCTCAGGCAACAAACCTATAAAAAACACTTGCCACCAATATATATATTTTTTAAATTTGTAAAATTGTGTGCGAAAGGTTAATCAAACATTTTTAAACATTCACAATGCACTCAATAGTAAACTTTATCCATTGTGCAATACATACTTTCTTTTCATTCTCTTTCTCTCTATGAAATAGTAAAATACTGTTTTTGAATAACTACATTAGTCGAAACTGTATGAGAGCTTTGAAATTATAGTGATTATGAAATGATAATGATCACTATTTTTCTTCCAGGCAGGAAGGTGTGTATATTACTGCAGTCCTGAATATTGTAGCTGATTCTCTTTGTTCCAACAATTCATTAATCTGCCAATAGGATAGTTAAATAAATTATAGCACACTAATGAATATCTGTGTTTAGGTCTGTTGAACATGAGAATGTAGATGTTGCATGGCTGCCAAATGCACTGGATCTAAATGCTGACTATCATTAATAACTGTGCCAGGGGTTACGACCTTATAAAACTATCACTCTTTATTGCAGATTGCACTATACTAATATAGTAGTTAGCTTGTTTAAAAAAATGTTTGAGTAAGTTGAGTAAGGGTCATTGGTTTCATTGTGTTCATGCGTTGTATTAAGTTTCATTGTATTTTGGTTTCGTTTTCATTGTTCTCCCTGTTGCTGTTTTGCCAGAGTTCTTGTTCCTGTTCCCTGTCTCTTTGCGTACCATCCTCCTATGTAAGCCCTCTGTTTCTTCTGTTCAGTGTTAAACATTAAAGTTATGATAGCAATGTTAGTTCTCTGTGATTAGTTTTGAGTTTCTTGTTCACTATGCATCACAGATCTCTTGTTGGTTGGATTTAGTACATGCTCTACTGTTACAGTTGCGACCACAAATATAACATCTCTTTAAAGTAATAAATAATCCTCTACTCTAAATAAGCCACAACTTGTCAAATTTCATCCGTTTTTTACCCAGTGCCCCATCAATTCAAGATACAAATTGAATGACAATACAGCAACTTCAAATAAGCGCTAACATTTATCATAGTCTTTGAGCTGGAAATAAGGTAGAATCAGCAGTTTTGGGGGAGATGATCATTTGCTTCCCTGGCAAAAGGTTTCAAGACATTTAGAAAAGTTTAAGTGTTTTTGAGGATTTCATGTATTATTTTCAAAGTTGAAAAGCTAAAATATCCACCTTCCTCAGACAACAGGGGCACTCTGTCCATTGGACGGATAATCCCGGGCAACCAATCTATAACACTCACTCTGAACACTAAGTACAGAGCCACTGTTGATGGTCAGGTAATTTAAAAGATTGCAAAGCCCCACGGTTGCGCTTTATGGAGCAGTAAATCTCCAGAGATCTACATGAGGCAGCCCAGGCAGATTGCCCACCTATATTTTAAAGTCCAAGATGAACAGAAGTAGTCCATTCCTTTTAGTGTGCTTTAAAGCCATCAAACTCAAAAGAGTCTTTGCTACATTTACTATACTTCTCCCATTTTCCCCAATTTTTTTTGATGTGATGATGACACGGTTTCTTCATAATGGCTCATGGATCAAACGGACCTCAATCACTTCTATTCCCCACACCCTCTCTCTCAAATTCTAGCCAATATGGTCCAAAAAACGAAGAATTATCCTCTGCTACCGCACACAAACATACCTAAAAATAGACTGTGGCTCAGTGCGGCAATTATTTATCGGGTCAGTCCGGTGGGGGCCAGCTAGCAGCCTCACTTGGATATTAGAGCACGGACCCTGGACCGTATTCACAGTGGAGAAGAACATTTTACAGCTAACAAGCCCTTTGGGAGAAGAGAGCAAGTATTGATTAAGTGAATACTGCTGCTGCTTTTGGTCATTATATTGTGTTCGATAAAATATAGTGGGAGCTGGCTCTGGCAGAGGCTGGCTCATCGGCGAGGTGCTGAGACAGCAGAGTAGATAGTCTCCGGTACTTTTCATCTCTGTCTCTGTCAGCAGCAAAGTCTTCTGGGAAAAAGGACATTTTTGCAAAATCAAATCATGAACCAAACTCAAATCATTATATTAGCAATTTGTTCAATTAATCGGATAAAGAGCTGACACAGATATTGTTATGTGCATTTTATTTGACTATTTATTTGACTTTATTTGACTATGCAGTGTACGTAAGTGTATGAAAACTATTAAATATGAAATATGAAAACTATTAAAATCATTAATTAATAATCATTATTAATATTGGTTATGAGTAACAACAACAACAATAAAAATAATTAATAATACAAGAATACATTCATTGTAAGGGGTTCCATAAATTATATTTATAATATGAATCCATGACCACGGGTTATTTGTCAGGCAGGCAGGTAGAGAGAATGTTCTAGGTCAGCGGAGCTACTAGGTGGTGGCCTGACAGCGAATGTCAGGCCTCCAACAACCATTACAGTGATTAGCCAAGATCTGCGAGTGTCATCTGACAGGCCCTGCTAATGAAGCACGAAGACAGGCTGTGCGAGATGAAAGAACAGGCCTCTGTTCCAGTCTCCCTTCTATAACCTGACAGCCCAACTGAGGAGTGACAGCTCAGCAATCGGCCAACATATATGTCTCTTCACTTCTGTCTCTCACGGGCTCTGACCCGATGGAAACATACAGTATCAACATGCTCTTAGATTTCAGTTTGTATCTCAAATCTTAGTACCATTGGTGACATATCAGTGATCAATCCTGACCTGTATGAGGTATGAGGATCAAAAGTACAGAATCTAAACAGCCCATGCCAGTCCATGAGCAACATGATCCCCTGTTATGACTAGCAGTGTGTCACAAATTAAATATTGAATTAGGAAATACATGATATAACTAATAAAAGTGTAGAGCAATGTTTTACAACATCTATAAAAAAAATCTGTAATCTATAATAAAATTTAAACTTACAACACAATGATATGCCTATAAAGTCAGTGTTGAAAACTTCTGAACTTTCTCTAAAATAAGTGAAGGTATAACACAATATTGTGTATAAATTATAATTTCAGTGATAAAAACTGCATTTCTCAGACTTCTGATCCAAAGCATATAGCCAAATAAATGATTTGCACATTTTATTTACTGTAGCATTTAAAAGTGTGGGGTCAGTGAATTGTTGAATTTCTATCATTATTATTATTATTATTATTATTAGAATTATTATCATTAATTTAGCAATGATGCATGAAATTGATTGAACATGACTGTAAAGACATTTCCCTTTCAAGGGAACTCGAGCTGGGTGGAGACGCTGTGGGAACACCCCTGCGTGATTGCGTCGTGAAGCACGTGTATAATCAGTCCAATGGTGTGATGAGAACCTGAAAACAGACCGCGCTAACTTCTGTGCTTTCAGCAAGCGCTCTCTGATACTGTCTCTGTCTATTTGATGTTGTCCGTCATTGCAAGCACAATATTCACACAGAAATATATATTCTGCACCCCATCCAGCGGCCTGTGCAAGCCTCTACCCCTTCTTGCCTGGAAGGACGATAGGAGGAGGCTTACTCAGAGTGAATCTGTCACTGTTGTTCCATGATAACCCATACAGTGAGACGTTGGATAACACTGGGAAAGTGTGCCCTTTCTGTTAGGAAGGGGAATGCTGTGGAAGCCACTGTCTTCAAGGAGTTATGTGGGAAATACATATTGACTAGCCCGAAGGTTGTGCTACATATGAATACTGAGTGACTTAGCCCAAGGGAAAGACACAGGCTTCCGTAGGAGCAACCATGAAAAAAAAAAATTGCTGTAGGGTCTCACATATGGGACCCAGCCCTGTTCCGGTTCTCAAGCATTCAGCGGAAAAAGGCCTGGCGCCGGACGCTCCTCCATGTCCGGGCCGAGGGGTTTAGAGGACTCAACAGGTTTTTCACTCTAGAGTAATAAGGGTGCACAGTAGGGTGCAGCAAGCCGACAGAGCCGGACCTCATGGTGCTTCTACCCGTTTAGGGTGAGAACACGGGAGGAGAAAGTATCTAGCGAACATGTTAGGTGTCGCCCAGCCCGCAGCTCTACAGATATCTGTTAGCGAGGAGCCACGTGCCAGGGCCCAGGAGGATGCAACACCTCTTGTGGAGTGAGCATGCAACCTGAGCGGGCAGGGCACGCCTTGTGGTTGGTAAGGCGTCCAACCACTATCCACTATCCAGTGGGCCATCCTCTGCTTGGAGACAGCCTTTCCCTTCTGCTGGCCTCCGTAACAGACAAAGGGCTGGTCTGAGGTCCTGAGACTTTGGGTTCTGTCCACGTACAACGCAGAGCGTGAACGGGACAGAGCAAAGTCAGGGCTGAGTCTGTCTCCTCCAAGGGCAGCGCTTGTAGGTTCACTACCTGGTCCCTGAAGGTAGCTGGTACTACGTGGTTGTCACCCGACCCGAACTCTAGGCACGATTCATCGACCGAAAATGCCTGCAGGTCCCCTACCCTAGGCCAGAGCAACCAGCAGCAAAGTCTTCATGGAAATAAGCTTTAAGTCTACTGACTGCAAAGGCTCAAAGGGAGCATCCTGAAGTGCTCGAAGCCCCAGGGAAAGTTCCCAAGAGAGTATGGAGGGGGGTCGAGAAGGATCTAACCCCCTGGGGTCGGCGGTCGCGCCGGCGATACCAGCTCACTTTTTTTCTTATCAGTGCAAAAGAGACTCAAAATACTCTGTTTATTTTGATCTTACATATGTGTTGTACATCATTCAAAACTGTTAAATGTCTTCTTTTATTTGTGTACACTCATAATAAAAACAAAATATTGTGTTTTTCGTAAAATAAAGAAAATAAACATGATGCGCGTTCTGCCGTCTCTCTCAATGTGAAGCTCATTCTGAAACGCAACAGAACATGATCTGTAATTTAGCTAATGTTTGTCACACAAACTTGAAACGTTTGTCTTTACAATGCTTGGAGTCTCTATTTTTAAATGATGTAAAATATATCAAAAACAAATATTCTATGTTTAAGTAATCCGTATGAAAGCAGCGACATGTACAGTTTCTCAAACGGGCCTCATTAATTTTAATGTGACCACGCCCACACGCAACAGCTGTTCGCATACTAATGAGCCACGTGGAGGAACGCGATCAACTCCCTCAAGACAAAGAATCAGCGACTTCATTCCTGCTCTGCTTTTTATGAGTGTGGAATACTGTGTTTGTGCTGTGCTGTGCCCTTGAATTTACCTCAGAAGAGTTAGAAGAATACGATTTGATTATGAGAACAATTTTTAAGGTAAGACATGTTATTGTTAGTAGCATGTTAGCAGCAGCATGTTATTGTTGCATTTACATTGTAGCTACTAGTAGACACGAGAATGTTTTTATGTTCGATAATTAAACACAGCACGATATAACAGAAGGCTCGTATGATTGTGAATATTATAATGTTTAGACCGGTGTTTGTTGTTAAATACTGTGTGGATATCTGCTCACACATAGATAATTATGTAAGAATAATGTTTCATAGTTTGGACCGTCTTGATCGCAATATGTGTGTGTATATATAGGCTATATATCGCAATATATATGTGTGTGTGTGTGTATAAATGTTCGCACGCGCTGAGTTTGAGTCACTCGCGCTGTGGGTTTGAAAAGCAAAACAAACCAATCATTAGGCTTCATGTTTTTACTCCAGTCTCATTTTATAACGTCGTAACGAATGGAAACGTTTGAAGTAACATGATAACCCATATAGTTTTCTCTCTATATATATTGTTACTGAATTTTTTAACGATTTATAGGCTGCCTGCTATAGGCTATTGTTATTATTTCATGCAGCCCTACACATATATGCCTGCAAGGCACAACACACTTGGGAGTTCATATATATGACGGGTCAGAGACGTCGGATTCAGCGGCCAAGAGTTGCGTCGCACAGTAAAGAACTTATCTGAAGCAGCAGAAAGGAGCAGCAACTGGCTGTGGTTGAGACGGAAAGATTCTAGCTGGCAAGGTACAGGCCGCCACGCTACGGTTTCGTAGAATTCTTGAAAAACTTGAAGAGTCTGTTGGTTTATTTGTATAGGTTGTATAGTATAGGTTGTATAGTATACTATACAATTTGTATAGGTTGTATAGTATAGAATGACGGGTGGTTGGGCAGATATTGTGTTTTGCGGTAGGTGGTATGCCATACGGAACCGTTGCCACTGTAACTGCTTTAACGCACCAGTGGGGCTCGACAGCCTTAGTCAATCGGGTTGGCGCGTATGGTTGGGTTGCGGAGAGATAGAGAGATTGTGGTTAGGTCTCAGCAGCAGGAGGGATGTAGAGGTCAGTAAGCTGGGCTGAGTTGAGTGGGGGACGGAGGGGGGTGACTCTGGGACGCCAGAGTCACTGTCGAGCCCTCTTGAGGTGTCGTGGGCTAGTCGACGAAACACTGAGGACGGAAGGTGCCCACTTGAAGACCCTAGAGATGTCCCCTACTCGGCTCAATCCAGACGGTTGTCGTGTTGGTCCACTAGGGAGACCACACTGTAGTTGCAGCCGTCGTGTGTGCTGACGCGCCAAGTACACTGCAGCCGTTAACGCCGGACAGAAGGGGAGTCACACCCTCATATGGAAAGAAGCGTAAATGGATGGAGAAGCATAGTTTACTGTAAAGCTACGTCTTAGTGTTGCTTATCTTGGTGAAAGCCGAGTACAAATCAGCATGAAGTTTTAACATCTACTCTCGTGTAATGGAAATCATAGTGTATGTATGTATTTAGTAAATTTCATAATTTTAACCAGAAAAATCTAAAATAGTTTCTCCTAATATCTACATGTTCACATGTGTTTTTTCCTAATGTTTTTTTTTTGTTACAGGGACCAGAAGCCACTGATGAGTCTTGCTGACATTCACATGAGTCTCTGTAGATGTACATGGTAAAGTGAAAAATCAAACACCTTGGAGATGACAGGTATGTAGCCTACTATGTTTTAGGAATGGCACAAAGGTGTGTTTGACCCATACTGACCCATACTGAGTCCAAGTCTCTGTCTTTAGATCAGTGTTTACTAATGTGCTTTTTTGTCATTTGTTGTGTGTATTTGGATAGTGTTGTGTTGTAAATAAATCCAAACAATCTAAAAGCCATTATTTTTTAAGTCTCTTGTCATTCTTTGTGCAAGGTTCCTGATAATGACAGCTGATAGCACCTTATAGGGCCATTAGGGGAGGGCCTTTGTCTTTCTCAGGTGTGAAAAGACTAAATATTCATGGGTGATGGCTCATGGTTCACGCCTCCTCGCATAAAGCTTTCTTACACAAAACACGTCTTACACATTTTAAATCAATATATTGTCTTATCTAAATGAGTAGTCAGGATGATTTTCACACAGTTTTGAAGCAAATATTCTAGGCCACGTGATACAATTTTCAAAAGTCTTGTGAATAAATAATTAGTATGGGTTTTATGACCTTATTTCAGTGACAATGTTTTTTAGTTTTTTCACAAACCACGCATAAACGTAATTATCTCAAACTAAAAATGTTTACATACATGCTGCTGACATATTACTGTAGCAGAGTTTGTGCTGAATACAGTGTAATCAGACTTTAGCCATGAAAATTTCACAAGTATCAGAAATAAGCACAAATGTCAGAGCATGTCAGAACACCTGCAGGACCCAGAAAACACCTCGGACCCAAGAGGGTTAATCGTCTCGCCCCCCTAAGAAACCTGATGACCAGGTCATGCTTTCCAACTGTTTTGCCATCTCTGTGGTCGGGATATGCTGAAATAGCTGCAGCATGTACTTTGAGGGTGGAGGGAGACAGCCTTCGCTCCAACCCTTGCTGCAAGAAGGAAAGCACAGACCCTATCGAAGATCTTCAGGGGTCTTCTCGGCGAGAAGAACACCACTCGACGAACAGGTTCCACTTCAAGGCATACACACGTCTCGTGGACACCTGTGCTGAAGTGATGGTGTTTAAGTACCTCTGGGGGTAAGTCACATAGAAACTCTGCTTCCCGTCCAGGGACCATACATGGAGTTTCCAGAGGTCTATGTCGAGGAAGAATCGAGACATGAAAGTACGCGTCCTTCAGGTCGATCACTGCAAACCAATCTCGGGGGACGGATGGATTCGAAAATGCATTCCTGCGTGAGCATTTTGAACGGTAGTTTGTTCAAAACTCGCATGTCCAAGATCGGTCGTAACCCACAACCTTTCTTGGGTACAATGAAGTAGGGACTGTAGTGCCCTGACCTCATATCGGTTGGAGGGACCGGCTCTATCGCATCCTTCACCAGTAGGACTGCGATCTCCGTGCTCAAGACATGGGCATCTGATGACCCGAAACTTGGGGGGGACGCCGGGCTGTCTTCGTATATATCATTATATCACAATCACTGCGCAGCTGATGCAAATGATTGCACACCAATCTGCATTGGGTTGTTTAGTTTCACTCGAAGTAGATCGGCCTCTCTAGCGAGATTCCTATTCATTGGTCTCGACGTGGCATCGACTGACCGACTTCAGAGGAACTTTATTTCTTCTAGCTATTTCTTCTATCAAGAGAATTGGAGATTTGCAAGCCTTGTCGGTTGCTCCTTCATGTCTAGAATTTGCACCTGGTATGGTGAAAGCCTTTCTTCACCCTAGGTCCCTACTAATGTTGCGGCCCGATAGTGCTGCAGGCCTTCTGTCCTCCACCTTTTAATAAACGAGAGCAGGAAAAACTTAATCTGCTGTGCCCTGTACGGGCTTTGGATGCCTACGTACACAGAGCTGGCCTGTGGTGTAAATCAACTATTAGTCTGTTTTGGGTCACCAAGAAAAGGTTACCCTGCATCCAAGCTGAGAATGAGCAAGTGGGTAGTCGAGGCTATCTCACTTGCTTATGAAGAGGCTGGTCAGCCTTCACCTTTGGCTGTCCAGGCCTATTCTACCAGGAGTATGGCTGCCTCAAAGGCTTTATTATCGGGGGTTTCCCTTCATGACATCTGTGATGCGGCAGGCTGGTCCTCACCGCATACATTTGTTCGATTTTACGACTTGGATCTAGGCTCCACTCCAGGGTCTAAGGTGCTTGCTTCTTAGTGTGCACAATGATTTCACACAGAACAGGCATTTGGTATTATGGCGTCATGGGTATAGTGTTCCCACAGCCTCACAGCTCGAGTTCCCTTGAAAGGGAACGTCTCAGGTAGGGTTGGGTATTGGTTGGGTTTTACATGATACCAGTACCTACTCTGTGTTTTTTCTATATTTACAGGGCCAAACTGGACACAATATTAACTTATATATTTAATGATTTTCTGATTTCTGATTAAATGAAAAATTGTGCCGTTTAATAGGCTGCTGATGTAAAACAGTTAAGTTAAGATCATCATTTCGTCTTCACATATTATGACTTTTACTTTAAGCAGATAAATATCTGACACTGAGCAGAAATATTTAACACACACAGTATAGCATTGTATAAAGAAGTGTTTGAACTTTGTTAATACATTTTGCACACATTGTCACAC
This sequence comes from Semotilus atromaculatus, assembly GCA_031834385.1. Classification (NCBI taxonomy): domain Eukaryota; kingdom Metazoa; phylum Chordata; class Actinopteri; order Cypriniformes; family Leuciscidae; genus Semotilus; species Semotilus atromaculatus. Next base: position 25,912,612 of record JAULUF010000005.1, on the reverse strand, counting down.
TCGCTGTTGAATGGCAACGGTGTTTGCTAGCCTACTTAATATGCAAGATTTGCAGTTGGCATTAAAATAGACCTACTAGACTTAGCCGAAGAGGAACGGCTGCTGTTATCATCATCTGTGATGTCACAACCCGATCACACTAAATGCGTCTCTATAGCACGCAGTGTGTTTATTGTGTAATTTATACTCGAAAATGAGTTTTTACGTGCATATGATACGCATGGGCTGGTTAGGGTAGATTTAGTAGTGGTGTGGGGTGCGTGTGTATTATACGTTTGGGGAGAATTAGTGGTGTGGGACGCGTGTGCATTACACGCAATGAAGTGCGTATCAAATGCACGCGGAAACTGCATATCATACGCACGTAAAAATTCATTTTCGCATATAAATTGCACGATAAACACACTGTGTGCTATAGAGACACTGGCAGCCTGCTGAACTCGAATTTTCGTCAAGCGTGTCAAATTCTGGGTTCTAATCTGCATTCGTACAGTATTTTTTTTCTCATCAAAACCGATTATGCTCTTCAGTGGTTGTATATCAAGCAGGGATACGTTTGTGTGCATTATATTTTGTGCCCATTATGTCCAAGCCACTGGTCGCAGCGGCAATGAGCACTTTGATCACTTGATTTAAAAAACACATTTCAGCAACAAACGAACAAACGAAACAAAATGAATTCTCTGCTGGTTAACTGGAGATGTTTTATTTATATGTATTGGAACATTCGTGCCGCGAGATGTTTTACAGGGGGCGGTAAAAAAAGTCAGGCACCGAAATCAGGCATCGAAATTTTCGTTCTTATTCAGTCTCGTTACTACCGTTTACGTCGGAACCTGTTCCCTATTGGCACCGCGATTCGGTACCCAACCCTAGTCTCAGGTTATGTATGCAATGTCTATGTGGACTGATTATACACATGCTTCACAATGCAATCACGCAGGGGCGTTCCCACAGCGTCTCGACGCAGCATCTCGTTCCCTTTTCAGGGAACCAGAGTTACATACGTAACCTGAGACATTATAATGTTACAAAGATTTCTATTTCAAATAAATTCTGTTCTTCTGACCTTTTTTATTCCTCAAAGTATCCTGAAAAAAAGCCTTAGAGACTTCTTTCAAAAAATAAAAAAAAATCTTACCAACACACCAACTTTTGACCAGAAATACATTTTTTTTTAAGTGGATATTCACATTTTGCATTGTTGTTTGAAATTGTAAGTATTATAGTCAAGTAATGAATGAGAAGTCTGTTTACTCTTACTCCACCCTAACTCTCACTATCATCACCATTCCCAGTCCACACAGTGTTTGCTGGTTTTGGTTCTAGAGATTGCCCACTTCTAAGCCACACACATTTCCTGTTCTAAATAAATACAAATTATTTTGAATTTGAAATCCTAACTAATACAGATAGAGATACAGATTATGGCATGGCTGCACACCTTTTGTTATGACCCTCCTTGAGTGCCCTTCACCATAATAGCGGTGCCTTTGTACACGGGGAGCAGCTGAGGACTTTTACATGTTGCACTGATGGATTAAATTATATATGTTTTAGATGCAGATTTGAATGATTATTTTATAATGCAGGGAGATGGAGCTGAAATTGTCTTAGCCTTTGTAACAGACATGAGAAAGTAATTCATGCAAAATCTCATTGCACCTTTATTTGGGAGTCAGACACCCAAATTACTTATGAATAGCCCATCTAGAGAAAGCAAACGTCTCAAGCTGACAGCCTCATGAATAACCCAAATGAAAATGGAGCCAACTATTTGTGACCTTTACTGTCCTGGAAAACATGGCACTATTTGCAAGCCAAAGGCATTTCATCCTTTCAAAGTATGTAAAATGGATTTCAGTATGCCAATTAAATTTATGAGGTGATGCACAGAGTGTTTTTTTAAACATTCCTGTCTTTTGAACAATTGCACGCCATTTACTTTTTAAATGTTTAGATATTGTCTGTGAAAAGTGTAAAGTCTTTTATTCTTGTTTATTGTTGTTTAAACATAACTAAACTAACTTCTCATGCCTAATGATCAATGCTACCTTTGCTTTCGAATTAGTAATATAATTTGCTTGAGTGTGTTTATCAGAGATTAATTTAATTATTAAATCCTCAAATTATTGTCTTTAGCTTTTGATTATGCAGAGTGTATTGCTATTGGGGCAGGTGCTACCTCAAAAATACATCTGAAATAATTATTGAAACCAGAATAAATAAGACAGAAATAAATTGAATAATTTATCATAGAATATTCTTCAAATTGAACTATATTAAAGCAATGACAGCGACAACAATATATATATATATATATATATATATATATATATATATATATATATATATTATATATATATATATATATATATATATATATATATATATATATATATATCAACTCACTCAATGATCCAACTGACCTAATGATTTAGCCAAAGCGTTTTGTGAGTTAACAGCTTACTGGTTATGAGTTAATAATGTTCCTCAGAACTTGACTCGGAACATAGTGCACAAGTCATATGAAATAAGACTTATACTAGAATCACTTCGTCACTTGTCACCTTCACATCTATCCAATCATGTCCTCATACTCGCTGTATAAAAGATCGCTACTTACATTTTATGATTTATGCAACTCAGAACGCCGTCACTGACACCGCCTTGGACGCCATCCCAGATCTACCAGTCATTGAGGCACTGGACACCCCACCTACCCTGGAAGAGCTCAGTAAAGTCATTGACTGCCTCGCTTGTGGGAAGGCCCCCGGGAGAGACGGCATCACGCAAGGAGCCTTGAAAAATGGCAAACCGGCGCTCCTTCAGCCCCTACACGAACTCCTCTGCCTATGCTGGGATCAGTGCCACATCCCTAAGGATATGTGTGATGCCAACATTGTCACGGTGTACAAGAACAAAGGAGACCACAGCAATTACACCAACTGCTGGCTGTCGTCACCTCGTTTCATGCACAGCACAAATTGCTTTAATGGTGCAACATCTGAGTCCTTCCCCATCAACAGCGGAGTCAAACAAGGCTGTGTCCTGGTGCCAACGCTCTTCGGCATCTTCAAGGACTGCAGTGAGGGAGTATACATCCACACCAGGGCTGACGGCAAGCTGTTTAACATCGCTTGTCTCTGCGCCAAGACTATAGTCACAAAGGTACTCATTTGTGAGATGCTCTTTGCCGACGACACAGCCATGACGGCCCACACAAAGATGGCCTGCTGCAGCTTGTCAGTTGTCTTTCCTACACCCAGGGCTTAATTTGAGCCGGAACATGTTCCGGCACCTGTGACGTTGGATCCGGAACCTTTTTTATTGGATCCGGCACCTCCTGTCACTATGGTACTCCACTAATTAGTACTCCTGTTACTAATTTTCATTAGTCGTCTAAATGAAAAAAATTACTGTTTGTGTAGTGTTCAATATTGTTATCTGTCTTGTTAGTCTTTATTTCCCATTTTTTGAGGTGAACTCTCAGGGTAAAGAGGGTCGCACACCGGACGAGAAGCGCAGCGCCGTGCGAACATATTATTCTCTATGAGTGTACACAACAGCGTCACCATTCGGCGTCCTTAATGTAACTTATATACTATCTGACTTCACCCTGTGCTGCAATATACACTCACCTAAAGGATTATTAGGAACACCTGTTCAATTTCTCATTTCTCATTAATGCAATTATCTAATCAACCAATCACATGGCAGTTGCTTCAATGCATTTAGGGGTGTGGTCCTGGTCAAGACAATCTCCTGAACTCCAAACTGAATGTCAGAATGGGAAAGAAAGGTGATTTAAGCAATTTTGAGCGTGGCATGGTTGTTGGTGCCAGACAGGCCGGTCTGAGTATTTCACAATCTGCTCAGTTACTGGGGTTTTCACGCACAACCATTTCTAGGGTTTACAAAGAATGGTGTGAAAAGGGAAAAACATCCAGTATGCGGCAGTCCTGTGGGCAAAAATGCCTTGTTGATGCTAGAGGTCAGAGGAGAATGGGCCGACTGATTCAAGCTGATAGAAGAGCAACTTTGACTGAAATAACCACTCGTTACAACCGAGGTATGCAGCAAAGCATTTGTGAAGCCACAACACGCACAACCTTGAGGCGGATGGGCTATAACAGCAGAAGACCCCACCGGGTACCACTCATCTCCACTACAAATAGGAAAGAGGCTACAATTTGCAAGAGCTCACCAAAATTGGACAGCTGAAGACTGGAAAAATGTTGCCTGGTCTGATGAGTCTCGATTTCTGTTGAGACATTCAGATGGTAGAGTCAGAATTTGGAGTAAACAGAATGAGAACATGGTTCCATCATGCCTTGTTACCACTGTGCAGGCTGGTGGTGGTGGTGTAATGGTGTGGGGGATGTTTTCTTGGCACACTTTAGGCCCCTTAGTGTCAATTGGCTCCCAGTTAGGTTCCGAGTCAATTTTAAGATTATGATGCTTACATATAAGCCTTTGCACGGTCTGGCTCCAAATTATCTATCTGAACTGTTACACCCCTACACTCCAAATTGCAGATTGCGCTCCTCACAATCGAGGATGCTGGTGGTTCCTAAAACTCACTTAAAGTCTATGGGTGACAGGGCTTTTTCCTTCTATGCACCTGTCCTTTGGAATTCTCTGCCTCTTGAACTTAGGGAAGCCCAGACTTATGCCACTTTTAAAGGTCAACTTAAGACATACTTTTTTAAACTTGCATTTACCTGTTGATGTGTTTGCTTTTAACAATTGTCTATTGTGTGTACAGCGCTTTGAGAAGCTGCTTTTAAAGGCGCTTTATAAAATAAAGGTTATTATTATTATTATTATTATTAATTGGGCATCGTTTAAATGCCACGGCCTACCTGAGCATTGTTTCTGACCATGTCCATCCCTTCATGGCCACCATGTACCCATTCTCTGATGGCTACTTCCAGCAGGATAATGCACCATGTCACAAAGCTTGAATCATTTCAAATTGGTTTCTTGAACATGACAATGAGTTCACTGTACTAAAATGGCTGATAAAATGATACTGATAAAACGATAAGGGGATTAATCAGAGATAATGAGCAGTGAGGGATAATGGGAAATGCAGTCCTAATACGCAGGAGAGAGGGATCTGATGAAACCAGGAGGAGGCGTCGTCGAGCGTTCCGTGACAGAGCCCCCGCGAGCAGCTCCGGAAGCGAGGACCTGGTCGACGGCGGGGTCTACCACGGGGTCTTGGGGCAGGTCGGTCTGGATGGTCCCGGTGAAAAGCAGCGGTTAGTGTAGGGTCCAGGATATCCTGAGACCTAACCCAGGAGCGCTCCTTGGGGCCGTACCCCTCCCAGTCGATAAGGTATTGTAACACCCGCCGTGAAGTCTGGAGTTCAGGATCTCTCGCACCCGGAAAGCCTCAGAATCTTAAATGGCCCGACGAAACGAGGGGACAGTTTCCTGCTCGGGAGCTTGAGACGGAGATCTCGCGCAGAGAGCCACACCCACTGGCCGGGTCGATGCCTGGGGCCCCCACGCCTCCTCCGATCCGCCTGGTGCTGATAACGGCGGATGGTGTGTTGTAAGTGAATGTGAGCAGCATCCCAGGTGGCCTCGCTGCGCCGGAGCTATGCATCTGCTACTGGGAGGTCGGAAGGTTCCCCAGCCCAGGGGAAGAGGGGAGGCTGGAAACCTAAAACACATTTAAAAGGAGTTAGTCCAGTGGCAGGCTTTAACAAGGAATTCTGGGCATACTCCGCCCAGGCCAGAAAGGGACTCCAGTCCTGCTGATTCTGGTGGCAGTAAGTTATCAGAAAACGAATCAAATCCTGGTTCAGACGTTCAACCTGCCCGTTGGCCTGAGAATGGTAACCAAAAGTTAGGCTGACATTGATATTGAGCTTGGAACACAACTCTCTCCAGACACGGGAGGTGAACTGGGGACCACGGTCAGTGACGATGTCCTCGGGCAAACCAAAGAGACGAAATACCTGGTTGAATAGGGCCTCGACTGTCTGTAAGGCCGTGGGCAGGCCAGTCAGAGGTATGAAATGGCAGGACTTAGAGAAGCGATCCACCACGGAGAGGATGGTAGTGAACCCCTGTGAAGGGGGCAGATCCGTTACAAAATCCACTGCGATGTGCGACCAGAGACGCTGTGGTACTGGCAGAAGTTGTAACAGACCAGCGGGCTTTAGATGGGAGGATTTAACAGTGTTATAAACAGAGCATTGATGAACAAATTTTATGACATCAGACTGGAGTGAAACCCACCAAAAGCGGTTGGTAACTAACTGTATGGTAGCCGCAATACTTGATGACCCGCGCTGGGGGTGTAGTGAACCCACTGAAGCACACGGTGGCAGAGTCCAGGCGGAACAAAGAGGCGACCGGCGGGGCATTCTGGTGGAGCGGGATGGTTACAGAGATGCAGTAATCTCAGAGATGATGTCCCATTGGACAGGGGCCACGTTTAGCAGAGTGGGAATAATGGGTTCAGGTTTAGATTCCTCAAAAGGACCATCAAACTGGAGGGACAGGGCGTCAGCTTTGCCGTTCTGGGAGCCCGGTCTGTAGGTGATCTTAAAATCGAATCTTGAAAAGAACAGTGACCAGCGAGCCTGGCGAGTATTCAGATGTTTAGATGACCTGATGTACTCAAGATTCCTGTGATCAGTGAGCACTGTGAAAGGCTGGCGAGCTCCCTCCAGCCAGTGCCTCCACTCCTCAAAGGCGGTCTTCATGGCCAGGAGTTCGCGATCACCCACGTCGTAATTGCGCTCTGCAGAGTTAAGCTTGCGAGAGTAGAAGGCACATGAGAACATTTTCACCGGATTCTCACACCGCTGAGACAGAACAGCCCCCACTCCTGTGTTCGATGCATCCACTTCAATGATAAACTCCCTCTCAGGATCCGGGTGACGGAGAATGGGAGCGGAAGTGAATCTCTCCTTGAGCTGAGTAAAGGCCGCAGTACAGTCCGCCGTCCACTTAAAATGTTTGCCCCCTCCTCGAAGCAGAGAAGTGAGAGAGGCTGTGATCACACTGAAATTGCGGATGAATCTGCGGTAAAAGTTGGCAAAGCCCAAAAAGCGCTGCAGCTCCTTAACCGAGGAAGGTTGAGGACAGGCCAAAAGGCATTACCCGATATTCGTAGTGCCAGGATGTAGTGGAAAACGCAGTCTTCCACTCATCACCACTCCGTATGCGAATCAAGTTGTATGCCTTCCTTAAGTCCAGCTTGGTAAAGTAGCGGGCAGTACGGAGCATCTCCAGGGCTGCTGGGACCAACGGGAGAGGATAGCGGTACTTGACTGTCACTTCGTTAAGACCACGATAGTCAATGCACGGCCGAAGGCCCCCATCCTTCTTTTTAACGAAAAAGAATCCTGCGGAAGCCGGAGATGTGCAGGTAGTAATAAAACCTTTAGCCAGCTGTTCGTCAATGTTCGTCAATGCAGTGAGGGATAATGGGAAATGCAGTCCTAATACGCAGGAGAGAGGGATCTGATGAAACCAGGAGGAGGCGTCGTCGAGCGTTCCATGACACTAAGGTTAAAAATTTAATTGATTTTCAACAAATAAAAAACAGATATAATACAGATGAGCAAATGATAAAGCTTGGGTTGCTGAATATTCGATCCCTTACATCAAAATCGCTCATTCTTAATGATATGATTTCAGATTATAACCTAGATGTGCTGTGTTTGACAGAAACCTGGCTAAAACCAAACGATTACATTACTTTAAATGAGTCCACCCCACAAGATACTGTCATAAACATAAACCTCATCTGAAAGGCAAAGGGGGAGGAGTTGCTGTAATTTATAGTAATATTTTCAAAACCATTAAGAAATCTAGTTTTAAATATAATTCTTTTGAAGTGTTGGTGCTTAATGTAAAAATAAATAGTGTAAACGATAAATCACGTTTGAAAATTCTGCTGAGTGATATTACTGCGCCGAGTCGAACTGCTCCCAAGCACTTGCTATGGTATTCCGCCATACAATATAGTTATCCATTTTACACGCTTAGAAAAGCCTAACGTTTTATTTTGTGTCACCGTTCGTGGTCGAGTTACACTACTTGAGTAACTGTATTTAAATATGGAAAACGTGGAGGTGTTTGGTCGCTTCTCTGCTTGGCCCCTATTGAATGAACTGGGCTAAGCTAAGTGCTAACAAAGTTTCGCCGCAAGACAGAGCGATTTAGTGCACGCACTGAGACGAGAGAGGTATATCAAGTCGTCTTAGTTAAGGGAATAACATAGTTTAATATGAAAACACGGTAGAGAATCCCTTTAAGAGAGCAGCCAGAAAAATGGAGTGCAACTGGAAGAAAACAAAATTAGAAGTGTTTCGGATTTGATGGAAAGAGAGCTTGATTGCTTACAGAGAGGCCTTAAAAGCTGCTAGATGTGCTTATTTTTCAACCCTATTAGAAGAAAATAAATATAATCCTAAGTATTTATTTGAAACAGTGGCTAAACTAACGAAAAAGAAAGCTTCAAGTACAGAAGTTTCCAAGCAACACAGCAATAATGACTTTATGAACTTCTTCACTTATAAGATCGATAATATCAGGAAGAAAATTATAACTATCCAACCGTCTACTACAGTATCGCTTTAGGGAGTGCATTGTAGTCTCCCTGAGGAAAAATTTGTTAATTCATCTAAATTGACAACTTGTATCTTAGACCCTAAACCGACGAAGCTACTGCAAGAGATGCTTCCAGATGTCATAGATCCTCTTCTAAATATCATTAATTCGTCTTTGTCTCTAGGATATGTACCAAAAACCTTTAAGCTGGCTATGATTAAACCGCTTGTAAAAAAAACGCAACTTGATCCTACAGAATTAGTCAATTATAGACCGATCTCGAATCTACCTTTTCTGTCAAAGATATTAGAAAAAGCAGTATCCTCACAACTGTTCCTTTCTTGAAAGAAATTATATCTGCGAGTATTTCCAGTCAGGATTTAGACTGGATAGTAGTACAGAGTACAGAGACAGCTCTCATTAGAGTCACAAATTATTTGCTTTTATCATCCGATTGTGGTTGTATCTTTCTACTGGTGTTACTCGATATTAGTGCTGCATTTGACACTATCGACCACAACATTCTTTTAAATAGACTAGAAAACTATGTTGGCATTAGTGGAATTGCACTAGCATGGTTTAAATCATACCTATCTGACCGTAAATGAAGAGATGTCTTATCGATCACAAGTTCAGTATGAAGTACCACAAGGCTCAGTACTAGGACTGCTGCTGTTCACTCTGTACATGCTGCCATTAGGAGACATCTTTAGGAAACATGGAATTAGCTTTCACTGTTATGCCAATGATACTCAGCTGTATATTTCTTCACGCCCTGACGAAACTTACCAACTCACAAAATTAACGGAATACTGATAGCTACGGAATAGCTGATAAAAATTGGATGACTAGTAATTTTCTACTACTAAATTCTGAAAAAACAGATAAAAAACTTCCACACGTAATAACCTAAGTTACCTAACAGTCTTCCTACCATTGTCTGGGAAGCAGACACACTCTGTCAGTTCAAAGCTAGATTAAAGACACATCTCTTTGACCTTGCATTCACATAATACATTATCAACTTCTATAACTCAATGTTAGGCTGCATAGATTAGGTCAGCCGGAACTGGGAACACTTCCCTTAATCCTGACGTACTCGTTACATCATAATAATAATGGCATCTATGCTAATATTAGTCTCTCTGTTTATCCCAAGGTTTATCGCAGTCCACCGGATCCAGGCCCTATCCAGATCTGATGAAGGACCTGCGCCGGGACGAAACGACAACGCAGTCCTGAAGTGTCAACTAGTCCATCCCCGTGAAGGCCTTCTTCCCTTTTATTTCTGTTTACTGAAGTCAGCTGGATCCGGGCCGTATCCAGATAAGATGGTGGACCTGTGCCTGGACCCATCCTCAACACATCCCTGAAGTGCCAGCCTCAGCCTCATCGACACGACAGCCATCGGCACTGATCCTCAACAAACTCGTCTCCATACTGGCGTGATGACTCCAAATTCCAACCAGATGGAACTGGATAATATTCTGAATGTTCTGATCAAATCTGACCTCTGACCTGTAATGCTGCCTGAATCATAATCATACACTGTTCGTTCGTTGGCCAGAGGAGAACTGGCCCTCCGACTGAGCCTGGTTTCTCCCAAGGTTTTTTTCTCCATTCTGTCACCTGATGGAGTTTTGGTTCCTTGCCACTGTTGCCTTGGCTTTTGGCTTGCTTAGTTGGGGGCTATTACGCCCCCAATTCTAGGGGAATATAAATCACTAAAGAGGCGCAATAAATAATTATTGGGTTGTGGAAATGGAATCCCAGAACGCATCACTCCGGTCGATAATCAAAAACTCATGCACAAAATTGAAGCAAAAAGTAAGTAATTTATTAAAGGATAACAAGTGAAAATAAAGAGCAAATCTTCAGGGTGTCCTAAAGGCCAAAATAACAAACAAAACGAATATAGAAAGTAAAAGGAAAAGTTAATAACCTACCCAAGTAACAAAAGGAAAATACATTTATCTTACCTAACTCCCTGCCCAAAAACAGAGATCAAACAATTATAAAATAAACAAGGCAGGACACCCCTACGCTCCACACTGTTAAGATGGTTTAGACATTAGGAGAACGGTTCAAAGGGTATCACAAGATGCACATTCACTTGAACTAAACAAGTTTCTAATACATCATTTGATCATCGGCCGGAGGAGGGATTCCGGAGCTCTCAACCCACGTGCGACCGAACCAGAAGTGAGCTCCCAGACAAACGCCAGCAGCGTCCTTATAAAGCCACGCCCTGACAGGACAACCAATGGCGTTCGTACACCCCGATCATTGGGCAGCCTATTAGAAATTAGAAAAAAAAAAGAAAAAAAACAGAGCAATAGAGAAAACAATTAACTACATAAACACCGGTCGTAACAGGGACATTTAAATATTCAACAATATTATTGATCTGCCTTACTTAAGCTGGATGATGATGCAATTTTCTTCTAGAAACAAACTTTGTTGTATTATTTTCATGTTACCACTGTGAAGTTGCTTTGATACAATCTGTATTGTAAAAAGCGCTATATAAATAAAGGTGACTTGACTTGACTTGACAAGACAATATATAATTTCACTCATTACTGTAGCCTATATTCAACTTTGCCATGGGGTCTTCCTTCATTTTAAATTTGTAGCTGTTGTTCGAATGTTAGCATGGCAAATTTGTTGACAATAAATTATTCAATATCTGTACTCTCCATGATTATCGTAATTGGTACTTCATCAGCAGTAGCAGTTCAAACTATAATCACATAATACATTTCTATGATGATTGGTTGATATACCAAGGGAGGCTAGCCTCCTCTGCAATGTATTTTTTCTCAACACTAAGTGCTGAAAGTCAAATACTCAATGGTTATTGGCAAAAAAAAAAAATTACCAACAGGGACAAAATTCTCTGGTTATGGATTTTGCCTCCCCGTCCTCTTCTCTATCTCCTGAGTCTTGCATTAGCACAGTTTTCCATACAGTTGTAATTACATCGGCAGATTCGGCACAGTCAGGGAAAGAGCAGTGGTGGTTCAGATTTAGTAATATTTTATGGTGTTACAGTAGTGAAATTACAAGCAAGAAATACAGATCCTGTGGAATGTAATTAATAAGTGGCAATTTTATTAACATTAAATCCCCTTTCTCCTATTTTCAACTATATTCTCAGCATTTTTGAATTGGCAGTTAGTGGCAGTTAGTCAGACAGACTTCTCCTCAGAAAGGAGAACAAAAACATATTTTCCCACATTCACATTGAAAACCTCTAATTAATTATCTTAATTCATTGCAGAGGAAGAAAAATACCATCTGCAGCAGCCCCAAAGGCAAATGATCATTTGGGGGTAAAAAAAAAACAAAAAAAAAACAACCAGAAATAAGACGCAACTAAACACTACGAAAATATTCAATAAATAAATATTATCGTCCTAAAGGCTGCTTCTACCACATCACCGCAGATCTCTAAAGTTTTATTTTAAGACTTCTCATCAGTTGGGGAGCATTTGGGTGCACTCTATCCCAGGGCATTAAAAATTAATTTCTTCTGTTTGGAATAGAATAGAGAGAAAAAGAGAAAAGTAAAGCATCAACTTTGTGACTTTTTGGCTGTTTTGTTAACTTGATTCTTATTAATGTTACTGTCCTCATGATGCACAAGGAAATAAGGCTCCATGTCTGCAATCAAAGGACATTTTCTTTGTGTTTTGTAGAGGTGCATCCCTCAGGCAGCTCATTATTTTTACGAATTGTAAATCAAGATTTTCTTCTGCTTCATTTGAACTAATCCCTTTTCTTTTTTACAAAAGAGAACAGCACAGAGAAGCATGGTTAAATCTGGCATGTTTGCAGAGTATTTATACACTTGTATCAATTCAAATGCAGGAATGTAAATGTTAGAAATGCTGCATGTCCGAGCAGCAGTATATTGTGTTTATTCACTCTCGCTGATTCAATGCAGAATCAGGGTCAAAACTTGAAACTAAGCTTTGTAGTCGAGACTATTATTAGACTAGATGGTGCATATCATAAATATTACATCATCAAGACTCCCTTCTGCTCGAACACTTCAAATCATCAATGATAAATCGTATACTCTCAGACACTTCACATGTTGTATTCACTGAATTATCAGTGCAAAACCTGCACACCAGACTGCTGCAAAAATTATCTGAAAACAAAACACTAGAGCATGGAAAGTGTTCTTCAGTATTTATCTTAGTCAACCCCCGTTAGTCTATGTTTGCATCAATTCTACACGGGGTCTTAACTGGGATCTCATGCATTGATTACGAGAGACAAGTTCGCTCTGGATCCACCACAACATGTGACCTTCGCTCTCCTGGGAGGTAAAGAGAACAAGCATTTTATCTTCGAAGAGGGAAAGAGCGAGATGTACCGTAAAGGCTAAACAAGATCATCACCTCAGAGATCTCAACCTCTCAGCTATACCAGAATTGAGAGATGCACAGGAATCTTAAGACACAACAGTATGTTTCTCAGACTTTGTACCTCTGATTTTACTCTCCCATCCACACAAAGAAATCTTACACAATGAGGTTCTAATATTTATCAAACTGATACCGGGTTAAGCTCCATCCACAAAGAAAAGAATAAGCATTATTTAAGCCACTACATCAATATCTCTCATCATTCTGATGAGGCGGGCGGATTCTGACAGCTGGATTGTTTGTCGTCAGATTCTGTTCCCCCATGTTTCTTACAAAATGAGAAACTGACAACAACTGAAACTGACAACAACTGGTCAGTGCTGGTTTTGTGGGTAGAGCACTGACACATAGCACTATTATGCTTGGTGCGAACTGGGTTCGAGTCCCGGCTCGTGGACTTTTCCAGATCCTGTCCCCATCTCTGTCTCCCACTTTGCTTCTTATAATGCTCTATCATTATAAAAAGTTTAAACTGCAAAAAACAAATCTTTCAACTGTCAATCTTTAAAGACTGTTATCCATGCAATGACTGGAAACTGAAGCATTCAAGATAAGATTGCTTAAAATACTTTGCTCAAGGTTGCAAATCTCATAAAAAATTTGGTGAATTGAACCAGAACAAGAATTGAAATTACTTAGTCTTTTTTCAACTCCTATTGAAAAGTTTGGGTTAATAATACATTAAAAACATATCGTTATTATCATGACAGTTTAAAATAACTGTTTTCAATTGTAATATATTTTAAAATGTAATCAATTCCGGTGATGACAAAGCTGAATTTCAGCATCATTACTCAGTCTACAGTACACATGATCCTTCAGAAATCAGTCAGAAATCACAGAAATCAGAGATGATTTGCTGCTCAAGAAATATTTCTTATTATTATTAGTGCTGAAAACAATTGTGCTGCTTAATATTTTTGGTGAATTCAGTAAAATATTTTTTCAGGATACTTTGATGAATAGAAAATAATTTGTGAGATTATAATAATGATTGAAAGAGAATTTGTGTGTAACACTTTGCTAAATAAAACTATTAATTTATCTTCTTACGTACCCGAAACTTTTAAACGGGCGGTCGTGTGTAGCGGTCACTTTAGACCGGATGATTATAATCCCGGTGATATGATGGAGTTCAACATGGGATCAGGGCCGGTGTTGTGCCGAATTTCGACCCCCTGCCAAATTATTACCCCCCTCGTTGAAGTCAGTACCTGATTGCCTAATCCTAACCCCACCCCTAATCCTAACCCCTCCCCCACAACTAATCCTAAACCTACCAATGCTAGGGGGGTAATAATTTGGCAGGGGGTCGAAATTCGGCACAACACCGGCAATTGCTATAGGCGAACTAGGCGGTTGCCTAGGGCGACAAAAATGTTGGGGGCGCGGGCGCCCTCTGTCGCCCTTGTGACCTACTTCCCATTAATCATAGAATTGAAGAATGACAAGTGAAATAAAACATGTTTATTAAAAACATTCAAAATCCTGCTGTGTGAAAAGTGTTCTTCTGACTGAAAACTATATCGGCGATGACCGACAGCCAATGAGAGAGCAAGATACAGAGCAGCGGGGAGTTCGGGGAGGAGTTATAGACCAGAATATAAGTATTTTAATAGATATATTTACAATTATATCAAACAGAAACAAAGTAGCCTACATATTGCTTGACCAGCAGCACATTGCAAAATTATTTCTTTACCCCCAACTCTCTTTGTAGAACACACAATCCTTGCTCAGAGCTGCAGCAAGTTGATCTCGTCTCCCCAACCATTTCCTCCTGCATAATCTTTGTTTTTTTCTCCTTTTCGCTGCAAATCAGCTCACAGATTGGGATCGCAAGCTTCTTGCAGGCTATAATTTTTAAAAACAATTTGAGCCTCGAGCGAGAACTCCGGGCTCACGCACGCGTGATCTTGCATTATTTTCTTATCACTTCTCGCGTGTGTTTGGTTGTGAAACGTAGTTTGCGTGCCAAACAGTTGTCGGCGATTCTTCCTCTTGTAAAGTCATGCAGTGTGAAACCTCCTGTCGCCGATCCATCGTTCAGTGTGAACACAGCAGTGACTGAATGCTGGCCAAGATAGTCATGCAGTGTGAAAAGAACAGTGACCCGACTACTTTGAAAATCGTGCAGTCTGAACTCGGGATTAGTGAGAGTGTGCTAGAACTCTCGTCACATGTGACACATTTTAGATTGATAGAGCAATCTCTGAGGAATGAGGTTAAACAGTCAGGGTCATTTTATGCTCAAGGTTCATCACGTCCTGGCCCAAAGAAATTCCTTATTTGGTTGTGGCTGATTGCTTTGCACCCCAGCCCACTAACCTTTATGACCTTATAGGTTTAGCTCTCATCTGCTCATTTACCACATCCTGACTACTGTTTGACAGCATTCAACATGGGCTCCTGAAAGATCTGTCTAATATACTCCAACCATGTACAAAGCCTAATTTTAAAAACACTCTGACATGTAATATTCAGTAATACCGCATTATCAATTTCACTGCACTGACACTAATGGATGAGAACAAAAACATGAACTGAATTGAGCTGGATGACAACACTATTGTCTTCCGCAGAGCTGCTTTATAGCTGAATTGACTTTTCATAGTGGACTAATTTTGCAACATATTGAACAACATTACATCATCACTGAACTGACTCAAGCTGAATAACGGCATTTTTGTCTTCTGTGCAATATAGCATTTCACAAACTAAAACATTAAAAAAGTTACTTTAAAGTAGCACAACACACTCTCACAAAATGATGTTTTATTAACAAGGTTCGGGAGGAACACATTCTAATGATCAAACAATCAAGTCATTCCAACCAGCTGTCAGCAATCAGTAATCAACAGGTCCACTCAATCAGCATGAGTAAAGCCCATATTCTCTCCCATATTCCTCGATAGTTTTCAGCATCCCTCCACCACCCCATCTCCTCACACTTGCTGGTTATCCTCCTAACCAGAGATATGGGAGGAGTACTCTGGGTTCGGGCCCAATTTTTGAGCTCGGAGCCCTCCCCCCGGACAGCACGCCAAATATGCATAACCATTTACTCTCTGATCATTCGTAAATGTGAACTTATATTAATATTCTAATATTCTCACATGTACATACAACCGTATAGAAAACAGCTGCATGGGTTTTGAATGTATTCTGGACCCCACAGTGTCACCAATAGATATTATCTTGCAAACTCTGAAGCGGTTCCATTAAGGAAGTGTTGCTGTGTGACTCCTGGAACAAGTCCAGCATTTATGTGCAGTGCACCTGTGCATAAGTGTTCCTTATCAGATCCTATTCAGGCAAATCACTCTCTATATCTCTGTATTTGGCTGATGGTTCAGGACCCAGTTAAAAATTCAGGACCCCTGATGCCTCCGCTGGTATTTTTACCATATGACATTGGATGGGAGGACTCTGTACAGCAGTGGTGATTAATGGACATGTTTTCATCTATTGTAGTACAACATGCGAACATGCTTTCTGCACACTTCAGTGGAAAGTGGAAGAAAGACTGGGACATAGAAACAAGGGATGAAACTCTGATGTAAAGAGAGAAAAATAACATAATGAGGAAACGAGGTAGAAAAGGACAGCAGGAAAGAGCTGTTGAACAGAGGTTTGCGGAGGGAGGGAGTAGTTTCACCTGCTGCATTTTGCTGCAGTGTGGTCTTCCTGCAACTATACTTCACTGCACCTGTGGAACAGTGTGTAGTGCTGCACTCTAGAGTTCACAGAGAGAACTGCCTCTTCAGACTTCTGACTATCCATCTACAACAATACAGAACACTGTATCTGATTTCCACAGAGTACATATAAGATGTGTAATCATACAAATGTAAATTTTACTAAAATTCAAAGAACTGATTAATGACAAAACAAATACTGCATTTGTATGCACTATTTCTAATAATGCATTGCCGCTGTCTCAAGTATAAGGCTTTAGGGAGAGACAAAAAACAACAAATGTACTATAATTAGCATCATGAATAATAAAAATAATAACTCCATAAAATAATTATATCATGAAACTCTATATGGTGGTCTAATTTGGTAGAGATCACATTGTTATCTACATAAAGCAGGTGACTGGTTGCCGTTGCATTAGTGGCCAATGAGCTGCGGCTCAACATTCAAATACTGGCAGTAGTTTGCTGTTAGCAGTGTGCATCAGAAACCCTCCACCTTTCCCAGCTCCACCTGTATAGATCTGCTATGGGGATTTATTTATGTAGGTTACATGTACAACAGCAGCAGTATGTCTTACATGGTCACAGCTGCATGTCAGTGAATGTATTCGCAGTAGCAAATCCCGGTACTTGCTCTGCAGCAGCAGCAGCAGCAGAGTAAATCTATTCCGCCAAGACCAAATAAATGAATATTGCCATATTCATTACCATTACCATGCCAGTATCTCTGAAAGTTGTCATTACAGAATTGTAATTAACAATCATCTTCATCATCATCATCATCATCATCATAATATACACACACTGGCCACTTTATTAGGTATACCTTGTACTGGGTTGGACCCCCCTTTGCCTTCAAAACTGCTTTAATTCTTCATGGCATAGATTCAAAAGGTGCTGAAAACATTCCAAAATATTTTGGTCCACATTGACATGATAGCATCACGAAGTTGCTGCAGATTTGTCGGCTATACATCCGTGATGCGAATCTCCTGTTCCAGATCTGAGACCTGTCGACTGTGGATGATATTTGAGTATAGTGAAACTCATTGATGTTTGTTCAAGAAACCAGTTTGAGATGATTTGGGCTTTGTGACATGGCACATTCACATTATCAAGCACAAGTTGAGTGCACTGTGTTCATAAAGGAATGGACATGGTCAGTAACAATACTCAGGTAGGCTGTGGCATTTAAATGATGCTTAGTTGGTACTAAGTGGCCCAAAGTGTGCCAAGAAAATATCAGAAAGGATCCAGCATGCTTTCATGATGTTAAAGGGGGAGGGTGGGGGTACTCTGGGTTCGGGCCGAATACCGAGCCCGGGGCCCTCTCCTCGGACAGCAAGCCAAATACTCATTTATTCAATCTGACTTATTTGTAAGTGTGAACTTGAGAATTGTTATCTTGGTTATTTTACAGATATGTTAAGTAACATAATGTACAATGCAGCTAGAAGCTAACGTTAACGTTTTCTAATGTTAGGCTAACGTTAGATGTTAAAGATAACGTTCAAATACGTTGTTGACTTACATTTGAACAGATGTAGACATCCTTGTTTAAAGGGACACTTCACCCATTTGCATTAGACTTTGTATCTTTAGAAACCCAGTCATATTTTCGAATGGTCAAGGTTTATTCCCTTATTTTCCCCTGAGATGGGAGAAATAAGGATTTAATTGTTCCACTTCCTGCTTTTTATGACGTAAAAATCGTCATTTTGCGTCATAAAAAGCAGGAAGTCCCATTTCTTTGAATAAGGGTAAGACTACAAACACTAGCTCATCATTTATCCAGGGGGAGGGACCCACTCACGCTACAGACCTATTACAGATCAGTGGGTGGGACTTCACTTGCAGATACAGAAAGCAATATCTGCCATCTTGTTTGGAAGCTAAGCTAACAAGCGCTGTGGAGATAGGAGGTTATGACGGAAGAAACAAAACATGATATGGATGAAGAGGATTTTGAAAATCTGCTGCTCGAATCCGATGTTCGTGGCTATCTTTACGAGCCGCAATATAGTGAAGAGCAGCTGAGGCTGATGGAGGAACAGGAGGCGGCTGCTGCGGCTTCTGCAGCCGAGGCAGAAGACCTGCCTGTCGCGGACGAGGAGCCCGGACTAGCTCGAGCTGGGGCGGACTGGTAGTGCCTGTGTACACAGAGATGCCTGTGTACACAGAGTATGTTGCAAAGAATTTCAAAGATGCCAATTTCTCCTGGACGAAATCTCTGAAGCGGGCAAGGAGGTTTGTGTTGTGGACCATCCTAGTTTCGCACCGCATATGGACAGCGGCGTTCTGGAGACATACTTCAGAATCCCAAAGGTGAACTGGAAACAACAGCCAAAGCCTGCAGGGACAAACGGACGTCTGACAGTAAAGTGAGTGTTTATATTCTATTATATTCTTATACAAACGTGGCACGCAGTCTTGCGAATACATCGGGTGGTTAATCGCTCTTAGCCACTGTTTGCATCTCTCGGTAGGGAATGAAAAAGTACTTTTTGTCCTTTCCTTGTTCGGACTGAACATCCCGGTACCATGCAATAATTAACCATTTCTAAATAAATAGTAACGAGGAGTATTTCGGCAACAAACTGGATATTTTTTCTGTGAAATGAATTTCAAACTCTGGCGGTAGCTATGTAGACGGAATAGTGCTTTCTCTGAATCTGATAGGCGGATACCTCATAGGCGTTGTTCTGGATTAGTGGGAGTGGCTTGCGGAGCTGTGCAATGTGGTGCATTGTGGGAGTTGTGGTTTTCCATAAAAATTCGCCCTGGAGTTACTTTCTGTCTTTACTCGGTCCAGAAGGCACCAAATTCGAAATTTTTGGTACATTTCGACTACATATATGACCCACTATCAATAAAGATGAATGTTCCCACGGGTGAAGTGTCCCTTTAATTTATCCACGTTTAGTTAGCGTTGTGGTCTAACGTTACCGCATAACTTTATCCAGAGCAGACACTTATCTCGGTTGAGATGTGGCTTGGGAAAGGGTAAAAAATACACACCGTTGCCCAGCCTCTCGGGATACCTAGTGTCGGAGTTGCATGTACCCCATGCACACCGTATGACCATTTTAATCTTAAAATGACAAGAAAAAACATAAAAACTGACTAACTGCAATGCATTTCAATGGACGTGGAAGCAGAGAATGTCTGAGTGTATTGGGTTAGCTATGCGCACTGTGGTTGGCTCATCGCGTTTTGGGGCGTGGCTTAGCCATAGGTCAATTGTAACAAGTGGTTATTTGAATTACTTTTTTTAATTACGGGGCGGTGCCACCCCGTGCCACCCCTCTAGACACGCCCCTGTTTCTTTCAGCTCGGCCATTCTCTGACCTCTGGCATCAAAAAGGCATTTTCAAGCACAGAACTGCCACTCACTGGATATTTTCTCTTTCTCAGACCATTCTCTGTAAACCCTAGAGATGGTTGTGTGTGAAAATCCCAGTAGATTATCAGTTTGCCTGGCACCAACAACCATGCCACATTCAAAATCTCCAAAATTCCCTTTCTTCCCCATTCTGATGCTCATTTTAAACTTCAGCAGATTGTCTTGGCCGTGTCTACATGCCGAAATCCATTGAGTTACTGCTATGTGATTGGCTAATTAGATATTTTCATTAACGAGCCGTTAAACAGGTGTACCTAATACCTAAAGTGGCCGGTGAGTGCACACATAATAATAAAATATTTTTAGATAGAGGTATTCAGTTATTATTATATAGTTATATTATTATAATTAATAATAATAAAAGAGAGATCTGAAACAAGGGGAATGTAAATTAGAATAACTTTTTGACAATAGCAATCTCTCATGAATCCTTGTTTGTCCCTATTAATCTCGTTTGATCTCTTATATACATCACTGGTTCTCCCTGAGCAAATCACGCAATTCCTTGGCCATCCTTGGCCACACTGCAGCATAATTCTGCAATGATCTGTGACATCAATCATATCGGCCCACAACTCCTGCAACCCCCTGACTCCCATCCAGCACTGGTTGCCAATTGAAGAGCCAGTGCATTAGTCCAGGCCCCCACCATTAATTCTCCATGCCAGTTCTGCAGGCACTCTTTCAGATTGATACCATTGAGCCTGCCTTGCATCTGCAAAACATTTAGGGAAAAGAGGGTTTGACTTCTTTGTAGAAAAATTTATACAAATAGAGATAGAAATATAGAGTGAGAGTGAGAGTGAGAGAGAGTGAGTGAGAGAGAGAGAGAGAGAGAGAGAGAGAGAAAGAGAAAGAGAGAGAGAAAAAAGAGCCAAAATAGTACCATGTTGCATTTGGTGCTAGTTTGAGAGTGACTACTCAAAGCCTTAACTTTGACACAATGAGATCATCTGAGCTGCTGCAAAGGAATACATTAAACATTCTAGGCCAGTAGCTCTGGGAACAAACACCAGATTCATGGGGCTGCACTACTGTGGGGCTGCACTACTGTCCACCATCTTGCTTTTTCATTGAAGCTTCTCGCTTCATATTATCTGTTTTGGAGAAATCTCTTTCTCTCTCTATCACATTCATCTCAATGGCACCCAGGAGGTATGATTTTAAACCTGCCATCATTGCTCTTTTTTTTTTTTTTTGAGCCAATCACCTGAGCTATGAATGCCATGTGACTGATTAGAGCTGCAGAAAAACAACGTCATCATAACAGCATTGATGGCACCACAAGAACATGCATTATTTCTTCATTAGCAAGTATCCTCATAAAATAAAATAAAATAAAATAGAGACAGAAGAGATCGAGAGAGCCAAGCCTGGATATTATTTGATGTTTTGTTTCATGTGGCAGCAGTTGTCTGTGAGGGACTGCTGCCTTTATTTTCATTTTGTATGTGTTTATTTATTTATTAAAGTCTTTAAATATTCGCTGGTTACCACCTCCTTCTTCCTGCAACATCTAACCTTGTTACACTAGTGCCGAAACCCGGGAGAAAGGAGGAACACGCTGTCGGAGAGGAGGGGTGCTGAGGAGGTCGGGCAGAATGAAGGAGCGATGACCGCAGATGACTGCCCAAGTCGATGGTGCTGGAGCGATGGAAGAACCCGTGCTCCTGGGTTGAGGAGGGGTGGCTGCCATCTGAGAGGGAGGGGAGGAGTTGCTCCCGTTCGCCGTGGGCTGGAGCCTGTTGCCGTTGGCCATGATGGGGGCGGAGCAGGGAACGGGGGACTCTCTGCCGGCTGCCCTCGACCGGAGGAGCCATCGCCGTCCCCCAGGTACCACAGCCGCCGTGTCCGGTCCCCCCGGAGGAGGGGGGGTGGGTAGAACATAGTCTCGGATATGTGGCGAGCAGAACGAGGTTGAGGGCCATGGGAGAACGGCGCGAGGAGCAGAAGCATAAAACCAGGAGTGACGACAGTGGAGATCGAGAGAGGCCAGGCCTGGATTTTATTTGATGTTTTGTTCCATGTGGCAGCAGTCGTCCGTGAGGGACTTTATTTTCGT
Organism: Semotilus atromaculatus; assembly: GCA_031834385.1. Classification (NCBI taxonomy): domain Eukaryota; kingdom Metazoa; phylum Chordata; class Actinopteri; order Cypriniformes; family Leuciscidae; genus Semotilus; species Semotilus atromaculatus. The sequence continues at coordinate 25,890,427 of JAULUF010000005.1, read as the reverse complement.
TTTGTATATCTTTATATCCCACTGATTATGTAAAAATAAAAATTGTGAAGTCTTTAAACTTTACAAACTGGTGTCCTTGTAATTTGTGCTTACATATCGCTCGGCCACCTAAGCTTACCTGCAATGCGCGATCGAGCAAAAAAGTATGCATCAATCTCGGACTCGCGAAAGGGAGGCACAAGCTTGATGTATTTCATCAAATTCCTGAATGTTTTGCTCTACATTCGAGGTAACAGGTATAGCAGGAATGGATATGGAGAAAGAACCGAAGGAATACCTGGAGCGCGGAACAGATTAAATCTCAATAGCTTGCAAATCTACAACCCGCAGATTTATAACACGGTCAGCTTCTACCTCAACAACTTTGAGTTTCAAGCGCAAATACTCATTCTCCTGTTGTTTAACTTTGAGTTCTAACTCTTTTAAACGAATGGCCAGCACAGGATCAAAATTGGCACTCTCAATAACATCTCTACCAGGAAGAATACTCAGCCGCAACTACAGGGCGGCCCTTAACCTCACTGTCTGGTAAAATGCCATCGCGCACAAGCTGCTCAAACAGCGAATTCTTAATTAATTGTTTTGTAGCTTCTTTTGGTACCTCCAAATTAAAAGAAATTTGCAATCAAAAGTAGATCCTTTTTTCTACATTTATTGAAGAAATCTGTGGTGGGAGAAAGAGTAAACGCTAATAAATCAAACTCCATTTCTATCACCTCAGAGACTTCTCCTACCCCCAAAAGCAAAGACAGCAAAAAACTGACTTTTAGAGAGAAAAAAAGAAATTGTACTCACCGGAACAAATTAATAGTTTGAAAAACAAAAACAAATGGATGAGCCCCCACTTGTTACGATCCATTTCAGGTCTAGGGGCAGGAAAGGAAGGTAATAAAAGTTGCGGGGAGAGAGTGAGAGAACTCCCGTCTCCAGGTCCCAGGACAAGCACAAATTACAAGGACACCAGTTTGTAAAGTTTAAAGACTTCACAATTTTTATTTTTACATAATCAGTGGGATATAAAGATAGGAATTCAGGAGGGGAAACGGACAAAATAACAAACAAAGGAAATTCTTACTAAAGGTTTTTAGAAATAACGTTCCTTGCTTCAAAAGTAAAATAAATCAAAAGACAAACACTTCCCTTACTCTCCCTCTATATAACACAAGAGGAAAATAATTCTCAAATAAAATGGCATCCACCTCCATACAAATAATCTCAATAAAAGTTCTGTCCATATGTTCTGCCAGGAAGACAGAAATTGTTATGTCACTTATTACCTTCTCATCTATCAAATCATGATCTAATACTCGTAGTATAAAAGATCGGTACTTACACATGTCTGAGTTCGCAGATGCTGACGCCAACATTCATAATTGAGCACCTCTCTCTAAGGCCTGGTTCAGGACTCATTTAGCTACTGTCCTCAAAAGCTGCAGTCTATCTCCCTTTCTTTATACCAGACATTCATTCAGGATCGGAGCAGCTACCACAGCGGCCGAACACATAGGGCCCTATCTTGCACCCGGCGCAAATGACTTTGTTCACTGACGCATGTATCATTCCTATTTTGTGGTGGTGGTGATGGTGCAGTGGATAAGACACATGCCTGTGGTGTGAGAGACCCGGGTTCGAATCCACTGTGAGACACCAATGTGTCCCTGAGCAAGACACTTAACCCCTAGTTGCTCCAGAGGCGTGCGACCTCTGACATATATAGCAATTGTAAGTCGCTTTGGATAAAAGCGTCAGCTAAATGAATAAATGTAAATGTAAATTTTGCACCCGCGCAAAGTGGACTTTTCCCTCCACATATGCACATCGGCAAACTAGAGAATGAACTTGCGCTCCCTGGGCGGTTCAGCGCAAAAAAGGAGGCGTGTTAAGGCGTGTCCGGAAAACAATCCCTGGTGCTATTTTGTAGTTCCAGAAAACAATTGCGCCACTGACCAGAAAAAACCTAGTCTAAAGTCAGTGGCGCGTTGAGCGTACATTCAGATGCTATTTTAAGCGTGCGTGCTTGGTCATAATACAGAGTGTGAACAACGCGCATACACTGTAGATGATTCTCTCATCTACACAGATGCATTTTCCTTTTTGCAAATGATACATTATTATAAGGAAAAATATTAAAACACGAGGGAAATCATTGTTGTCAAGTCAAGTATATTTATATAGCGCTTTTCACAATACAGATTGTATCAAAACAGCTTCACAGTATCAATATGTTGTGTCCATGACGATGGGAAAAATAGGCATAAAGCTTACATATTTACCCAAATTATTATATGCATGTATAACCGAAGCTAATTTGGGTGGGTTTGTCCCATCTCCAATGTCACTTCTCTTTCTTTTACGGCCCTAACGTGAACATCGATCTCCTCGGCTGTGAACCGATTCTGAAGCGTGCCTGGTAAATGCGCCGTTATAATAGTGCCGTTATAATAGTGGAACAAGCGCACCTCGTTCATCATGCTCTTAAAGGGAATGTGATATGACACTCTGATTGGTTTATTTCACGTTACGCCCAAACCACACCTATGAATAATGAAGCTACTTCAGACCAACCCCTTTTAAACTTGCGTCGGGCGCAAGAGTCATTTATCCCGCCGGTAAAATAGCAACAGCGCCCAAGACCCGCCCACAAAGTTACTTGCGCTTTGCGCTTGATACTTGCGTTTCATATTGTTAAAACAGGGCCCATAGTCTCCACGTCAGCAATCAAGATCCTAGGCAGATGGTCTTCCTCTGCATTTGAATTGTGTATAACTCTCACATATAACTGTGATATGCCTTTAGCTTGCATCACTCGCCTGAGTGGCTTAACGTGGCCTTGTATCTACAGTGAAGAAAATAAGTATTTGAACACCCTGCTATTTTGCAAGTTCTCCCACTTAGAAATCATGGAGGGGTCTGAAATTGTCATCGTAGGTGCATGTCCACTGTGAGAGACATAATCTAAAAAAAAAAATCCAGAAATCACAATGTATGATTTTTTAACTATTTATTTGTAAGATACAGCTGCAAATAAGTATTTGAACACCTGAGAAAATCAATGTTAATATTTGGTACAGTAGCCTTTGTTTGCAATTACAGAGGTCAAACGTTTCCTGTAGTTTTTCACCAGGTTTGCACACACATTTTGGCCCACTCCTCCACACAGATCTTCTCTAGATCAGTCAGGTTTCTGGGCTGTCGCTGAGAAACACGGAGTTTGAGCTCCCTCCAAAGATTCTCTATTGGGTTTAGGTCTGGAGACTGGCTAGGCCATGCCAGAACCTTGATATGCTTCTTACAGAGCCACTCCTTGGTTATCCTGGCTGTGTGCTTTGGGTCATTGTCATGTTGGAAGACCCAGCCTCGACCCATCTTCAATGCTCTAACTGAGGGAAGGAGGTTGTTCCCCAAAATCTCGCAATACATGGCCCCGGTCATCCTCTCCTTAACACAGTGCAGTCGCCCTGTCCCATGTGCAGAAAAACACCCCCAAAGCATGATGCTACCACCCCCATGCTTCACAGTAGGGATGGTGTTCTTGGGATGGTACTCATCATTCTTCTTCCTCCAAACACGGTTAGTGGAATTATGACCAAAAAGTTCTATTTTGTTCTCATCTGACCACATGACTTTATCCCATGACTCCTCTGGATCATACAAATGGTCATTGGCAAACTTAAGACGGGCCTTGACATGTGCTGGTTTAAGCAGGGGAACCTTCCGTGCCATGCATGATTTCAAACCATGACATCTTAGTGTATTACCAACAGTAACCTTGGAAATGGTGGTCCCAGCTCTTTTCAGGTCATTGACCAGCTCCTCCCGTGTAGTTCTGGGCTGATTTCTCACCTTTCTTAGGATCATTGAGACCCCACGAGGTGAGATCTTGCATGGAGCCCCAGTCCGAGGGAGATTGACAGTAATGTTTAGCTTCTTCCATTTTCTAATGATTGCTCCAACAGTGGACCTTTTTTCACCAAGCTGCTTGGCAATTTCCCCGTAGGCCTTTCCAGCCTTGTGGAGGTGTACAATTTTGTCTCTAGTGTCTTTGGACAGCTCTTTGGTCTTGGCCATGTTAGTAGTTGGATTCTTACTGATTGTATGGGGTGGGCAGGGGTCTTTATGCAGCTAACGACCTCAAACAGGTGCATCTCTAATTTAGGATAATAAATGGAGTGGAGGTGGACATTTTAAAGGCAGACTAACAGGTCTTTGAGGGTCAGAATTCTAGCTGATAGACAGGTGTTCAAATACTTATTTGCAGCTGTATCTTACAAATAAATAGTAAAAAAATCATACATTGTGATTTCTGGATTTTTTTTTTTTAGATTATGTCTCTCACAGTGGACATGCACCTACGATGACAATTTCAGACCCCTCCATGATTTCTAAGTGGGAGAACTTGCAAAATAGCAGGGTGTTCAAATACTTATTTTCTTCACTGTATGTGGCCTATCATGGCCTTGTACTGTGTGGCCCATCGTGGCCTTGTACTGTGTGGCCTATCGTGGCCTTGTCTCTTGTCTCTATGTGGTCTATCATAGCCTTGTGGCCTATCGTGGCCTTGTCCTGGGTGGCCCATCGTGGCCTTGGTTCTGTGTGGTCTATCATGGCTATGTGGCCTATGGCCTTGTCCTGTATGGCTCATCATGGTCTCGTGGCCTTGGTTCTGTGTGGCCTTGTGGCCTTGTCTCTGTGTGACCTATAGGAGCCTTGTGGCCTATTGTGACCTTGTCATGTGTGGCCTATCATGGTCTCGTGGCCCATAGTGGCCTTGGTTTTGTGTGGTCTATCATGGCCGCGTGGCCTATTGTAGCCTTGTCCTGTGTGGCCTATTGTGGTCTCATGACCCATCGTGGCCTTGGTTATGTATTTCTTGGTTCTGGAATTTATTCCTCCACCTATTTTGGGGGGTCGGCTGCACCCCTGCCTTCGTCTTCATGCAGGATGTGCAGATTCCGTTACCCTCGGATTGCGAGCTATGGACGGGGCCTATGGCAAAGAACTTTATAACTCAATATTTGCTTGCTGGGTTGTTAATAAATGTATGCTTTGCTACGTCATTTTGCCTCCCGAGTCTTTCTGGTAGAAATGAAAGCTTTAGCATAATTTCTGCCAGGAAGACTCAATTGTTAGGTCACCTATTACCTTCTCATCTAACCAATCGTGATCTAATACTCGTAGTATAACAGATTGATACTTACACATGTCTGAGTTCGCAAATGCTGACACCAACATTCACCTCAATCCTCCCCACCACCACCAGGATGGTCCCTTCCTATACCTCCCAGGGAAGCAGCTGATCCCATGGGAGGGATCCCCTGAATCATGCATCGTTCATATTCAGGCAGGATATGCACATTCCTTTACCCTTGGATTGTGAGCTATGGATAGGGCCTACGCCAAAGAACTTTATAAATCAGTATTTGCTTGCTGGGCTGTTAATAGATGTATGCTTTGCTACGTCATTTTGCCTCCCGAGTTTTTCTGGTAGAAATGCCTGTACAGCCTGTACAGTATACTCATATTTAGTCTAGAACTACAATAACAGTCATGTTTACACAGCACACACAATGCCTCACTTCCAATTTCTTTTAAAATGGGGACAGGAGTGGTGTCAGTCAATAAATGGGAAAACAATGTAACTTGTTACTTATGTGAAAAAGTGACTCAGATATTTTGCTGTAAATTTAAAAAGTAATGCCTTACTTTACTAGTTATTTGAAAAAAGTAATCGGATTACTTATAATGCATTACCCCCAACACTTTGTTTTCGATAAAATGTAACATTGTAATTCAATTAGTTACGTTTTATGAGTAACACAATATTGCAATGCTGTACTTATGAGGGTAAAATCAACATCACATTAACATGTAACTTTGTTCCCTAATCTTAAGAAAGCTGTGCCATCCACTGAATGTGGGATTGAGGAGGGTGCGAGGGTTAACGGATGGAGATGATGGGTTATAGAGTAGAATATGATGAGAACTGGCAAGGACTGCAGCATCCTGCTGTGGTCTCGGAGAGAGAAGCCTCACATTCAGCAACTAAAGCCAGTGTAATGATTGTGAGGACACTGTTTGACTCATCACCTAAAGCCTTCAGATAAGCGTCTGTAGCACCCTTTGCAAAGCTCACTGTGACTCATTGGCCATTTTAGTTCTGTATTTCTCTGCAGAGGTGCAGTGCTGTCAGATCATCAAAATGTCCCTTGACTGACCCCTGATACAGGATGAAAGAAATCACAATGATTTAAACCATTGCTGCTAGAAGGTCAGCAAATTCTAACTGGGATCCAGCAAAGAATCAAGCCGATCTCAGGAAATAATTGTTAGTGTCATTATGTGATGTATTGTATTGTATTAGAATCACAACACTGGGGAGAAATATCAGCAAGTTGAGCCATTTTTCTTGGCATTGCTCTATACAACAAGGCTCTGCTATTGAAGCATGATGGCTTTTAAGGAAATTATGAGGTGCTTAGATTATTTCAGAATAGCGATTCATCTTAAATTAGCAGCAGAGAGATCAGTGTCAGGCTTAATCAGAAGCTCTACCTTCCATATCATTCAGGAAAATGGCCCCTAATATTTTCTCGCCACAGGAGTTTTCCTCGTTCATTCTTGCGCGCGCTGCAACGGTTGGTGGGTCAGATCACAGACACAGAGCAACAGCATCCGGACTCTGTTATGATACTTCTTGGGGACTTTAATAAAGCAGGCCAAAAGTGGGGACTTGTCCAGTCTTGTATAATCAGGCCAAAAACACACTGACAAAGGAGATCAGTGGCTATGAGAATCTACTTTGAGAAGATGAAAAAAAAAACGTTTTCAGCCAACAACCCTGCATCAGTGTGGAAGGGCCTGAAATACATCACTGATTACAAGACTACGAGAATTTGAAAACCCGGTCTCACCTGTTTTTACCTTTTCTCTGTTCATTCATCAACACCTCCAGCAACCCCCTTTTCCCTTTCTCCTGCACTTATACTATCTGTGAAGAGGATGTGTGCTGGCTCTTCCGGAAACAGAAGACATGGAATGCACCAGGCCTAGACTACGTTTCACCAGCCTCTCCAAAATCATACGCTGACCAACTGGCCCCTCTCTGCACAAAGATCTTCAAAAAATCACTGGAGCTATGTGAAGTCCCTTCCTGCTTCAAATTTTTCACCATTATCCCCATCCCAAAGAAACCCAAAATCAGAGGACTGAATGACTACAGACCTGTTGCTTTAACATCTGTACATGTAGTCATTTGAAGGACATCACTGGACCCTTGTAGCCTGGCTAACGTCAAACCTAGTCTCATTGAGACGTGGGTCTGGGAACCACATGTTCATTTTCTCGTATTTGAGGCGTGGTTTACGAATGGCCAGAGCCGTTTATTGGGTACTACGAACGTCTATCAAATGCGCCTGTACGTAGCTCATAGCCAATCGTTTCAATTATACCAGATGATGTATGTAGAGCGACAGAAAAGTTGCTCTTTTTTCAAAATAAACTTGCGTTCTAAACAATATCTAAGGCTGCATCGAAAGGTAACTTCGCGTTTGCTGCCATGTTGGATCCATAGATATAAACAAACTGCTTCGGTGTGTTGCATAGATGTCATCATCGTCTTGCTGCTCCCTCCCCGTTCTGTGATTGGTTCCCTAGCTGAGGCGCAAAACTGGTCCATGGAATCCAGGCTGCCTAGCAGTGAGAATAAAATTATGCGGAAACCCAGCATGGGGAAACTCAGGCTAGGACCCTTGCTGAACCCCCTAGCAAAAATAAGACCTCAGAAGACTATAGTGGATAGTTCGGACTGATAGGAGAATCACTGGTACACCCTTTCCTCCTCTCCAAGAACTGTACTCATTCAGAGTGAGTAAAAGGGCTCACTATGGACCCCTTACACACAGGCCACTTCCTCTTTGAACTGTTGCCGTCTGGTCGCAGCTACAGAGCACTGAGCGCCAGAACAGCCAGTTTCTTTCCTCAGGCCATCTTAAAAAAAAAAAAAAAGGGACAATACATATTACTTATCATTAAGTATCTTACTTTTCCTGAAGTCAACTTACAAGTGTTAGACAAGGTTGAACTCGAGCAGCGTCGAAACGCTGTGGGAACACCTCTGCGTGATGCCGTCATGAAGCACGTATGAAACCAGTCGAATGGCGTGACAGAACGTCATGTGACGTCATCTACCAGGAAACTATAAAGCACACCTGAACCAAACAGTGTCAGCTTCTGTGTCTTTAGCAAGTGCTCTATGTGAATCTATGATCCTGGTGTTTTTTGTCTGTCTTGGACGTTATAATGGCGAGCGAACAACATTTCAATAGTGTGTTCATCCCTACCCAATCTACATCACAGGTGTGGATACACATGTATGGTGTGTTGTTTGTTTGGGAGTGCTGCACGCTCAGTCAGCCCTCGAGGGGGCTGAATAGCATTGTTGTGAGACAGGTGAGAACGCTGCGCTCCCGCCGATCGCTCTATGAGGAGGGCGTCTCGACTCTCGTTCCTTGCGGCTCACATCCCACCTCTGCCGAGGCAGAGCGGCGGCTCGAGTCGTGGGGTTTGCAAATGAATCTGGCAGAGGGGTTAGAGACGGGCTTCGCCCTTTGCCCCAGTGTCTCATCTTGGGGTTTGGAAGCACGCTTTGCGGTTACATCCACCCAGAATGAGGCACCAAAACCATGCAATTATCCAATTCTGAGGAGCTGAATGTTGTAGTTATCGAAACAGACTCGCCACTTCATGTGAAGCAAACAGCATTTTGAATCGTGTCCCTCCCTGCCCTCACTATATTACGAGCGGGTATACACGCGTTTAAAGTGTTTGTTTAGGGGCGGTGCAAAACCGCATGCACTATCGGAAGTTTTAGCTCCGCCCCTGCTGATTGGACAATGTGTGGTCTCGAGGGATGCGAACAGGTGCCAACCTGTTTCGGCTTGACCGAAGTTCTCACAAAAGAGCTCCACTACCATGGTGGGGTGGTGGTAACTAGCTCGGATCACACGCTTGCTGAGGCAGAGCGCGTTGATTATGGGTCAACCTAAAGAATCTACGGCTCTGATTATAGGTCCGCAATAAATTTATAATGTGGAGGAAACTGAGCTCAAGGAGTTCCCCTTTCTCTCTTTTTCCTATTATCACAACAAAAATGTGTGTTTGCAAGCTATAATTCTTTTTATATTCAAATATGAATATTCAGCCTGTAATTCAGACTATGAAATACTTGTCTGAAAATACTTGGCTAAAATCTTTCTGGCCTTTTAGCTGCATTAAGTACTATGCACTTTCTAAAATCCATGTTTATGGTAAGAGCACGTGACAAGTGCTTCGTGCCCTTTATAAATCCATGTTTATGTTTTATTTAATTTTGAGAAATTAAATGAAATATCTTTCTGGCTTTTAGCTGCATAAAATATTATGCCCTTTCTAAATCCATGTTAATGGTATGATCAAGGGCATGCGCCAAATTCCGACTGCTGTTTAATATACACCCCTCCATGGGGAAGATGGTTTCCACCTCATTATACGGTGCCCGCCTCCCCTCGGTGCCCTCGGGGGGCCGGTTTGCCAACCCCACCTTCATGCCGGGGTGCAGAGGGTTATGGAACTAGAAGTAAAAGCTCTTCTGCAAAAGGAGGCTGTAGAATGGGTTCCTCCGCCCAGCAGGGAGTCCGGGTATTACAGCCGGTATTTCATGGGTTTGTCCGATTTTAGATCTGTAAGCTCAACAAAAAAAATCAAGATGCTTACTCACAAGCAAGCTGTCTCACAAATCAGGTTCGAGGACTGATTTGTCACGTTAGATTTGTCACGTTAGACGCATACTTCCACATATTCATCCTTTCACAACAAAGGAAGTTTCTGTGGTTCGCTTTCGTGTGCAAAGCGTACCAATATTGTGTTCTTCCTTTTGTAAGCCAGCCACTGTAAAGCAGTTTCAAGGGCCTGTGCTGGGAGCTCCTTGTCATCGCGACACACTAACGACTGATGCTTCCCTCACGGGTTGGGGGGTGGCGATCATGAGTCGTCGCCCAGCCTAAGATCTGTTGCAGGATCATCATCTCTGTCTAGACAGTTGATATTCTAGACAGAGATGAGGGACCAAAAGCTTTTCAAAAGCTCGCCTACAGTTGCTTGATGATCTTAGCATTTTTATGTCTGATGGTAAATCCATTGAAAGGGTACCCACGTACAAGTACTTGGGTATATGGATAGACGACAAACTTTTATGTAATGTACATATTGCTAATCTAGTTAGAAAGCTCAAAGTGAAGATTGGCTTTTATTTTAGAAATAAATCTAGCTTTACTTTCAATGCCAAAAAAAACTTGTGGAACTACTTTTCTGTCTGTGATTGATTATGGTGACATATTATATATATGCACGCAGCCTCCTCCATCTTACGGAGCCTTCAACCAAGGTTGTTGAGACCATTCTCCACTCCAGAGCTCCATCCACAAGGAAACTGTATGCCTTTCCCCTCGCTATTTCGTCTCTCAAGAGAATTGGAGACATTCAAGCACTTTCGGTATCTCCCTCATGCATGGAATTTGCTCCTGGTATGGTAAAGAGTTTTCTTCACCCTAAGACCAGGTTACGTTCCTAAGGTTCCTACTAATACTGTAAGACCTAAAGTACTGTAGGAAAATGTAAATGCTCTGCCCAGTTAGGGCCTTAGATGCTTACGCCCACAGAACTGTGGAGAAAGTCTGAACACAGTTCGTTTGCTTTGGGGTACCCACAAAGAGGTGCATCTAAGCAGATAATGAGCAAGCAGGTGGTTGAGGCCATCTCACTTGCTTATGAGTCGGCCAGTCAGCCTTCACCTTTGGCTGTACGGGGCCACTCCACTAGGAGTATGGCTGCTTCCATAGAATTACTGTTAGGAGTTTCCCTCCAAGATGTTCAGGGAACTAGGGTTGCATACGTAACCGAGATGGTTTGCACCAAAGAGTCAAGTTTCGGTCCCACTTTATATTAAGTGGCTTTAAGTACTATGTACTTACATTGAAGTTACTACTTTGATACAATGGACTTATTATGTACATACATGTTTTTACATTGTACTTATATTTTGAAAATACCTGCATGTAATTACAACTGTAATTAATTGATGTAATTACATTTGTAATTACACAGTTGACCCTTCCCTTACACCTTAAAGGAGAACTCCGGGCAATTTTTAAGTTAATCTTGATCGTTAGACCTTTGTGAGTACTGTCTATAGAAAAAAGAACGAACCGGATTGGTGCTTGCGAAGCGCAGCTGCGACAGCTTTTGCCCAGAGCTCCCACTCAGCTATAACGGCAGCTCTGGGGGCATATACATAAAGAGCGTTTTTGTGCCTCTTAACAGACACAAAATGCAATTAAAATGTCTGTCCAACATGAACAGGGACCTTACCTGTGAACAAGATGCGTTTAGCAACTTAGCCATGGTTTAAATTCACCTAAATAGTGTTTTAGACAGCAAGCTGTAGTCTCGCGCTGAAGTCTCGCTCCTCCCACCTGGACACTATTTACCTTTACCATCTTGTTCATGTTGGACAGACATTTTAATTGCATTTTGTGTCTGTTAAGAGGCACAAAAATGCTCTTTATGTTATGCCCCCATTGCTGCCGTTTTAGCTGAGTGGGAGCTCTGGGCATTCGCTGTCGCAGCTCCGCGTAGCAAGCACCAATCCGGTTAGTTGTTTTTTTCTATAGACAGTACTCATAAAGATATAACGATCAAGATTAACTTAAAAATTGCCCGGAGTTCTCCTTTAACCTACCCTTAAATCGACCCATACCACCACACCTGTCCCTAACCTTACCAGTATCACATCTCAATAGCAGCAAAAGTGTTTTACAATACAACCTGAACACAATAAGTACATTGTACTTATTTTTCTATGTAAGTACATAGTAATTAAAGCCACTTAATATAAAGTGGGACCCAAGTTTCTCATTATCATTTTCTACTGTTTTTCTGACCCCAAACAAACAGTGTTTTTTTTTTCTTTTGCTGATGTGTATCTTATTTGTGAACGCCCTATTTGTATGGGAAATGATCAATAGCACTTACTTGTGGGCTAAGGTCCAATGTATTTGGAGCTTTCTCGTCCTTTGATAACAACCTTTTTGCAAAGCCTGAATCACATTCTGATAGATCCGCAAAACAGTCCGCCCTGAAATGTGTTACACAAACTTTTAAGCTCAGAATAAAATGAACATTTCCCAACACGGGGTTCTGACTGTTTCTCAGTGCATTTCTAGGCAGTTGCTAGCTGGTTGTAAAGTCATTTGGGTGGTTGCTACTGCATAATGTTATAGTTCCTAAGGTGTTCTGTGTGGTTGCTAAGGCATTGCTAGGTGGTTGCCAAGGCATTCTCTGTGCCTTTAGGGTAGATTTTATTGGAAAGAAACCACCTTCATTTCTATGATATTCTGATCCCTAAACATTATTCCTTTCATTTAAAATCTATGGAATTTTACTGTCATTTTTTATCCACCATATTACCAATCTAACTGCACATCTTTCTTTAATAAGCGTCACACAACCTATGTGATGATAAAATAACCCATTCAAAAAATGGCATACCACATTTTTCTCATTTGCTGTTAGAGAGAAAAGTATTTGTGTTTATAATCAAAACAGATATAGTAAAAAAATTATGGGCCACATACAGTGAAGAAAATAAGTATTTGAACACCCTGCTATTTTGCAAGTTCTCTCACTTAGAAATCATGGAGGGGTCTGAAATTGTCATCGTATGTGCAGTATTAATCGTATGTCATGTCAGAGACATGTGAGAGACATAAGAATTTTTTTTAAAAAAAACAGAAATCACAACGTATGATTTTTTTACTATTTATTTGTAAGATACAGCTGCAAATAAGTGTTTGAACACCTGAGAAAATCAATGTTAATATTTGGTACAGTAGCCTTTGTTTGCAATTACAGAGGTCAAACGTTTCCTGTAGTTTTTCACCAGGTTTGCACACACTGCAGGAGGGATTTTGGCCCACTCCTCCACACAGATCTTCTCTAGATCAGTCAGGTTTCTGTTTGAGCTTGCGCTCAAAGTTTGAGCTCCCTCCAAAGATTCTCTATTGGGTTTAGGTCTGGAGACTGGCTAGGCCACGCCAGAACCTTGATATGCTTCATACAGAGCCACTCCTTGGTTATCCTGGCTGTGTGCTTCGGGTCATTGTCATGTTGGAAGACCCAGCCTCGACCCATCTTCAATGCTCTAATTGAGGAAAGGAGTTTGGTCCCCAAAAATCTCGCAATACATGGCACCGGTCATCCTCTCCTTAACACAGTGCAGTCGCCCTGTCCCATGTGCAGAAAAACACCCCAAAGCATGATGCTACCACCCCCATGCTTCACAGTAGGGATGGTGTTATTGGGATGGTACTCATCATTTTTCTTCCTCCAAACACGGTTAGTGGAATTATGACCAAAAAGTTATATTTTGGTCTCATCTGACCACATGACTTTCTCCCATGACTCCTCTGGATCATCCAAATGGTCATTGGCAAATGACTCCAAACCCAAACGGTGGTCCCAGCTCTTTTCAGGTCATTGACCAGCTCCTCCCGTGTAGTTCTGGGCTGATTTCTCACCTTTCTTAGGATCATTGAGACCCCTACGAGGTGAGATCTTGCATGGAGTCCCAGTCCGAGGGAGATTGACAGTCATGTTTAGCTTCTTCCATTTTCTAATGATTGCTCCAACAGTGGACCTTTTTTCACCAAGCTGCTTGGCAATTTCCCCGTAGCCCTTTCCAGCCGTGTGGAGGTGTACAATTTGTCTCTAGTGTCTTTGGACAGCTCTTTGGTCTTGGCCATGTTAGTAGTTGGATTCTTACTGATTGTATGGGGTGGACAGGTGTCTTTATGCAGCTAAAGACCTCAAACAGGTGCATCTAATTTAGGATAATAAATGGAGTGGAGGTGGACATTTTAAAGGCAGACTAACAGGTATTTGAGGGTCAGAATTCTAGCTGATAGACAGGTGTTCAAATACTTATTTGCAGCTGTATCTTACAAATAAATAGTTAAAAAATCATACATTGTGATTTCTGGATTTTTTTTTTTTTAGATTATGTCTCTCACAGTGGACATGGACCTACGATGACAATTTCAGACCCCTCCATGATTTCTAAGTCGGAGAACTTGCAAAATAGCAGGGTGTTCAAATACTTATTTTCTTCACTGTATACATTTTCGTTATTTCAATCAAGGTCTGTCTCCGTAAGACCTGTGATAAATCCATGTTAGTAGGATACAGCATGAATGAAAATATGATTAGAATAGCTGTGAGAAGAGATCACTTTAATAACATATTAACTTGTCAATCGTACCAATGAAGGATTTCTGCTTATGTTCCCCTCTGCCGTGGCTGAAGCAGAATGCATGCATGTGGTGTTAGTGCATCAGTGATAAAGTAGGACACTACAAAACACTCTTCCTCATCCGTCTCTTTCAGCAGGAGCAGTGAGCCCTTAGATCTATGTATACTTGATCAAAAAAGAAGCTCTATTTTATGGGTATACTCTGGAGTCTTAAATCCTTCCAATGAAAAGGTCATTTGTTGATGATGGACTGTAAATAGTCATTTTATATCACTGTCCCTTTTGAATAGGTTTCCCTCCAGTCGTGGATTCAAGCACATCATATGAGAGCCACAAAAATCTGTTGGGAATTGCTGATTTGCATCTATAAGGCATGAGATACTCAAGCACAGTAAAGGGAAAGAGTAAAAGTGCTTGAACTGGAAAGTGGAAAGAAAGGATGTTTGGATTAAAATTGAAGTATCTTATTTGTGTTTACTCATATATGAAGAGTGTTATTCGTGTATACGTATGCAATGAGGTTATGTTTGTCTGCTTACTGACCTCTAAACTGCAAAAATTAAAGGTATCTAGGGGTTAAACAGGGATTTACTTATGGTTTTACCATATAAGTAAAATTTGGCATTTAATTATCCCCTTTACATAAAAGTTCTTAAATTTTACACGGCTTTAACAAACACGCCCATGAAGGACTGGCAAGACAAATACAGCCCCTGAGGTCTGGAAGCAAATTTCCATTTGGTTTACAAGCAAGGGTGGAGGGTGGAAACTGGTGACTGGTTCAGCGAAGGCCTCGATGCTAAGTACTGGGAAGACAATCACATTACCAAGATGATGAGGAGGTTGAAGAGAGGGAGAAGAGATAGTCACAAGTGGTGAAAATATGGTATAGTTTTCAAATTAGAATGTTCTACAAGTTAGTTTTATTTGCATATACTACATTGTAAGCAATTTATGGGGGATAGATGTTTTCCTTTTATAGTTTCTGCGATATGTAAATTTCATCAGTTCTCAACTGAGTAATGTGAACAACTTGTTCATAAGGTACTAAATAAATGATCATTCCAGTTAAATTACAGTGCATATTATGGAATTAAAGTAAACAATTCCAACAATGCCATGTGGCGAATATGAAAAAAAAATGTTTATATAAAATGGATAGTACTGGATCTGAAATCTGATTGGACGAGCGATGTTCGAAGTCACCGTAATTACGTGTCCAAATTTGTATTCAGTCATTTTTGTAGCTTTGTTTTAGCATCAGAAGTAATAGGAATATAATAAATGGCCTCTGGTTACAGCATCGGAGAGAATGCATTTTCAACCTAATGATCAACAAAATATGTTGATCCAGGACCATGTCTTACTTGGCAAAATCACGGTGACCGGAGGGAGATAGTGCTGTGTGAAAGTACTATACATCATTAGTTTCTGCCCTGTTATTCATTCTTGATTGATCCCACAATATTGGATGCCACCTTGTATCAGATTATTCCTATGTCAGCAGATGAAGGACTCATTCCATGCACATCGAGTGCTGATAAAAGTGCTGAATGGAGATTTACTTTAAGTAAATGTTGAGTTGTCACAAAAAAATTGTTGCTCAGAAGGATCTAATTTTGGCAAAATAATTTATAGGCCGTTTTTAAAAATAATTTGCAAAAGTGTCTGTTATACTCTATGGATATAAAAATATAATGTAGCCTAATGGTATAGAGCTCATCAATATAATCTCACAGTAAATACAGAATAAAATTAACAATGTTAAGTATGACCAGACCAAGAGTAATTGTGCTCAAGATTACAGGCCACCAATAGTGTTTCAGCTGAAATTAAGCATTTTATATAATATGTATCAAAACCTTATCACACTACCCACAATTCCATTCCTCTCTTTTGAATCCATTCAGAAGTTTGCCAGCAGAGAGGCAAGTGTGTGAGTACTGTAATGTATCATCTTAACACATACGCATTACATTTCCAAAAAGGAAGACCGTGATTGTCTCAATTACCATTAGAGCTCATTTGTGTTAGCCACTCAAACTGGCTGCCAGTGCCAATTGCTTTGAACACAATGCTCATTATAGCTTATTTGAAGACTGACATAATTAACGCAGGACTTCCAAGGTATGCTTTTCTTGTGTGTTTTAGGATGGAGTGGTTTGTACAATCTTCATGACGCTTTGACAATGTCCACCATCACTCATCTGAGCACACATGAGGAACACAGATGGTAAGACACTACTTAACTTAACTAAAACACATCATAAGATGTATGGCATCATAAGATATTATGACATCATAAAAAATATCATAAGATGTCAGGTGACATCATGGGCCCTATCTTGCACTCAGCGCACGATCTGAAACGCAAGTGTCAAAGCGCAAAGCGCAAGTAACTTTGTGGGCGGATCCCGGCACTGTTGCTATTTTCCCGGCGGGATAAATGCCTCTTGCGCCTGGCGCAAATCTTAAAGGGGTTGGTCTGAAGTAGCTTCATTATTCATAGGTGTGGTTTGGGCGTAACGTGAAATAAACCAATCAGAGCGTCATATCACATTCCCTTTAAGAGCATGATGAACGAGGTGTGCTTGTTCCATGGCGCAATACTATTATAACGGCGCATTTACCAGGAGCGCTTCAGAATCGGTTCACAGCCGAGGAGATCGATGTTCTCGTCAGGGCCGTAGAAGAAAGAGAAGTGGCATTGGAGATGGGACAAACCCACCCAAATTAGCTTCGGTTATACATGCATAATTTGGGTAAATTTGTAGGCCTAAGCTTTATGCCTATTTTTCCGATTGTCATGGACACAACATATTGATACTGTGAAGCTGCTTTGATACAATCTCTATTGTGAAAAGCACTATATAAATACTACTTGACTTGACTGGACAACAATGATTTCCCTCGTGTTTTAATATTTTTCCTTATAATAATGTATAATTTGCAAAAAGGAAAATGCATCTGTGTAGATGAGAGAATCATCTACAGTGTATGCGCGTTGTTCACACTCTGTATTATGACCAAGCACGCTCGCTTAAAATAGCATCTGAATGTACGCGCAACGCGCCAGTGACTTTAGACTAGGTTTTTTCTGGTCAGTGGCGCAATTGTTTTCTGGAACTGCAAAATAGCATGAGGGAAAGTTTGCGCCGGAACACGCCTCCTCTTTGCGCTGAACCGCCCCGGGGAGCGCAAGTGTATTTCTTAGTTAACCGACGTGTGTCTGTGGAGGGAAAAGTCCGCTTTGCGCGGGTGCAAAATAGGAATGATACATGCGTCAGTGTACAAAGTCATTTGCGCTGAGTGCAAGATAGGGCCCCATAAGATATTTGGTATAAGAGTTTGTGGTAACACTTTATTTTGATGGTCCCTTTTGAACGTGCTATTGACTATACGTAACTTTGCAACTATATGTCACCTAACTCATTAGAGTATTAGTAATCTGTCTGCTTAATATCTGCACATACTTTATTGTGATGCTCCTCCAACAGACACTCTATTGACTATAAGTAATTTTGCAACTACATGTCAACTTAATCTAACCCTAACCCTACCAGTCTATTAATACTCAACTAATACTCTAAGGGGAGTTAGTAGACATGTAGGAGCAATGTTACTTATAGTCAACAGAATGTGTTAAAGGGACCATCAAAATAAAGTGAAACTTGAAAGTCTGTTATGCTAAAAACAAAGTTGTTAAATCAATTCAAAATCTGTTCAAAGATTGTAGGTCAGCCTTTTGAGAAGCTTTATGATTAATCTTATTATAACAATTTGCTAAGGCTGGCTAATAATATGGTTTCTATCCCTATTCATATCCTGCATAATGATTTTGAATTATTACCATCAAAGCGGAGGTACAGAGTTCCAAGAATCAACAAAGTGAGGCTGAAACACTTGTTTTTGCATCAGTATAACGATCACCAGTAAGAGTACCCGGGATTAGGGCATTCCAACCCGGACAATCACCACTCATCCACAGATTCCATTCCCCATAATCCTTTGCCCAGACCATCATCCATTATCACATTCAACTGTGTCTCATTATCTTGTTTACTCACTCTATATAAGCCTGGATCTACCAGAAAAACTTGGGAGAATAATACTGTAACAATAAACCATTAATTAACAGCCCAGCAAGCAATATTATGATATAAAGTTCTTTGGCGTAGGTCCCGTCCCTAGCTAGCAATCCGAGTAAGGCTGCACGATTTGGGGAAAATGTCATATTGCGATTATTGAGGTCAATATTGCGATTGCGATGTGCGATTGCGATATAATAAACAAATGGTTTCATGAGTCAACTTACTTAAGCAAAATGCACACAGATTAGTGATACTTCTGTGTATTAATGTGTAGTTCTCCACTCAAACTAGCAACAACAACTAAATGATTAAAAACACCTTTAATGATCAATAAACCATTAATGTATGGATAAAAATGACATTAATTATAACCATCCAACATTACAGTGATTCCGTCATTACAAGTGAAAGCTAGCAATTTTTAAAAAACATTTTAGGCTTCAAAAAATATAACAGCTTTTAATTTAAGTAAACTTCAAACAATCCTAACATAAACCCATAATAAATGTCATATTTACCTGTGCCCTTCCTGTCTAACAGGTGTAAAAATGTAGATTAGTAGATAGATAGATAGATAGATAGATAGATAGATAGATAGATAGATAGATAGATAGATAGATAGATAGATAGATAGATACAGGTGCATTTCTCAAATCACTATTTACATTAATACACAGAAGTGGCATACAGAAATTGAATAAAGTTATCAAACTGTTTGCATAAATTATAAATTATATATAGACCAGGCCCTAATCCTTGTTAAAGCTACAAAAGTTCTTTAGCCAAGAGCACCGACGGAGTAATTTTCTCTGTCCCCTTTGTTCTTTGACTAACTTTACTGACAGAGCATTATTGGATGCTGGCGCTTTAAGAGCAGCCGCTGTTGACAGAGACGCGGATCTCTCACACGCGGCTCATCCTCTAACAACTCTTTACGTCCATCATAAGACTGCCCTTATGTTATGAAGATACTCGACAAAACGATATTTTGGCATGATTGTGTGTGTTATTGTTCGTTCAAGCACGAAAGAGAACTGTATTCTGGCGCGCGGTCTGTACATGCGCATGATACTGGCCGCGTGCGTCTTTCTATGTGTCACAGTCAGGACATTCACAGGCAGCGCGCTCTCTTATGACTAGTCGTGCAAGAATGGTTTTCGCACGAATCAGAGCGGGATCATGTAACACTAGCCAAAGGATGACGAAAAATAACAGATGCTGCGTTAATTGCATTAACAGCCCAAATTTGTTTATTTCATATAAAATCACGGCATTTTGCGTCATATAATCGCATAGGCTTGACATCGCGTTTACGATTGCGATATGATTAATCGTGCAGCACTAGATCCGAGGGTCCGGACTCTGCATTTCCTGCCTGAAGGCGAAGGCAGGGGCGCAGCCGACCCCCTGTGATGTATGGGAAGGGACCATCCTGGTGGTGGTGGGGAGGATGGAGGGGAAGGAACCATCTTGGTGGTGGGGAGGGTGGAGGTGAATGAAAGCATCAGCATCTGCGAACTCAGACATGTGTAAGTACCCATCTTTTATACCACAAGTATTAGAACGCGATTGGATAGATGAGAAGGTAATGAGTGACGTAACAATTGAGTCTTCCCGGCAGAACTTACGCTGAAGCTTTCATTTCTTTCTGTCATTTCTGAGCGTGTTTGTATCCTGTTTCTCTCATGTGTCTTGAATCTCTGCCTGTTCCCTCGGATTTCTCTCTTTGCCTCAGCCCTGATCTGTTATTGTTTGGATTGTTTGTGTATGACCCTTGCCTGTTATCTGGATTACATATTTGGATTACCCTGTTCAATAAATCCCGCATTTGGATCCTCAACCTTTGTGTCTCCGAGCAGGTTGTGACAATCAGGCTATCTTAGCGTTGAACAAAACACTTAATCAGAAATCAAGAGTATTGTGCAGGTGTTGGTTGTATAAGTGTAGTACTGAATGTATAATGTATGTCGATGTTTCATGTATGTTGGTTGTTGTAAACATAGACACTCTTATGCAAGAAAAATGTCAGACTTGTCTGACAATAAAGTTTAAAGTATTAAGTATGAAGTATTAACTACTTATATTTATTTATATGTATGCACAGTATATATTTTTGTGTGTGAGTGTGATTTTTTTTTCTAAAGAAGAGTTTAGAGTTATTTCAAGACGTAATTTCTGTTATATAGTTTCAGCTAAATTTAAATCTTACCAAGTACACCCTGCAACTTAATACACATAAAATACAAAAAAGTCCAGATATGGTCAACATAGGCTACAGACATTTTTTTCAAACATGGAAAATAAGCATGGAAATGTCTTGGTACAGCCCTGCCACTGCAAACAGGCGGTTGCCTCTCAAACCTAGCTGACTAATTTGGCTAAAAGCCTAAAACCAATAGATGTTTGATTGGCTCCTGCTCTATTCTGTGACCACACTATGCAGGAGCCCTTGTGAGCCTCAGTGGGCCTGAGCTGTGATCTGAGGTCAGGGATCAAGGTCATCTGTGATTTGTGTATACTGTTAAACAATATAATTATTTATTCTGGCACTGATTCCATGTTTAAAGGGCACATAACACACACAGTTTCTGCCAATTCCATGTTTATCTTACCTTTAGATTAGCATCCTTCATATCTCCGAAGAGTCTTTTTAAATAAATCAGATTTATAAAAGACGTAGCTGTACCGATTCTGAAAACAGCCGAGCTCCTGCAGGTGTGCCGTGGGTGGAGCTAAAGAGTCACGCAAAATATATTGTTGCATTATCCCTGGATAACTTTTGATTCCCTATGCGTGTTACTTACTGGCCCGCCTGCAATTCCGACTCATGACCGTATTACGATCCCGAAGGATTACCACAAATAAGGAGAAGAGTATAGTCATGTCGAAAAACATCTGAGCTTTATTTACCAATCATGCTTAAAATTAAGACCATCTCGAGCTAAAAGGGTGCGGACATGATGACTATAGCCATATCCAACTCAGGACGAGACTCCCACTTGAAGGAAGGTTTTTGTAGAGTTTATTTTTAAACACCTGCGTGCCAGTGTTACCAATCAAGCAGCAATCAGGTGATTACCTGCGAAAACACAACACACAACACACACGCAATGGATAACGGCCCACAGGGCTGTCACAACCGGGATATTTTATCACTGGGACTGCTCCATCTTTTAGTTTCAAATGATCTGCAAATCCAACGTTGAACTGGGCCTTGTTTAAAAACATTCTCACCGAAATGCCGGGAAGAAACAAACACACTTTAACTACTTTGTTGCTGCCCCGGAAAAAGTAACTGAATCCACTGTTCCCCTAACGTTGGGTTCTTTGGGAAGCTGAACAAGGATATATTTCCCTCACAACCAAAACACACTTCACTGGGGACATTGTTGATTTTGTGGTCTAAACAAAATGTCATCGCTGCCGACGGCCTCCATAACCGGAATGAAGCACGTTGATGGGCGTGCTCTTGCTCTCGCTCTGGTTGATGTGCGCATGTGTCATCAGGTGACTATATTCAGTGGGGGAGGAACGTCCATGCCGGGGAATGGGTTTCCCTTGGGGAATGTTTTTAATGTAACACCCAGCAAAATGGCCGCTTCCTGCGCCCGGATGTAAACAGTGAATCTAGCGATCTAATAGAGAAATCAGCTTCAGGTGTTCGGCGGGAAGAAACTAGGCTGACGAGTGGCACGTATGTTGAGCGGGAGGGCTTTATATGTTCATTGTGGCCGACAGTGAGGACACAGCAGCAGACTCGGGGAAGAGGAACCGGCATTTTAACGGAATTGGATTCCGGGACATGGCCTAGATGCCGCCAAGTTAAGTGCGTTTACGTCTACTTCGTAGTGCAATGTGATGGGATAATCGACTGCCTGTGACTCCCCTGATCTGTGCGTCGTTGTGAGCTTTGCTCATATTCTGGTTTCTAAGCTGCCAATTGAATGGTCTTTCCTGAGGTGTCTCGACGGCCCGTCTGCTCGATTATTTATTGCTCTTCTGCTCTCAACACAGCAGCTAACCAGCCAGCCCAACTTCAGGGGGACGTTTGCCTGGAGACTGTTCATGTGCCTTAATCATAGTGAGTTTACTGTCTGAAGTATCCTGTTCTTAAAGTGTTCACATTGGGAAAGTTTTTGCTGTTTGAAGTGCGTGCACGAGTGCTTTGATATTGTTGGTCTGCATCTACAGTTCCAGATAAACAGCCTCCGGTGAACCGGGTGTGTTATGCTGATGACTTGAGCTAATTCTGAGTATTATAAGCAGTGTTGTGCTGACGCCATCCCTCTGCTGTCTGAGCCTCTACTGGAGAGAACGAGAAACTGCTGCGCTGACGCTATCTTTCCGCTGTCTGAGCCTCTACTGGAGAGAACGAGAAACTGCTGTGCTGACGCTACCCTTCTGCTGTCTGAGCCTCTACTGGAGAGAACGAGAAACTGCTGTGCTGACGCTATCTTTCTGCTGTCTGAGCCTCTACTGGAGAGAACGAGAAACTGCTGTGCTGAAGCTATCTTTCTGCTGTCTGAGCCTCTACTGGAGAGAACGAGAAACTGCTGTGCTGACGCTACCCTTCTGCTGTCTGAGCCTCTACTGGAGAGAACGAGAAACTGCTGTGCTGACGCTATCTTTCTGCTGTCTGAGCCTCTACTGGAGAGAACGAGAAACTGCTGTGCTGAAGCTATCTTTCTGCTGTCTGAGCCTCTACTGGAGAGAACGAGAAACTGCTGTGCTGACGCTACCCTTCTGCTGTCTGAGCCTCTACTGGAGAGAACGAGAAACTGCTGTGCTGACGCTATCTTTCTGCTGTCTGAGCCTCTACTGGAGAGAACGAGAAACTGCTGTGCTGAAGCTATCTTTCTGCTGTCTGAGCCTCTACTGGAGAGAACGAGAAACTGCTGTGCTGACGCTACCCTTCTGCTGTCTGAGCCTCTACTGGAGAGAACGAGAAACTGCTGTGCTGACGCAATCTTTCTGCTGTCTGAGCCTCTACTGGAGAGAACGAGGAGCTGCTGTGCTGAAGCTATCTCTCTGTTGTCCAAGCCTCCGCTGGAGAGAACAAGGAACTGCTGTGCTGACGCTAGTCTCCTGTCTGAGCCCCTGCTGGAGGGAACGAGGAACTGTTGGTCTAATTCTCTTGGGAGAAATTGCGGTAACACTTTACAATATGGGTGCACTAATATGCATTAATTCATGCTTAACCCTTGTATGGTGTTCGGGTCTGTAGGACCCCTTTTCATTTTTTATCAAAAGAAAAAATATACAATTCATAATTTGCAGCAGGTCCACCAGACCCACGAACACTGGCTGAATAACAAAAATATGAACACCACACAAGGGTTAACTAATGCACAGATAATCATGTGTTAATGTATAACTCATGGAGAACTAAACTATTAATTAATGATTACTGCATCAGAAACTAATAATATGGTTGATATATTAAGTAATATATGAATTGTTATTAATTAAATGTGTCATAATGTATTAATTCCTTAATAACATATTTTATTAACTAAAAGTGTAAATTAATGCGTTAATTACCACAATTGGTCAAAGCAATGTACTTCAACTTCGAATTGTCTGCTTTAATTAATCATTAGGTAATGATTTGTAAATGTATCATTATGTTATGACTTTACTTGTTGAGGCACATGACTATTAACTAATTGTTAAGAGTTACATATTACTTAACGGTTAGTTAATAGTCATGTGCCTCAACAAGTAAAGTCATAACATAATGATACATTTGCAAAATCATTAGCGAATGATTAATCAAAGCAGACAATTCGAAGTTGAAGTACATGACTTCAACCCATTGTGGTAATTAACGTATTAATTTACTCTATTAGTTAAGATAATATGTTATGAAGGAATTAATACATTATGACACATTTAATTAATAACAATTAATATATTACTTAATATATTAATAATTTAGAATATTTATTAGTTACTGATGCAGTCATCATTAATTAATTGTTTATTTCTCCATGAGTTATACATTAACACATGATTATCTGTGCATTAGTTAAGCATGAATTAATGCTTATTAGTGCACCCGTATTGTAAAGTGTTACCGAAATTGCTTACTTACTTTAATAAATATAAAACTCTTTGAATTCATTCTTTGTCCTGACTTCTTTGAGGGAATACGGTCTGCTCCTCAGGGTGGTACGCAATTTGGGAGAGGCGGCTAGCGCCCCCTGCCTGTGACACACGCTCTTCCGAAGTGCCCATAAAAGGAATTCCGCCCTTTGATGTTATACAGGGCAAACTCGGGAAAAAAAACTTTCCAAAACTTATACGAATCCTGAAGGAGTGTATTTGGCACAGAAATATTCCATCATGCGTCCAACTAATTTTTTGAAACTTTAGTCATGTTTAGCATGATAATCCAACTCATTAACGGTGTAAATAAGTCAGAATGCATGAAATAGCATTAGACATCCCCTTTAACAGTTCCACATCAGATGTGTTTTATTTGGATTCTGTACAGTCAGTTGAATATTTGACTGTTTTCATAAAGAAGTTCCCCAGTGGCATAAGGTAACTGCGCTCAAATGAGGTGTTTACAGCAACGCCAGGAAACTTTTCAAGGTTAGAGCTTGTGCAGGTGGGCAGAACTGCACAAGGCCCGAGCAGAAAATCTCCTCAGGGACTACATCAAACAAATAGGTATATAAATCCCTGATGAAGCTCAATTTCAATTACAGGTGTCTCGCTTGTAAATCTTGTGTGTTTGTGGAGTACACGCATTAGGAATGGAGTAATTAGACAGCCAGCTGCCAAACTAGCTCAGAGAGGAGCCAGCTCACTCCCTGCAGATGGGATGGTGAAGAAAAAAACAAGCCATACCCAGGGATCAATTTCAGAGGGAGAAACCATAATGGCTAAATGTGTTATTAACTTTTGCACCTTAGTGTTTGCATATAGTCTAGCCAAGTAAGTTCAATCTGCATCCATGTGTTTGTTTTGCTAAATGTATATATGCTCATTGTAACCCTGAAATGCTCAAGATTTTCTTTTTCAAGCATAAATATACACTGATCCTGGAAAAAATATTTTTTGTTTTCAACTTTAACAAGTTATGATTGGTTATTAATATTTCATAGAGCTAATTCACTACATTTTTAAACAACTGCTTGAAAGAAAGAAAGAAAGAAAGAAAGAAAGAAAGAAAGAAAGAAAGAAAGAAAGAAAGAAAGAAAGAAAGAAAGAAAGAAAGGAGAAAGAAAGGAGAAAGAAAGAAAGGACCTTAGAAATTACATCAATTTCAGTACTGCACTGAACAAATAAACTGTTAATATACTAAATATATAATAAGGACACTTTTATTTAGTTCATTAATTAACTTAATTGTCTCGCTAAAATTACAAGCATGACATAACTGTGCCCTCCACTGATGCTCTCTGGCATTTGGTTGATATTTGCAGAGGTCATGAATAATCCAGTGGCCCTGCACTGAAGAAAGTTGAGTCTCTGCCACCAGTGTATTCTCATCAAACAGCTACTCAAAGACTCAATTCATAGTAATCTGTAAAGCTGCCAGAGTCTGTGGCCTTTAGAGTCCCTGCAACTCTATAACACCTGAGGGTAACTTAAGTAAAACAGTGTATGGCAAATGCGCTGTAAGGGCAGAGAAAGTTTCCCCTGTAAACAGGTACAACTGTTTTAGAGCACAAGGTTAGAGTTTTCTAATCTGCTGTCAGCAGTGAAGTTACTTTAATGCCAATCAAACTTCTGATGTGTGAATACAACATGTGCATTTGTGCACTTTAACTATTCGGGGACTAAACTTTGACATTCACTTAACACTAGAACTACCGGAATTCCATAACTACTAGAACGACCATAGCGGTCATTCGGACCGTTCATACTTTGACGTTCATATGGCCATACTGAACATCATTTTCGTCATGTCATATCTACATTTGAACCTTCTCTTTAAGGTTTCCAATGAAGCGTTTAATTCCTGTCGTCATGTTATAACGTCATCGCCCTTAAAACAAGCACAAAAGAAAGATTGCCTCGACAGTTGCTGCCTCTCTATGTGAGGAAAGTTTTGCGTCAAAAATATTTTTTTCACCGCACTCACGACGCGAATAGACATGCAAAAAAGTTAGGAAACATCAAAGCTTCATGCGGTTTAGTACAGCCCTGTTTGTAAATAAGTTCAAAAATCAATACAAAATCTAAAAATAAATAGATTTACAATGTTACTATAGGTAATAATAAAGAACATTTTTATTCAAATAAATGTGAAAATGTATTTTCCAGCCTAATTCATAAATATTTCTTATTTTCTTTGTACAATAAAAACAAATCTTATGATACAATAACATATAACATATATACAATAACAAAAACACTACCTATATACATTTGAATACATTGTAAAAACTTTCATGGACACGTATGCAGCAAGTAGCCTACACTCAAAAAAATGCTGGGTTGTTTCTGTAAACAAATTGTTGAGTTGATTGAGCTGGGTCAAAATGTTGGGTTGTTTGGGGTACTGTAAACACATTCTTGGGGTGCTCATGCTGGGTCAAATTAGTTGTAAGGGGGTCATTCACAAATAAAAAGCTGGTTGGGTTATTTTGACCCAGCAACAGCTTTATTACGTTTTCATTCTTTGCGGAACTTTCTGGATTCTTCACTTCTGACTCGAGGAGCACGACGCCACTCGGAGCGGGCAGTGTTTTATGGTAAGTTAATATGAATATTTACCTATATTTTTAACAAGTTGTGGTAAAGCTAGCAAGCTAATTTCACTGTTCAACATACAGTCTTTGATATTGAAGGATTACAAATTTAAGAATATGTTTAAGATCTGCTGATTCTATTTTTCTTTACATAACTTCACATGAAAAGTTAAGGTAGAGAGATTGAATTTAGCTTTTAAGATTATGATGACGATATCAGCTGATATTCCTGGCAATCCTGTTCTCTCTATTGTAAGTTAAATGAGTCAAATTACTGAGACTCAAACCCTTTGTCTCTATGATAATGTTAATGTTTGAGCAATCTAGTCAGGCTGATTGGATTAGCATCTCAAGGCTCTGAATAACGGTTATGCTGATGAGATCAGGGCTGGGGAATTTCCGGTAACAAGCTGACTTCCGTTAGCCTGGATGCCAGCCTGAACCCCGCCCACAAAATTTTTTTTGTCTGGACTCGATCCATTGAGGAGTAATTATGATCAGTTCAGAAATGGTCGGGCCAATTAAATTGCCAGGGCGGGCTTTATACGATGATGGACAGATGATCTTCAGTTACGTAATCATCACGTCATCAAAGAGCGCTTGGTTTTAACTGGTTTACAACAAAGATGACTGCAGCTGGAGAATTGAGATGTATAGATTCCGCTATCGCGTCTGTTGTAGAAGAAATCGACAGCGCATTAATTTTAAAAGACGAACAGAGAACTGCAATCAAGGTCAAGATGTGTTTGCCGTCCTTCCCATAGACATAATAAATACATAGACACCCTATTGACCGCTGGAGCGCACTTCAACGGGCGGGGAGAGCAACTTTCCCATACCTCTCATACCGGGAATTGAGAAAAATGCCTGTTTCGTGTGCTGATTGGGACTGTACAAATCACCACACAATTGAAAACAGGTCTCAAGGAATTATCTTTCACAAGCAAGACTGAACATTTGTTTCTGGTTGTATTTGGTCATGATATAATTAGTATTAGTAACGTTCAGAGGAGAAAGTTTTTGTTTTCGGAGTTGTGAGATGCGATCAGCGGGCGCTCAGCGCTCATGTACCCCGTCTGGAACAGCCTTACCTCGGCTAGTCCTTCTGACGTGTGCCGCTGGCTCTAATGTCTCTAGGCTAGTGGTTAAACATGACATATAATTCGTCTTGTGTATATCTAACGGGCGATCTTTGGTCTCATTAATCTATAATTTGTTCCCTGGCAAATCGTTTTGGCTGAGGGCAAAGTGAAGTTTCATAACTTTATATTTAGGCTATCTGAATCGTTTATTTTATTTCTTGTCTTGTATAGCTTCTTATATGTACTCCTTACACTACTTATACTGTTATAATGGCTTTTATGATCAATAAAACTGAAATTTAACAAAAAGAGTTAAATATTAAATAATCCTTCCTACAGGATTCGATACAACTATGAGTCGCTCAACATACGTCACTTACTGCGTTGCTCTCATTGGTTGTAGGTCTATCCAATGGAGTGCAGAGTTGTTGTTTTTCCTGGTTCGGTTAAGACACGCCTCATAATCTAAGCCCTATGGAGCAGTATCAGACTCACATTCTGAATAGAATATGAGTATGACGAAGTCAGGCTAGACTTCAGACTACATTTGCATGCTTTGTTCAGAGTCTCCTCCTCTATGTAAATCCCTCCCCCTTGGAATGTATCTTTAACTACAATGTATAATGTTTAGTTAGACTCGCGACAACACTTGGAAAAGACTACAGCCAGTTTGTGTGCTCAATAAAGAAATCCTGTTTAAGATACAAATCCGAGTCTCCTGGTCTTCGCTTCTGAGTTTTCTACACTTTACAAGAAAACAGATCACAACAGTTGGTGCCTCGTGACTCGGATATAATTAAATTCACCTGAATACAGATTGAAACTTCAAGCTCAAAGATCTGACTGCATTCCAGACTGAATCACCTGCATCCAGATTGAAACAAAGATCTTATCAAAGAAGGAACTTTTCTGACTGAAATTTGTATCCTCTACGCCGTCAGAGAAGTGTTATCAGACAGCTGTAGAGTTTGGTTAAAGTTGTCCTTTCAAAGTTTTCTTCTAAAGATGAAAGTATATCCTCTGTTCTTTTAGGCAGGGAAGTTTAACATTACGGGCCCGATTTTAACGATCTGAAATGCAAGTATCAAGCGCGAAGCGCAAGTAACTTTGTGGGCGGGTCTTTGGCGCTGTTACTATTTTACCGGCAGGATAAATGACTCTTGCGCCCGACGCAAGTTTAAAAGGGGTTGGTCTGAGGTAGCTTCATTATTCATAGGTGTGGTTTAAGCGTAACGTGAAATAAACCAATCAGAGCGTCATATCACATTCCCTTTAAGAGCATGATGAACGAGGTGCGCTTGTTCCATAGAGCAATACTATTATAACGGCGCATTTACCAGGCACGCTTCAGAATCGGTTCACAGCCGAGGAGATCGATGTTCTCGTCAGGGCCGTAAAAGAAAGAGAAGTGACAGGGGATGGGACAAACCCACCCAAATTAGCTTCGGTAATACATGCACATAATAATTTGGGCTTTATGCCTATTTTTCCCATCGTCATGGACACAACATATTGATACTGTGAAGCTGCTTTGATACAATCTGTATTGTGAAAAGCGCTATATAAATATACTTGACTTGACAACAATAATTTCCCTCATGTTTTAATATTTTTCCTTATAATAATGTATCATTTGCTAAAAGGAAAATGCATCTGTGTAGATGAGAGAATCATCTACAGTGTATGCGCGTTGTTCACACTCTGTATTGTGACCAAGCATGCGCGCTTAAAATAGCACCTGAATGTACGCTCAACGCGCCACTGACTGTAGACTAGTTTTTTTCTGGTCAGTGGTGCAACTGTTTTCTGGAACTGCAAAATAGCACCAGGGATTGTTTGCGCCGGAACACGCCTCCTTTTTTGCGCTGAACCGCCCAGGGAGTGCAAGTTCATTATCTAGTTTACCGACGTGTGTCTGTGGAGGGAAAAGCCCGCTTTGCGCGGGTGCAAAATAGGAATGATACATGCGTCAGTGTACAAAGTAATTTGCGCCGGGTGCAAGATAGGGCCCTACGTGTTAATATTGGTGATCCTCTGTTCAAACAGGGAAGGTTAACAACTGCTACAGTGTGTTAACAGTGTTTTATCCTCTAAAGTTAGGGATTAACATTACGTGTTAATATTTGGATATCCTCTGTTCACAGAGAAGGATTAGAATTACGTGCTAGTTATTTTGTTTTTTCCTCTGTTCACAGAGAAGGATTAGTATTACGTGCTAGTTATTTTTTTTATCCTCTGTTCACAGAGAAGGATTAGGATTACATGCTAGTTATTTTGTTTCATCCTCTGTTTCAGGCAGGGAAGTTAAGTGTGAAGTGTTGGTAACAAGGAAGGTTAACAATATTTTATCTGTGTTAAGTGTAGCCTCTGGTTGAACAGAGAAGTTTTTTAGTGTTTGTTTGTATGGTAACAAAGAAACTCACAAAATGGTTTGAAGGAATGCTAGGCTAGTTCCATCAACTGAGAAAGGTGGACTAGCTAGCCCTTTATGGACAGACAGTGAGTTTAAGTCATTGTTAGGAGAGCACATGGACTCCATAGTGACTGAGTCAGTCAGATTGAATTTGACAAAGAAATTTGGTATTCACCCAGAAAAAGTATGGTCTATTGAAGAATGCAAGAAGGTGTTAGGTGCATGTATCAGGAAGAAAAACATAAACTCTCTGCTGCCAGAGAGAATTTAGCTTATCCATTGCACAAGAACAATCTATAAACAGTTAAATGAACAGAACAAACAATTGCACACTCAAGTGTCCTGTCTCACAGACAAGGTGGGCCATAACAAGGCCTTAACCAAATGTGACTCTGATGACCAACAGTCAGATTAAAGCTATCCCGATTTACAATCTTTTTATAGAACACAGGACAATGTCAATGCTGGATTGATGAATAAAGATGTAAATGCAGTTGAAGTGTGTGGAGCAAGACAAAAGGCTCAGAGTAGGGGAGGCATTGATACAGTTCCATCTGTAACCCCCATACTGCAGTTACTTACAGGCAGTCAATGCAACTTTAGGTCCTGAAGACATAGAGAGAATTGCTGAGAGTTTGCCCTCAGTACATGGAAAGTTTTCTGAGTTTAGAAGTGCATTGTAAAATGTGTCTCTACGACATGTCGTTGGCAGAAGTCACACAGCTGATGTCACAATTTCTAACTGAATTCTGCATTCAACTGTTTTGAGTCTGCTGTTACTTCCGAACTACAACATGCCAGAAAAGACGAATTGAGAGAGGGAGTTCTGAGAGTGTTAAAGAACATTGTTGGATCAAAAGTGGACTGGTCAAAGATCACCAGTTGTGTACAGAAGAATGGTGAAACTGTTAGTGAGTACACTGAAAGATTTTGTTAGTCAGCTGCAGCATACAGTGGAATAGCAGACATGTCAGAGAAGGTGTTAAATGATAATGGTCCAATAGTTCGCACATGGTTTGATGGTCTTTTGTCAGAGCATAGAAATGCATTGCCTTTCTTAGTCTTCACATGGTCCAATAGAACCCTGCAAAACAACTTGGACAGTTTAGCTACTTGGGAAAAAGACTCTGATGTCAAAGCAAGAGTAAAAATTGCAGCAGCATCTTTTAAGGTCAACACAAAGAACCAACAGAAACGTAAATGTCCTAAGAGAGAGTGCAGTTGTTATTACTGTGGTAAGCCTGGGCATTGGAGAAAAGAGTGTAGGAAAAACAAAAAGAACTTTAGAGAAGTTATTAATGTACTCAGTCTGCTTACTACTCTGAAGCAGCCCCTCGCCTCGTCATTAAACTCGTTGGGCAGCTTTTGAGGTGTTAACCATTTAGGCTGTGAGCGCTTAATTTCCACAGTAACTTACAACAAAGATGAAAGACTTATTTTTGTTTAATAGAACAAAAGGAAAGTGACTGTCTCAGCTTTCCTTTGGGGGACACTGGTTAAGTAAACTCACCAGAGCCGGATAGTAACGGAGTACATTTACTTGAGTACAGTACTTAAGTACAATTTTGAGGGATCTGTACTTTACTCGAGTATCGTTTTTGGGAGTACTCATGACTTTACTCAAGTACATTTGAGAGGCAAATATTGTACTCTTTACTCCGCTACATTTCTATCCATAACCGTGAGTACCCGTTACTACTTCTAAAAAAAAAAGTACAAAAGAAATATCTCGGAAACCCTCAATTTGTTGTTTCCGTCTCAAACGTGATTGGATTGTGCAGGCGCCATTGATTGGGACAGCCTATCAGCAATCACTTTCAGCTTTCCGCCAAAGTCAACTCCATGGTCAGATTTAGATAAGAGACTAATCCATGGACAAAACAATGAATGAAGATGCAGCAGGTCCATCCCGGGAATGTGCCAACACATTAATGTTACATTAATGTAAGCTGAGCATTTGCTTTGATGTTCTTGAGTATGCAGTGTGTTTAACACAGTTAGGTTCAAACGTGGGTGCAAAAAATCCATTAAAACTCTAGCAGAGGTTTGTCAGAGCATTGCCATTGTGCTATTGCCTTGTGGGCAAGTGAGAAATGTTAAATAAAGCAACATGGTAAAAAGATGCAAATGACTTGATTTTACTTTCAATTCCTTTTACATTCTCCAAGGTATTAACATTAACATTTTTCATAACTCCATGTAGGACGTTTCTTTACATATATGTAAGCACTGTGGCAGTAGTAATGCAATATTTAGAAAATGTACTCTTGTACTCAAATACTTTTAAAAACAAGTGCTTCAGTACTTTTACTTAAGTAGACATCTGACTGTAGTACTTTTACTTGTACTTAAGTAAAATTTAGCAAGGGGTATCTGTACCTTTAACTCAAGTTATGAAGCTGTGTACTCTGTCCGCCTCTGAAACTCACAGCCTTAAATGTTATTCTACAGCACCAGCCTTTCATCAGTAATAGTGTTAGGTCAGACTGTAAACGTAAAATGTGCTCATGCAGTGTCCACACTAGTGAATCAAGCAGAAACAAGCCATTAGAACCTAAGTGGTACGGACCACATCAAGTGATGTTGATTACAGCAGCTAAAGTATTGTGTCAGGGAAAGAAAACCTGGACTCATGTGTCACATTGTAAAGTTGTTCCCCCACCTACAGGGATAGGATAGGACACGAACCAGTCAGTGAGGAACCCAGGGAAGAACTGAATGCAATATGCCTCGGGGGCAAAACCCTTGAGGCGAAGACTCCCTCATAGGCCTTCCCCATCCATTAGTCAATCCTCACCTCACTGTTTCTTTAGGTGTCAAAAGAATTAAGAAATAGGGAAAGAAGGAACAACAATAGCAGATTTCATTAGCAGAATAGGAGAAAAGGATACAACCCTAGTGTTTGAACAAATACTGCTCTCCTGTCTTTTGTTCAGATACCACTTGATGGCTGTCCCGAGACCCAATACGCACCAACCTCCTCACCGGTGTATGAAGCCACAACCTCTAGAAATCAACTAAACCCACTGCCGAGCCAACTATCACAAAAGGATAAAAAAATAAATAAAAAAAAACACAACACAGAGACCCACAAACAGAACCTTCAGTCATCCATCAACAGGGTCAATAACTTCTTGATCTTTCAACAAAATTAGACCAGATGACTGAAGATAATTCTACATGGTTCGGGAACTTGTTAGGTAAACCGTGGATGTGAATAAAGGAAATAGCAATTCTGCTGTTGTTTCTCATACTAGCGTACTATCTATGCGTCCACAGTATCAAGTGTTTCATCCAACAAATGAATCACGCCTCTCACAAGAAAATCCCAGTTCCTACCAGACAAGACTATCACCCGTAAGAACATCACAGACCTTAATTGCATGTTTTGTTTCTGTGTCAGCATGCAATTGCAGAAACATCAACACAGAACATGTGCTTTTTGCCTGTAACGATCACAAGTTACAAGAATGTGTAAGTGTCTAAATTTGTATGGAATTACTTTTGCTTCAATAATAATGAACGTAACTTTTCAAGAAAATAATGAAAATATAAATTGAAACTGAATAAAATATCTTTGAAACTGAAAAATAATGAATCTCAGTCCATTTTTTTTTTTTTTTATACACTGCATGTTTTGCTAACTATTTCTCATATTTCTTTCACTGATCTAAACTTTTCGTTTGCTTCCAAAATTTTCGTTTACGCTTCCAGAGTTTTCGTTTGCACTTCCAGAGTTTTCGTTTGCGCTTCCAGAGTTTTCGTTTGCTGTTTTGACACATATCTCTCGTGGGGGCGGGGCTAGTAGCAGTGTGTTCTCATTGGCTACTGAGTTTTTGATGGACAGCTTCTTGACCTGGAAGCGAAGACGTAAGTGTTGTGTTTGTGTGTATGTGAGCGTCTGTAAGCGCAACTTTCTATTTAATTTTAGTGATATTAAGTTTATATCTGTATTTATTTGGTGCTACACTATATTGTTGAGATTATTTCTTATAAAAGGAATAGTACAGACAAATGATATTATCATTAGTCAACGTCGATATCAGAATACTGATACTCGTGGTAAATCTGATTTATTTATTTTTTTTATGAATTAATACTAAACTAATACTATTTATAATACAGTAATTGCTTTTTCAGGTGGAGAGGCATTTTAGAGCTCATTGAGAGCCCATAACTTTATACAGCAGTGTCGTCTTGATTTAACTGTTAGCCCAATCATTACATGACTTGTTTATCTAACGTTGATTAGATCATGTTTGTTTCGATTAGATCATATTTCCCCCCTGCTACCCCAAACAACATTGGGCTAGAGTACTGTACAGTATCAGACAATGACCTATGCCATTGGACCAGAGCGCTGTCAATCACTGCCTGATTCAACTTTGGCAATGTAAAGCCAATTGCTGATTAATTTGCGATGCAGAGTTTTTAAAAGCGGAGAGACAGGACTAGACCACAGACCACGTCTCTGTTCATAATATGTAAACACATTTAATTATTTTGAAGTATCGTCCTGGTTGCAATATTTATTCTGCATAATGCAACGGTGTAAGAAAAAATGCTTTGTCTGTGTCTATATTTGACTAATAATAATGCAAAAATTGTGCAATTCAAATTAACATTCCAGAGAAAAACGTTTAATTTTTAATTTTCTTTAAAGGTGACCTATAATTCAAAATTGAATTTACCTTGGTATAGTCAAATAACAAGAGTTCTACCAGAAAGACTCGGGAGAATAAATACTGTAACAATAAATACATTTATTGATAGCCCAGCAAGCAATAAAGTTCTTTGGCGTAGGCCCCGTCCATAGCTCGCAATCCGAGGGTCCGGACTCTGCATTTCCTGCCTGAAGACGAAGGCAGGGGCGCAGCCGACCCCCTGGGAGGTATAGGAAGGGACCATCCTGGTGGTGGTGGGGAGGATGGAGGGGAAGGAACCATCTTGGAGGTGGTGGGGAGGATGGAGGTAAATGAAAGCGTCAGCATCTGCGAACTCAAACATGTGTAAGTACCGGCCTTTTATACCGCAAGTATTAGACATGATTGGATAGATGAGAAGGTAATAAGTGACGTAGCAATTGAGTCTTCCTGGCAGAACTTAACGCTAAAGCTTCCATTTCAGTGCATGGACATGACATAGAGTGAATCTCAAACTGTACTGTTTTCGCGTTCTCATTTAATTCACGTTTATGAAAAACACCCCTGAAAAACGGTCGGATCTCCACACAATACCGACTGTGACGCAATAGTCGGGATCCTTAATATGTATGCCTCCACAAATTTGCATATGCCAGCCCATGTTCAATGACAAGCGGAACTGCGCACTCGATACAATCGAGACTCATATGGCAGACCATGACAATAAATGTTATGTCCCTGGCTGTGCAGGGAATGTGACTACTTTTCATACCCTTCATTCAGAAAAGACATGTCAACAGGCGTGGTTGATGTTTATTTACAATCGAATACCGCAACACTTTAATTATAAACTGTTAGTTTGCTCTGCGCATTTCACCTCGGACTCATTTACAAATCTGGGACAATTTCAAGCAGGCTTCTCTAAGCGTCTTTTACTGAAGAAGGGGGCAATTCCAACTCTAATCCCGCAAGCGGTAAGTAGTGATCTTATTAACGATGATTTACACTGTTATCTAGATCCAGCGCAACACCATAGTACAGTAACATAATACTCCAAGTAACGAGTCAACGTATAACTAGTGTGACAAAGTGTTTATGCTAAGGATTAATATTTATTGCCTGTGTTGTTATATAATTCTCCACACCTAATCTCTCCATTGTCACGCTGGACATCAGGAACCTATTTGCTGACGCTCTGAGCTGTAATGAGCCCGCAGTGAAACAGCCAATCAGTGCAGAGCTCTTCATTACTATTCATGACCCTTCCAAATAAGGTAAAAACAGACCATTTCATTCTAGGGGCAATTTCTAGAGTTGAACATGGACCTGTAAAACCATTTCTGGACATTTTAAATGACCTAAAATATGAAATACCCTCTATGTAGATATCAAAGACCAAATTTAAATATTATTTCAAATCATTATAGGGCACCTTTAATAATAAATATATGTCCAAATGCAAAACCTAATACATGCAAGTAATTATGACAGAAAACATCCAGCAACCAGGGAATACACAGCCATGGATAAATGTTTATATATAGGGATATATAGCCATC
Organism: Semotilus atromaculatus; assembly: GCA_031834385.1. Taxonomy (NCBI): domain Eukaryota; kingdom Metazoa; phylum Chordata; class Actinopteri; order Cypriniformes; family Leuciscidae; genus Semotilus; species Semotilus atromaculatus. Next base: position 25,853,593 of record JAULUF010000005.1, on the reverse strand, counting down.
TACTGGTTACACAACAGTATTACAGATGATAAATGGTGCATGACACAGAGGTAAATATTTAGTACTGTAAAATGTATAAAACATTTATATAATTTGTTTGAAATAAATATTTTAAGTCTGCAACTTGTTACTGCATGTGGGAGTTCAAAGCAGTTGTTAGATTATAATACATGTCCTTTCTCATTTCCCAGGGAGTTGAGCAACTTTTCCATAAACACAATTCTGATGCTGACACAGAGGATGGAGTGATAGTACCAGAGATCAACTGTCCATCAGACAATAATCTTACTTTGTTCAGACACATCACCTTTGAATGACTGAGATCTTGATCTCCAGACATCTGATTTATTTTATTTTAATATTATAAAATAGCAAACATTTTAATTTATTTGGAGCTCTAGATTAAAAAAAATACAGTTTACAAGTACACAAGAGGATGCACTTTATTCTTATTAGTCTGCTGATCTTGGCCAACATCATATGAATGGGATAGTTCACCCAAAATCAAAAACTCACCCTCATGCTGTCCCAGATGCATTTTACTTTCTTTCTACAGATAAATACAGATTAAGATTTTAAGGAAAGTAATCCATCTCTGCGAGTCCTAAAGATGCTTTATAAACCACACACAGTGAGCGTGATGTCCATGCGACCTCAGTGGATGAAGTGAAACAATAGGCTAGATAAGAAAATACTAATAATGTAAACTGTCATACGTACATGGGTTACAATCCACTTGTATTATATGGACTCACAGAGATGGATTATTTCCTTAAAAATCTTTGTAATTGTGCATTTTGTATAGTAATATATATATCACAAGAATACTGTGCATTACATGTATAGTATGCAGTTCATGTTTTGTGGATTCTGGTCTTTCTTGTCATAACATAATTCCATCCAAGACTTTCACTTTGATACTTGTATATGATGTAGTGACAATAAAGAATGTATATTTATTTAAATTAATTTAACTGGTTTTGTAATAATATTTAGATAAACAGATTAATTCAGAACATCACTGAAAAGTTACTAATCCACAACAAAAACAACAGCACAAAATAAAAGCAAATATTTAGAATCAAACTAAATTATAGGACAATTCAGCTGCATAATTTATTCAGGTTGCAATGCATGCTGGGAGTTTTGTACTATGCTGGTACCCTGCATGCATTGCATCAAAGTACTTTTGATTGTCACCATTGTTGAGATTCATACACTGATTGTTGATGTCTGTGTGTGTCGACATAAACTGACTTTTTTGTGCTCATGTTCTTTAAAGTCTTCTAGCTTATTGTTATAATATTGCTTGATCATGCTGCAGTAACACAAGGTATGTGTTGTGAAAAAAAAAACGTATCAACATATTTGTTATATTCATATACCTCAGTGAATCATGATTTTCAGTGAATCAGTGTTTCATGATGATTACAAAACCATCATCAGGTAACCATCATCACCTGATCTCATTTCATTTTAGCTTTCTTTGCTGCTCCAAATGTGTTTAACACACTGTCACAGCAGCCAAAAAAGACAATAGATATAAAAAGAGTTAAGAGCCCAACTAATGGAAACACTGATCACTGTTATGGTGACAAAAAAAAAACAAAAAAAAAACTATTTTATATTCTTTTGAATCTATTTGATACAAATGAGTTAGACTAACTGATTTACATTCGGTTGAATGGATGTACTCAGTTTGAGTTGGGGCTACATATATTTATTGGATGGAAATCCTGCCCATAACTTAATTGAGTTCATCCAATGAATATTTTTTTTGAGAGGAGCTATTCATACATTTTTAGTTAAACCAATTAAATATATATATATATATACTAGGGCTGTCAACTTTAGTCGTTTAGTCGACTAATCGGTCGATGCCGTCTTGGCCGACTGACATTCTCATTGGTCGACCAGTTGGATTTTTTTTATCTTTTTTATTTTTTTATTTTTTTTTATTTTTACCAATAGGAAGAAATTTTCATTGATTTACTCCTTGATATTTATTCCTTTTATAAGCAGTTATATATTACTGTATTCTAAATATAATTAGCCTATGTTTTATCCCCAACTTTAAATGCTTTAATTTAGGCTATTTTGTAACAGTGCCACAGTTTAACGCACCACATAGAACACTCGGGAACCGCACCTGTGGCTGGCTGCACTGTTGCTTCGCGCTCAGTAAGGAATAGGCTATGTAGTTTTACTGTATTCATTCAGTTAGAACGAAACTTGCAGGGATGGAAATTAGCACCCGCCATGCGGGTGAATTTGTGTTGTGGCGGGTAAACTCGCTTCACCTACCGGCGGGTAAATAAAAATAGCATCATGCGACGTTCGTTTGTTATAGGACAAATTAGTTTGAATAAACGAGCAGCACTGCTTAGCAAGACAACTAGCAGTGAATGTGCTTTCCATTAAATGAATCACACACACACAGTAAACAAATCCTTAACAAAAACAGGGCTATTCTGGTGGGTGCGGTGATGCGGTGGTGATGCAGTGGCTGCCTCTGTCACAAAGAACAGGCTAAAGTAATGATTATGAATATGTAAAATATAGCAAGGAGGACATTTTAATTATTTATTAATAAACAAGTCTTTTCTTTGTCCGTGTCAGTTGCAAAGATGAAGTTGACGATGCTGCCTCGCTATCTTCGCAGTAGTGAACGCCGCACGCGCCTGCACATTTCATACGGATTTCATAAGCAGAGAGCAGTCTGTGTCTGTTTTCTTTCGTTTTGAATTGTTCTGTTTAAAAGTAGACATGTCTGTGAGAGAGGCTTCCTTATACACTGAGTTTCGGTTCATTTATGAGACAAGCTCCAGTTCACGCGCCGGCGCCTCAGTTTCGTGATTATCTGTCTGCTATATTTACTTATTTATTAAATCCAGGCACTTGGTTGATGAAACATTTTTTTTAATTAAGATACAATTAATACAAAACGAAATTCACTTCAAAGATTGTGACTGTCACTATAGAGGACCACTGATCTATATAGAATGACATTCTATATAGATCAGTGCCTAGGACAGAGCTCCTCACTTTGCAGTTAAAAAAAAAATCACTTAATTTTCAAAGAATTAGCTATATTATTATAGTTTTAAATATGTAGGCTATTCTTTATGTTTTTTCGTTGTTGTTTTATAAATGCTCTATGACAATTGTTTAATAAATGTTCAATCAAAATGCAAAACGTCTGCGTCTTTTTTTTTTTTTTTTTGTCGACTAATCGTTGCGCAGGACAGGACTTTGGTCGACTAAGGATTTCTTTGGTTGACTACAGCCCTAATATACATATGATCTTAAATAGATATATTTAAATAAAGCAAATTAAATTTAAATGTGTCATCTCTAAGAAGGGCTTGAATCATTTTTTTTTTTAGTGTAATCAGAGCCTAACATGCAAAATAATCATCAGGAATAAACAAATATTCTCCTAAAACATTGGACACAATATTTTATATTTTAAGTATTATATACAGTAAGCCTACTTTGATGAACAATTACACCTGAATAGACTGAATAAATCTCTTGCGCTCCTAAAAGCTTCTGTCGACAAAGTAGTAGCAGCAGCAGGTAAATATATAAAATTAAAAAACAAACATAACTTAATATCACTAAAATGAAATAGAAAGCTGCGCTTACAGACGCTCACATACACACATGTAAACACAACACTGACGTCTTCACTTCCAGGTCAAGAAGCTGTCCATCAAAAACTCAGTAGCCAATGAGAACACACTGCTACTAGCCCCGCCCCCACGAGAGATATGTGTCAAAACAGCAAACGAAAACTCTGGAAGCGTAAACGAAAACTCTGGAAGCGTAAACGAAAACTCTGGAAGCGGAAACGAAAAATTTGGAAGCAAACGAAAAGTCTAGATCAGTGAAAGAAATATGAGAAATAGTTTGCAAAACATGCAGTGTATTAAAAACAAACAAAAAAAAAATTGCATGAGATTCATTATTTTTCAGTTTCAAAGATATTTTATTCAGTTTGAATTTATATTTTCATTATTTTCTTGAAAAGTTACGTTCATTATTATTGAAGCAAACGTAATTCCATAAATTTGTATTTTGTGAGAGTTATTAGAACTCTCAAGGGGGGAATTGAAGGATTGCAAATTTAAGAATATGTTTAAGATCTGCTGATTCTATTTTTCTTTACATAGCATCACATGAAACGTTAAGGTAGAGAGATTGAATTTTGCATTTAAGATTATGATGACAATATCAGCTGAGATTCCTGGCAGTCCTGTTCTCTCTATTGTAAGTTAAATGAGTAAAATTACTGAGACTCAAACCCTTTGTCTCTATGATAATGTTAATGCTTGAGCAATCTTGTTGTGAAGATGCAAGGAGATGAACCCAAATGCAGACAGAGTGCAATGAACACAAGGTTTATTGGAACAAAAACAGGAAAACAAAACCCACAAGGGAGCTAAACACGGACGGGACAAGGAATCTTAGACTGACAAGACTAGACTATGACTGCACAATAAACAAACAATACTTCAAATTAATGCTTACAATGACAAGACTCTTCACAAGGTACTCACAGGTATGATTAGCAATGAACCGATACAGGACAACACAAGCACATGGCCCAAACAACAGGCCATGCGCTTGTACACAAAACATGGGTCTGCCATGATCCTGCCACAAGACTAAGGAAACTCAAGGACATGATGGCAGAATCATGACAAATCTAGTCAGGCTGATTGGATTAGCATCTCAAGGCTCTGAATAACGGTTATGCTGATGAGATCAGGGCTGGGGAATTTCCTGTACAAGAAAACAGATCACAACAATATGGAAGTGTGAGGGGTAACGTATTTATTCTGTAAAACATAAAATGGCCACAGCTATAGCCGGTTAGATTTTTTTTTTACAAAATGCTGCATCGTTACTTGTAAACCAGCTCGCCTATATCAGCAGCCTTTATGAAATATGCAGTTTAAATTGTAAATTCATCACGTAATTGTCGTATTCATTGTGGATGTTGCGTATTTAAAAGTGAGGAAAGCATTTTGAATGAAACCGTATACTGTACACGCGCAGTATGTTTTAGTCCCTCACAGGGCTCGCACATAAAAACTGCGGGAAATTAGTCTAGTGAGTGTGTGTGTTAAGTCTGCTGGTACATTTAAGAAATACTCGTCAGAAGAAGCGACTGGGGTAAGTTCCAGCACAGTCTGCGTGTTTCTTTTGTAATGTCTATGTCGGAACCAGGATAATTTTTGCACAAAAAAAAAAAATAATTCCCTGTTTTTTCCCCGTAAATGTATGACGTGCAATCTTTACCAACGGCGACTGAGGAAAGGCGAAATAAATCGATTTCATATTAAGCATGTTCTCGTCCCTGAAAACTCATTACAAGTTGTCAAGACTTGAGGTAGGCCTAACGTTACTAAGAAAGAGGTCATGGACCAAGTGTCCGCAAATAATGTCTATATTCACAACCGCGCCATTTTAAACACCACAGGGCAGAAAAGATAGAAATAATGTAGAAATATGATTTGTTATATACAGCATACTATTTAAACGTTAATGCAACTTGTAAGTATCATGCTCATATTGTTTAGCTGCTAAAGGGGAGACAGCTTTGAAGGTCCTGCAAACTCTGCTTCCCCCATCCATCTACATCTACAGAAGAGGAGATGCCTTGACATGCAACCTGTAAGTTTTGCTTTAGTGTTTCTACTTCAATAAGGGTAGACTTTTGCACTGTTTGATATGCTTGATAACTATGAAAGTAATTTAGGGTTATCTAAACAATCTCTGTTTGCAACATAAAATAATTTTTAAAGCTGCAGTCCATAACTTTTTTGTGTTCAAAATTTACAAAATGTTTATAATGAGCGAGTACATCATGAATCCATTTTCCAAATTGTGTTTTTGTCTTATCCCGAATCACTAACAGTACACCTATAATAAGTGTTTATATTCAGACTATTTTAGACTGGCGGAGGTAATGTGTAAATAGACATTTTGTTTGTTTTTCACATTTGATCATATTTGGTAATGTTTGCAATAAGAAAAATTATAGCAACTGTTTGTTGCTGTTCTTAATAAATCAACACATCTTAATAAATTAAATCATAATCGTATAAGAGTTCAAATGAGTGGCTTAATGACTTTTAAAGGTGCATTGTGTAATATTTAGGAGGATCTGTCAACAGAAATGCAATATCATATACATAACTATGTTTTCAGTGGTGTATAAAGACCTTACTTAATGAACCGTTATGTTTTCATTACCTTAGAATGAGTATACATTTTATAATTGTAATAATTGTATACAAAAAAAGTATTAAAGAAATGTATTAAAAATAAAAAATTTAAAAAAATTTTAATGATTGAAATCACATACACTCACCGGCCACTTTATTAGGTACACCTGTCCAACTGCTCGTTAACACTTAATTTCTAAGCAGCCAATCACATGGCGGCAACTCAGTGCATTTAGGCATGTAGACATGGTCAAGACAATCTCCTGCAGTTCAAACCGAGCATCAGTATGGGGAAGAAAGGTGATTTGAGTGACTTTGAACGTGGCATGATTGTTGGTGCCAGAAGGGCTGGTCTGAGTATTTCAGAAACTGCTAATCTACTGGGATTTTCACGCACAACCATCTCTAGGGTTTACAGAGAATGGTCCGAAAAAGAAAAAACATCCAGTGAGCGGCAGTTCTGTGGGCGGAAATGCCTTGTTGATGCCAGACGTCAGAGGAGAATGGCCAGACTGGTTCGAGCTGATAGAAGGGCAACAGTGACTCAAATAACCACCCGTTACAACCAAGGTGGGCAGAAGAGCATCTCTGAACGCACAGTACGTCGAACTTTGAGGCAGATGGGCTACAACAGCAGAAGACCACACCGGGTGCCACTCCTTTCAGCTAAGAACAGGAAACTGAGGCTACAATTTGCACAAGCTCATCGAAATTGGACAATAGAAGATTGGAAAAACGTTGCCTGGTCTGATGAGTCTCGATTTCTGCTGCGACATTCGGATGGTAGGGTCAGAATTTGGCGTCTACAACATGAAAGCATGGATCCATCCTGCCTTGTATCAACGGTTCAGGCTGGTGGTGGTGGTGTCATGGTGTGGGGAATATTTTCTTGCACTCTTTGGGCCCCTTGGTACCAATTGAGCATCGTTGCAACGCCACAGCCTACCTGAGTATTGTTGCTGACCATGTCCATCCCTTTATGACCACAATGTACCCAACTTCTGATGGCTACTTTCAGCAGGATAATGCGCCATGTCATAAAGCTGGAATCATCTCAGACTGGTTTCTTGAACATGACAATGAGTTCGCTGTACTCAAATGGCCTCCACAGTCACCAGATCTCAATCCAGTAGAGCATCTTTGGGATGTGGTGGAACGGGAGATTCGCATCATGGATGTGCAGCCGACAAATCTGCGGCAACTGTGTGATGCCATCATGTCAATATGGACCAAACTCCCTGAGGAATGCTTCCAGCACCTTGTTGAATCTATGCCACGAAGAATTGAGGCAGTTCTGAAGGCAAAAGGGGGTCCAACCCGTTACTAGCATGGGGTACCTAATAAAGTGGCCGGTGAGTGTATACAGTGGTCTCTCTGGTTTATTATATTACAGAGACAATAATTATTTTACATTCGTAATATAACAAATATTTGTTATAAATTTTAATAAGGCAATAAGACAGGAAATAACCCAGCACGGGTTAATTTCACCCACTGGTTGAGTCAAACGAATTACCCAGAAATATGGGTTAAATGGTAAAACCTAGCACTTGGGTCAAACCAACCCAGTGCGTGTTCTGTCCAATAGTGACCCAGCGGTGTGGTTAAGGTTGGGTTATTTTTTAACCCTGCAGTTTTTAGAGTGTACACACGAAAACAGGCTAAAAAAACATGAGAACATTAGCTAAACAAGAAAATGAACTGCTTTAGATTGATTAGTTTCAGTCAACAAAAAATATTAACGAACAAAATCAGGTTAACACGGTTTCCTCCAAGTGGGCTCATTTGAACGGCGCAAACACCCCGCATCATTCACTGACGCTTGCGCACAGTCCACACAGGTAAACACGCCTTTCGTGTGCAGCTCCCACACACTACTTTGTGACATTTCGCACATGTCTTCTTGTTTTTTTTTTGTTTGTTTTTTTTGCAGTTCCTCCTTACTTGGCACTGTATATGCAACCGGGACACTCAATACCAATGGCGGGAAATGCTGGTTACTCGGAATAGTGTACAAATTATTGCAATTACAGTTTTTATTTACTTTTATAAAACGGATAGTTCCAGTCCTTGATTCTGATTGGTTGAGCCGCATTCAAAGCCGTTGTAAATTACTCAACAAACATACACCTGTGACCGCATTACAGTAGTAGGCTATTTCTGCAACTGCAGTTTGTGGTTCTTTGTTGCTGCATGTGTGGCTTAGCAACCTCTTTGGAACTATATTGCTTGGTGGAGGAATAAATGTGTTATAACGTTATATTTTTTATGAATAAAATAAATATTAAAAGTAACCATTTTATAAGTAAATAAAGACTGGGAGGAAAAGTCTTTAAAGACCGTTCCGCATCGTGCCTAACAACTCCCCTTAGCTGTTCTAAATCCACTGTAAAACACGGCTTTGCAGGTCTTATTGCTTTATATGAAAAAGTGCGGTCAAGACAATCACCAAAAATTCACCTATTGTCAGGGTTCTGTCACTTCTGTCTAGTCTATTTCTTGGTTTTGTGACAGAGCCCTGACACTCCTGTTTTGTCTTGTGCTGTGTAGCACACAGCTTGTGTTTTACACTAGCTGTGTGCTTTCATGTTGTCATGTTTTGTGTGAACACATGGCTTATGAGTGTTTTCATTAGCTGCATGTTCATGTCTAGTTTTGTGTGAGCACATGGCTGGTGATTAGTTTTACTGGCCATGTGCTTGTGTTCAAGTCATGTTTGGTGTGAGCACATGACTTGTCATGCATGTTTCCTTGTGCCATGTGCTCTCCTGTTGATTGTCTAGCCCCTCCCTTCTTGTTACCTGATTATTGATTCATTTGCCCCACCTGTCCTCCCTCGTTACCTCCTTTGTTTGGTCTCCCTATTTATTCTCCCTGTGTTTGCAGTCCTGTGCTGTTTCGTCGTCATATGTACCTGGTTTGTTACCCCTTGTGTCAAGTCAAGTCAAGTCAAGTCAAGTCTTTCCCTATGGGGTAGTTTTGTTTGTATTTTGTTTTATTATTATCATTAAAAGACCCATCATCTCTGCACCTGAGTCCTCGCTTCATCTCCTCAACCCCACACCTGACAGTACGAAACAGCCATCAGAGGACTCAGCAGACAATGGGTACCTTCCTATTCCCATCTCCCTCCAATGGGGCCTCGGTGAAGGATCAGATGGTCCAGCTCGTCAGGTGCGTCTCTCTTCGTCAGGAAGGTCGTAACATCAAGGACTTTGCCTCTGACTTCCTGGCTGTAGTGAATGACCTGGACTACAGCGATAATGCTGATCTTAAAGAGGTTTTTAACACCTGCCTCACCAAGCCCCTCAGCCCTTGGGAGATGGGGAGGCTGGGGCATCTACCATTTTGGAAATTCGTGTACTGTTTACATCAGCGTGTGAAGGAGTCTCTTCGCAGCAAGAATTTCCACCACACTGACTGTTCCTCCTTTCCACCTGCTGTCAGTGGAAGCCCACAGATCTCCAGTGACACATAAACGGAGAAGGAGGAAGAATGGTTCCGCTTCATCCACCACCTCTACTGAGGTAAGGGCTGCAGCGCCCCCAGTGTTGGCCGAAGAGGCTGCAGCGCCCCCAGTGTTGGCCGAAGAGGCTGCAGCGCCCCCAGTGTTGGCCGAAGAGGCTGCAGCGCTCCCACCGCCTCGCCCTCGCAAGCAGAGGAGGAAGGCTTTTTCACCTGGTCCGGAGGTTCCAGAGCCCCCATGTCCTGTGTTCCCAGAGCTCCCTGCTATGGCCACGGAGGCCATCCCTGAGCAGCCTGCTCCCCCTGTCCTGTCGAGGCCGAGGAGGCTACCCTCTCCCTTTATGTTGCCGCTGTTATGTGTGTCTGGGCAACACATGCCTCCATGTTGGCTACCTCAGCTGCATCCTATCCTGAGCCAACCATTTCCTCCATCAGTCCTGCTATGGCCAAGAGGACTGTCTTCACCTTTTATTTTTTGGCTGTCCTGCGTGCTTGGAAAATATGCACAAGCCTCACGATCCAGAGACTGTTCTCGCCAGCTCAGCCGTGCCTGTGTCTTCGGACAAGATGGCTCCATCTCCTGTCCCGGGTCTAGTGAGTGTCCCAGTCAAGGATCCAGACACACCTGACCCACCCTGGCCGTCTGCCAGGGATCCTGACCTACCCTGGCCCTCAGCCGGGACTCCTGAACCGCTGGAGCCAAGGGGGTAATCCATCGACCGGAAGTTGAAGCCGGCCGCGTGCCGCCATCTTGTAGCAGAACTTAACTTGCGTTAGCATTCCCATTGACTCCCATTCATTTTGGCGTCACTTTGACAGCGAATAACTTTACATCTGAGGCGTTTAAAGACTCCATTTGTCCATTATTTATTTCTAAAGACACACGACAATGTATAAATGGCTCCATTACCTTCTATGTTACATTATGGCCCAGTAGAAACAGTTTTTGTAAAAATAGGCTAACGATTGCGTCATAACTACTCGACGCTCTGTCGCACAGTAGAGAAATTACCGTACAGACAGGAGGAGAAGCTCGCAGGCAATCAATGCATTAACTTAATATGGCGTACTGGCGTTAAATTTTAAAATAAATACTATACAAATTACTTACTCCTGCTCACTCACGCCAAATAACTCTTTGCTCAAGCTCCCCGTCTCTGCAAGATCAACGTTGGCAGTTTTTATGCACAGCTACTAGAATATTTACATCTGTCAGACAGGGTGCTCACGTCATCAAGCTTAGTTTGAGTCGGTTTGAGTCTGCGCGTCAGGAACGGAAGTGCTAAAAAATCGCTAAAAATGGGCTTCAACTGTCTCAACTGAGTTCCAATGAGATGGCTCTGTCCACTTCTTATACTGTCTATGGCTGGAGCCCGTCTGGTCTGTCCCTCCAGCACCGCCCTGGCCTTCTGCCGGGGTTCCTGAGTCCCTGGAGCCTGCCTGGTCTGTCCCGCCATGGCCCTCTGCCGGAACTCGAGACCCGCCTGAGCCTCCTTGGCTCAACCCTCCCGTCCCTCCCTGGTCCCCTCTAGGGACTTCTTGGACTGTCATGCTGGCTCTGTCTTGGCTCCCATACCCCCACCCCCCCTCCCTCCCCCTCCCTCCCCTCTTTGATCTTCCCGTCTTGTGTTGTCTGTTGGTGAGTTGTCATGTTCCTGTCTTGTTTTTTGTTGTTCCTCCTTGGGGACGCCAGGTGGCGTCCCTTTGAGGAGGGATAGTGTCAGGGTTCTGTCACTTCTGTCTAGTCTATTTCTTGGTTTTGTGACAGAGCCCTGACACTCCTGTTTTGTCTTATGCTGTGTAGCACACAGCTTGTGTTTTACACTAGCTGTGTGCTTTCATGTTGTCATGTTTTGTGTGAACACGTGGCTTATGAGTGTTTTCATTAGCTGCGTGTTCATGTCTAGTTTTGTGTGAGCACATGGCTGGTGATTAGTTTTACTGGCCATGTGCTTGTGTTCAAGTCATGTTTGGTGTGAGCACATGGCTTGTCATGCATGTTTCCTTGTGCCATGTGCTCTCCTGTTGATTGTCTAGCCCCTCCCTTCTTGTTACCTGATTATTGATTCATTTGCCCCACCTGTCCTCCCTCGTTACCTCCTTTGTTTGGTCTCCCTATTTATTCTCCCTGTGTTTGCAGTCCTGTGCTGTTTCGTCGTCATATGTACCTGGTTTGTTACCCCTTGTGTCAAGTCAAGTCAAGTCAAGTCTTTCCCTACGGGGTAGTTTTGTTTGTATTTTGTTTTATTATTATCATTAAAAGACCCATCATCTCTGCACCTGAGTCCTCGCTTCATCTCCTCAACCCCACACCTGACACCTATTCTGTTGCATAAAAGAAATGAATTCACATGGGAGAGAAAACATTGTGTCAATTTTTATTTTGAGTATCCTTTTAACCCTCTGGGGTCTAAGGTGTTTTTGGGGTCCTTGAAATGTTTTGACATGCCCTGACATTTGTGCTTTTTTTCAGTTGCTTATAAACATATTAATGGCAAAGGTGCAATTACACTCTATTTAGCACAACCCCATGGGTCACATTCGGACGAAAACTTACGGGGTCACAGTAAGGCGTTTGTTGTTATCTTTGAGGTGTAACTCAAAAATTGTCTTTTCAATGTCAGCATCTGTAGAAGCTCAGAGGGCTGTGTTCACCTGCAGAACACATGGTCTCACCAGGTGTGTGCAGCTTGAGTCCAGCAGGTGGATGAATGCTTTCAGGTTTTCTTCCTGTGATCCTATGATCCAAGTTCATCGAGTTAATCTGGACCTTTTTTTACTTGTTCAGTTACGTGTCATTCCTTCATGGAGAAACTTCTGCTTCTCTGGTACCTTCCCCATGACCATAATCTGACCCTTCTTGACCAATCCTGTCACCTCCAGCGGTGCGGTTGTCTGGGCAGACCTCAGTGGATGAAGGCGTTCTCCTTTGTTCCACACTTCTTTGTGTGAGACACCTGACAAGCATCTTAAATGTCCGCTTCACGATTGAGCACATATGAACTTAAAGTCTTGAAGAAATGCATAGAAACGCATAATGCAACAAAACAAAATCATGTCATGTTCAATGTAAAATACCATGTTCATGTCAGCAAGTGTGAATGGTACATCTGGTCTCATATGTTTCTCAAGGTCAGGTAAGGTGGTCTCATTTTTAATATCCAATTCTTTCACCACTGTGATGATATTAAATGGTAGTGGAATTTAAATATTCTTGGTCTGACTTTCTCAAAGGAAATGCAGCAAGAACTCGGTGCAACCCAAATAATCAAATAACTGGTACGCATCAATACATCTTGTAATAACAATACTAATAATATTCAGATACAAAAATATGAAGAATCACTGTTTGTTCAGGAATCTTCCAATGCAAGCCACCTATGCAGATATAAGGAGTGACTTGGAACATGCTTAATCATACAAGAATGGAGATTGTTCATTCCTTGCAACAGGTGTGTGTGTGTGTGTGTGTGTGTGTGTGTGTGTGTGGTGAGAGAGAGGGAGAGGGTGTGTGTGTGTGTGTGTGTGTGTATGTGAGAGAGAGAGTGTGTGTGTGGCTCAATCACAGTCGATGACAGTGAATTGTAAATTCTGTAATTTGTTGAAGCGCTCACACTTAAGATCTATTCATTATTGATGATGTTTCTGTTATTATTGGTTTGTTGAGAAATCAGGGGCCCGCTGACTTTTCATCCACCCTAACAACAATCAGAAAGTTTGAACATTTTGAAAATTGAATAGCCGGTCTGTCTCTGCTTCATAATTTTTCATCATTGATTTGCGACTGTAGCCATTCATATGTATATTACAGTGTTTTCCCATGAGTTGGAAGAGTGTTGTGAATAGCGTATGCTATGTCATGGGATCAGCTTTCCCATCCTATGTGTGTGAAGCTATCCACATCCGGATCTGTTAGTGTGAAGATGTACAATAGATCTTTAGTGAGGTGACACTTTTGGACTCTGTCATCTTTATCTTCTTATGTGTCGTGTTCAACCTGGATAGACTTGATCTTTTCCAGGTGATGATGCTAGGAGGGTGTAGTGATGGAGGTGTGTGTGTTCTGTGTTCATGTCTAGGAGATGGGTAGAATATAATCTATTACAATTGTGTTTCAAATTTGGTTCCAGTTCTAAACTGGTAGGCCATGCTAATGTAGTGATGTGCTACTGTGAGATGTAAATGGCCTTTGAAGTGTCTCTTCACCCATCTCCCAAATCTCAGGTTATGTTCTAACAATCCCGCAGTTTACACAGGACACATGCCCTAGAATACAACATCTACAGCCTTTACCTAAGTGATACAAACACACTTACAGTTAAGCAATCCTGTGCTTCATGAATAAACTTAAATTTAGCCTATGTGCATGCTGTGGCACAAACAACTAAAGTGTGTTCTATGAGCACAATGTGTTCAGCACAATTCCAAATTTGAAAATTAACAGAATTATTGCATGCTTTTTAATCTCATCGGTGTTACCGTGTAAGCTTTCAAATGCCATATAGAGATAATCATGTTTTCAATGTGGCTTTGGCCCACCAGTAGGCCGGTGACACAAAGGGCTAAGGAAGCAGCATGGTCATTAGCATTTAGCATTTAGCATTAGCCTTGAGCATTTTGAATGCAGCATGAACATAGCATTTAGCATTAGCCTTAAGCATTTTGGATGCAGCATGGAAATAGCATTTAGCATTAGCCTTGAGCGTTTTGAAAACAACATGGACAAGTGTTTAAAGGGCATGTTTAGTGTTATCCTTGATATTTGAGTTTTAGCCTGTAAATAATATAATAATAATAATAATAATTCCTTACATTTATATAGCGCTTTTCTCTGCACTCAAAGCGCTTTACATAGTAGGGGGGAATCTCCACAACCACCACCAATGTGCAGCATCCACCTGGATGATGCGACGGCAGCCATATTGCGCCAGAACGCCCACCACACACCAGCTTACTGGTGGAGAGGAGATGGTGATGAAGCCAATCAGTAAATGGGGATGATTAGGAGGCCATGATGGACAGAGGCCACTGGGGCAAATTTGGCCAGGATGCCGGGGTTACACCCCTACTCTTTCGAAAGACATCCTGGGATTTTTTTGTGACCACAGAGAGGAGGGACCTTGGTTTAGCATCTCATCCGAAGGACGGTGCTCTTGGTCAGTACAGTGTCCCCGTCACTACACTGGGGCGTTAGGACCCACACAGACCACAGGGAGAGCACCCCCTGCTGGCCTCACTAACACCTCTTCCAGCAGCAACCTGGTTTTCTCAGGAGGTCTCCCATCCAGGTACTACCCAGGCTCAGCCCTGCTTAGCTTCAGTGGGCAACCAGTCTTGGGCTACAGGGTGATATGGCTGCTGGTCGTCCTGTTTTCCCAAAATTTGCTTTTCATAAACAATGCATCGATTTGCCTTTTTATTTATAAAATCACATGTTTTCCTACTGTTTACAAACTTAGATTTTTCTTTCGGCTGTTTGCTCATTCTCTTCACGTGTTGCTAGTTTCAACAAAGCCTGTGTAACACAATGGCAACACACATGCGGTTATGCGGCTGATTTGAAAACTTTTAGGCTTAAAGTTACTTAAAGCTCTTCATTGAGTAAGTTAGGCTACCAGAAACTTATTTGGAAGATGTAATTCCAATTTTAGGTTTCGTTTCTTGTTGCTTAGGCAAACAAATATGTCTTTAAAATCGTATTTAGGGTTTTCCTTCCTCATCTGCGCTGCCGTTATCACGTTCTCACGTGTTTCAGTTCAGGACTAACGTTACACAAAGGGCTTTTCGACCGTAACAATGCAAACAACATTTTCTCAACACTTAAAGAGGGCAGAAAAAGTTTACTTACCACAGCGCAGAAGATAGAGAAGATTTTCAAACCTTGTTGTCGATTTTAAAATCCCAATACTTTGCTGGAAGTACGTTTTTCTCACAAAATCCATCTGTTGCAAGATCACGTCGGGGATCACCATTTTGGAAGTCCCGCTAAATCGAACCAATGGCGGCATACGATCAGCGGCGAAGGTTTCGCGCGTGTTCCATCCTTTCCATGCTAATGGGATTTTGGATTAAATGCAATACACTTTCTCCTATGTATTAACTTCATCTGACTCCATATATAAAAGGGTTTTAATTATATCTGTGCATCATTAAATGTGAGCGAGTGTTTGACTATTCTTTTAACCATTAGCTAAATGAACAATGTCAAAGTCAATTAGAATAATCAGATGTAACAATTTATTATATCAGGTATCAGTTCAATTGTATAATCAATTCAAAAATAATCAATACAAAACATGAATAAATGGATGTGAACCCAACCTGAATAAATACATAAGCTGAGGTAAATCTCAGCCTCATGGGCCAATCTGAGGTACAGAAAGGGCCTCGAGTTTCTCACTGCAGTCCATTAAATAGCAATAAAAAGAACATTCATATGCCCAGTTTTACTGCAGAGACAGTCAAAACTAAAGCAGGTGTTCACATCAAGTGTCATCTCTGTTATCTTTGCTCAGTTCTGATTGCATTTAAATGTAAAAATGTCATATTAGAGTGGAAGAGGAAAAAATAAATACTATCTTCACAATGTTTTAGGAGTAGACCACCTTTCTTTCCTTGGGGATTCAGTGGGGGATGTTTGCCCTCTGAAATGCACAGACGGTAATGGTGAATCCATAACCCCCCCCTCCTCCCCTCCTCCCCTCCTCCCCCCCTCCCCTCTCTGTCATCCTTCCCACCTGATCCAGTCAGCTGTGATTTAAAATAGTGAAAAACAGGGCAGAAGGGAATTGCTGCACTGACAGTCTGCCCTTTGCTTATTGAGATGGGCCAGGATTAGAAATGAACACATTAAGAGATGCAAAAAATGGAATCTGGGCAACTGTGTGCTGTCTTGAAAGCAGGAGAGCTGGAAGATGATCACCAGCTGATCCCAGGTTTTGTTAAAACTGAAAAATAGCTTGGTGATGTGATGATGAATAGAGGACGAAACACATATTCTACCTGACCTCAACACTGAGCACCTCAGTCACAGAGGGAACTCAGATGTCGTCAATCTCCTCCAAGTCTCCTTTTAGGTTCCACCTTGTTTTATTCAGATTGGGTCCCTTAAGAGATGCCCGCTTGAACGTGTAAAGAGTTTGTTCATTTGGAAAGTAATTGTGTCAAAGCGCTCCCAGGGGAGGCTGTCATAGAGAGGTGACTGGGCCTGCGAGCTCAGCTGACCCTGGCATTCAGAACAGGGTTTTATTCTCAAAGGCAAATTCAGAGGCAAAAGGGAATTACTTATAGGTCAGTGGAATTTCAAGCTATGAAGGCTTTTCACCAAGGTTGCTCCAGAAATGGCTCTATTCACTACATAATGGGACAATGGCACCCATTTTCTTGGCCTGTCTAATAATTTATTACTAGTCTTTTCATTATTTCATTATTACAATGCAATTCATATATACAATGACTTGGGCAAATCCTTTTCTATGATTGGCATATTTTTTAGTTTATGAAAAATAAAATTTAAGGAGGTAAAATATATATAAAAATAAAATTAAAATAAAAAACTGCACTACTGCTTGTTGATATTTGAAAAACCTGCTGCTGTGCATCGCGGCGCAAGCATATAATGAGCAGCAGGTGCCTCGCATCGTTGTTTTCCCGCTGAGGTGCCGGACCTTAGACTCGGCCGTACAGCGGAAGCTGTGGCGAGGGGACTCACGTCTCTGTTCCCTCCTCAGGGAACGAGGGTTACCAAACGTAACCGAGACGTTCCCCTTCGTCAGATCACTACAACGTGAGTCAGAAGTGATTCTGACGAATGGGGATATCTACCAAAACGCCTCCTGGCCTGACCGAGTGTTGGCCAGAAGTAGGAGCTCTAAGCAGAGAAGGTCAGTCACTGCTGTTTCACAAGACCCACTGAGTGTGACTTATTGGATAATGCTGGGAAAGCATGGAAAGCGGCTCTACTCGGAGGCTATAGAATCTAGCGAACGTGTTAGGTGTCGCCCAGCCCACAGCTCTACATTAATCTACATTGAGGCGCCTTGAGCCAACCCCCAGGAGGAAGCAACACTTCTAGTTGAGTGTGCTCGTAAGCCAAGGCAATGGCATCCACTACACAGTGGGCCATCCTCTGCTTGGAGACAGATTTTCCCTTCTGCTGGCCTCCATAACAGACAAAGTGGTCCTGAAGCTTTGCGTTCTGTCCACGTAAAACCGCAAAGAGCGGACGGGACAGAGAAAAATTAGGGCTGGGTCTGTCCCCTCCAAAGGCAGTGCTTGCAGGCTCACTACCTGGTCCCTTAAGGGAGTGGTAGGAAATTTGGGCACATATCCGAGCTGGGATCTCAGGACAACGTGAGAGTTGGCAGGCCCGAATTCTAGGCACGATTTGTTGACCAAAAATGCTTGCAGGTCCCCTACCCTCTTGATGGAAGCCAGAGCAGTCAGGAGCACTGTCTTTAGTGACAGGATCTTTAACCCTCTATGGTACGCAATATGATATCAGTGAGGAAAAAAATATTTGTTATGTTTTTCCTGCTTAAAATTGGACACTATAACAATATCAATAAACATTATAATTATTTGTTTATTTATTTATTAATTAAAAGTTTGTTGCCTCGAGGCAACATTGTACCACAATGGACAAATTGAAACATTTGACATTTTCATGAAGAAAAAAATTATAGATTTATTAAAAACATAAATTTCTTTAACTAAACACTTGAACAAACAGATTTATCAAGTTTTTAATGAATTACACATTTCATATTTGATAAAAAGTAACATTTATTATCCAGCTGTTGCCCTCAGGCAACATTGTACCATCGTGGAACGCAAGTACTACAAACGATCATATCAAGTTATCATATCAAAACATTACAATCGGTGTTGTTTCAAGGCAAAACATTAACAATCACCATAACCCTATCCTAATATGAAGGCCAGGCCTCAACAACAGCAAGATCAAACATGTGGAAGACCTCCCCGGCCGACCTAATGACCCGTGTGAGGTCAGGGGGGCCTGACCCCCCCAGGGGCCCGACGGCAGCACCCCAACAGGATCCTTCATCGTGTGTGGCGACACACGGCCCCGTCCCACTCACCCACTATTTGTCCAATTGCCCACTGTAGTGGCCAAATGTCCTGTTGACCCCCCTGACCAGTCCTAAGCCACACCCCATCCCACAAACCCACTATTTGTCCGATTACCCACTATAGTGGCCAAATGTCCTGTTGACACCCCTGACCAGTCCCAAGCCACACGCCCCCGTCCCACAAACCCACTATTTGTCCGATTACCCACTATAGTGGCCAAATGTCCCGTCGACCCCCCTGACCAGTCCCAAGCCACACGCCCCCGTCCCACAAACCCACTATTTGTCCGATTACCCACTATAGTGGCCAAATGTCCCGTCGACCCCCCTGACTGGTCCCAAGCCACGCTCCCATCCCACAAACCCACTATTTGTCCGATTACCCACTATAGTGGCCAAATGTCCCGTCGACCCCCCTGACTGGTCCCAAGCCACGCTCCCATCCCACAAACCCACTATTTGTCCGATTACCCACTATAGTGGCCAAATGTCCCGTCGACCCCCCTGACCGGTCCCAAGCCACGCTCCCATCCCACAAACCCACTATTTGTCCAATTGCCCACTATGGTGGCCAAATGTCCTGTTGACCCCCCTGACCAGTCCCAAGCCACACCCCATCCCACAAACCCACTATTTGTCTGATTACCCACTATAGTGGCCAAATGTCCTGTTGACCCCCCTGACCAGTCCCAAGCCACACCCCATCCCACAAACCCACTATTTGTCCGATTACCCACTATAGTGGCCAAATGTCCTGTTGACCCCCCTGACCAGTGCCAAGCCACACGCCCCCGTCCCACAATCCCACTATTTGACCGATTACCCACTATAGTGGCCAAATGTCCTGTTGACCCCCCTGACCAGTGCCAAGCCACACGCCCCCGTCCCACAAACCCACTATTTGTCCGATAACCCACTATAGTGGCCAAATGTCCTTTTGACCCCCCTGGCGTTCCCAAGCCACACGCCCCCGTCCCACAAACCCACTATTTGTCCGATTACCCACTATAGTGGCCAAATGTCCTGTCGAACCATGCTTTTTCAGATTGAAACCATGAGTTTTCAGATTGTAAAAATGCAGAAACATTTAGATAATTCAAACTCTTTTCCTTACAAATAAAATATATTTGTATTCAAACCTAGTATGCCTGATATGGCCTTATGTGATTCCATTATGGTACAATGTTGCCTCGAGGCAACATGCAGTTTTATGTAATTTCCTATGATACATTTGATGATATATAATATAATGTTTTTGAAAATACTTCTTTACTTACCAATGAAGGTGACTAAGATTTTTTATAGTTGATTATCTGGACAGAAATTAGTGAAAAATGTCCTTTTCAGTGGAGAAAAAATGGAGCCATGTGACATGTGCACGTGTGCTGAAAGAGGGAACATAATGGACCCTGTGGGTCATGTGACCACTCTTTTACATTTTCATTAGTTAGTATTTGAGTTCCCCTCCCCTTAGAGAGCATTTACCAATACAATTTTATTAGTTTTTATAAAAAAAAAAGCTAAAATAGACTATGTTGCCTGGAGGCAACACCGTGTTAACTCAGCTGACTGCAATGGTTCAAAGGGAGGTCTTTGCAGTGCGCTGAGCACCAGAGACAGGTCCCAAGAGGGTATAGAGGGGGTGCGAGGCGGATTCAGTCTCCTCGTTCCCCTCAGAAACCTGACAATCAGGTCATGCTTTCCCAATGACTTACTTTCAACTGCATCGTGACATGTGGCAATAGCGGCAAGATACACTTTGAGGGTGGAGGGAGACAGCCTTCACTCCAACCCATTTTGCAGGAAAGAAAGCACACACTCTGATCTGACATCTTCGGGGGTCTTCCCGGTGGGAAGAACACCATTCAACGAACAGTTTCCACTTCAGAGCATAGAGGCGCCTCATTGAGGGGGCTCTAGCAGAAGTGATGGTGTCCACCACCGGTTGGGGTAGGTCACCTAGAACCTCCACGTCCCATCCAGGGACCAGACATGGAGTTTCCAGAGGTCTGGATGTGTGTGCCATAGTGAAGACTAAAATTTCATCTTTTAATATAATTTCATTATTAAATATTATGTATCTGTATTATTATTCTTTATTAATATTCATAATCAGTTGTAGTATCTTATGGAGTTTGAATACATGAGGAGACTATAGATAGCATGGATCCATGTGAGGATCACATGTCAGACAGGGGAAGCTATATTTTGCTAAGAGGCGTGTGTACAATAACAAGTTTCCACTGGTGCAAGTTGTAAGGACTGAGCGGAATGAAGGATCATCCAAATAACTAAATGTATTTCTTCCCATAAACCCTGGGACTTCAACACACACGCACATAAACAAACTGGTACGAATTTCCCCATTAAGGACATCTTAATGAGATATACACTCACCGGCCACTTTATTAGGTACACCTGTCCAACTGCTCCTTAACACTTAATTTCTAAGCAGCCAATCACATGGCGGCAACTCAGTGCATTTAGGCATGTAGACATGGTCAAGACAATCTCCTGCAGTTCAAACCGAGCATCAGTATGGGGAAGAAAGGGGATTTGAGTGACTTTGAACGTGGCATGATTGTTGGTGCCAGAAGGGCTGGTCTGAGTATTTCAGAAACTGCTAATCTACTGGGATTTTCACGCACAACCATCTCTAGGGTTTACAGAGAATGGTCCGAAAAAGAAAAAACATCCAGTGAGCGGCAGTTCTGTGGGCGGAAATGCCTTGTTGATGCCAGAGGTCAGAGGAGAATGGCCAGACTGGTTCGAGCTGATAGAAGGGCAACAGTGACTCAAATAACCACCCGTTACAACCAAGGTGGGCAGAAGAGCATCTCTGAACGCACAGTACGTCGAACTTTGAGGCAGATGGGCTACAGCAGCAGAAGACCACACCGGGTGCCACTCCTTTCAGCTAAGAACAGGAAACTGAGGCTACAATTTGCACAAGCTCATCGAAATTGGACAATAGAAGATTGGAAAAACGTTGCCTGGTCTGATGAGTCTCGATTTCTGCTGCGACATTCGGATGGTAGGGTCAGAATTTGGCGTCTACAACATGAAAGCATGGATCCATCCTGCCTTGTATCAACGGTTCAGGCTGGTGGTGGTGGTGTCATGGTGTGGGGAATATTTTCTTGGCACTCTTTGGGCCCCTTGGTACCAATTGAGCATCGTTGCAACGCCACAGCCTACCTGAGTATTGTTGCTGACCATGTCCATCCCTTTATGACCACAATGTACCCAACTTCTGATGGCTACTTTCAGCAGGATAATGCGCCATGTCATAAAGCTGGAATCATCTCAGACTGGTTTCTTGAACATGACAATGAGTTCGCTGTACTCAAATGGCCTCCACAGTCACCAGATCTCAATCCAATAGAGCATCTTTGGGATGTGGTGGAACGGGAGATTCGCATCATGGATGTGCAGCCGACAAATCTGCGGCAACTGTGTGATGCCATCATGTCAATATGGACCAAACTCCCTGAGGAATGCTTCCAGCACCTTGTTGAATCTATGCCACGAAGAATTGAGGCAGTTCTGAAGGCAAAAGGGGGTCCAACCCGTTACTAGCATGGGGTACCTAATAAAGTGGCCGGTGAGTGTATGTTATATGTTGTTATGTGGGTCTGAGTGCCCAGAAGATACCTGACTGCATGGTAGTTCTAAACGAACGATAACTGCTTGTATTATGCATTTTAATGAATAATCCAGCATTTTCACTCCTAACAAAGTCTGTGAAACTTCCCCCCAAATCCAGCTAACACTGGGTGAAAGTGTCCTGTTACTAGTTTACGACCCAAAAGAATGTGCATAGACTCGATTCTTTGCTGAGAAGGAGAAATGAAACCTGTTCAATCCTATATGTTCCATGTGTATATATATATATATATATATATATATATATATAACCATGTGATAAATGTATTAACATGCACCTAGTGTTCCATCACATGATTTTTCCTTTTATGTGGTTTGTTTCATGTAAGCGCTAATACTTAATGTTTCAAACTCTGCCAAGTAGGGTTAACCAAATCTCACCTATAGCGTGTTTGGTTTTGCTAAATTGGTACTTTGAAGATTTAACAGACTGTGTATATGATACGTTGGTAGATATGAAATATGATACAACATATTAGTATTACAAGAATATTTCATGGTTCTTCAGCGATTGACAAACCCAATCCCCCCCCCCAGCATGCATGCAGGAGCTCCCTGTTTGCAGACAAAGAGCAATAAAAACCAAAATCCCGCCTGTGAATTCCAACCCTCTCATTGGCCAAGCCCAGAGGAAGAGGCTGGATTTCGCCAAGGTGATAAATGGCGCTTCTGAGCTCCAAGGGGCTCTCTTTTTCGCGCTCTGAACTTGCTTGCCTATGTCTGTTTTAGTCATGTAGTCCCCGATACGATTTCCTTTCGGGAAATCCTTTTTTTCTTTTGTTTGTTTAAAAGTTTTGTTTTCTTTAAGTTTCCAACCTAATTCATCTCACAGGAGAGGAGATGAATTCAGCCGAATTTGGTAATGCTACCTTAAAGACTTTAATCCTCTATTCAAAGCGCGCGCGCCGAACGCCACGTGACGCGCGCACACGGAACAAAGAACGTCCGCTCCTGCACGTGGCCGGGACAGGCCGTTTTAGGAACACGCAACAAGACACAGAGAGACCAAGAAACTTTGCAAGTATCTTTCAGCTTCTAGGAAGCATTAAGATGATGTTTTTCGTGTTGTTTCAGAGAGGTTATTGTCTGGGTGAAGATTTCCAATGCGCTCTCTCTCTCTCTCTCTCTCTCTCTCTCTCTCTCTCTCTCGTCTTACTATCTCACTCTCGCCAGAATGTGATTCCTTCGTGAGTTCCCTTTGGGGATCTCTTTCTTTTGTTTTGCTTCTAGTTTAGGTTATGTTTTTCAGTCTTAGATAAGTCTCCGTGTAATTCCAATCGACGATCGAAAAGAACAGCGCGGAACATGTCTTTTCAGCAAATCCATCTAACAAGGGACCTTTAAACGAGCGCGCGCTCGCTTTGAAGGAGAAACGCGCACATGTGACCGCATGACGCGCAGGGCCGAGAGACACACACAGGCTTCTTCACCAGCCATGCAAAGAGTTTACCTACCTGTGCAAGTATCCGTGTTTGATCACGCTTTTAAGATGTGTTGAAGTCTTGTTGTCTCTATGCGTGTCTATGCGAATTTGCTATTTAGTAAGATCTTCGGGTCTTTATAAAACTCCCTCGTGCATAACTGCACCTTGCTAAAAATTCTCTCTCTGTCTCTATGCATTTCTCGTTCATCGATGCCTTATTGTGTTTTGTTGTTTATTATGTTTGTAACGTTTGTGTGTTTCGTTGTTTATTATGTTTGTAAATACATATATCCCATGTAATTTTAGTAAATGCATAGGCTAGTTATTTCTTATTAAATTTCATGATGCTCATGATGCTGTCTGCTCATACTTCGGGTCCCTGAAATGCCTAGATCCAAAAGCTACGAGCTTTACAAATTAAAGATACTTTAAAGAGTATTTGTTTATAGGGCGGGAAGGCTAATTCTTGTGGCCACAGAATTAATTTTCCTAAACTCTATAAATTAATCGAGCTAATTCATTTTACCTGCTTGTGAAATGTGGTCTGTGTAAATAATTGCAATCAACTTGTGGTTAATCGCAAGGATTCACATGCATGCAGGTAACAGGACAATATCATCCCTTATCGGGAGATGTATTAACATGTAAGACTGATCTGATACAAACCTGTATGAATAATTATTAATTATGAAGTATGAATTATGATATGCAAATTCCCCGTAATCAGATCCACCCCTGAGTCTTTACAAAGTGTATCACAAATGTAAACAACAAGGATAGTTCTTAATGTAACGAATCATCTCTATGGAATGTTAATAATCAATAATAACTTGTTATGATTAATTATGAAAATTTGGGTCTGTTAAATGGATTAACTTGATGTGGCTGAATTAATATTACAATCAATTAATTAGTTCGTACAACGAACTCTTTTGATTATTCATTTATTCTAAGAAAAAGGTACCTTCCATGGCCACAGAAGAATAATTGTATGTACAGCGCTTTGAGCATGTAACAAGATCAGAATCGTAAAGGGACTTTGTGTTGCAAGCAAATCAGAACCAAATACATATTGTGCACAAGTTTTATTTACTAAGTCATAAACATAAATAAACTCAACAAACATACATAAATACACAAATACATGTATAGGAAAAAGAGTGAGAGATAGAATGAAATTGGAAGCCGGGAATGGAACTATGGAGAAGATCCTTTTAAACTATGAAAAGAACCAAAGCATTTCATAGAATTGATACTTGCAGTTTTAGTGCCGGGTTACACAGTTCTTGAAGTTGTTGAAAATTGAAGTTGTTGAATGATTCTGTGGTGTCAAAATGTGGAAGTTGGTTGAAAGTTCTCTCTCTCCCCCTGAGCACATGACTGGTTGAGTCACGCACCCAGGAGAAGGGATGAAGTCAGAAGAGTGGATGGTTGGAGTCGTTGTTGGTTGGAGTCGTTGTTCCAAACTCCTAAGATTGTCTATCATTCAGTTGTGGTTGAGAAAGTTTTCTCTTTCCTGCATGAGCACATGTCAGTCCAGGGCCTAGCAGGCTGTGGTCATAGCCTGCAGGGGCCATAGGCCTTTTGGGGGAGGGGGTCCCACGGACACCCAGCCGAAGTAAGCAGCTCAGAGGTCCAGAAAAACAAGAAAAGGAAGGGCTTGTGTGAATGCCATTTAAAGTTGGAGGAAGGTCCAACCCCTAAGGGTTGACTCGACCAATAAGAAAGGTGAAATGTCCGAGTGCGAAAGTTACTCTAGTTAATTTATGAGTCTTTGTCCTAAGCGCTGCTCCTTTTCTCATGAGAAGCTGAATTAGTTTCTGATGAAGAACTAGGGAAGACTCTTGTAATATCAATATGTTGTGCAGCTATTGGCATAACATGTACAAGATCATTTTGATCTTTAAAGTACTAATTTATAAAGACCAAACGTGGTATACGTAAGGTTACATTGACCGTTGGTTCTATTATAAAATACACAGTATATCCAAAATGATAATAAAATAATAGCTTCACAAGACACTATTCAAGACAGTAAATTATCACACACAATGTCCGGAGATGCATGTTAATTTATACACAAGTTCATCCATAAATGAATGCAGCAAAGTCTGTTTTAAAGTCTGTTTCTGTCTGACCACGTGACCACATTCTTAACAGCAATAAAACCCGAAGACCCCTCTTCCCCATGTTGGGGGATGGGACCACAGGTCCCAGAGTGAGCTTTAGAGATTATTTGTTAACCATAACAAATAATTGTGTCTGACTGGTCTCAGTCATTACATCATGTATCAACAATTCAAGATGGTGGCATGTGTGTAGACGTGTTTGTTGGTCTCTCTTCTTTTGTCCTTCACTGTTTAATCAAAGAGTCATTGGCTACTTATTTTTAAATATATATATATATATATATATATATACATATTTTTCTTTTTTTTTTCGTTGTCCACGGCCAGACAACGCTTAAGTATGAGATTATCCCCTTTTTTGCTTTTTCTGTGCCGCTGCACGACATCGTGGAAATCGGGGATCGATGTGCCTTTTGGCGTTGAGGACACCGTTGAAAGCGGCCAGAGTGATTTCGAGGTGATTGCGCTCTGTCTACGGCCGCAATGGTATTTTTTGTATGCCGGGACTGCACCGGTATCGCTTAATGATCATGGCCCGATGCCTCGGGTATCTTGGAGAAACACCTCTCGTGAATCGGAATTCTCCGCCGGTGATGCTCCGCGTGGACTACGCTGCTTGTGGCCGCACGGGAACGTGAGATTTTCAGCTAGAGCAACGCCTACCGGCCGTAAAGATTCGACGACAGAAGGCCCAGCAAGGAGATCGTGGTTATTTCTCATCTTGCTTCTACGATCGGGCAATGTTCACCTCAACCCCGGTCCAACGTTATCCCAACTACAAATGCCCAATTAACTCAAATCTTCTCATGGATTACGTTTCTTTCATTTCAATGTGCGCAGTCTGACTAATATACTGACTAACTAATCTGACTCTCTACGAGTTTGGGCCGACACAACTGGTGCAGACATAATGGTCATAACTGAGACATGGCTAAAAGCCTCAGTCACTAATGATTTGATCAATATCGATTCATATACAGTCTTCAGATCTGATCGTGCAAAAAAAGGAGGAGGAGTTGCAATCTATGTGAGATCCACTTTAAACTGTTTCCGCATACAGTCAATCAGCATATCAAATGGTCTCGAACTTTTAGTGCTCAAATTAAATCTCTCTACTGGCTCCGATATTATTGTGGCTGGATGTTATCGCCCACCTTCAGCATCTTCAAGCGAGGTATGCACTTTACTTACGGACTTTTTTCATGATTGGACTAAATATGAATTGATTATTCTTGGCGATTTCAACTGGGACTGGCTGTCGTCATCTTCTGATCTCTTCAAGGAGACCTGTGACTCTCTTTGTTTGGTACAGCTGATTAACTCAAAAACCCGGATGAATCATAAGGATATGGACAGATCAACCTTATTGGACTTAATTTTAACCAATGCTCCCCACAGATACTCAGCATCTGGAGTCTTTTGCAATGACATTAGTGATCATTGTGCAGTTGTCTGTGTGAGAAATTGTAAAATTCCAAGAACCCCACCACGTTATATTTATAAAAGTGTTTTTAAGCATTTTAATGAACAAGCTTTTTTACGCGATCTCTACTATAGTGACTTGGATGCTGTTCCCAGTATGCCTGATGTTACATTCGATATTTTTATCAATTTTTGATAAACATTCTCCAGTCAAAAGATTTAGGATAAGTGGTAAAAATAACCCTTGGTTTAAAGATACTGTTTCCACTTCCATAAAACAGAGGAATGCTGCTTGGGTTAAGGCTAAGAAATCTAACAATCTCCTAGACTGGATTTCCTACAGAGCTTTACGAAATAAATGCACAAAATTAATCAAAAGTGCAAAACGTGATTATTATTTGTCCACCATAAATGATAATGTAAATAATCCCATAAAGTTCTGGAAATTAATTAAGTCAACTTCAGCACCAAATCAGTTATTTAATTTCCAGAGCATTTAAATGCTAATCATACTGTAGTCAAGGGTAGAGAAGTTATTGCAGATACTTTTAATAATTATTTTACTTCAGTTGGCTCCACGTCTGATGCTACTAATTTGGGTGTTAATACCTTAAACGCTGATCCTATTCAATATACTGCCGGTCAGAATTTTTTAGTTTTTTACCCATAACCATTGCACAGGTTCACAATGCCCTAATGAATCTAGACACCAAAAAAAAGGCAGGACTCGACCAAATTGAACCTTATTTTCTAAAATTGGCTGCTGATCTTGTAGCAGAACCTATAGCCTCTATATTTAACTTAAGCCTTGTTTCAAATGTTATACCAAAAATGTGGAAATCGGCAATGGTTACTCCACTACTAAAGGGGGGAGATCCCTTAGATCCAACTAATTACCGTCCTATTTCCAGATTGCCTGTTTTAGCGAAAGTTTTTGAATCACTGATAAATGATCAATTAAAACAATTTCTATCGGTTAATAATATTCTTCATGATTATCAGTCAGGATTCAGAACAGGACATAGCACCATTACTGCAGCTATGGTAGTCTCTAATGATATTATATCCTCCTTAGATAGTAAAAAGTCATGTGCTGCATTATTTGTCGATCTATCAAAAGCTTTCGATTCCGTAGATCACAAATTATTGTTACTGAGACTTAGGTCTATAGGCCTTAGTGAAGCAGCCTTAAGCTGGTTTGATAATTACCTTTCAGAACGCACCCAATGTGTGTCTGTGGAAAATTATAATTCACCTTTCCTTCAAGTCAACACCGGGGTTCCTCAAGGATCTGTTTTAGCCCCTCTTTTATTTTCTATTTTTATTAATGATTCAGGCAGTGGAATAGAGTCAGCCAAACTGCATTTGTATGCAGATGATACAATCATTCATTCAACAGCATCTACTTTAAATCAAGCCTTGAAGCAATTACAGAACGCTTTTCAAGTACTGCAGCACTCATTGCTTCAGTTAAAATTGGTTTTAAATACAAAAAAGACAAAATATATGATTTTTAGTCGTGGTCGTCCTATGGTAGCAGATATATCAATTACAACTTCAAATGGTATTTCTCTAGAAAGAGTTAGCTCCTATAAATACTTAGGTATTTGGTTGGATGAAAGACTAACATTTGATGTACATATTGATATGTTGTTGAAGAAGCTTAGGCCAAAATTAGGCTTCTTTTATCGCTTCAAAAATTGTCTTCCATATGAGGCACGAAAGAAATTAGTAGAGAGTGCTTTTTTATCGATTATTGATTATGGTGATCTTTTATATATGCATGCAGCTTCTACTCTGCTCAGAAAATTAGACTCCGTGTATCACGCTGCCTTACACTTTGTCTCTGGTGCAGAGTCACGGACACATCATTGGGCCCTATCTTCCACCCGGCGCAAATGACTTTGTACACCGACGCATGTATCATTCCTATTTTGCACCCGCGCAAAGCGGACTTTTCCCTCCACAGACACACGTCGGTTAACTAAGAAATACACTTGCGCTCCCCGGGGCGGTTCAGCGCAAAGAGGAGGCGTGTTCCGGCGCAAACTTTCCCTCATGCTATTTTGCAGTTCCAGAAAACAATTGCGCCACTGACCAGAAAAAACCTAGTCTAAAGTCATTGGCGCGTTGCGCGTACATTCAGATGCTATTTTAAGCGCGCGTGCTTGGTCATAATACAGAGTGTGAACAACGCGCATACACTGTAGATGATTCTCTCATCTACACAGATGCATTTTCCTTTTTGCAAATGATACATTATTATAAGGAAAAATATTCAAACACGAGGGAAATCATTGTTGTCAAGTCAAGTATATTTATATAGCGCTTTTCACAATACAGATTGTATCAAAGCAGCTTCACAGTATCATATTGTGTCCATGACGATGGGGAAAATAGGCATAAAGCTTAGGCCTACATATTTACCCAAATTATTATATTCATGTGTAACCGAAGCTAATTTGTGTGGGTTTGTCCCATCCCCAATGTCACTTCTCTTTCTTTTACGGCCCTGACGAGAACATCGATCTCCTCGGCTGTGAACTGATTCTGAAGCGCGCCTGGTAAATGCGCCGTTATAATAGTATTGCGCCATGGAACAAGCGCACCGCGTTCATCATGCTCTTAAAGGGGATGTGATATGATGCTCTGATTGGTTTATTTCACGTTACGCCCAAACCACACCTATGAATAATGAAGCTACTTCAGACCAACCCCTTTTAGATTTGCGCCAGGCGCAAGAGGCATTTATCCCGCCGGGAAAATAGCAACAGCGCCGGGATCCGCCCACAAAGTTACTTGCGCTTTGCGCTTTGACACTTGCGTTTCAGATCGTTAAAATAGGGCCCATTGTATTCTTTATGATTCTTTAGCTTGGTCATCTTTACATCAAAGGAGAAAACTTCACATGTACTTATTTATTGCAAAAGCTCTTTTAGGTAAGTTACCTTCTTATATATCAAATCTTTTAATTTATTACACAAATACCTACCACACTAGGTCCGGTTCTCACCTCCGGCTAAAAGTCCCAAGGGTATTGTCAGAATTTGGTAAAAGTGCTTTTTCTTTTTACGCTCCTTGGACTTGGAATGAAATATAAAATGTATTGAATTTAGCTGCACTTCCAACCCTGACCTCTCCTGCTCAATGTTTTAAAGGATAATTGTAATTGTTTTGCCTGACTTGTTTTTATCCATGTTGTTTGTGATTGTGTAAATTGTGGCAATCTTATTCTGTGATTCTTGTATATGAAACTTCTTGTGCTGCCGTCTTGACCAGGTCTCTCTGGAAGAATAGATAGCAATATCTCAATGTGACTCTCCTGGTTAAAATAAAAGGAAATAAATATGGAAGTGGATTGTGACAGGAATAAACATGATGTGTACGTATGACATATAAGTTCTAATTTTAAGAAGCTCAAAGCAACAGGTTTTGTTACCTTACAAGGAAGCTGTAAGTCTCTCTGTGATGCATAAAAGCTCAATCTTACTGTACCACCTCAGAGAAACACGGAAACGCATAGACCTGGCATGAATACAACATCTTCTCAAAGTTTCTCTCCTGACATATAAGAATAGAGATCTTTCTTGGCAAGATAACTGGTGTCCGGTCCCTTAAATCAAATAATAACGGGGAAAAGAAAAGGCTTTAATTAAGTCTACACATAGAGTGCCCTGTCTCTGAGAAAGTAGGTCCTTCCTCAGAGGAATGGGCCAAGGAGGAGCTGTCGCGAGGAGCATGAATTCTGGGAACCAGGTCCGGTTGGGCCAATATGGCGCAACTAACAAGACCTGCATCCTTCGCCAGTCATCGATCTCTGGACATCGATCTCTGCCCGCAAGACACTTGGGAGGGCGCCAGGCGAACTGAATCGCATAGCCGAGTCTGATGGTATGGTTGAGCCAGTGAGATGGGCTGGGATTGCTAAGCAGGCTCCCAGATACCGTTCAAGCGGGACCAACGGGACCACAGACGTACCCCGGGTGGGGCAGTGAGATGGAACACAGGGACTCGGATCGGGAGGCACTGAGGTGGCCCGAAGTGGAGTCTGAGTGTGTTGTACCACAGTTACCTGGTTCCAGGGTGGGGCAGAGGGTGCGTGAGAAGGCTTGAGGGCGTCCCCGAACCGCACACTGCTGGCCACTGGCGATGGAAGAGGGGGAAAGGAGTGGCAAGGCATGGGAGCGTCGCTCACTGCAGTCCACGCCCTCTTGCTCTATTGAAAATGTGGGTACCACTGGACTCCAGGGAGCCAGCGACAGAACAGGAACAAAATGAAACAAAGATTCTCCACCTGGTCCTCCTCCGGGGAAGGGAGAGGTGCGGACACCATTTCCCGGAGAACAACTTCCTCCATCACTGGGTCGCCCGTCTCAGGGCTGCTGAGACAGGTAGCGCCGACTTCCTGCGAAAGCTAGACGTCACAGTAGAGCTGGCTGGGACAGTTTTTCACAGGGGACTGGCACCCTTGGCGACAAACAGACTGAGGAGAAACCACATGTGACTCGGTAGCACATCAGGTCAAGCTCTTGGTTTCCTCAGCCTGCATCTGAACTGTGGAGAGCCGCTGCGCACAGTCTCCAACAGTGTCGCCGAAAAAGGCAAACCATTTGAGGTAGGAGCATCAAGAAAGCGAACTTTGGCAATGTCTCACACCTCTGCAAGGTTTAGCCCTGGGACGCTTCTGGACCACCAGTGTGGACATCGTCTGACCAAAGGCCAGCCCTGTGACTTAAACCATGGTCAGTCACTATGCACAGCTCAACCCCGACTCAGAACTACCCTCGTGCACTGCGTGTTTTGGCCTTATACAGACTGGCCATCACATGCAGGGAAGAGGTGGTCAGCCATTAGCAAAGCCACCCCACCACAAAGGGAGAGAGGAAAAACTTTTTCTGCAGATTTTGGCATGTTTGGCTTTCCACACTGGCACCAATATGCTTCCATACTGCCAAAGTTTTTCACACACATCCGGGCAGGCACGGGGCGGGGCAAGACGATTACGCATCACACTGCACCCCCAGAGTAGCCCGGGAAAGTGTGACTGTCCAGTCTGAATCTGATTCAGCATGAGCATGAGCACTCAGCATAATTTCCAGAGTGTAACAGCCCTCTCTCCGATGCAGCGATCGACATCTGATCCTCCCCTGGAGCCCCGAATGAAATACTTGGTCCCTCATGAGAAGGACCAGTATTTCCACCCGAAAGCTGCCAGGCATGCGAGACAGAGAACGTGGCCATCAACCTTGATGGCACACGGCACGCTGAGCGCTCAAGCCATCATGAGAAAGGCAAGATGAACAACGTACCGACGTGGTCATGCTCTCATAAGAGAGCATAAACCACCCACGAACCACCCAACGCTCACTGTAATCCTCAGATCATCAGTGCTATTAGCCAAAGTAGCCCTTTTCTGGTGGCCACCAGAAGAGGAACTAGATCGGGGAATAGGCAAAGGGACTCCACCTCGTTTGAGGCACTTGAGTCTCGACCGCACATCTAGAGCAACAACGAACAACGTGCCGACATGGTCATGCTCTCATGAGAGACCATGAACCACCCACGAACGCAGTCTCAACATGCTTAAGCCTAGGCATGTGAAACAGTGATCATAGCTGTCAAATGAGGACAGGAAACGACATGGTTTGAATGACGTCTTGACAAAGACGCAGTGTCAAACCGTGAATGCTCTTTCAGGAAACTGCTCTCTGTAGTGCTGAAGTACCCAGGGATGACCGCAGCTACAAAAACAGGACAATAGTGCAAGCCTGCTGTGAGCACTCGCATTCTCATTGAAGGCGCAACATTCTGAGCTGTGAAAACAGCTGTTTTGCTCTTTGTGAGATCGCGGCCAGCGCTGTCTGTGCTTTAACACCAACACCAGTTTGAAGAGGCGTTCTCCTGAAGAAGCAAACTTTCTTTTGAAGTTAAAACACTCTCAGATAAGATTGCAGAACAGGAACAGCATTCACCGTCTGGCTCCGAAGCGAAAGACAACGATGCAAGGCACCTGCTTCTCATTATATGCTCGTGCTGCAATGCACAGCAGCTGGTGCAATTATCGCATGCCAATGTGCATTGGCTCGTTTAGTTTCACTTGAAGTAGATAGGCTCTCGCAAGCGATCCGCATTAGTCAGAATCGCTTCTGACTCACGTTGTAGTGATCTGACGAATGGGGAACAACATGAATATATTCATAATTTCTAAGAACTTGCATGTGATTTAATCAAAATTGTAAAATATTTTTTCTTGTCTTTATCATTGACCCTCTTATATGCCGTTGACCCTAACACTCGATCACCCCCTTCCATCATTACCTCCACTACAATCAGTTACTCATTATCTTGACTAGGATCGGAGCCTTGATTAGGTGCCTTACAGTTTGTAAAAGTGACCCTGGAGGTCTAGTAACCCTAGAAGTAAGCTACTTAACCTTAGATTCCTTTGGAAGAACTGTTATCTAAAGTCACTTTAGATAAAAAGTACCTGCTGACAAAATGCCAATAAATCTCAACACCATCTATTAATAGAAACAATCCACTGGAACTTCTACAATTGTATTTGGTAAATACTCCTGTCAGTCGCCATTTGAATAAATTGCTCCCTGACCTCTTATCTCTTATCTTATCTTATCTTATCTTATACTAACCTTGGAGTCAGACTTGACTCAAATCTTACATTTGACACTCACATCCGTCACCTCTGTAAGGTCTCCTTCCTCCACCTCAAAAACATTGCCAAACTCCGCCCCTCCCTTTCACAACCAGATGCTGAGAAGTTGATGCCCACCCCCGGCAGGAGCCTGCAAAAGCTCCAGCATATTCAGAACTGCGCTGCCCGGGTCCTGACGAGGAGGCGCAAATATGATCATATCACTCCGGTCCTGAAATCCCTCCACTGGCTGCCCATTCAATACAGAACTCAGTACAAAATCTGCCTCCTCACCCACCAGTGCATACATGGAACTGCCCCTGCCTACCTCAGTGAACTCCTCACCCTACACACCGCCTCAAGAAACCTCCGCTCCACCACCTCTACCTACTGCCTGCACCAACCAAGGACAAAACTCTCCACCATGGGAGACAGGGCTTTTCAAGCAGTCGCCCCACGGCTCTGGAATGCCCTCCCACAGGCCCTAAGGGCCCCACAAACTCTGGAGGTTTTTAAGAAGGCCCTAAAGACTTTCTTATTTCTAAAGGCTTTTTAACAGTCATGGTTTTAATTTTTGTTTTCCTTTTAAGGTGTTTTATTGTCATTTGTTGATTTTATTATCTTCTGGAAATTGCTCTTAACCTCTTTGTTACTGTAGCACTTTGAGATTTCTTTGAAATGTAAAGTGCACTATAAATAAAATTTATTATTATTATTATTATTATCTGCTGCAGATACAACACCTGCTGCTGATAACCAATGGAAAACCCTGCTGTTAATACAAGCATGCTTCGATTCACTTTAAACTCCATAATTGCAGCCTCAGATCTTCAGATACAGCAAAGAGCTTGTGTTTAGCACTCTGTCTGTTTCTGTTGTGTTGTGATCCTAGCCAAGAGCTCTTAACCATCAGCACAGCACAGTGATGATGAACAGATCAACACACTTGTGGGATCCCTGACATCTCTGCACGGAGACAAGAGATGATTTACTTCTCATTAGGGATAAAAAAAATAAATAAAAAAAAATCACAGGTAAATGAAGCACAACTCACACAGAGTTCTGACTCAAACCATGCAGTTTTCTGTTGGTCCACGCGGCAAATTCGCATAACCAACTGAACCTGATGTGAAATCTGCATGACTAAGGAAATCCTTCGCCCTCAAGCAAATTCCAAACAGTGCGGATTCCTACTGAACTGACTGCATTTAGTAAAAATCAGCTGAACATTGATAAACCACAGTTTTAATTTGTGTTGTAGTCCAGGTGTAGTCAAATTAATGCATAGGCATATACATGCTGGACGAAGCCATGCTACATTTGCACTATCCAGGTCTATTAGTCAATTTCGCAAAAGAAAAAGAAGGTTGGGGCGATTTCAGTTTGACTTAAGGATTTACATAATATTATAAAAAAAAAAAAAAAAAAAAACCCACTATGTCAGAAACAGAAGTCAACTATCGAAGCTTAAACAGGCAGAAAGGCTAAAATATAGGTCTAATCAAACCCCCTTCACCAGACATAATGCTGTTCAGCAACTACTTGATTTTTGACACGTGTTTTGATTTGTGGCTATGCAGAATTGCTTCCAAATATTATCAATGTAGAAGTGCTATATTTGATTAAGAACTTCTCTCCATCTCTCTAGAGCATAATTTAGCACTTGCAATAGCCCACATTACTGTGACACATAGTCCTCGCTCAATAAATAACACACTGCTCCATGGTGTAATGCTGATAGTGTGGTGTGTGCCCTGTGTGCCCTGAGGCATTTAGAGCTTATAATGTGAGAACAGTAGTAGGCAGTATGAGAGAAATGTTTGCAGGAGACAGAGCATTTGTGAATTAAATTTTGTGTACCTTCTATCCGCACAGGGGTTCAGGGTGTGAACACGAGAGAGAAAGCATTACCTTGCTGTCTTATGAACAAAACAAAAAAACAAATGTGGAAAATGGGTCTGTTAAAGAAGTGCCGTGATCTTGCTGTTGTTACTGCTGAAACCGGTTACTGCTACCTGTTACTGCTACTGTTACTAACAAAAACCTTGGCTACGCTGGGGGACCAGACTCATTCCACCTTGACTCCCGAGGCGCCATCCGCAGCTACGAGTCTTCGTGGAAAACGAGGAAGACTGCTGTCGTGGGAGTCTGCGTCAGAGTCCTCCTCCACAGAGTCTGCTATACCTGCGGTGGTTTCCACTGAACTTTCCCAACTGGTCACAAGTCCGGCTATGGCCTCTACCCCGCGGCCAAGAAGAAAGAGGAGGAGGAAAGGAGCTTTCAGTCCTCCATCTCAGCCCCCTTCTGAGTCCACGATGGCTTCTCTAACTGCCGCTGCAACTGAGAGCGCTGATTCCAAGTCTGCTGCAGAGAGCGCTGTTCCAGAGTCTGCAGCTCAAAGCGCTGTTCCTGAATCTGCAGCCGCGACCGCTGTTCCTGAGGCCGCAACTATAAGCGCCGTTCCGGAGTCTGCAGTCTTAAGCACTTGTAGCGTTGTGGGTACGAAAAGGAGCCTCAAGTGGACTAACAAGGGATTCACCTCACTCCTAACAGAAATGACACTATAATATCATCGACTACGCCACCCCGGAAGACCAGGGAAATAGCCCTAAGGGCACACAGGTTCGTTTTGCGTGGATGGGTGGAAAGACATGAGTTGTATAGAATAAAAAGTTTATTTGTTTTTTTTTTGTTGTTTGTCAACAAAGTATTAAATAGTCAGAAATTCAAAATCTAAAAAAAAACCTTGTCACAAGCATTATAATAAGACACCATTAATCAACACCACATACACATATACACACACACACACATTCAATTTAAAGAAACAAATTAACCAAGAGCGGGGGTGTCTGGAGGTATGGATCAGCTGCCAAATTGGAAGACAAACCCCCCACAATCGTCCACTACAAATACCCACGTGAAGGTTAAATGCCAGAAGCCACACAACACTCGATGTGAGCACACCATACAGCCTGGCAGCTTCACCCCCCGCCCTCCAGAACCACCCCAGCTCCTGCAACGAGAAAAAAAGAGAAAATAAATAAACACAAAATAACATACACAAGTCACTGTGATCCAAGGTCAGATATTTCAAGGCTTTAGCTCTCTTGACCAGGAAATGGCCCTCGCAATACCTCATAAAAGTAAATTCAAATTCAAATTCAAAATTCAAAGTGTCAAATAAACAATTAAACTTACTTCGGTTAATAATAATCACAAAGGAAACAAGCCACAATAACCAAAAAAACAAAAGAAAACAAAACAAACAATCAATCAAACATCCACACTTATGGATCAATGGGATTCATGGCGACAGACAGTTTACACCAAACGTTACAACAGTGAAAAGGTTTCCATCATTTAGGTTGAGGCAAAACAGCGACGCAGTCGTAATTATACGCGATCACAAGTCATCAGTGATACCCGGTTCCCATGATTAGCCCAAGAGACTCAGTTATGCAGGGGGGGCCTGCCGAGCAGGAGGATAATGTTAGACAACAACAGCAAGTTATTAATACCCAAAACCATAATCTTACATACCACGGGGGAATACTGCTCACAAACTGCTTCGTAGTCGCACACCATAGTATAATACAGCTTCTCGCTCAGGTACATATAGATGACATTCTATCGTTGCCACTGCAGATATTAAATCACAAGTTGTCAAAACGCAGCCAATTTCTTCCCATTGAACAAAGAGGCTACACATACCTGAGAGAAGTGGGCAGCAAACACACAGCAGCGGGAAAAACAGCCTACCGTCGCAACCTAACAGCAAGAAAAATTCATATAAACCGCCAGCACAGGACGAGAAAGCACGAGTTTCCCCATACACTCACATACCTGCGGCAGCCACAGATGACGTCAAATGGGGCGATACCAAGACGCATACAAAAGTGGCCACCACACATCTCATATATAGGACAAGGGGCGGGAGTGGTAACAGATTAAGCACAGGTGAATGACATCCTCCTAAGTGGATTCAGTCACCCTGCTACACACTGTTCCTGAGTTAGCTGCAGAGAAGGCTGCCTATTACCCCTGCCTATTAGGCACAGCTGCCTATTACCCCTCCCCTGTCCTGTTTTGTTACCAGTTGTTCCCCCTGTCAAGAGTCATGTTCCGTCATCCACTGTACCCCCTGTCACTGTCCAACCCCGGACTGTTTCGCCCAAGCCCAATTTTCATACTACGCCACCCAGACCAATTTTCATACTACGCCACCCAGACCTGCCCGGACCCGTCACCCGCAGCCCACACCCTCATCCCGAAGACCCAAGACCCCTGACCCACCAGCTCACCATGGACTTCCTCCTAAGAACTTTGTTGTGCCTCTGCCTCCCCTTCCTTGTTTTTTGTTTCTATTGTCACCCCAGTCCTGTTATTGTTTATGCATGTTTGCCGTTGCTGTTATTTGTCATGTTTTGTTGGTTTGTCTGTCACAGTCTGTCATGTCCCGTGTTTGATGTTCCCTTGAGCGTCTGGAAGCCGCTCCTTAAGGGAGGGGTTCTGTCATGATTTTGCCATCTAGTCCTTGTCGTTCTTTAATTCTTGAGGCAGGATCATGACAGACCCATGTTTTGTGCAAGCACATGGCCTTTTGTTTGGGCCATGTGCTTGTGTTGTGTCGTTCTCTTTCCCCGCCCCCTTGATATACCTTGATTTACGTGTCACCTGTTTTATCATTAGTCTCTCTATTTAATCCCCTTGTGTTTGCTGTCTTGTGCCAGTTCATTGTGATTCTCAGTGTGTGTGTGTGTGTATCCTGTGATACAATACCTGTGTGTAGACCTTCCCGTGAGTACCTTGTGAAGAATCCTGTCTTGTAAAATCCTGATCTTGTTGCTGTTAGTTATTTGTCTAGTTATCTGTCAAGTCTTAGTCTAGTGTTGTTAGTCTTTGTTTTTGCCCTCCAGCCTTGTTTTGCCCCATCGTGGGTTTTCCCTGTTTTGTCTGAATAAAACCATGTTAATTGCATACTGTCTGCGATTGGGTTCATCTCTCCACAAACCATACCAGTTACTTTAAGAATTAATTTGTAATAATGTCTGATTAAGTTTTACCTAAAGAAAGTACACTTTCATCACAATATTTCAAACACACTTAAGTGTACTTTTTAAAAATGCACTTTGTAATAATGTAAGTTTTACCAGAGAATGTCTAATAAGGGGAGAACTTCCACTCTCAGTAAACTTCCGGCTTCTGAACTGGTTGCAGTTCCACTCTGGTTCCATATGAGGGTGCTCACAGGACGAGTGCAGAATGAATGGAGGTCTAATGGAGCTATACCCCTCAAAAGCCACTTGTCTCAGGATTTTTAATTTGTCTAGTAATTTGAATGTTGTATTCGAAAGGAGATGCAAAGAAATTACACATTGCTGGGTGTTAGATTTTTTTTTTTTTTTGAGTCACTTGTTTGCTTTAAAAAGTATTTTAAAATGTCAGTGACGTCACATCGTACGACCAGAGATACTGCTTTACGGCAATCCTGCAGTCATTTTGTTGCTTTCTCGCTCTGCACTTCTTTTCTCTCAAGGCATCGACAACACAGCTGACACAGGTAAATACACGTGCTAGAGTTTTTGTTCAACTAAAGTTCTTAACATCCTGGTCCCGCTTTGGATGCCACAATGCCATCAAGCGGTATCTCTGGTCGTAATCAGTCCTTCACTGACCAATCAGCATCATTAGCAGAATGCTAGTGTGTTATGGGCAACAACAAATCAACCTGTAAGAAATTGAAAGGACAAAGTACTCGTTCATTCAACTTTCGACCTATAACCCATGTTGAACTTGCAAAACCTACACTCAAATCTGAGATTCCTCAAAGGCAATCAGGTGAAAGACAAATTTAGCCATCTAGCTCCATAGACTCCCATTCATTTTGCACTCAGGTGATCGCCCCCAGTGGAACTCTGGTGGAACTACAACCCGAATTCGGTACAATAGGACTTAGGGAGTGGCCAGGCTCTCCGTAGATGGGCTCTGGTTTTACTTAAAGTACACTTTCAGCATAATATTTCTAAACACACTTAAGTGTACTTTAAAAAAAAGGATATTACAATAATGTCTAATTAATTTTATTTAGAGAAAGTAAATTTTCATGATAATATTTCTTAACACACTGAAGAGCATGTTTTATAAAATGCACTTTTTAATAATGTCTACTTAAGTTTTACTTAAACATAGATTTTAAATAATTATGATTTTATAATGTTTTAAAGGTATTAAAGTTAAAGTTATTAAAGGAAATTTCTTTTGATGTGTTGACTAATAGCCTATACGAAATAAAATAAGAATTTTAATGGAAAACATGGGTATATAGACTGCATATAATACATACTGTGTGCATTAATGCACTTGAAATGTATTTTTCCAATACATTTGCAATACAATATAATCCAGTACAACTTATTGTTGACATTTTTGTCAATTTTCTACATAATATTTGACAATAAAATGTAATTTATGAGGAGTCTTAGCATAATAGTAATATGTTGTACTTTACATCTGTGAACAGAATTCTTTCAATATCATTATGTTGTTCTAAGTCAATTAGGCTAAACACATTTAATTGTAATCAGACTACACTACACTGAACAAAAATATTGACTTTTAGTTAGGTGAAAAAGTAAAGTTTTGTGAGTCTAGCAACACAATAAGTTAGAACAACTTCAACTTAAAGAGAAAAGCTAAAATAACCCTTGTATATACTGTCTATGGAAAGAACATTTAACCATGCATGACATATACAAACATGTTGTTTAATGCACATGCGCCAGAAACCTACGTCATGACGCACTACTTCACGAGAGTTTGAAAAATGAGCTTCTTAAAAAGAAGAGAACAAAAGTAGCCAGGAGATGTTGGGTGTTTGCAGATGAGACGTTATATTGCAAATTATCAGTCAAGTAAGTATATCTTGATGCTTTCTTTATTTACATTTTTTCACCGTAACATGGCAGTTGATATTGCGATTAAAGCTTCAGTAGGTAACTTTTGTAAAAAAAAAATTTTTTTTACATATTTGTTAAAACTGTCATTATGTCCTGACAGTAGAATATGAGACACATAATCTGTGAAAAAAAATCAAGCTCCTCTGGCTCCTCCCAGTGGTCCTATTGCCATTTGTAGAAATACACTGCTCCGGTCAGAAACAACCAATCAGAGCCAGGAGGAATGTCTTAGCAGTGTCAATAACGCTTGTGCATGCGCTGATCACACCCCTCTCTTGCACAGCACATACCGTCGTTCAAACTCAAGATTGCAGGTGTGCCACAGCTATGCTAATGGGGGAGAAACAACCTAAACTGCCAATTTCTCGAGTGGCACCTGCTCATAAAACAAAGTCTTCCTCTTCTCCCTGCCCGTTGACTCGTAGAAGTCGCTGTGGGTGTGAATTTCTCATCGGAGCCCATTGACTCAGTGTCAAAACTGTAGCCGCATAACATACCGATAAAATGTCACGCACTGCGAAAAGCAAC
Organism: Semotilus atromaculatus; assembly: GCA_031834385.1. Lineage (NCBI taxonomy): Eukaryota > Metazoa > Chordata > Actinopteri > Cypriniformes > Leuciscidae > Semotilus > Semotilus atromaculatus. The sequence goes on along the minus strand of JAULUF010000005.1, from coordinate 25,812,021 downwards.
AATTGAAACCTGCTAATTCACTGGCTTGTCATGTTGCTGAAATAATGTACTAGCAAACCTCATTTAGCATTACATATCGCAAGAGTAATTACTTACATATTGTAACATTAGTTACCGTTGTATTTTCTTACTAGCTATTTATAACTTATAGAAAGAGAGCAACGTTATAAAGTTACATTACATTACAAAATACGTAATGATTTGAGGACCAAGTTTGTAGTCAAAGTATTTGCAGGCCATAGTCAATGTAAAGCACATTCTTGATGTTTCGTCCCTGCCAGTGAATGTCCTCCGCTATGGGGGAGGAGCTGTGGAGGGAGGGCTGTAGCGCAGCAGAGAGCAAGGGGGAAGGACCTGTAAGTTGTGCTTGTTCAAATTTTCAGGCTAAGTCAATGTTTTCTCAAAACTCCCTACTGCAGCTTTAAGAGTGCTTTTTATTAGTATATAATATTTTTGTGCTTATCTGGATTTAAACATTCATTTTGCAGGATCAGTTCATATTTGTTATTGGATATACAGTGCAAACAGTGTGGAATCACAGACCTGTATTGATGAGGTGATGTTACAAGATTTATTATGAATTGTTGCCAAGACAGCACACCTTGATCAAGCTAAAACACTGTCACTAACTATCCCTATAGCTTGGAAATGCTTTGAATCTTTTCCATTTGCAATTAATACATTTCCACCTGTGCATTTACATATGCCCCTATAATCATCATATATTTTACAGGTAACAAACCAAAGGAAGAAGGCTGCAGCATTGCTGTGTCAACCGTGGTAAATAGCCTACAGGAACATCCTTCATGAAGATGCATTCTAGGATTTTGAAGGAACTGGCGACTGAGATTGCTGAACCGCTAACAGTACTATTTAACAAATCATTAGAGGATTCAGTTTTTCCAAATGACTGGAAAGATGCTCAAATTAGTGCAATTTTAAAAAAAGGAAATAAATCTCTAGCTGGAAATTACAGACCAGTTAGCTTGACGTCAGTTGTTGGTAAAACAATGGAAAAATTGATAAGGGCATATATAGTTAATCATATTTATTTTTATTTATTTATTTATTTGGGTCCCCATTAGCTTCCACAATGTGGTTGCTAGTCTTCCTGGGGCCCATAAAAGTACTAAAACATCTGTACAATTAAAATACACACATATAACATACATAAAAATAACATTCATATAGCATTACCACATGTATACATTTATCCACATATTCACATTCACACTCATACAGCATTTGACAGTATCAGTATCTATAAACAGTCACAAATTAACTGATGTAATACTATTAATTGTAATCTGTTTTAGAGTCTTCTTAAAATTACATATGTTGGATATATGCCTTGTTTTTAAATCCAATTTATTCCAAGCAGATGACGATCTAAATAATACTGTTCTTCCCATACAGTTGGACCTTGCAGATGGAACCACTAACACACCTGAGCTCACCTGACGCGTAACATGTCCATGACAATAGCCACTAAAAACCAATTTATCTACAAAAGATTTTGGATTGTTTTTAAATAGAGCATTGTGCATATAACTGAGAAGACTTATATTAAGTTTGTCCTCCACCTTTAGCCAGCCCAAACAGGTGTGCATTTTATCCACACTAGAGCGAAAAGAGCAACCAAGTGCCACTCTTGCGGCTCTATTCTGAACGATTTGTCATTTTTTCAGATGTCCCTGTGCAGCACTGGACCAAATTACTGAGCAGTACCCCAGATGTGACAGAACTAAAGACTGGACAACTGTTTTCATAACTACTGGTGGACAATATACTGAACATCTCCTGGAAAAAGCAATACCTCTAGCCATTTTAGACACAATGTGATCAATCTGATCAGCCCAGGAGAGCTGACTATCCAGCTTCACACCCAATAGTTTAGTCTGACTCACCTGTTCTACCACAGATGTGTCAACAATTAGATTTAAGTTGCAAGGCTTGCCAAGCATACATTTAGTACCAAAGACTATACATTTAGTTTTAGATATATTGAGAGCTAATTTATTAAGTTTCACCCAATTTGTAATGGCATTAAGTTCATTCTGCAAGGTGCAACTTATATCATTTATTGTAGATGCTGCGTAAAACATTGTAGCATCGTCTGCATAAAGTACAACATCTGCTCTAAAAACAGCTTGTGACATATCATTAACAAACACTGAAAATAACAATGGACCCAAACAACTGCCCTGTGGAACACCACATGACAACTGCTTACAATCAGAAAAGCTCTGAAAAGTAGCTCTGAAAAGTAGCAATCATATGAAAAGTAACAAATTATTTAGTAGTAAACAATGTGGCTTCATATCTGGGCGGTCAACTTCTCTTCAGTTACTCACAGTTTTTGACAAATGGTCACAAGCTTTGGATAGAGGACAAACAGTTGACTGTATTTATCTGGACTTTCAAAAAGCCTTTGATACGGTCCCACATAAAAGACTACTATCAAAGTTAAAATCCTATTGCTTAGACAACAGAGTTATTTATTGGATACAGGATTTTTTGCACAATAGAAAACAACAGGTGTTAGTGAATTGTGCTGCCTCAGATTGGAAGCCGGTGACATCTGGGGTCCCACAGGGATCAGTCTTGGGCCCTGTTCTATTTGTAATATATATAATTGATCTGCCAGATATGATACAGTCTGATGTTTACCTTCTTGCGGATGACACTAAAATTTTCAGAATAATAACAAGTGACACAGACTGAGCTCATCTTCAAGAAGACATATGTGGCATAAGCAAATGGTGTGACCGGTGGCTACTAAAGATGAATCCCGAAAAGTGTAAACATTTACATATTGGGGAAAAAAATTACATTGTAGCCTATTATGTAGTTGGGGCTATAGTGGTTAATCCTGTACATGAAGAGAGGGACGTATGGTGTTGTGGTGGATGGTGAATTCCACACACATACTTCTAAAAAAGTTACGAAAGCTATGATTGCAATAATAAGAACTTTCAAAATTTAGGTAAGGAAATATTTTTACCATTGTATAAATCCCTGGTGAGATCACATCTTGAATATGCAAGCTCAGTCTGGTGTCCATTAAAACTGAAATATGTGGAAAAAATTGAAAGGGTCCAGAGAAGAGCTAATAAATTAATTCCAGGAATGAAAAATATGTTGTATGAAGATAGATTGAGGAAATTACGTTTACCAACTCTCAAATTTAGGAGATATAGAGGAGATATGATTCAAGTATATAAGCTTGTACAGGGAGTATACAATGTAACAGTTGAACCTATCTTTCAGTTTTGGAATAATAGGTACGAGACACGAGGGAATTCTTTAAAACTCTACCCTAGAACATGCCTGTCTGAAAAGAGAAATAACTTTTTTACACTCCATGTGGTAAAATTATGTAATGAGCTTTCAGAAGAAGGTGTGTTTTCCCCTACTATTAATTCCTTTAAGAACAAGTTGGATGCATTTTGCCTGTCAAAAGGTGTTATGTATAATTCTAAAGCTTGCCAGTAACTAATGCAATTCATTTTATGTAATTTATTTAGGATTGTTAAGAAAACTTCAATTATGAAATTAATGTGTTTTTTATAAAATGTTAAAACGTGAATTTATATGTATATAGCCTACACTTGTTTGTGTTTTTTAGAGTCTGGAAAAGAGGACTGCATAAAGATCCTGTACCAGAAATATTTTCAATAAATTTCAATAAGTTTCAATAAGATAGCTATGTGCGGCAAGCTTAAAATTCAAGATTACCTTTCTCAATTTGCATGGGCCTTGGGTTTGAGTCATTAATCTATATTTGTGTAATTGATAAAGTTATGTTTAATTCCTTGTAAAGTAGCAATAAAAATGTTCTCTATTTTTAATCACTTTAAGCCTAGTGTCAGTGAAGATGGCCTGGTCAGTGGAATCCTGGTGTTTGTGGGAAATAGAAGGAACCTTGCCCAGCTTTCTACTACAATGTGACCCTGATGACTGAGGTAATTCATCACATCACACATTCATCAACAGTTAGCAGTCAAAAGTTTACGTACGCTTTGCAGAATAAACTGCTTCATCAGGGTAGTACTAAATACAAAGAGAACATATACATTTTTGTGATCCCTTTTATTGCTAAAATTATTAACATTTTGCAGATACTGCAAGGTGTTACGGTACGTGTGGTAGGAAGCACGAGGAAGACGATGAGGAACAGGAAAAAGGAATTTATTTAACAAAACACAGCAACCATAAAACACGCTATACATTGACGAGAACAGACAAAAAGTGAGGGAGAACACAGGGTTTAAATACACAGAGAACAGACTAGGGTAACAAGGCACAGCTTGGGCAAATAAACTAAACACAGGTGAAGGAACTGAACACAAACGAGGAGCGGGAAAACTGGGACACTAGACTGAACCAAAAACACTAAGCAGGGGGAAACACAGGACACACATGTAACATTACGCCCCCCTCCAAAAAGGCGCGTCCTCGTGCCGCGTTACATCAATGGGGTTGGGGGGGAGGGCGCCCTGGAGGCTGACGAGGGCGTGGCCTACCCGGACCAGGAAGCCTCCAGGGCAGAACAGGCTGTGCAGGTGGCCAGAGCGGAGCAGGATGTGCAGGCGGCCAGGGCGGAGCAGCCCCTTCGGGCGGCCATTGTGGATTAAAGTAACAGGATTCGGGACAGGCTCTGGGACCGGGACAGGCTGGGCAGATGGGAGGTGGACAGTCTCTGGCTGGGCAGACGGGACGCAGACAGTCTCGGGGCTGGACGGAACCAGCGTTGAAGGCTCGGGGCTGGACGGAACCAGCGGAGAAGGCTCGGGGCTGGACAGAACCAGTGGTGAAGGCTCGGGGCTGGACATAACCAGCGTTGAAGGCTCGGGGCTGGACGGAACCAGCGGCGAAGGCTCAGGGCTGGACGGAACCAGCGGCGAAGGCTCGGGGCTGGACGGAACCGAACCAGCGGCGAAGGCTCGGGGCTGGGCGGAACCAGCGGCGAAGGCTCGGGGCTGGACGGAACCAGCGGAGAAGGCTCGGGGCTGGACATAACCAGCGGTAAAGGCTCGGGGCTGGACGGAAGCAGCGGCGAAGGCTCTGGGCTGGACGGGACCAGCGGCAAAGGCTCTGGGCTGAACGGGACCAGCGGCGAAGGCACTGGGCTGGACGGGACCTGCGGCGAAGGCTCTCTACTGGACGGGACCAGTGGCGAAGACTCGGGGCTGGACGGGACCAGCGGCGAAGGCTCCGTGCTGGACGGAACCAGCAGCGAAGGCTCGGGGCTGGACGGGACCAGCGGAGAAGGCTCGGGGCTGGACGGGACCAGCGGAGAATGGTCGGGGCTGGACGGGACCAGCGGAGAATGTTCGGGGCTGGATGGGACCAGCGGAGAAGGCTCGGGGCTGGACGGGACCAGCGGAGAATGGACGGGGCTGGACGGGACCAGCGGAGAATGTTCGGGGCTGGACGGGACCAGCGGAGAATGGACGGGGCTGGACGGGACCAGCGGAGAATGTTCGGGGCTGGACGAGACCAGCGGAGAAGGCTCGGGGCTGGACGGGACCAGCGGAGAATGGTCGGGGCTGGACGGGACCAGCGGAGAATGGTCGGGGCTGGACGGGACCAGCGGAGAATGTTCGGGGCTGGATGGGAACAGCGGAGAAGACTCTGGCTCGGCGGGCGTGAAGTTCACATTAATTGTCAGTGCATTGAGCAGAGCACTTTAAATCAATTTTAAAGACATTAGAAGCAATTATGAAAGTAAATATAAAGTTGTATTAAAGTCCCACTTAAGTGGTACCAAAAAATCACTCTTAATGACAACATATTTCATTTTATTAACTTAATATGTGATATTTTTTAAATCAATTACACTTAATGTGCATTCAGTACACCGAAAAAAATTGCATTTAAGTCACACTTAAGTGTATACATTTAAAGTATATTATTTGTATAATAAGTACACTTTTTTTAAAAGTACACTAAAGTGCACTTTTTTCACAAGGGTAGAGTGGGTAACACCACAAACTGAAGTATTTATTTGGTTTAAAATACAGAAAGTTATACGATTTTCTTTTAATGTTTTTGAAAGTCTGTTATGCTCACCAAGGATGAAATTATTTTATCAAAATTACAATAAAAACAGTACTAATGTGAAATGTTATTACAATTCAAAATATTTTTTTTCTATTTTAAAATGTTATTTATTTCTGTGATGACAAAGCTGAATTTTCAGTATCATTACTCCAGTCTTCAGTGTCACATGATCCTTTAGAAATCAGTCTAATGCTGATTTGCTGCTCAAGATACATTTATCAATGTTGAAAACATTTTTGTAAAATTATACATATCTTTACAGACAACTGAATGTCTCCTTGTCAAAAACAACAACAACAACAATAATAATAATAATAATAATTGCTTTAGACCCCAAACTTTTGATATATGTTTCAGTTCAATTTAATTCTACATCCACAGTGTACATTCAAAATTCAAGTTTTAATTCCTTTTTGCAACCTCTGTTCAAATTGTTAGAACCAATTCTGGAGATTGTTGCAGTATAGTATGACTTTACATAATATTGATCGCAAGTGGCTGAGACCCATAATGCATCAATGCCAAAGACAGCCAATTTCAATGTATCGTGTACAAGGGTCTAATGGATGGTGTGAGAGGGAGAGAGCTAGTGAGAGGATACACAGCAAGAGGAAGTGAATGAGAGAGGAAAAAGTGAAAGATAAAATGAACGTTACTGAGTGAGAGAATGAATGAGTGCATGAGTCTGCAATAGTCTGAATTAGGAAGAGGCCGAGTGAAGCAGTACTGGTCAGCACCCCACCCCCACGGATCTGTTGCTGATGTGATCTGACAGGGCAATAATTCCAGCGCTGCTGACTCTCCCACTGCAGTCTAACCCTCAATCCCTTCCACTGACTCCACTTTAAAAGAGGGCTTAACTTGCCAAATAGAAGTAATGTTGAGTTCAGAGGAAATGGGCTCTATTGTCTCTGACATTATTGCTGTGGAGTTGGTGGTATGTTTGGATGGATGTAGTGGAGAGGTGTTTTCATTCGTTCAGCTATAAACAGCACAAAGCATTATCTATGGCTCTGTGAGAGAGTGGCAGAATTTAAAATAAACCCCGAAAAGAGAAATGTGTTCTCTCACTTCGAGATAAATTGGCAAGCATTAATCAGTTCACTTTAAAATGTACCTAGCTTTCCATGCAAACAAAGCATCTGCTACCTAACTGACTGGTGATAGCTGCATTAAAATATTGGCGGATTTGAATTGCTTGCTCGCTAATTTGCTGGACTGAACGAGCCGCATTCAAACTCAGCTATCGCTTTGTGATGGAAAATAATTAGCTTGTCCCTCATGAATGCCTTAAAGGCCTTGCTGTCTGCACCATCTCCATGGCTGGCTGATTTTTAAATGTCAGATGACCTCACCAACTTGGTAAATAGCATTTATGTAGCTAGCTGCTGTATAGTAGATCTTTGTAAGTAACTTTGTAGTCTGTGGCTTTCAGGATGAAGTGAAGAGACGACTTCATTATTAGTAATAATGTCAGGGCAGGTAAAATCTTGGGGTTATGAATCTTTTCAGCTGTATCTCTTCAGATCGGCTGGAAACATAATTCACCATGATACAACTGCAATCAGACTTTTATTTATTTATGCATTAATCTCCGCTGCCTCATCAAATTCTGTATATAGACATAAATCAACCCATTCCAGTCATTTAATTCCTGTAATTTATGTCATCTAGTGATGTGATGTGTCATCTGGCTGACCAAAAAATTGCCATAAAGTATAAGTGAACTCTGGGAGCAACACAACGGAGTATAACAACTTGGATGAATTGACAGACGTTCCCTTAGGGATTATGCGCTGTGGTAGCGCGTCAAATCATTCTAGAGTATAAATATGCAGCTATAATGCATGTAGGTTAGCCTGGTTAAAACCAGACCCTTCTCAGTTGAAACTGAGTTAGGGTCTGGCAAAGCTCCATGGACAAATCATTTCCAAAGGGGCGTCACCAACGGACGTCCCTCAAATGCCTCTTTGCGCAATTGGATAGACCTAAAAACCAATCAGAGCGATGAAGGAGATGACGTATGCAGAGGGCTCTCGCTAAGACAGTCTATGGCTAAGACCCACCCAATCGTTTAGTATTGACCAACGGGGCTCGTTGTTATGGGAAGGAGGAGGCGGAAACTGGCGAAAATTCACACATTTTAATAATAAAACACATACAAAGTCCCTCACGGTCGACTGACTCCACCACACATAATAAAACAAAACATCAAATAAAATTCAGGCCTGTCCTCTCTCGATCTTCACCGTCGTCACTCCTCCTTTTATGCTTCCGCTCCTCCGTGAGAGATCGAGACCGACCTCACTCACGCCGTTCTCTCACGTCCCTCGGCTCGATCGTCCTGCTCGCCACACTGGTATATCAGACTTTTGCCGAATCCAGTCGGTAAGACAGCGATAACATATTTTTTAGACATGAAGGCTTTGAGTGTTGTTCTTTGCTCGGGTTTATAACGAAAAGGATATTTTAAATTGCTTAAAACAGACGCTATAGCTGATTCGAACGAGTGATGTTCCATGGTGGCATCCATCTTTGTAATGTACAAATCTGCTTCACAGTTCCTGGCTGCGCTGTCGTCATCGTGTAAAGCCCGCCCCAACGTTTCTGATTGGTGCCGCGATTTCTGCGGACTGGAAATGGGCTTGAATGAGCTCTTTGCCAGATTAACTTTCAGAGCAAATCTAAATTTGCCGGAAGTTGTCTCGGTTTTCCCAGTCTACATGTAGGTGATTTTGAATTAATAAATGTTGATATACAATGGTTAGCTACATACTGTTAAAACTAATTGTGGTGTTGATATATTTTTTAGACTGCTGACTCTATAGAACAGTGGCATGGAAAACAGCTTATAAATCATGCTAAATTATGATTTTTTTGTTTAGTTTTTTTTATATTTAAAAAATGCAGAACATTTTCTTTGAGGGTTGTTGATGGGTAGGGTAAGGTTGTATCACCCTGAAAGGGTTAGTTCACCCAAACATTTTAATTATCCCATAATTTACTCACCCTCAAGCCATCCAGGTGTATATGACTTTCTTATTTCAGCAAAATATAATCTGATTAAAAAATATTCTGGCTCTGCAGCTTTATAATGTGAGTGAATAGTAACTGAGATAGTAACTGACACCCAAAAAGAGCATTCACAGGGTTCGTACAAGGTGCTTAAAGTGCTTGAAGACAATATTTTGAAAGACAATATATGTGAAATAATGTTTAATTTTATTTGGATAATTTTCATTTCAGGGTGAATTAGACAAAGGTATAACGGAAATAAAATCACCATAAATCGTCATGAATGCGATTTTCTAGTTTTTTTGGTTAACGGTCAGACATGTATTTATCATTGAGTCCAGAGAATATAAAAAATTATTCTTTTTTTTTAAAACATTTTTCCTAGTTCAGATTTCATTCGCGTGAACATCATACACAGCACAAAAAAACGCCATCATCCATGAATTCGAAGTAAAGGCAGAGATAGCAGCATTACCTAGTTACTTCCTATGACAAGACCCCTGTTCCAAGATGGTGGCGGTTTTGACGCATGCTTAGAACCCCAAGGCGACATCTAATGTGTATATCTATGACCACCGCCAAGATGGTTCCTTCCTATTCATCCCTGGGGGTCGTCGGCTGCGGACGTGAAGCTGTGGCGAAATGTATCGCTAAACGAGTAACTACCTCTACATCTCTGGAACTGGTACACACATATAGTTTCACCCGCCCATCTCGCCGAACACTGACTGAGTGCTTGAGAGTAGTGATGTGACGTTCGGCACCGAGGCTTCGAAGCTTGTATCAAAAAAACGAAACATCTCACATGAACCACTGTATCGGAGCTTGATTCGTTTTGCCAAAACCATGTGATCAGTGACGTCCGAAGCTTCGTTTCGACTTACAACCACGTGATTGTTTCATATTCTGATTCAAAAATAGCGCAACCCCCTTGCGCAGGTTTCGAGTGTCATGCGCTTCGGTAGTGAAAAGAGGCTGTTCGGAAGTCTTCAGGTCGTATCAAGTCCCATGTGAGAGAATTTTCTCAAAGGCAGGGGAAGTAGTACATAAAAAAAGAAATAGACTTAGCCCCCACACCGTTAAACAAGTCCTGTACCTTAATAAAAATCTTTAATTTCTTCAATTACCCAACTCCCCAGTTCACAAGCACTTTCCCTACCCAGCACTTCACTATTCCACAATAGTTTTAATTTTATTTTGATTATATAGGCCCTATGCCTATATGAGCCTTGCCTATGAATTCATAGGTTTAGGACTACGGCTAAAGTTTTAAGGCTGCATTTGTTGAGCAAAGCAGAGTTAATTTGTCCTATGTATTAATTATTTCATAAATGAATTCATAGACTCATTTTGTTCATTCATTGTGTAAAAATCAACACTAACACTGATGATTTTTATTGCTTTGTGGTTTTCATAGCACAGGTGATTTATTACATAAAACAATACAAAAAAAAATGGGAAAGGTAGCTTTTCCACCTTTTGACCACAAGATGTCGTTAGTGTGCACCGTGTTGAAAAGCTTCGAGTAATGAACCAATTTACGATACACTTGAGGGGAAAGCCTCAGTGCTTCACAAAGCTTCATTTCACCATCACTACTTGAGAGTTTCGCTCTCCAAGTGATCCATAAAGCGCACTATCAGTTCATCTCACAGTGAAGAGAGAGCGAGAGAGTCTTACATACCACGCAGAATAGGCTTTATGCCCTGCTGCACTACTTCCTGAACTTCAGCCAGCTCCTTTGTTTCCTGTCTGCCATTATTGGACAAACTGATTAAGCCAGGTGTGTCTGGTATTTGTTTCTGGTCAGGCACACCTGGATTAATCAGTTTGTCCAATAATGGCAGACAGGAAACAAAGGAGCTGGCTGAAGTTCAGGAAGTAGTGCAGCTGTGCATAAAGCCTATTGACGTGTATGTCACAAGGTGACAAATCCAGCGGAACCAATTTCCGCTAGGAGTGTGTTTCCCCCCGGGACGATTTCACTGACACACCATGCTAGTGTGCTTGTTGTCAGTTGCCATGACAGCGGCAGCTGATTAGTTAAACGGTACCAGGTGCGGGTGTTTGGTGTGGGGATGTGTGATTGGGAAACACGGCTTAGAGAAGCAGTAAAAAGGAAAAGGAAAAAGCATTCGAGTGTGGTACTCTTTCGGGAGAAAATTATTCCTTGGGCAGTGGCTTGAATTCGCTGGGATCTTTGGAGAGGGCTGTGAGGATCTGGCTGGATAAAGGGTGCAACGGGGATTTGTGAGGAGACAAGCTGGAACGTGAAGTGAGTGAATTGTGGAGATTGAGTCAAGACTGGACAACGCCATCATTCTAGGGAGGAAGATAAGTAATGAAACATTGGATTTGTGTGAATGCATGAATAAGGAGTTGTGTAGTGTATTGATCACGAATATAATTGTCACTTAAGAGTGTTACTTGAGCCATCCTGGAAATCCTTATATCTTCTTCTGAGTGTGGGAGAGTATTGAAGACGCTGTTGTCCATGCTGTGAGAAGTTATCTGCATCTCTTCATCTCCTGAGTGTTGATTCAGCGCAACAGTGGAGGGATTGAACGTTGGGTGAGTGCTGGCCTTATTGCACTGAGATTGAGAGTGGATATGCAGTGCCCGAATTGAAGTGTTACACAGTATTGGACTTGACGTGAAGTTGCAGTGTGTGGGTGTTATGTATATTTAACCGCCAGTATTCCCCAGTTCACATTCTCGCCCTGTGTTTACTGAACAAAGCCCTCAGTGTTGAATGTGTATGTCCCGCTCCGGCCACGAGCTCCTGTTCGATATGGAAGAGAAGTGTGCTTGCCCTGTATAACTTGTTATGTCTATTTAAATAGAAGATTCTTTTGCCACTGCCTTGTGGGCTGCCTGTTCAGAGGGGAGGCACATCCCAGCAGCAACGCTGCTGGTTCAGAACCATCCACCCAGCCGTAAGCCTGTTTCTCCATTATACGAAAGGATCATGTTTGTTCCTGTATCCAATGCTCTGTCTATTTAAGATTCTTCTACCATTGCCTTCTTGGGTGTTGCCTGTTTGGAGGAGAGACACATCCTAGCAGCAATGCTGCTCGTTCAGAACCACCCGCTCCAGCCGTAAATCCTTACTCCACTGAAGTAAAATTGAACCTGCAAATTGTCTTTGTCTTGGAGTAGAGGGTACCCTTGTCTCTGGCTGGGACTGTTAAGGGCGGAAAGGCACCCGGAGGAAATTTGTCTCTGTCTTGGATTAGAGGGTATCCTTGTCTCTGGCTGGAACCGTTAAGGGCGGAAAGGCACCCGAAGGACCTCACACCTGCTGCTCAGTGACGCCACGGGGGAGAGCACCCTACACGGAGGAGACTTGCTTACCCGACTACCTACCTGACCGGCAGCGAGTCCCCCTCCTGGACTCCATCGCCCCCCTGTGCCGATCATCTGCCGAATAGCTGACGCTTGGGAAATACTTACCTGCTACCCACCTGTCCTGAGGAGAGAGTCCCCTCCTGGCTCGTGGTCCCGACCCTGGTCTGCCCGGACCGTTGACCGCCTGTATTACGCCGAAAAGAGCCTCCTTACCACGTTACTTACTTGCACGCCAGACGGGCGTTTGACTCCCTCCTCCTCTGTGGCTGCCAGTAACCCGGGCCCCCGCAGTGAACCCCTCGGTCTCCTCCTCCCTGGAAAGAGAGACGAAGCCCGCATTAAGACTTTTAATTCTTGTTTTTATACAATAAAGATGGTTACTTTTAGAAATTCTTGTCTGTCTGGTCTCTGGTACGCTCCTCGAGGTGGTCCTGGGTTTGAGGGGTGGGCGCAGTCTGGCTTGGCCCCCCCCCCCGACCTGTGACATGTACATTAGTGATGAGTCGTTCATTGCGTCTGTCACGTGACATTATTTATGTTCCCTGTAAATTATTTTTGACTGCATTTAACTATTTCTTAATTCAGAATATGATCAAGATTGCGTAGGTGGATGTGTTCGGGGAATTTGCCGGTTAAGTATAACATTTTAAGCCCCTTAAATGAACGAAATGACTCGAAAAAAGATTTGTCCATTTTGATGAACGAGATCAAACAAAAGAGTCAGTAAAATTATCCTAACTTCCCATCACTAGTGCACATGACCTCTGTCACGTGCCAGTGTTTGTTTGGACTTTCAGTTTGTATTTTGATTGGTTCCTGTTTTCCTTTGTGAATTGCCACTCCTTCGTATCCATGGTTAATGTCATTATCAGTTCAGTTGTGTCACCTGTTTAGTCATCGTCATCTGTATCACCTGTGTTCTTTTAATCAGTGTGTCAGTTAATCAGTTAATCATCTGTGATTGTATTTAAATTCCATCTTTTCAGTCAGTGTTTGTCCGTTCTCTGTCTTATTTAGTGTGTTAGCCTACTACCTGTTCTGCCATCCTGCGTTTAATTACAAGTAAACCGTTGGTTTGGAAATATATCCTTGTCTGCCTTCCTGCAACCCACTGTGACAGTCTACATGTAAATTATATTATTTGTTGTGTTTTCCTGTAAAAATAATGGAGTTCATTTGGAATTCAGCTTTTATGAGCAAGCAGAAACTAACATTAATGCGCAGACGTGATTAATATTCGTGAACCCAGCTCATCAAATCCTTAGTGTGGTTAATATTGTTAAGTATTATTGTTAGTTTTTTACATTTCAAACTTAATTTATATTAATATATTATAATTGTGATGTTGTTCAGTACAGTTGCACTATTAAAACATTATCTGCACTTTTACATATATCTGTATATCTGCAACTTTTCCATTTCTGCAAAGGATGGTGTTTGGATTTTTACTGTTTTTTTTATTCTTTTATGTAATTGGTATTTTATTGGAGCCTGTTTGATGATGGGTACATTTAGCTTTAGATCAGTGTTTGTGTTTCTGAGGCTCTCATGAATGCATGCAGCTATCACTTGTAGCCAAAAACAGTGGTGACTGCTGTATTTTTATCGTCATTGATATCGTTATCGCAATAAATGCCAGAAAATATTGTGATATAGTCCATATCGCCCATCCCTACTGAGAAATTATCCTGCTGATTATGTGGATACTTGCCACATAGGCTAAGTAAAAAAATAACACAAATATTAATTTGACATGGACAAATTTGTGAAAGGACTGCCATTATAATTTTTGATGCTAGTGTTACGAGTTTCAAATGGTGTAACTGGAGTAACAAATGATTTTGATCGGGGTTCACTACTCTCAACTCTTTGGCGAAAGCCCTGAAAAACTGAATAATTTGAGTCAGTGAGCGAAAGAGCGAACCGCCATCTTCGTCTTCAAATCTCTGTATGAGCGAAGAGGAAGGCGTCCGTCACCTAGGCACTGCGGTGCAGCGATACCCGCACTTTGGTTCCGCTTTCTTTGGTTCCCCCCCTACATTAATATTGTCTTACACAATAAAAGTTGCTATTTTAATAAACGCTGGTTATTGTGTTCGCACTTAAGGGTGTATCACACACTCCCCAACAAATAAACGTGGCTCCTGACACAAGATATTCTGAACAATTTCACTCTGAACATTCACACAATTTTTTTTCAACAAAACACATTCCAACTCTCAATTAGTGTATCCTATGCTGTATGTCCTATAAAGTGTGTGTGCCAGATCTCATCTGGTGAGTATAGAATGTATGTAATTGTCTTTCATGGCGTCTCATCCACAGTGAGCTGGGTACACAACAGGCAGGTAAGGGTATGAGGCGATGGACGGGGGTTGGAAGTGGTGGAGGTATGGTGTACCGAGACACTGGTAAGTACACTGTACTGGCTGAATTCCAACTGCACTGACAGTGGGCCGCGGGTGATAAGCGGGTTGACCCAGGGATGGGTAAGCAAACACATAACCGGGCCGTCTTTCTCTCGTGGACTGTCTCAATGGGATCTGATGTTCAGGTGGTGGGGTGAGGTCCTGGTTCTCTTGATGGACAACATGCAGTTCCTCTTGAATGGTTGACAGTGGAAGCTGTTCCATTCCCTGTTCATCCTCACTGGATGTCCCCAGTTCTTCATCTCTAACACTCTCCCTGTCCTGTTCAGGTTCTGCAGGAATCATTTCTCCCAGGTAAGTCTCCTCCTGTTCAGCCCTGTTTTGGAAGTCCGGAGTAACGTGTGACACAGGTAAGTAACTTTCAGCTCGTTTTTCCCTCGGTATTCGCAACCAGTAACGAGGTACACTGTCCTCTTCCTCAGAGTCATTAATATCTGTACCCTGTGCTTCCTGCGTGAGTTTCGGGATGTCTGAGGCTCTTTTTTGACTCAGCTGCGTTGGTTGTCGAGTTCTGAGGAGACTCTACAGGTAGGTTGTTGACTTGCAACAGGAGGTTTCTGTGTAGGGTGCGGACCGGTCGACCTCCTGCCTCTGGGCTTACTTTGTAGACAGGATTATCCGGTTTCTGTGTAGGGTGCGGACCGGTCGAGGAATATATGAACAAAAAATAATGTTAAAAACTAGAAATGTATCTCGTATATCTGCGGAGTGAGTAAATTTTTATAAAAAATTTTAAGTGAACTATCCCTTTAATACTAAACCAGCTTAGGCTGGTTTAAGCTGTGTTTTCAACAGGAATGCAGCAATATATACACTGTAAAAAATAAACTGTATTTTTTTACGGTAAAAAAACAGCAGCTGTGGTTACCAGAGTTTTATTGGTTTTACAGACTTAACTTAAAATTTACAGTAATAAACTGTATTTCATTATCTGATATAATGTTAATTTACTGATCTATTGATATATTAATATCTGTTTTGTACCAGTGTAATACGCTGATAACCAACAACCACAGTGGTGATGAGAGTCACATGATAATTCAAAGCTCATTACAAGCAGCTCTTCCACAGTTATATATGTATAGAAGCTGCAAGGTGTCATTCGCACAAACATTAAACACCATCATGGTAACACACGACATTTTAAAAATGCAATAAACATTAATTTAACAACATTAAATGTTACATAAAATCCTAATGTACATAACTGATTAGAAAAAAAACGAAGAAAACTATGAAGAAACAGTTATTTCAACAAAAACACAATCAAATGTGAAGTGTCACGCAGGGAATTGTGGGAATGTCAATTTACGTTTTTTCACTGTAAATTATACAATGAGTTGTTTTTCACTTTCAAAAACTGTCAATTTAACGGTATTATACAGTAAAATTACATTAAATGTAGTAATAATAATAATACATTTTATTTGAGGCGCCTTTCTTGGCACTCAAGGACACCGTACAGAAATGCAAGACATTTAAAAGCAGCAAAGCAAAACAATAAAACATTAAAACAAGATAAAAGCAAAATTTAAATCACATGTGGTAGGCAGTTTTAAACAGGTGTGTTTTGAGTTGTGATTTAAAATAAGAGAATGAATCGATGTTTCTAAGGTGAGGTGGTAAAGAGTTCCAGAGGCGGGGGGCAGAGCGGCTGAATGCTCTGCTCCCCATTGTGGTGAGACGAGCAGGGGGGACAGACAGGTGTATGGAGGAAGAGGATTATAAGGGAGCGGGTGGAAGTTGGACCGTGCAGGAGATCAGATAGGTATGAAGGGGCAAGGTTGTGGATGGCCTTGAATGTGAACAGAAGGATTTTGAATTGGATACGGGACAGGACCGGGAGCCAGTGAAGCTGTTGGAGAACAGGAGTGATGTGGTGGATGGATGGTGTTCGGGTTATGATGCGGGCAGCTGAATTCTGGACCAGTTGAAGTTTATGGAGGTATTTGTGAGGGAGGCCAAAAAGCAGAGAGTTGCAATAGTCCAGACGGGAGGTGACTAGACTGTGAACAAGAATGGCGGCAGTGTGGGGGGTAAGGGAGGGGCGAAGGCGATTGATATTACGTAGATGGAAATAGGCAGACCGGGTAATGTTATTGATATGGGACTGAAAGGATAAAGTGCCGTCGAGGATGACTCCCAGACTCTTAACCTGGGGAGAGGGTGAGACGGAGGAATTGTCAATAATGAGAGAAAAGCTGTCAGTTTTGGATAAAGTGGATTTACTTCCAATGAGAAGGATCTCAGTTTTATCACTGTTCAATTTGAGGAAATTATTTGTAAACCAGGTTTTTATTTCCGAGACACAGTCAATGAGTGAGGTAGGGGGGAGAGAGGACGATGGGTTGGTCGAGAGGTAGAGCTGGGTGTCATCAGCATAGCAGTGGAATTGTATATTAAATTTGCGGAAGATATTGCCCAGGGGAAGGAGATAAATGATGAAAAGTAAGGGCCCCAGGACAGAGCCCTGGGGCACACCTGTAGTGACAGGGGAGGGAGAGGATTTAAAAGACTTAAGTTGAATGAACTGAGTACGGCCAGAAAGATAGGATGTGAACCAGTCTAAGGGAGTGTGAGTGATGCCAATAGAGGAGAACAGAGTGACAGATGGTATCAAAGGCGGCACTCAGGTCAAGGAGGATGAGAATGGTAAGTAGTCCAGAATCAGCTGCCATGAGTAGGTCATTGGTGATTTTAATAAGTGCTGTTTCAGTGCTATGAAGGGGACGGAAGCCAGACTGGAACTGTTCATACAGGTTATTGTCAGAGAGATGAAGATGGAGTTGAGAGAAAACTGTTTTTTCAAGGATTTTGGAAATGAATGGTAAATTGGATATAGGACGGAAGTTATTTAAGTTAGAGGGGTCAGCGCCAAGTTTTTTCAAAATTGGGGTAATGGTGGCTGTTTTGAATGATGAAGGAACAATTCCAGTGGTGAGAGAGGAATGGATGATAGCAGAGATGAGAGGAGCCAGGGAAGGAAGGCAGGCTTTAACAAGTTGTGTAGGAATGGGATCAAGTTGACAGGAGGAAGGCTTCGATTTTATGATGAGTTCTGTGATTTCTGAGGTAGTGGGAAGCTGGAAGGAGGAGAATGGATGTATGAAAGGGTGAGAGTCTGCAGAGGTACTGAAGTGAGGAGTAGATCCAAGGTGCTGGTGGATGTTTTTAATTTTTTCAGTGAAAAATGAAATGAGAGAGTTGCAGAAAGATGTTGTGTAAAGGTGAGGGGGGAGAAAGTCCTTGGGTTGGGTGATATTGTTAAGTAGGGAGAACAATGACTTGAGGTTTCCTTTATTTTGAGTGATTATACTAGAATAGTAGTGGGTTTTGGTGTTAGAAATAGAGTCCTTGTAATATAAGATGTGGTTATAGTACATTTCTTTGTGGATAGTGAGACCAGTTTTCTTGTAAAGACGTTCAAGTTGCCGACCTTTGGCTTTGATGAGACGAAGGTCGGGGGTGAACCAAGGGGCGGAGATGGAAAAGGAAACAGATCTATTTTTTAACGGAGTAAGGGAATTAAGAATGTTAAGGAGTCCAGTGTTGTAATGAGAGACCAGAGCATCGGGGGTGGATAGGTTGAGAGTATCAGGTAAACAGAAGGAGTGAATACTTGAAGTGAGAGTGGCAAGATTAATGTTCTTTATATTCCGAAATGAAATAAGACGGGATATTTTAGAAAAGGAGAGAGTGAGTTTCAATGTAAATGAGAGGAGAAAATGGTCAGATATAGGGAGTTCAATGGCTGTAAGGTCAGAAGGGGTGACACCAGAACAACAGATTAAATCCAGAGTATGTCCTTTGTTGTGTGTTGGGAAAGTAGTAAATTGTTGGCATCCAAAACTTTCTAAGCAGGAGGTGAAGTCTTTAGTAAGAGGCAGATTGACATTGTCCATGTGGATATTAAAATCGCCCAGCAGTAATATATTTGGTGAGAGGGAAGATAAGTGAGTGAGAAAAGCAGTAAAATCATAAAAAAATTCACTCTTTAGTTTAGGAGGGCGGTAAACAGTTGCAATTATGGTTGGGGTGGGACCAGATAACTTGCAGACAGCAGATTCGAATGTGCTGTAGACAGGTGCAGAGACCGGCGAGATTTTCCACTTCTCGCGGTACATTATCGCGATACCCCCCCCTCGGCCGGAGCCGCGGGGTTAACGGCGGGTTTCTACAGTTATATAATTCTCAAATATAGTTAAAAAGGGTGGATTATGTTTCTAGAATATCTTGCAGTTAACCATGTCAATGTGTATCGTCTTTATCCGTCGAAAAATGTGTATTTGTAGTTTAAGTGTGTACTTGAAATAGTGATGCAGATGCAGTTACAGTGTTAATGGGGGCAGGGGTTCATATTTTTAGTATCTTTTCGCACTTCTCACAGAGACTACAGAACTGAGAGTGTGATGTATTAATTCCTGTCCTGTCTTTAATAAACTGCAGGTATGTCATACTGTAACAAACATTATTACCACTATACGATCATATGTCATTTAGTGCTGTGTTGAAAAAATCGATTCACCAATTCTGAATCGATTTTCATATTAATTTCTAAAGATCGATCCGTAACTCAGAGGATCGATTTAATAATAGGCTTACATTTTCCCCGTGAACTTTAACTTGCCGCGACTAGGAGATCCCTGTATGCGCATTGAAAGGCTTTCACTCAGCGCGCACATTGTTACGACAACGGGCTGAGTGAGTCATTAAACAGTTCATTCAACGAACACGTTCAAAAAAGCTGATTCATTAAAAGGGATGTAATGAAACAAGGTGTTAATTATTTTTAACTTTGAGCTCCAGTTTTCAAGGCTAAGCTGAGCAGCAATGCGTCGCATGGGTAACGCTGAAGCTGATGCTTCACTTATTAGAGACCAATATGGCATTGATTCAATGCGTGACTCGCTGATTTTATTTCCCCGCGGCTTCCTCGCGCTGTGGGATGCTGACCAGCGCTGCTGCTGACGCGCATTTATGTAAATACCCGTGACGTGAACGGTAAAAGGATGATAAGACAAATATATATCTTTCCTTTGACACGGCAGCCTTATCACGAATACATATGACTTCAAAGACAGACGCAGGTAATCGCACGCGCTCGATCTGCTGATCTCTTTCATTCACTGTCTGTGCGAAGCCTCTGTAGGCTACACATCACCACGATAAACAGTCTTGTTTGTTATCATTATGAACTTGTTTAACATTCAATACACATGCATGAAGTTCAAAACAAGAAGGGTATAGCCTTATAAAAAATGTGAATATTGCGGTTGCTGCAGTTACTTACAATCCTCTGTGGTTGATTTGTCAGTAGCGCGGTACTACAAGATTGCGGTAATCGCGACAGCCCTAATACTACTGCTGATATACCTCTGCGTCCTGTCGTCTACACCAGTGCAAGTTTGTGAAAGCAGTTGTATCAACACTCTGGAAGGGGGATTGTTCTTTACAACCATCAATAGGCCTACTCCATTAATTTGAGTAAATGAGATGTCACATCTCAAGGGGCTATCCTGAAATAAAATTCAAATTTGCAGTTGAATGTCTATAATAATAGTATCAATTTGTTGCATAACTACAGTCCTGTAATTCAGGTAACAGCTGAAAACAAATGCTTTTTTTCCAAAACAATTATCTAAATCTCGAAGATCGGATCGGATCGAATCGAATAATGATAATCGATTCAAGATCTTGAGAATCGGAATCGAATCGATTTTTGAAATTTGAATCGAAACCCAGCTCTAATGTCATTGTGATGTTAGATTGAGACCTACACTCACCGGCCACTTTATTAGGTACACCTGTCCAACTGCTCCTTAACACTTAATTTCTAAGCAGCCAATCACATGGCGGCAACTCAGTGCATTTAGGCATGTAGACATGGTCAAGACAATCTCCTGCAGTTCAAACCGAGCATCAGTATGGGGAAGAAAGGTGATTTGAGTGACTTTGAACGTGGCATGATTGTTGGTGCCAGAAGGGCTGGTCTGAGTATTTCAGAAACTGCTAATCTACTGGGATTTTCACGCACAACCATCTCTAGGGTTTACAGAGAATGGTCCGAAAAAGAAAAAACATCCAGTGAGCGGCAGTTCTGTGGGCGGAAATGCCTTGTTGATGCCAGAGGTCAGAGGAGAATGGCCAGACTGGTTCGAGCTGATAGAAGGGCAACAGTGACTCAAATAACCACCCGTTACAACCAAGGTGGGCAGAAGAGCATCTCTGAACGCACAGTACGTCGAACTTTGAGGCAGATGGGCTACAGCAGCAGAAGACCACACCGGGTGCCACTCCTTTCAGCTAAGAACAGGAAACTGAGGCTACAATTTGCACAAGCTCATCGAAATTGGACAATAGAAGATTGGAAAAACGTTGCCTGGTCTGATGAGTCTCGATTTCTGCTGCGACATTCGGATGGTAGGGTCAGAATTTGGCGTCTACAACATGAAAGCATGGATCCATCCTGCCTTGTATCAACGGTTCAGGCTGGTGGTGGTGGTGTCATGGTGTGGGGAATATTTTCTTGGCACTCTTTGGGCCCCTTGGTACCAATTGAGCATCGTTGCAACGCCACAGCCTA
The DNA here is from genome assembly GCA_031834385.1 of Semotilus atromaculatus. Classification (NCBI taxonomy): domain Eukaryota; kingdom Metazoa; phylum Chordata; class Actinopteri; order Cypriniformes; family Leuciscidae; genus Semotilus; species Semotilus atromaculatus. The sequence goes on along the minus strand of JAULUF010000005.1, from coordinate 25,790,580 downwards.
CCTGAGTATTGTTGCTGACCATGTCCATCCCTTTATGACCACAATGTACCCAACTTCTGATGGCTACTTTCAGCAGGATAATGCGCCATGTCATAAAGCTGGAATCATCTCAGACTGGTTTCTTGAACATGACAATGAGTTCGCTGTACTCAAATGGCCTCCACAGTCACCAGATCTCAATCCAATAGAGCATCTTTGGGATGTGGTGGAAAGGGAGATTCGCATCATGGATGTGCAGCCGACAAATCTGCGGCAACTGTGTGATGCCATCATGTCAATATGGACCAAACTCCCTGAGGAATGCTTCCAGCACCTTGTTGAATCTATGCCACGAAGAATTGAGGCAGTTCTGAAGGCAAAAGGGGGTCCAACCCGTTACTAGCATGGGGTACCTAATAAAGTGGCCGGTGAGTGTATTTTCATGTATTTTCAAAGTATTAAGTAATATATATATGTACATAAAGAGTATTTTATTATATATGCATTTATTATTACATTTATTATATCTATTTACCTGATTGAGTGTGTTTAAGATGTGTTGTATGTAATTTGTGATGCATGTTGTGAAAAGAAATGAACGAAAAGAGACATTGTAAAAGAGACATTGTAAAAGAATGTTTATTAGTAAATGTTATGAGAACAGCTTTGGATTTGAGCGAGACAGAGACTACAGAACTGAGAGTGTGATGTATTAATTCCTGTCCTGTCTTTAATAAACTGCAGACGTAATCCCCCTGAAGAGCGTGGTCGGTGGTTAATTTGTGGTGCTGAGTGAGGTCCGCTAGATAGACTGTTGGTTCTGGGGGATGCAAACATGAATGTTAAAATCCCCCAGAACCAACAGTCAAGTACTAATAAACAATCTTATTTTGACTTGCGGTCTCTCTATTCATTCATGTGAAGTATTTGATGCTGGTATTTCTGATCACTATTCAGTATTATTTGAACCTGCAGTTCCATATGTACAGCCCATCCTTTCTCAGCCGTGCAGCTCCCGTGTTTTTCATGCCACTACTGCACTACAATTCTCTACAATCTTTTCTAATTGTGAGGTCTCTTTGTCATCTGATATGAACATTGATGAGCTGGTTCTCGTCTTCAACTCTGTCTGCCTCACTGTATTGGATACTGTTGCCCCTCTGAAGCCTAGAAGGCAACAACCTAAATCAAATTCTCAACCTTGGTTAAATGCCTCTACCCGTGTGCTCAGACGGGAATGCAGAAGGGCTGAACGCAGGTGGAAAAAGGATGGGCTACAGGTCTCTTATCAAATTTTAAAAGATTGTCTTGCCACCTATCAAAAGTCGGTCAGTGATGCAAAATCTCAATATCTTTCAAATTTAATTGCCATGAATGCAAACAGGCCAAAAGTTATTTTTAAAACTATAAACTCAGTTCTTAATCCAGCCACTTGCTCAGCCCCTGTTGGCAATCTCGAGACCTGCATAGCATTTTTAGGTTTCTTTGAACAGAAGATATTAGATATCAGATCTCACCTCTCTCCTGACATGGCTGTTTCTCCCATGATCTCTCCTTCTAGTAATTTTACTAGTTTTAAACCAGTGTCTCAATCTCAATTAAGTGCATTAAGCTCAAAGATGAAATTTACATACTGTCAATCTGATGTACTGCCTAGCCGTTTGCTTAGAGAGGTATTAGACACTATTAGCCCTGTGCTTTTAACTATTATAAACAGTTCTGTTGTCTAGTGGGGGTTTTCCTGAGTCTTTTAAACACGCGTCTGTACAGCCCTTGCTAAAAAGATCTCACCTTGATCCATCTGTTCTTAGTAACTACCGGCCAATTTCTAAACTCTCATTTATTTCAAAGGTTTTGGAGAAAGCAGTGCTCTCACAGCTTACTACTTATTTAAATGCTTTCAACATTTTTGCTAAGTTCCAATCTGGTTTTAGAGCATTTCACAGTACAGAGTCAGCCTTGCTTAAAGTTACGAATTATCTATTGTTGTCTACTGATTCAGGGTCATCTGTCATTCTGTTGCTGCTAGATTTGAGTCCAGCTTTTGACACTATTGACCACGACATGCTCTTGAAACGACTTCAATATACAGTAGGGGTTCAAGGCACGGCATTGAAATGGTTCAACTCTTACTTAAAGGATTGGACGTTTTCAGTAAATATCGGGTCGTTTACCTCACCTACTGCACCCGTCCCTTATGGTGTTCCCCAGGGTTCTATTCTTGGCCCTTTGTTGTTTTCACTATATATGCTTCCCCTGGGCTCCATTCTTCAGAAATATAGCATAAACTATCATTGCTATGCCGATGACCTACAACTCTACCTTCCAATCAAACTTGAAAATTATCTCTCTATACAAATCCTTTTCTCATGTCTTGATGAAGTAAAAATTTGGATGGCTAACAATTTCCTGCAACTAAACACTGACAAAACTGAGGTGCTTCTGCTAGGCAGAAGTCCTTCACTACAATTTGACAAACAGGTGAACATGGTTGTAAAGAGTAGCTTCTTCCACCTTAGTTCTACCAGAAAGACTCGGGAGAATAAATACTGTAACAATACATACATTTATTGATAGCCCAGCAAGCAATAAAGTTCTTTGGCGTAGGCCCCGTCCATAGCTCGCAATCCGAGGGTCCGGACTCTGCATTTCCTGCCTGAAGACGAAGGCTGGGGCGCAGCCGACCCCCTGGGAGGTATAGGAAGGGACCATCCTGGTGGTGGTGGGGAGGATGGAGGGGAAGGAACCATCTTGGAGGTGGTGGGGAGGATGGAGGTGAATGAAAGCGTCAGCATCTGCGAACTCAAACATGTGTAAGTACCGGTCTTTTATACCGCAAGTATTAGACACGATTGGATAGATGAGAAGGTAATAAGTGACGTAGCAATTGAGTCTTCCTGGCAGAACTTAACGCTAAAGCTTCCATATCTGTTGTAAAGGTAAAACATTTTCTTTCTCAAAAAGATCTGGAAATTGTCATCCACGCACTAATCTCTTCTAGACTGGACTACTGTAATTCGCTGTATGTCGGTCTTCCTCAAAGCACTCTATCTCGGCTTCAGATGGTCCAAAATACGGCAGCCAGATTGCTGACAGGAACAAAAAACTGGGAGCATATCACTCCGGTTCTTGCTTCATTGCACTGGCTCCCTATCAAATTCAGAGTTGATTTTAAGGTCCTTCTTTTTGTATTTAAGGCTATACAAAAATCAGCCCCGGGTTATATCTGTGAACCTATCCAGCCATATACAACCTCTAGGTCATTAAGATCTTGTAACCAGCTTCTTTTATCAGTCCCTCGTTCACGTTGCAAATCCAAAGGCGACAGAGCGTTTCGCGGTTGCTGCACCCAAACTTTGGAACAGCCTACCCTTTAATATCAGGGCCTCTCCGTCGCTGAACGTTTTTAAATCTAGTTTAAAGACTCATTTTTATACTCTTCCATTTGAGTGATGCTGTGTATGTTACACCGCGTATATGTATGTGTATGTAGAAATGTTCTTTTATTATTCTATTATTAACTTTCTCTATTAACCTTTTTGACCATCTGTAAAGCACTTTGGATCAACAAATGTTGTGTTTATGTTGTGCTCTATAAATAAATTGACTTGACTATATAGTCTTTTACTGTTAAAATCACAAGCATTTTTTACAGTGTACGTAATAAAATTTCTAAAAGTAAAATTGTCAAATGTAGTTTAATAACATTATCTGTACCCCTCCCCATGCTGTTTTACCAAATAACAATACATTTTTGTGTCTTATCCTAGTTACGTCAACCTTTCTAAATTTAAGGCTAATGCAGTGCAAATGTTTTAGTAAGCTGGGCAGCACTCAGAGATCACAGCTTTTCACAGAGCGCTTAGTGCCACGTCAGTTCTAATTCTCCTCACCCACCCATCTCCACCAGGTCTGAGATGTCTTATGTTCTGTTAGCTCATGAGAAGATAAAAGATAGACAATGCATTATTTAACAAGCTAAGAAAGTGGGTGTCACTAGTATAATCAGTAATTTTGTATAAATGTTCCTACTAAATGTATAACTGCAAAGGTAAATATTGCCCAGCATGATTTGAGAATGTTCCAAAGAGTTTCCTATTTGTTTTCCAGCATTTTTAACTATTTATCTCCAGATCATTCCTCTTAAACAACAGAATCCAAATTCTATGAATCCAGACTCTGTACTGCAGCATCTCTCTCACTTTTGCCTCAAGTTAATTGCATTGTCTACAAAGCTTGTGATGCTCTATTTTTAGTTGTGGAGTCAGTTATAGTGCTTTGTGGCTGCTCTCCATCGCTCACAATCAGCCAGACAGTTTAAGATGTTGTGTGGTGTCCAGTCTGAAGAATGCATTATAAAAGGCCCATAAGACTGTGAGTCAGTTACTGAAATATCAGCTCATTTAATACCCTGACAAAAAAAAAAAAAAAAAAAGAGTTTCTCTTGAGTATTGACAATTATGGCATCCTGTTCTAACCGAGGGTGCATTTTGATGCACCTCAGAGAAACCAATTTAAGCAAACACAAACAGGGACACTCGAGGACTATCTCTGGCCTATGAAAAAGGTCTTTATGTTGCCTTTATTATAATTAATGTATAGAGCTGTATGGGAAAACTATGAGGTTAAACTGGTCATCGGATGCCCATTTTCCACAAGTTGGTATTCTTTAGAGTCTTCATGTAAAGATTGTAACATACTTTGGTTAAAATTCCTCAATGTGTAAAACACCCTTTTACCTCCTCAAAAACAGATAAGTTCACAGTGACCTGTTTCGGTGCAAGTCTCTTTAAATGATATTGAGTGACTGCTCACCCCACCCCTCTCTTCCATGGGGGGTGTCACACAAGCACCCACCTGCCTGGATAGAATACAAATGGCTGAGGGGGAAATATGCTAATACCAGACAGTCCGTCAGTGGTCGTGGGCGGAGCATGAACAATATGACATCATGCGTGCGTATTACACGCCATAAAGTGCGTATCATATGCACGCGGAAACTGCGTATATACACGCAAAAACTGTTTTTGGCGTATAAATGGCGTGAGAAATAACATTCGTGGTATTGATTCGCGCTTTCATGAGATCGGGCTCAAAATAACATATGACGTGGAAAGCCTAAAGAAAACAAAGTGACTTTACACTTGCACTCTTTTAAAAATCAGGATAAACAGCTCTTTCCTATTCTGGTCTACATTACAGAATGCTAAAATGTCCACACTCAGGCAGCAATCTAAAAATAAACAGTGTCTATCACTAAGACACATGTGGTTCTCAGTCTGTTTGCAGACATGATCCTGCCATTTAAAAGTTTAGCTTGTGTTGCCATAGTTAAATAAACAAGAATAGTAATAGACAAACCGTATAGGTTAGGATGGCTGGAACACTGTGGTTAAATTTAAGCTTTTTTCATTCAATTACAGCACGATTAAAGTTTTGTTGGTATAGAAGAATATATGTTCCCTAGTCTACTTTTGTTGGTGTTAGATTTGGAATAATTCTATGAGTGATTTGTTTGGGGCACATCTACACAGAGCAGTCTCATAAAAAAACCGCACATCTCAGGGTGAGAACGCAGAGGGTCATGATCAAATTCTTCTCTTTTGAACATGGCAGGGTGGTTAAGGTTATGCTGATAACCCAAGACATTCAAAAGAGATCTGCTTTGATTGTCTAGAGTAGCGGTCTCAGGTCTGTTCTGATAGGGCCATGGTCCGTAGGGAAAAACAATGGCAAATACAAATAATAAAATACAACTACCCATTCAATATTTAGTATAGTAAAATAAATAGGTTATGTACATCTTAAAGGGAGGAGAAAGAGTCAGATTGGTGAGCACACATCATGACCTCTGTACATGTGCCATCCATTTTTCATTAAACTAAAAAGTATAAGCGCTCGAGCGCTTAAAGCAGTGAGTGCCATTGCTTACTGTAACGCAGTTAGATGTTATGGGAAGGAGAAGGCGGGACCCGGCAAACGTTCAACACACAATTTAATAATAAAATAAACAAAGACAAAACGAAAGTAAAAGACCGCAGCCCCTCACGGACGACTGCTGTCACATATAATAAAACATAAAACACAACATAAATCCAGGCCTGTTCCTCTCTCGATCTTCACATCGCTTCTCCTTTATGCTTCCGCTCCTCCGTGAGAGATATGAGACCGGTGCGTGAAGCAAGTGTCTCTCATTATCAATCACGCCACCGGCCTCGCGCCGTTCTCTCACAGCCCTCGGCCTCGTCCTGCTCGCCACACTTACATGTGTCCTGTCATTTCCCAAGAGGATATGGGTTTATGGAAATGTGCTTCTTTTTTGAGAGGGTTAGATTTCACAAGTTCAATTAAAGTTTAATCAGATTTGGTGTGTGTGTGATAAGAGATCTCTTAGCGCAGAGGCTGCAATCTTTATTCCCAGAATTCGTTATCTTTTTTGAAGTGTGTGCAGGATCCTGAGAGCTGGGACATCTTTCTGCAGAAATGATAGATGCTGTATTATATCCCTTATCTAATATATCTATGTTGCTGGACAGTGAACTAAAGAGCATAATCTGTGATTCTATTTAAAATGAATAAATGTCATTGCTTATTATTTAGAGTGGCAATCATTGTCTCCGTTTCAGTGTATTAGTGTGATCTGATTCCATGACGTACCATCATGTTATACAGTGAAGAAAATAAGTATTTGAACACCCTGCTATTTTGCAAGTTCTCCCACTTTGAAATCATGGAGGGGTCTGAAATTGTCATCGTAGGTGCATGTCCACTGTGAGAGACATAATCTAAAAAAAAAAAATCCAGAAATCACAATGTATGATTTTTTAACTATTTATTTGTAAGATACAGCTGCAAATAAGTATTTGAACACCTGTCTATCAGCTAGAATTCTGACCCTCAAAGACCTGTTAGTCTGCCTTTAAAATGTCCACTCCTAAATTAGAGATGCACCTGTTTGAGGTCGTTAGCTGCATAAAGACCCCTGCCCACCCCATACAATCAGTAAGAATCCAACTACTAACATGGCCAAGACCAAAGAGCTGTCCAAAGACACTAGAGACAAAATTGTACACCTCCACAAGGCTGGAAAGGGCTACGGGGAAATTGCCAAGCAGCTTGGTGAAAAAAGGTCCACTGTTGGAGCAATCATTAGAAAATGGAAGAAGCTAAACATGACTGTCAATCTCCCTCGGACTGGGACTCCATGCAAGATCTCACCTCGTAGGGGTCTCAATGATCCTAAGAAAGGTGAGAAATCAGCCCAGAACTACACGGGAGGAGCTAGTCAATGACCTGAAAAGAGCTGGGACCACCGTTTCCAAGGTTACTGTTGGTAATACACTAAGACGTCATGGTTTGAAATCATGCATGGCACGGAAGGTTCCCCTGCTTAAACCAGCACATGTCAAGGCCCATCTTAAGTTTGCCAATGACCATTTGGATGATCCAGAGGAGTCATGGGATAAAGTCATGTGGTCAGATGAGAACAAAATAGAACTTTTTGGTCATAATTCCACTAACCGTGTATGGAGGAAGAAGAATGATGAGTACCTTCCCAAGAACACCATCCCTACTGTGAAGCATGGGGGTGGTAGCATCATGCTTTGGGGGTGTTTTTCTGCACATGGGACAGGGCGACTGCACTGTGTTAAGGAGAGGATGACCGGGGTCATGTATTGCGAGATTTTGGGGAACAACCTCCTTCCCTCAGTTAGAGCATTGAAGATGGGTCGAGGCTGGGTATTCCAACATGACAATGACCCGAAGCACACAGCCAGGATAACCAAGGAGTGGCTCTGTAAGAAGCATATCAAGGTTATGGTGTGGCCTAGCCAGTCTCCAGACCTAAACCCAATAGAGAATCTTTGAAGGGAGCTTAAACTCCGTGTTTCTCAGCGACAGCCCAGAAACCTGACTGATCTAGAGAAGATCTGTGTGGAGGAGTGGGCCAAAATCCCTCCTGCAGTGTGTGCAAACCTGGTGAAAAACTACAGGAAACGTTTGACCTCTGTAATTGCAAACAAAGGCTACTGTACCAAATATTAACATTGATTTTATCAGGTGTTCAAATACTTATTTGCAGCTGTATCTTACAAATAAATAGTTAAAAAATCATACATTGTGATTTCTGGATTTTTTTTTTTTAGATTATGTCTCTCACAGTGGACATGCACCTACGATGACAATTTCAGACCCCTCCATGATTTCTAAGTGGGAGAACTTGCAAAATAGCAGGGTGTTCAAATACTTATTTTCTTCACTGTATGTTTGTTTTTATTGTCAAAAGTCAGTATGGCTGTTAAAGGTGAAAATAAAATACTGCAAATTTAAAGGCTTAGTCTCTCTTGCATCATTTGAACTCAGTCAGTAACCGGCAAAGTAACACAGCCTGTCTTGTACGTCCAGCAGAAGCTGATCTCCCAGGAGGCTAGCAGATATTGTAGAGACAATACGCTTTGGCATCAGGCCAACCAGATTGTTAGCCTCGGGCCTTCAATAAAAGGTATGGCACATCACTGTAATGTATTCCAATGTCTCTTGTCTGACATCTTTCAGAGCAAGAGGTTTGGAGGCGGGGAAAGAGTGCATCCTACATGTGAAATTCACTTCAAACTCACTGATTTCCGCCTATATCAGCAAAACGGTGCTAAAGTCTTGGAGGCGTTCCAACGTGTCACCTTCTGGAGTAGATGGCCTATGAAAATGGCAAAAAACTCAACTGCTCAATAATGTAATGCATTCGTTAGCCTATATGTTTTCTTTGCACTTGCACCCAAGGATTTGGCTGCAACACATTTTGTCGAGCTTCACAGATGTTTTAAGATTTTTTTGTGGCTGAAGTCCAAATATTTTTCGGGGCTACTGTATGTGTTACTTTTATCCAAAAAGAAGTGAACAATCATACAGTACCTAATGGTAAAGAACACAAAAATGTATCAAATTATACATCAGAATATTTATGTATTTGGTGAAGAAATATGCTTTTTTGCTTTAGATAACCTAATTAACGTATCATTCTGACTAACAATACACAAAATGACACTTTACTACCAGCAATGATTGCTCTGATTGGTCTCAAAGACCACAACTAAAAAACAGTATTGACATTTAATGCAATTCAAAACATAAATGACCCGATCACCTGTGTTACGACAATACACTCTCATTAAAGACACCAGTTCTAACATTACTACTAATTACCTTGAAGCAATCGTAGCACTTCTCAAAGGCTGCCGACAAACACTTGCCCACATGACATTTCTACATGGCTTGGGGTCAGGATTGCAATGAAACCTGACATTTATCTTATATGATGGTTCAACTGCCTTCTTTAGATTAGCTGTCAACATCCTGTTAAGAATCTACACCGGCAAATACAGCAGAAAGACACATCTGACTCTGCTAAAGATTGATACAGTGTGAAAACTCTAATGTCCAATGATTATTTTGATATTTAAACTATACTGTTCTTATAAGTCAAAAAAAATTGTAAATAGCCATTTGCACCCACAGTAAACATTTGCATTCATTTAATTATGATGCACCACATAAACAGCTACAGCTCCATGCAGAATTTTGTGTTTTCAGTACTACACAATTCAAAAAAGAGGAGAATGTCAGCTCAAATCCTCCTCTCTTTCTTAGACTGAATCTATCTCATGTGACACTGCCAATGGCTGCAGCGGACTGCAGCATTCAACCCCTCCTCACCCTCCTACCAACCCAGCATTCGCCTCGAGCTCTCTCACACTTGCCTGCATCGACTTCTAGCTCTAGATTCAGGCTGTGATGCTGGATTTTGTTTACTGTTATATTCTTTCCCCAGTGTTGACATGGAGTTGCTATTCTAGGTGCTGCGTTTGCCTGTTATGACATTTTAATCTCGTACCAATGTTGCATGAATTTCCTGCGGAGGCACAAGAGGACTAGAGACGCCTAATAATAGTCCTCTGCATTATCATGCTAATATGAAGCCCCTGAAATATCACAGTAATGGTTTTATTAATCCACAATATAGAAACAATTCTGTTGGTTTCCAGGTTTGCATTTTTGCCTCTGGATAGTAATTAAACATACTTTTAATTTTATTGCTGATGTTCTGGATCATCCTGATTTATAACTCTAAGAATATGCATTATTCTGGATTAAATGCAACAAGTATAGAGCAACAGATTATGCGTTTGCTGGTGATTGACATACACAGGCCTGCAGCGAAATCCTACATAAGTGAGATCATCAGCTGGAATAATGAGGGAGCAGATCCCCATTCCCGCAGAGCTGACTTAGGATCACTGCTTCTTCTGAGGCAAGAGAGAGCTGATGAATTCAAAACTGAATCATTGTTCAGTTGGCATGTAAAATATCACTAATTCATTCCAGAAACCTTGCTTATTGGAGCGTGAACTTCTGCTGCCAGTTTTTATCTATAAGACTGTTTGAACACGCTTTTAAAAACGCATTACAAAAATGACACTCAGCTCTCCGGGTGTTCCTTGTAAAATTTTAAATCACATGACAGTCTGTGATCTCACACACACACACACACACACACACACACACTGGGAAGAGAGAATAGATCACATCTGTAGGGTTCCAGAAGTAAACAGGCCATTTTTCCAATAGAAACAATTTATTTGAATTAAACAATTATGCAATGACTGCAGATAAAAACGACACCTAATGTTTTTTTAATTAATAGGTCAACCAAAAAAATAATCATTGGTCAAAATATCTATATATAATAATAATAATAATATAGATAATATAGATATATACAGGATTTCAGGGCTTCTTTAGCTCTAAAGGGCTAAAGCCCTAAAAATCAGAAGCACAGGTGCGCGCCCGCGCTGTTTCGTACTGGAACTTAAACAAAGCGACTGAGTCTAAGAAATTTCTAGTTTGATTTATGATTGCTGACACACTTAATTTATTAACATTTAATGTTATGTTTAATGTTATTAACATGTTATGGTAATAATATTCAACTGCACATATCGCTATATCTAGCTAATTTTTTAATCCATAGATAGTGTTCTATCTAGACTGCTCGTCTTCAAATGTATATTTGGTATATTTGGACGTCAAAGCGTCCGCCATTTTGCTGAGGGCAAGACTGTGCTGTAATTTCAAATGCAAGTAAACGGGTGAGCTGCGGTTTTTCTGGATAAAAACAATAATAGCGTTTACATTTATCAACCGATTTCAGTGGTTTGTATGTGGTGTACGTTACTACTAATTATATAATGACCAAATACAACCAGAAAAAAATTTTCAGTCTTGTTTGTGAAAGGTAATTCCCCGAGACATGTTTTCAATTGTGTGGTGATTTGTACAGCCCCAAGCAGCACACGAAGCAGGCATTTTTCTTAATTCCCATAATGAGAGGTATGGGAAAGTTGCCCTCCACAATATGGCGATGCCGTTGACGTGCACTCCAGTGGCCAATAGGGCGTATATGTATTTATTATGTCTATGGTTTGAGGATCCAACAAGATTTACACAAGCTCTTTTTAAGAACTTTCATTGGCTTAATATTTGTAAAACAGACAGACAGACGTAAAGGGAAAGGGTGACCAATAGCATTGATTTATTAAAGAAGAAAAAAACACCACCACCAAAAAAAGGCCACTTGTACACAAGTGTAAGGGCAAAAAGGACATGTGCTTTGCACAGGTTGAGCCCCCCTACCTGTGCACGTGCCTTGTTCAAACTCAAGATTGCAGGTGTGCCACACAGCTGTGCTAATGGCAGAGAAACAACCTAAACTGCCAATTTCTCTGAGTGGCACCTGCTCATAAAACAAATTAGGATTATGTAGCAGGGCTCTCAAGTGTCACGCATTGAGAGTGACAGTCACTCATTTCGGTCTTTTGTCACGCCCTCCCGCCACACATTGTATTTCTCACGCGGAAAAACTATTTATAATGTATTTAATATGCCGCAGCGCCCAAAACTTCTCTGGCCGCGCGCACTTCTGCCGCTCTAGGCGAAAAACAATTGTGCCGCCCCTCTATTTGCAACTTATACCAGCAACAACACACAAAGACCATATGCCATATAACGCAAAACCAGCAACAACACATAAAGACCAATATATGCCATATACATATAACGCAAAACCAGCAACAACACACAAAGACCAATAAGCCATAGACCTACATATAACGTAAATAGTGCGCAACGCGCGCGTGCCCAAAATGTCAACAATAGGCTATTAAAGTTTATGCAGGAGGCAAATGCCTGCTGGCATTTTTCTTTCAGCAGTCATGACAGGTTTTTTTCCAAATAATCACATTTCACCTCCTCAAATTACTGTTGCTTGCAAATCTCTTTACACCACTTTCTGTGCGTAAAACACACACAAATGAAATGTCCGCAAGCACATTATATCATCAGCAGGTTCAGCATCTTAAATGACGACTAAAGAGCAAATAAAGCTTAACTTATGTTTCAGAAGCGCGCACGGCGGGCCTTCATCGCAGCAAAGCTCTTAACAGCATCCTCCATTTCTATTCTCTGTGCCTGATCGGTGATTAATGAACGATCTGTTCATTGCGTATGTCACGTGACGCAATGAACGGATCACCCAAATGAACGTAAGACTGGGAAGGTAAAGTAATTATTTATGTTCCCTGTTAATAATTTTTTACTGCATTATGATTTCTTAATTCAGAATATGATCAACATTGCGTAGGTGGATGTGATCGGGGAATTTGGCTGTTAAAAGTATAACATTTAAGCCACTTAAATAAACGAAATGACTCGAATGACTCAAGAGAGTCAGTAAAATGATCCGAACTTCCCATCACCCAATCATAACTCGTGAGAGCAGGGGCGCGTCCTCGCCGGCGCTGCTGGGCGGCGGAAGCTCAGCAAATCAGTCATCATGACTCGTGGGCGAGATGCCCCAAAATTTACGAATCTCATGACCTCGTGAGAGCAGGGGCGCGTCTCGCCGGAAGCTCAGTAAATCATATTATAACCTATTTTGTGAATTGTTCATTCCCGGTTGGCACACATTTTGCCGCCCTTACAAAAGTGCCGCTCTAGGCAATTGCCTAGTTCGCCTATTTGGACGCGCCGGCCCTGGGCCTACACAATAGCCAATCAGAAAATAGCACTATTGTATCTGGGTAAGATTTAATGCAACAACCAATGAAAAAAAGCATGTCCTGGAATTGTTCACGTGATTCTACACAACACCTTCCGAAAGTTTCGTTCACCCATAGAGAAAACACTGGATCTCCGAGCATCATTTTCTTTGAGCACAGAGTAAGTCATGATCTCCTGTTTTAATGTTACAACAAATTCACAACTTGTTTGACACAAACAGTGACAACTTGACTGCTATGTTAGAGAATGTTTCCCAGATAATTAGCATCAGTTTTTCATGAGTGTGTCTGTAACTTAACAGTTTATAAAGCCTGTTCACTGACAACACCTGCTCAGAACAAGGAGTCTAGGCCTAACGTTAGTCATATTCTCGTTATCACACGATGACTGACATATTGTCACATTGTAAACATCTCTCTCTCCAAATAGGCTTACAAATTTTATTAGCACTAAACAAATGAAAGTGTATTGCATAGTCTATGTTATAGGTCACTTTTAAAATCATGTCATATTTTATAATTATATCCTGGCCATGCATGCATTAATCATTGCATCTGTCTTTCAAAGATGTCAGGTAAAAAGCAATTATGAGCAAGAGATCAAAGTACATTGCACATTAAATCCGCAAAAGGTTGATTACAAATGTTCATGAATACCAATTTTCCTAAATAATACAACCAATTTTATGGCATATATGAGACATTCATCCATGACATGGACAGAATACTGCTCCGTAATGTATTTTTATTGTTACTGAAATAGATTTTAAATGGACATGCAGACATGGGTTAAATCAGTGTTAACATTCAAAGTTGTATTCAGCAATTATTAATAACAAAAACAAAAACACTAACAAACACCCCGATTCCCGTGACCCGTCCATCCCGCCCCCCTTTGACCCCCTGATGTAGGCTAGATATAATAGCACACGGCTTCCTCTTCTCCCTGCCCGTTGACTCGTAGAAGTCACTGTGGGTGTGAATTCCTCGTCGGAGCCCATTGACTCGGTGTCAAAACTGTAGCCGCATAACGTACAGTTAAAATGTCACGCACTGCGCAAAGCAACAATTGAAACCTGCTAATTCACTGGCTTGTCATGTTGCAGAAATAATACTAGCAAATCTTATCTAGCATTACATATCGCTAGAATAATTACGTACATACTGTAACGTTAGTTACCGTTATATTATCTTACTAGCTATTTATAACTTATAGAAAGAGTGCAATGTTATAAAGTTACATTACATGTATTGTAAAATACATAATGATTTGAGGACCAAGTTTGTAGTCAAAGTATGTGCAGGCCACAGTCAATGTAAAGCATATTGTTGATGTTTCGTCCCTCCCAGTGAATATCCTCCGCTATGGGGGAGGAGCTGTGGAGGGAGGGCTGTAGCGCAGCAGAGAGCAAGGGGGAAGGACCTCTAAGTTGTGCTTGTTCAAATTTTCAGGCTAAGTCAACGTTTTCTCAAAACTCCCTACTGCAGCTTTAAGTCCTTTTAAACTATGGGTGGGTGATAGGGTACAATGGGGCTAAAGGCTCCATGGGGTAAAAGGCCCCCTTTTTTTATCTGAACCACTAGATGGCACAAAAACTTGCTGCAGCACTTTCCAAAACATCTGCTTTTCAAGGTGGACGTGAAAATTTGTCTGATCGTTGACATGATCACGGGCTGCAACTCAAAGTTGATTCTGTGCTAATTTGTTCCAATATTTAATGTTTTCTAAAATGTTGTAGATTTAAGTAGCAAATGAGAATCGCTAAACTTATAGAATATATTTTTAGACAAAATCGTAATGATTTTAAGTTTTGTTCAAGGTAGTTAAACCATTATTTTAAAATATGAAATTAATCATATCATAATAAAATATGATTTAATGTTACCACTGTAAATCTATGTTAAATTATTCTGGGATCTCATTCTATGCTTTCGGAATCTTTACTTTTTAAAATAATTTTGTTTATGTATTTTTAAAATATATTTTTAAATTAACAGTATACATTTTTTAATGACAGTATATTTATTGAACAAAAATTCATTCTTAAATTTATTCTGAAAACCAATCAGTATCTGGTGTGACCACCATTTGCCTCACGCAGTGCAACACGTCTCCTTCGCATAGAGTTGATCAGGTTCTTGATTGTGGCATGTGGAATGTTGGTCCACTCCTTTTCAATGGCTGTGCGAAGTTGCTGGATACTGGCAGGACCTCGAACAAACTGTCGTATACGCCGATCCAGAGTATCCCAAACATGCTGTAAGGTATGAGCTCAGGGAAGGGGAATGTATAATCAATAATTAATAACTGATCATACGGGTCATGAGTTATCACCTACAATTTTAAATCGCCCAAAAAGGGAATGTATAGCCCATGTATCTGCATCTATATATATAGATAATTAACCACAACGAATTCTAATAAATTATGAATAAATACAATATGCAGAGGCTATACCAATTTCAGAAATAACCTTTAACAGAATTAACTGCACCTCAAACAATTTGTCCGTCCACAGAACCGACCGTGATCAACTCTTAAAAGGATTATCACTCTCAGGAAAGATTATTCTTCTGGTTATGAAGAATATACTTTATGGTACTAACTGAAATGACTTAATATCAAGCTTGTAGCTTTAGATCACACATTAAAGAGAATTTATTTGATGAGCAACAAACAGATCGAGACAAATTGTCTCGGACAATTATAAGATTATAATGGTGTTTAGTAAAATGAGACTATAACAAACAATTAGCCTACATTTAACAACGAACATGCAGAATAACGAAAGGAATGAAAGGAAGAGAGAGAGAGGATCACAGAAACAACCGATTTCACAACAGTTAACCTTTAGAGCCAGCAAGGAATCATACACCTTAAAGCAGGGATAAACCACTTTAAACGCATTTAAATTTCGATTGAAATAATACTTGGACCTTTGTGTCGCTGAACAAGGCTGCGTGTGTGATTGTCCGTGGCGTCCGTGAGGTTGCGTTCTTTCGGTAGCGCGTGTTGCTCACGGGAAATAAATACTGTAAAATAAGCTGTCGAAAGCTGAGGGAGAGTCCGTTTCACCCGAATGATATAGGACTGATCCTGAGATAAAGGCAAAACAAAAAGAAAAAAAGTAAGACGAGAGACAAGACAAAGCCAAAGGTAAGACAAAAGACAAAACATGAGGGGAAGGCAGGAGGGTCAGTTCTCTTAAAGAAGACTGGATCCACACCCCTTTGGAAGCAAACTATCCAATAATCGTCCAGCAAACTTTGGCGGGAGAGGATTTCTTTGTTTCTTCTGACAGCCTGATTTGCATGTTCTATGGCAGTGTCAGAGTTTAGTCATTTCACTCCAAAGATGGTAAAACATAGTAAAATACATTTTATCATAAACTAATATATCAGGGTTCTCAAGTCTGATCAAAAGATTGGAGTGATATCACATGCGGTTAGGGGAGGAGCCCCGCCCCCACCCAGCCCCGCCCCCAATTTTACACATTGTTCATAATTACCCAGCAGCACAAATTGAAATTGTAACAATTGGTAAATCTGATAAATGACAGAGCAATTCATCACATCAAATATACTCCTTAATGTTATATTTCAAAATTACAAATATAAAAAAATTACACAAATATAACAAATTGCTCCAAACAGTTTGGAAAAACAAATATTTTTGCATTTTGAATGTGTCTAGTCTTAAAGATAAAATCCTAAAGATTTTAAAGATAAAATATATTTTTGCTTTTTCCCTGACATCTTTGAAAAATGCAAAATGATTAATGTATGTTTTGACAGGATATAAAATATTACCCAGAGCACTCTGCATTAATACATGTAGCCTTAATGTAATTAGAAATACTATTAATACAGTATAATATATAATTAAAAATAAAATGAAGAAATACATCTTCATTCCTTCCCATAACATTTCCCTTAGTTTCAGATAACGTAAGCTAGCCAAACTGAGCCAAAGCTTCTGGCCTGGTTGCAAAGTAGTTGTATAGTTTTTGACTGCATCAATAATAATGTACACGATGGGCTAACGTTATATATTAAATGTTCTAGCCTAAAAATGTTAGATGAGCTTTCTTCCAAATTACCTTCTCCATCACGACCATAGGATCACGACGCATGTTCGCGCAATGTTGTTGGTTACCTAGTAACGAAACGAACGTACGGTGGCCGAGAATGTTCCGTCAACTTCTGTGTGTTCGCGCATCTATGTTGCTTTGTAATGAACGCAATCTGCTGAGATACGTGCTGGCGGCAGGAAACTTCACTTTGTGTGCCTGCGCCTCGTATACAACGTTATATATAAAGCTTGCAGGACAACTTGGTTGGCATTGCCTTTTCACCGTGAGAAATACACGGTGTGGCGTGTGAGCGTGAGAACTGGTTGAATTGCGTGTGTCTCACGGCCAATGCGTGAGACTTGAGAACCCTGTTATTTAGCTAGGGCTAAACGAGAGGTTTAATTTGGTACCCAGAACTTTATGTTTGGCATAGTATAAAGGTGGATATACTATACTCTTAGACTCTTTATATAAGCACTTTTTTTTTTTAACTACACATCTATAAAATCATAACTAGGCTTGATACAAAAGCAGAAACACAGGTATACATGAATATATCGTATTCTTTCCAAAATTACTCAAATTATGTATTTCAGTAAAGGAATGTTTGGGTATGTGTGAGCGTCTTGGAGGGAGCTTCTTTCTTCGGCCATCTGGGATTCCTTCCACCGCAGAAAGGGGTGTTTGAGGAGATAAGATCTTTTTGAAACTCACGAGTTGAGTTAGTTTTATCTCGGTCTACACTCTTGCGTGCTACAAAACTGTCATTGTGGTAATTTCACCCGACTTGCTGGCGCTATGCCAGTGAGTTACCGGGCAAAGTCATAGGTTAAAAGGAAATTTTTTAATGTCAGGAAAACAAATCACCATGTGAGCCTGTCCAGATACCCTACAATGCTCAATGGGTGACATGTCCGGTGAGTATGCTGGCCATGCAAGAACTGGGAAGTTTTCAGCTTCCAGGAATTGTGTACAGATCCTTGCAACATGAGGTTGTGCTTTATCATGCTGCAACATGAGGTGATGGTCGTGGACAAATGGCACAACAATGGATCTCAGGATCTCATCACGGTATCTCTGTGCATTCAAAATGC
Source organism: Semotilus atromaculatus (assembly GCA_031834385.1). Classification (NCBI taxonomy): domain Eukaryota; kingdom Metazoa; phylum Chordata; class Actinopteri; order Cypriniformes; family Leuciscidae; genus Semotilus; species Semotilus atromaculatus. Next base: position 25,772,322 of record JAULUF010000005.1, on the reverse strand, counting down.
CATCAATAAAATGCACCTGTGTTCCCTAACGCCTGCCCTTACCATAACCCCACCACCACCATGGACCACTCGATCCACAACGTTGTCATCAGCAAACCGCTCACCCACACAACGCCATACACGCTGTCTGCCATCTGCCCTGTGAAGTGAAATGAAGTGAAGTGAAATGCAAGTGAACACGATCAACCCTTTCTCTTTACTATGTTACAGAACGTAATAAACATGAATGAACATCAGAAAATATTTTGAAAGGTACAAGTCCAACTTACCGAAGTCCGTATCATGTCTCTCATGTAATCGCACAATCAGTGTTTCAACCACAGAAAGACGTCAATAAAACGTCTCTGGTTACTATTGTAACCTCGGTTCCCTGAGTGGCGGGAACGAGACATTGTGTAGCAACGCTGCAGGAACTCCTCCCTTCTCCACTTTTGTTGAAATCTTATGGTAGCGGTGACTGCTGTATTAAAACTAGTAGCCATATACACAGAGTTAACAGCATACTGTAGTGGGAACCACTAGGGGTGGCATGGTTCACAAAATCCACGGTTCGGTTCGTATCACGGTTTTAGGGTCACGGTTTTCGGTTCTGTACGGTTCTTGTTGTTAATTTTTCTTTAAATCTTTAACACTCCACATGTACTTCTGCATATGAGGTATATATAGCATATATATAGTAGAGGTCGACCGATTCATCGGTTTTGCCGATTAATCGGCACCGATAGTTGATTGGTGGAACTATCGTTATCGACAAAAATCCATACCGATAGTTTTTCCTGGTTGCGTCCGTTGCTGGAGCGGCTGAGAAGTGCGCGCTGTAATACATTACACAGTACGAGAGAGCTGAGAAAGGTCTGCTGGCATCATGCAGTACAAGAGCGGCCTCTAGAGGTGTAATAAAGACTATCACTGATGCCTCGTGTTGTTTATCTCGACACGTGACGCTGCGCGCTGCACTGAGAGCGCTTACATCAGATGCGCGTTTAAAGCACCGACAGCGAAAAGGTATTCATACAGTACATTTTGTCATATCATTATAAAGTGATTCATTTGTTGACTATGCTGCATTAGTAGAGAAAGAACCGCATGTTTGTTTGCCTTCGAGGCTGAGAGGACGCTAACATTCATTAGTAGTAGGCTACCTCAAGCGGTTAAACACTGACAAATACAAACCTAAGTCCGACCCGAATGTTTAATGTCACAATTGTTACCATCTATTTGCATTAGATTATAACGTTATACAGCTGGTCACTTTTATGCATTCATTATGCAGCGAAGTTGCATATTTAAAGCTAGACGTAAAATAGTAAACTGATATGTTAATACAGCCGACAGAAACATATAAACAAATCAGAAAAGCATTCGATTCGTGTTCAAAAAGAACTGATGAAAACATTTCAGTGTTTGAACTTGTTTGAACAGTGGAAAAACTTTTTAAAGCAAGATTCTGTAGCATTTCCTTCCTTATAATTACCGTCATCAATAACGCATTATAACAGCACACATCCATGTATCACAATGGACGCGCGCTCTCATTTCATTCAAATACAACTTGCCGTCTTGCGTCTCCGTTTTTGATTGTATTTAAAATGAAATCAGAGTTGATTTATTGTTTACAGAGTTTGATAATATTGTTGTAATCATCTTGTATTGGATGAGTTTTGTACGCTGTACAAAATGGATGTAACTGTTAAACAGATACATTTTGAATGTAACTGGTTTTATTTGTTAGAGTATTACTTTTTGTTTCAGTTTGAATTAATTAACTAAATTAATTAATTAATTAATATTCATATTTATATATTTATTTCATTTAGCATGTTTTCATGGTTCATACAGTTTTATATATATATATATATATATATATATATATATATATATATATATATATATATGCCTATATAATAAAGTTCAGCACTGTTTTAATGTGTTATGTTTAAGCAATAAGGTTCCAGAGGCTGTGCTGTATCGTGAATAATTGTTTTTATCCAGTATCAATTTTAAAAACTATCGGTTGATTAATCGGTTATCGGCAAGTACGGCCCAACCCAGCTATCGTTATCGGTAAAATCCAATATCGGTCGACCTCTAATATATAGCTTAATTATCCACAGTTTAGGATACAGTATTAAAAAAATAATTGTTATCATGTAATCATGCACAAACTGAATTTGACGGCTTTAAGCACATTATTGTGACCATCTCTGAGGAAAGCTAGGTGAGATTTTGATACAGCAAGAGAGAAGACATTGATGACAAGCTTTTCAAAAAAAGGAGAATGTGTATTGCTATCTCTACAGGAACTTATGTGCATCTTTAGCATACAAAAATTGAAATTAACTTGCATTTATCAAACTGCCAACTTCAGTGTAGCTCTTACAAAAAATGTTATCTTTTTAAAGAAAAAGAGAGGAACTCTTAAAACTCTTGTCTTTTAAATAAGTCAAAATACGTTAAACATAATTGCCTATAATGAGGCTATAACATTAGCAAAGGTCATAATCAAGTGAGGCATAATTTCAACCAGCTCAACACAAAAACAGTATCAACCTTGCACACAGTAGCAGTTCTATCTATTGTTTTATTTCCGTTGTCATAGGTAACATGAAATCCTAAATGTTCCCACACACCAGACTTATACTACGCTGGCGCATCCTCCAACTCCAGGTAGCCTTCCTTATCTCTCCCACTTGCCATTTCTACACATGACGTGACCTGCAGCACTCTGTACTCCACTTTTACTGTTGTAGGGGGTATACAGTCAAAGACCCAGAACCAGATATGAAGAATGAAGACCCGGAGTCAGAATTATAAAAAATTTGAAGAAAAGTTTTACTGAAGATAGTTTGTAGTTCCATCAGCAGAAGTCAGCTTCAAGACTCACACAGGAGTTTGTAGGCCGCCCCGCTTACAGTTACAAAGATCACAGCAGTTACACCATTTCCAAGGTCTAAGCTACGTCATTGCTTACAGGTTGAATGATTCTCATTGGCTAAGAAGTAGATAAACATAGTAATTTTCCACACATATACAGATAGACATATCTCCATCGATAATGCAGCAGACACTCAGACCCTGAAGTTAGGCACGTCATGACTTTCCAGGTCACAGATTTGGGTTGCTGGGCATCTGCCTGTCCAGAACAACAACTCAGTCAATCTCCAATAATGCCAGTGGTTCCTTAACCTGCAACCAAGAAGACTAACACACACACCGACACACAGCTTTTCCAAGGTTGGATTTGTCCAGGCTCTAACTATAAACAGTAGAGTCGTCTCAAAACATCAAGATAATGCGTTCTTTCTCTCAAGGATAGCTAAACATTAGTCTAACTGGAAAGTAAGGCTTTAACAAAGAGATGGTCTCTTAAAATATTGGTTTCAATGACCCCTATACGTTTTAATGTTGAAGACCTTTCTCAAACACAAAACATATTATTATTGATATTGATTAAAAAATTTGATTAATACCTTGATTATAATCACTCATTACATATACATTGAAGCAGCAGTGGATTCCAATCCACCCCCTTCACTGTCTATATGCATGTCCACATACCTCTAATTTTGCACGAAAAGGAAACGCATGCATCGAACCGTGCGACGCACACACGCTCCGAACGGTTCGGATGTTTTTTCAGGTACTGTGCCACCCCTAGTAACCACTGCATAGTTGGTTACAATAGTTCACAATACATGAGTAAGAAACTACTCGGTTACTATCGTAACCTCAGTTCCCTGAGATAGGGAACGAGTATTGCGTAGCTATACGCAGTGGGGAAACTCCTTTTCCTCGATTTACTGAATTCATATATTTGAAACACATTTGCGGCTGAACAGCCAGTACAATGAGCGCACACACCGCTCATAGGCTGTACTGCAGCAACTGCCTTACCAATGGCGCGGGCGCCTCTGACGCAACCAATGAGATAGCCCATCGTCATTATACGCCAGAGCCCGTCACAGGGGGCGTGTCCTCATTCTGATATAGCGCCCTGTAACCGCCATTATAGCAGGTTTAAACGACTGAAGCGACAGCCCAACTTTAAGTGTGGTTCGGCAGGCTACGCAATACTCGTTCCCTATCTCAGGGAACTGAGGTTACGATAGTAACTGAGTAGTTCCCTTTCGAACGGTCACTTCGTATTGCGTAGCTATACGCAGTGGGGACGCTATTTGAAACGCCGCACCACACCACCGGTTGCCATGCAACTCAGAACCCTGAGCCGTAGAACAAACCAGTGATAAGCATAAATGACAGACCAGACACCGTCAGGCCTGAGCACTTACATACAACTATCAGTATTAACCGATTTATACTCTAACAACCGGACATTGTCGGGATATTTTAGAGTAATAAATAACCAGCCGAAGCGGGTTTCATAATACATGTGTGTGTGATTATGCACAGTCAACATAAAAGGCCAGAAGACTCATCAGGCCTTATTATACTGATAGAACCTTCGCCTGCAGGGAAGGCACTTCCATGTTATAAAACGTCTCCGGTTATGTATGTAACCTTAGTTCCCTGAAGGAATGAGACGCTGCATGGAAAACGCTGCGGGAACGCTTCTTGCGTTGTGCTTCATGAAGCGCGTATGAAATCAGTCCATAGGCGAGACGGAACGTCATAGGCGGGTGACGTCATCGACCAGGAAACTATAAACCACCCCAAAATCACAGCTGCGATAGCTTCTGAAAAAAGTCTGAGGCAAGTGATCTCGGGCATGCAGGGAGTATGGCAAAGACATGCAGCGTCTCGTTCCTTCAGGGAACTAAGGTTACATACGTAACCGGAGACGTTCCCTATCAGGAACTCGAGCTGCGTGGAAAATGCTGCGGGAACGCAAATACCCACGTTGCCATGCGAGCAAGTGTCCGTCGTGTGAAATCAAGGTGCACAAGCTGACGAAAGCACCTGCACCCCTGGAGTGGAGCCAAAGTCAAGATGGTAGAATTTGGCGAATGTGTGCGGTGAGGATCAGCCTGCCGCATCACAAACGTCCTGAAGTGAAACTCCTGACAGAAGAGCTTTGGTAGCAGCCATACTCCTAGTGGAGTGAGCTCGAACAGCCAAAGGTGAAGGCTGACCAGTCGACTCGTAAGCAAGTGAGATGGCCTCGACTACCCACTTGCTCATCCTCTGTTTAGACACAGGACACCCCTTCTTGGGTGGCCCAAAGCAGACAAACAACTGTTCAGATTTTCTCCACAGGGCGTCTAAAACCCTAACCGGGCAGAGGAGGTTAAGTTTCTCTTGGTCCGACGTCAGAAAAGGAGGAGGACAGAAAGCCTGCAGAACAATAGGCCTAACAACATTAGTTGGAACCTTAGGAACATAGCCTGGTCTTGGATGGAGGAAAGCCTTTACCATGCCGGGCGAAAATTCCAAGCACGAGGGAGAAACCGAGAGAGCTTGAATATCTCCAATTCTCTTCAAGGAAGATAGCAAGCAAAAATATAGTCTTGAGAGTAATGAACTTCTCAGAGACTTCCTCAATGGGCTCAAAAGGAGCAAGGGATAGGCCCTCTAGAACAATGGCCAGGTCCCAGGTCGGCACCCTCGTGCGAACTGCTGGCCTCAGCCTCAAAGTGCCACGAAGGAAACGAGATATGAGTGGGTGTCTCCCCAGAGAAGCTCCACTTAAAGGGACATGAAAAGCAGATAAGGCCGCCACGTACACCTTCAGTGTGGAGTGGGATAACCCAGCGGAAAAAAGCTCCTGCAGGAATTCCAGCACTGCACCCACAGGGCAGTTAACTGGGTCCAACAGATGTTCCCCACACCAAGAAGTGAAAAGCTATATAATATAATTTCCTAGTGGCCGGAGCTCTGGAGTAAAGGATGGTCTCAACGACCTCAGTCGAGAGACCAGCTTCTATGAGCTGGGCCCCCTCAGAGGCCAAGCCCACAATTTCCATAACTCTGGGTGGGGGTGAAAGATCGACCCGCTCGCCTAAGAGAGAAGGTCCGTCCTGATCGGAATCCTGGGAGCAGAGCAATGGGGGGAAATGCGTACAGACGTGACCTCGGCCACGCCTGTACCATAGCGTCCAACCCCAGAGGGGCTGGATGGGTTAGAGAGAACCACAGTAGACAGTGTGATGTCTGCCGAGATGTAAACAGGTCTACCTCGGCACGACCGAAATGTTTCCAAAGGAGCTCCACCACATCAGGGTGGAGTCTCCATTCCCCGGGCCTCGGCCCCTGCCTCGACAGGATGTCTGCCCCCTGATTTAGATACCCTGTGATGTAAATCGCCCTCAATGAAAGAAGGTTTCCCTGGGACCATAGAAGGATCTAATGAGCCAGCTTGTAAAACGGGCGCGAACGCAGACCTCCCTGGTGATATATATGTATAGGGGATCACCGATGTGTTGTCTGACCGGACAAGAACATGATGGCCTCTCAGGTCTGGGAGGAAGTGTTTCAGTGAAACACTGCCAAAACTACTAGACAATTCAATGCAATGATAGATGATGGTCCTACCATAGACCCTGGGCTGGACGACCACTCATGATCGCCCCGCAACCTGTGAGGGAAGCATCTGTCGTTAGCATTATACGACGACAAAGAGCTCCCAAAACAAGTCCTTAGGACCGGAACCAAGGTTCTTTCCACATGACTAGAGCACGGAGGTAACGCCGCCTGACTCTGATCGTGTGGAGCGGGTTTCCCCTCGGGGAGAACCCCTTGGTCCTGAGCCACCACTGTAATAGCCTCATGTACAACAGGCCACAAGGTATAACGTTGGACGCTGCTGCCATCAGAACCAACAGTCTCTGAAACTGTTTTACAGTGAGCAACTGGTCCAGTTTCACTCGTGAAGCTAGACCGAATGGAAGAACACGATATTGGTATGCTTCGGCACCAGGAGCGAACCTCAGGAACTTCCTATGTTGCAGAAGGATGGAAACGTGGAAATACACGTCCTTTAGATCTATCGTGACAAACCAGTCCTCGGATCTGATTTGTGGCACAATCTGCTTGAGAGAGAGCATCTAGAAATCGAGCTTCACTACTGAGCGATTAAACGGGCGCAGATCTAAGATTGGACGCAACCCCCCCATCCTTCTTTGGAACGATGAAACATCGGCTTTATAAACCTGACTCCTTGCTGGGAGGAGGAACCCGTTCTATAGCCTCCTTTTGCAGGAGCATTTTCACCTCCTGTTCCATTACCAGAGCCTGCTTGGGGCCTACCACGGTGGGCAGGACCCCTCTGAATCGAATTGGATGAGATCTGAACTGAATAGCATAACCTCTTACTAACGATTGCAGGACCCACAGAGATAATCTTGGAAGGTTTTTCCACTCTGCCAGGAAATCTACAAAGGGTACCAGCCTCTCGAGGCTGGCCTCTGGAATATTTTGAGCAGCAAACACAGCGCCCTGTAACGGTGCACCGGCAGGGAACAACTGGTTTGACTGCTCTAAACCCCTCCTCAGAGGGGGCGAGCGTCCCTCAGGAAAGCGCTCGCTGGGCCCGTCTACGCCCCGACACGAAGGCGGGGTTGGCAGAAGGGACCCCTGAGAGCACCGGGAGAGAATGGGCACCGTCTGATGCGGTGAACACCTTTCTCTCACGGTGGGGACCACCCTCAGCATCCTGACGCCGGTAGCATCAGGACTCCTTCTTAGACGAAGCCTTCTTGGCCATAATGACTGTCCTCAGATCAGTCTTATGGCCAGAAAACTTCGGTTGAGAGTGACGTGCCTGGTCCTACTGTTTTGCAGGGGGAGCACGAGACGCGACACTCTGTAGAGGGGGCGAGCGTCCCTCGGGAAAGCACTCGCTGGGCCTGTCTACGCCCCGACACGAAGGCGGAGTTGGCAGAAGGGACCCCTGAGGGCACCGTGAGAGAATGGGCACTGTCTGATGCAGTGAACACCTTTCTCTCACGGTGGGGACCACCCTCAACATCCTGACGGCGGTGGCGTCAGAACTACTTTTTAGATGAAGCCACTTGGCCATGCCTGTGTTTAAGGATGACCCTAGAGTTATCCACTCCAAACTCCAAACATGACGGGCTCACTGAGAGGGCCTGTTAGTCTCCTACTCGCTTGACAGATGCCAGTGCCAACAGGAGAGCAGTCTTTAGCGAGAGAAGTTTGACATCAACCGACTGGAGCGGTTCAAACGGTGGCCCCTTCAGGGCCCCCAGAACCAATAACAGGTCCCAGGGTGGAACCAAAGGAGGTCTAGGAGGGTTCATCCTCCTGGCTCCCTTCAGAAAACGAACCACCAACTCGTTTCTCCCCAGTGACGTTTCTCTGGAGCATGATGCGCTGCTATGGCTGCCACGTACACTTTGAGAGTGGATGGGGAGCGCCCCGCATCCAACATCTCTTGGAGAAAGGAAAGAATCACGGAAACCTCACATGATTCAGGGTCCATGTTAATTTTCGAGCACCAGCTGGGAAATCATGACCACTTTAAAGCATAAAGGCGCCGAGTAGACGGGCCACAGACGGGTGTTTCTTCTGGGAGGTTTTTATGTACCTGTTCATGGGCCACACGTGGAGGGCCCATAGATCGGGTCGAGGATGCCAAATCGTCCTTCTGGCCTGCGTGAGGAGATCTTTCCTCAACGGAATCGGCCAAGGGTTCATGTCTGCCAGCTGAACCAGCTCTGGAAACCAAGGTTTGGACTCCCAGGGCATAAAGGTTGCCAGACCTGATGCTCCCCTGGCGATTTATATAGGCCACCACCGCCATGTTGTCCATGCAGACCAGGACGTGGCGACCTAAAAGGTTTGGGAGAAAGGCTTTCAGGGCCAAACCAACCGCTTTCATTTCCAGACAGTTGATGTGTAAGGTCTGTTCCGTGCTCGACCAGAGGCCGGAGACAGGCCTGCCCTCGCACAGCGCACCCCAACCCTTGTTGGATGCGTCTGTGAATATCACTTTCCTCCTGGAAACCACTTCCATGGTCACACCCTTTTGATACCAGCGCTGAACATTCCAGGGAATCAGGGCTTTTATACAACCGTAATTCACCAAGATGCACAGGCTGATTGAGCGCCAAGCGCGGGGTGGTACACGGCGTTTGAGCCAGTGTTGTAATGGACGCATGCGCAGCAGTCCCAAATGGAGCACTGGTGACGCAGCTGCCATCATACCAAGCATTTTCTGAAATCTCTTCAGGGGCGCGCGCTTGCGCGCTCTGAATGTCGCCCCCAAGCGGCTGAATAGAGAGCGTGCGCTCTGGTGTGAACCGCGTTATCATACTCACAGAATTCAATTCCGTGCCCAGAAAAACTACAGTTTGGCTGGGACACGTATTGCTTTTGGGAAAATTGATTGTGAGACCCAGGCATTGCAAATGGCTGAGGATCAAATCCCTGTGCACTATCAGTTCCTCTCTCGACTGCGCTAATACCAGCCAGTCGTCGAGATAATTTAGTATGCGTACTCCCTGACATTTCAGTGGGGAGAGAGCTGCATCTATGCATTTCGTGAAAGTGCGGGGCGCTAGGGACAGACTGAACGGCAGAACGGTGTACTGAAAAGCTTTCCCCTCGAAGGCGAATCTCAAGAATGGCCTGTGACGAGGGTTTATTTGGATATGAAAGTATGCATCTTTCAGATCCATTGTGACAAACCAATCCCCCGGGCGAACTTGCGCGAGGATCTGTTTGAGTGTTAACAACTTTCATAAGGGCTTTGTTCAGATGTCTCAAATCTAGTATGGGTCTGAGACCGCCGTCTTTTTTTGGAACTAGAAATTAGCGGCTGTAAAACCCCGCATGCACTAGCGCGGGAGGGACTAACTCTATCGCTCCGTTTGCTAATAAATTCTGCACCTCGGTGCGGAGCATGTGACCCACGCTGCTTTTGACTGACGTCTCGATGACCGCCTGAAACTTTGGGGGTCTGCGAGCGAATTGGAGCGAGTAACCTCGCTTCATAGTGTTTATTACCCAACTCGACACACCGGGGATGGCCTGCCAGGCCAAGACCCGTGTGGCTAGGGCCTGACACACAGATTGGGGGGGGCCGCCTAACATAGGGTGACCTGATACCCTTATAATGTGATTTGTGCACGTAATGAGTGTTTGACTGACTATACAAGCTTTCAGCTGGGGAGAAGTCAGTGTTACAACAGGGGATAGACCACCTAGTGAGGGGGGGCCGTGAACCCGTGTGTTGTGATTGTGAAACATGCTCTTTTTGTGCTTTATTTAGGTCGCCGTGAAAACGGCGTTTGTTTGTTTGCAAAGGCGCGCTCATTAATGCGGGCCTGTTTACAGAAATAAAATCCCCAGCCGCCTGAGCTAAACAGGGAGCTGCGGGAAGTTTCCTTAGTTTCGTCGAGGGTGGTCCGGCGAGTACGGGACACGAGCCCTCTCTCTTGCATCCGCTCGCTAGGACGACTTCGGAGGTGCTGGATCGAGCACAATGCTGGGTCGCGGGCCTTGTCGTGGTGGTGGCGGTGGGCGCTTAGCGGGAGGAAGATGGCGTCTTCGATCTGCTGGACGAGGAGCTCGAGCGTTTCGGCAAGAAGTGTCGCATGGATTGGGACGCCTTCTGTGCCTCTGTGAAGCGTTCGGTGAACCCCGCCACCGCCGGGCCGAACAGGCCGGTGCTAGAGACCGGGGCGTCGAGGAACCTGTTCCTCTCAGCTTCTTTGATCTCCGTCAGGTTGAGCCACAAATGACGCTCGAGCACCACCAGGTTCGCCATGCTTCTTCCGATGGCCTGCGCGGTGGCTTTGGTCACACGCAGGGCGAGGTCGGTGGCACTTCTCAGGTCGCCGAAGGCCTCGGGGTCCGGGCCAGACTCATCCATGGACCGAAGGAGTTTGGCCTGGTAGACCTGCAACACAGCCATCGTGTGCAGGGCCGACGCCGCCTGACCGGAGGCCGCGTACGCGCGTCCGGCGATAGCTGACATGACACGGCAGGGTTTGTTGGGGTGCACGGCCCTAGTTCGCCAGCTAGCGGCCATGATCGGGCAAAGATGAGCGGCCACAGCCTCTTCGAGTGGCGGCAATGACTCATAGCCCTTTTCCACTGCGCCCACCACAGAGGAGAGCGTCATGGAAACCGCAGAACTCACTTGACCAACAAGTGAGAACAACAGTAAACAGTTTTTGCAACCAAAATGTATATTTCAAACCCTTTGCTTGACAGACATTTGTAATTGTTCAATAACAATATTGTTCAAAAGTAAAATATTTCATAATCTGTGAAAACACTGTCAGCATCAGATTTCTCCTCGTCACTTTCTAGTAATTGTTCCAGAGCCTGTTCTGAGGTAAATATTTTACTGCTTGCCATCATAAGTGCTAAAACAATAAAATAATAATGCTATAATTGCTAATATATGCTATATATATATATATTATAATCGTCTCTCTCATAATGCTCCGTTTTTTTTGTTTGTTTTTTTTTGGCTTCAGTGGTCCAAGCAGAAATATTTCTGACCAGGATTGTGGGCAGTAGTGGCGGCCCCAGTTGTACCAGGGGAAGTTTTTGGCCCGCCATCAGAAGCAGCTCTGGAACAGTCACAAGGGAGTTAACACGTCCGGTGCAACAGACAGGGCGAATGGGGCAGTCTTTGGAGGCTGGGGCCATTCAACCTCATCTATTCAGGGCTGGGGAGGTTCACAGCTGACTTCAATCCAGAATTCCTCAGCTAGCCTGAGGCAGGGCAATCAACACTCCTTTCTCCAGCAGGAGTCGCGAAATAGGCAGGCAGGCAACTGTCAGGTATTGAGTTCCCAGGGGCATTGGGTACACTGGCCCCAGTGAGCCAGATGCTGAGGTGTAAACACACTTTGTCACACTTTACACCTCAGCATCTGGCTCACTGGGGCTAGTGTACACAATGCACCCTGGGTACTCAATACCCTAAGATCAGGGTACTGGTTCCAGTTCAGGACCAAGCCACCATGTTCCCAGGGTATTGTTCCAACAGTCTTGAGAAGAAATGCAGAGTCCAAATTCCTTTCGGCAGAGGTCCCAACACTATTTCAGAATGGAGAAATAACACTTCCTGTCCTCTGGTTTTATTCAACCTACTTTCTCTTTCCAAAAAAGGATGGGGGCTTGCATCCCACCTTGAATCTGAAAAGGTTCAAAATGGTATCTAAAACACTTATCTTTTCGAATGTTGAATTTGTCAACCCTCTTCACAAACATAAGGCAGGGGGACTGGTTCACTACAGTGGACCTCCGAGAATGTACGAATACAAGGTTCTTCCCTTTGGCCTGTCTCTTGCTCCACAAACTTTTACGAAATGCATGAATGCAACACTAATTCTTCTCCGTCGGCGGGGAATTCGCCTTATGAATTATTTGGATGATTGGTTGATATGTGCCCCCAACCAAGCAGCAAGCGAGAAGCGATACAGAGGAGGTGTTGTCGAACCTACTCAGATTAAGCCTGGCATTGAACGAGGAGAAGAGCTGCCTGACTACGTGCAGGACGGTAATGTATTTGGGCTTGGCTCTGGACTCGTTTCTGTCTGAATAAACCCGTTAATTTCCAACTTTTCAATATTAGTGTGTTTTTTCCCTCTTCTCCTATTTGTCTAAACAAGCTGAAACAGATGCTGAACCCCTGATGTCTGCAACTCTGCACATACACCTCATTTACAGTTTCCATTCATCTTCTTTCTTTCAATTTATATGATCTATTGATATTTTCTCCAAAAGTGCTGAAGACAGTCCATAAGAGAATGTGATAATGAAATTTGCTCATTTAGGACAGAGACACTTCATGAGCAATTTTGCTTTCACCTCCACCTGCTGTATCGCAAGAGAGAGATGGAGACAAATGTCTTTGGCCCAGTCCCACCAACAAACACTGAACTGCACTCCATGCAAAGCGTGCCACTGGCAGGAAATTTCTGCAAATGACTCTCGTGGCAGGGGCAAGCAGTGTGTCATTTCTGGCTGCCAGCTTTCCAGGGCATCACTCAGAGGCAGTTGTCGCATTGGACACCCCAGCTCCTTCCACGGGGGTAGAAAACCTGTGTGTGTGTGTGTGTGCGTCTGGTAAACCCTACATTAAGGGGACAAAAAAGGAAATTTTTTGGTCCCCGTGAGGAAAACAGCGTATAAATCAAGTGATGTTTTATGAAAATGTAAAAATGCAGGAAGTTTTGTGTGATGGGTAGGTTTAGGGGTAGGCTTAGTGTAAGGAGAGAGAATATACAGTTTTTACAGTATAAAAACCATTATGACTATGGAGAGTCCCCACAAAGATAGCGAACCAGACGTGATAAACACACACAACACGCAAACATCGACCAACAGAACAGAAAACAGAGAGGAACTAAATATATGGTGGTGATTAACTAAATGATGACCAGCTGTTATGAAAATCAAACCAACGAACAAATATTCCGAATGAAAACAAACTGAAAGTTCATGAAAACAGAAACTAAAGATGAACAAAACTGAGTGCGTATGACAATTAACCTTTGTTATTGACAAATAGCAGACATTACCTGTTAACAGACTTTTGAGTTTAACCCTCTGGAGTCGCAAACGTGTCGGCGCGTTTTGCGCGATTTTTTTCACATAGCAGCAAAATAGACCTAAAATACTCAATTAAAATACTTCTTAAAATACTGTATTTTTGGTCATACACAAATTAAGAAATATGAAAAAATAACTGTTAAATGTCTACTTTTTTTATGGGTCCACTTACAATCGAAATAAAACATTGTGCTTTTGTAAAATAAAGAAAATAAACAGGGTGTGCTTTCTGCCTCTCCATCTCCGTGAATTTTTTTTCTGGAGCACTTAAACTTAGACACTTAAACAAAACTCAGCGAATATTATTCACTCAGGCATGAGCAATAGCCTATATCTTTAAAGTGTGTACTATATCTATATCATTTAAGTGTGTACTTTTAAATTATCTAATTCAAAACTAAAACAAATATTCTCTGTTTGTGTAATCTATATAAAAAGAGATAGATGTCAGGCGTTCTCATTTCAGCTAATTATCTTTTAATGTGGCCACGCCCACAGAGAGCGCGCGCTATTCAAACGCTAATGATCTGAAACTTGCCAACGCCCACACGAGCTCGATAAAACACACCAAGTTTAATCAGATTAATGTACATTATGGTAGTCTATGTCGTTTTGCGAGGCTGTGAGGAATAATTCTGGATAATTTACCTCAGAAGTGCTGGATTAATTTCACTTCGAGGAGCCATGGATCCAGCGAGGATTGTCATAGTAAGTTTTTTATTCTTAAGTGCTTTGTTCTAATCGCGAATACTGTTTTAATATGAATCGCGTGTCTGTGTGTGAGTGAATGAACGGCACGAATTCGCACTGTTGTTGTTACAGACGAAATAAGAAAGACAACATTTAGTTGACTAGTTTTGGATAGATTATAAAGTTGTTTACTCTAAAATAGACATCAAATAAGCTTTAGTTAACCCGTTTCTGCTCATATGTTAAATATATAACGTTAGAATGTTTTGTCAAAAATAAGCTCATAATCTAAGATGTTATTATAGTGTTTGTTCCAATGTAGACTATATCAGACTAATGAATCCTTAACTTTGAAATATGAATGATAAAATCCAGGCTATACTTTAAAAAAAGAAGAAAAAAAGAAAGACAAGGTAGATGTAAAAAAAATCTTAATATTATTGTTTTTATTAGTGACACATTTGAGGTGAGGATATATTCCAAAACTTTCTGAAAATACAGTATGAGAATTAACTGCATACTAGAAATGTTTACCTTGGAAATTATACAATTTGAATGTATAAAAAAATTGTGGAAAAATAATTTTCTTTCCTCTCTTAGAACTCTAACTTTCTAACTCTAATTCTGTAGAATGGTCCATATAGCCTATTTGAACAGGATTTGTTTCCAGGTATGACTATGTACTAAAAATTTGCTTTTGACTTTCATTTATATTTGGATTTTATATATATATATATATATATATATATATAATTTATTTATTTTTGTCCTCACATTCTTTCTTGTGTGACACACCTGAATGAAAGGCTCATTAATATGCAGGGTCATTATTATGCAGGGTCTTTGTCTTCTCAGGTGTGAATCACAGCAAGTCATGCCTCTGCGCATATTGCCCTTCCAAGCAAAAACTGTTTTAAAAAAATTAAATCAATGTATTGTTTTATGTGAATGATTAGGCAGGATGATTTTCAGATCATTTTGAAGCAAAAACACTAGGCAACTACATCCATTAGTCAAAAGTATTGTGGACACATGTTAAGTATGTGTTTTGTGGCCTTATTTCAGAAACTTTAATTTTTAGTTTTTTGAATAACCATGAATAAACATTATTCCCTCAAAAATACAAACATGTACACACATGTTGCTCACATATTATGGTAGCCCTATTTGTGCTAAATAGAGTGTAATTACACCTTTGCCATTAATATGTTTATAAGCAACTGAAAAAAGCACAGATGTCAGGGCATGTAAAAACATTTCAAGGACCTCAAAAACCCCTTAGACCCCACAGGGTTAATAATGTGTTAATAAATGTTGACATTAACATTAACTAAGATTGTTAAATACTGTAGATATGTTTATTGCTAGTTCATGTTAACTAATGTAGTTAACTAATGTTAACAAACAAAACCTTACTGTAACTGTACTGTACAGTTAAATCTAACAATAAATAATTAATTGCTAAACAATGTTCAATAAATTATTAATTTAAAAGCATGTACAAATTGCTTTTTGTTATCCATTTACTTTACAAATTAATTTATTAATTTATCATTAACTAACATTTTAACATTAACAACATTATGTAGGCATGTTTTTATTTGTCAATATGAAAAGTATAAGAGAATCACTTGCTGGAATCACTGTGCTCATTTTAAAGATTTGCATGTACAAAGTGAGAATGACTCATGTTTACATTTCTCTGTCTGAGTAGGATGACACACATGCAGTGCTAGTAGCGTTCAGTGTTTGCTGTGGGCACTCCTGTGGCAAATGTATCTCAGCTAAATTAAGAAACATCCGCCTCATACTATCCTTCCTTCCTGAGCACCCTGAAACAGAGAAGCTAAATAAATCAAGGATCTTTGTTTTCAGTGTCAGATGTCAATGGGACTTGGGCATTATATCTTCCTTCTGTGTTGACTCAAGTCAATACAGAGATATTTTCGGACTAGTCCAGATATTTTCAGATCAGGTGAGGTCATCAACATAAACACAGGATGCAGGACTGAGGACTGATGGCTGCAGGGCTGAGTTGCATTTTGCACATGCAAAATTACATCCATAAAGTAGAGAGTATTTGTTTTACTATTGCATCACTGCAGATGTGCATGGAGTTCCAAGTTTGCTTTTCAGTGCAATTCATGAACTATAGAAAGTTGCACACCTTGGCTTAGAACATCAACCAATCAGATTCAAGCATGCAACAGCCCCGTAATATAACTTTGCAAAAAGACAAAGTGTTTATTTTGGTTAAAGATTTAAATTGCCCCTATTATGATTTTTTTAATTTTACCTTTCATGCAATGTGTAATAGCTGTCTGTGAATTTAAAGCTGTAAAGTCGAAAGTACACGATAAATAATGCGATTGTTTCCCAAAAGAAAGAATCGAAAACCCCACACTTCTGTGACCTGCAAACGTAACGTGGGAACACATTTGTATAATGCCCGCCTGTGGTTTTCATTTTCTGCCCGTAAACAACTACTTTGACACTCCCGCCCTCAAACACTGTAGCTGGTTCATGGTGTGTACATGTTGAGAAGACTATGTTTTCTGCTCTGCAAAAGCAAATTATCTTCGTAAACACTTCCAAGGGATGAGGATGTGAACAATCAGTGGTTAAAATTACCACAGCGATACAACAGAAGCACAACCTTTTGACTATTGCCTCTCAAATCTCTGTGGGGCTTAAATGGGATTTACAAAACACTTATCCAGTAAAGATGGGTCAGTTTGGACCACCTTGCTCCTCAGAATCACAACCTTTAAGTATGATTAATTATTGATGTATATATTTTATATGAAGTCAAGTGAAATTACGAGAAGGTCAAAGATGGAAACCCATACCCGGATACACTGCATTTAATCCATCCAAGTTAGTGCACACACATTAGGAGTAGTGAGTAATAAACACACATACGCACACTGCAAACTGTGGACATACACACCTGGAGCAGTGGGCAGCCATTCACTGCGGCTCCGGGAGAGCGTTTGGGGGTTCGGTGTCTTGCTCAAGGACACCTCAGTCATTTCCTGCCGGTATTGAGAATTGAATCCACAACCTTCAGGTAAAAAGTCCAGCTTTCTAACAATTAGGCCACAACAGCCCCCAGTTCTACTGGGTATTTGAAAGATGCAATTTTGTGTTTTATATTGTGAAATAGTTCTGAAAATCAGCTGTGGGCCACCATTACCTAAAATTGTGTCCATTAATGCAGATTGTCTGTTGTTACTACTTTGAGTAATGATAAAAGTTGGAGAAAGATTTGTTTTACAAACTTTAATGTTACATCAGTCATTCATGTTAGTGCTGCTCGGCTAAAGTACGCCCTGGTATTGATACAGTTAATGATACAGTTCCCGCATGTGCACCATGTTGATATTGAGAGACAGACTATTGTATGCAGCCTAATTTGTGCACATTAGGGAGCTCACGTTTCACTTTCGGGTTTGCGATCGCACGTACTCTGTGTATAGGGAGCTTTGGTGCTAAGCATGCATTTTACAAGATAAGACATTTATCATACGTCTAGGCTATTTTGTGCAACATCCGCCATCGTCACGCAATCAGTGAACCATTGTATAAAAACAGAAAAACAACAGTGGAGACGGGGCCACGGTGGGCATTGTAATGTAATGTGATTGTAGCAGTGGCATATTGTATGTTAGTTTCACCCTCATGCTCCGTCATGGCGATATCCCGGAACAGCTTTTAACTCTACGAGAAATCTCGTCACATTTCAGTCTCGCGAGATCTCATCACACCCCTAATCGTTACTGTCTTTACAGTGTGTACAGTCTCTTAGCTTTAGTAAGCCTCCGGACCTAAAGTTCAGTTATGGTAATGGGGTGTTTCGTTTCCGCCATGCACTGTAAGCAGTAGACCAATCGCAACAGATTGGGCCATCTGGCCAATCAGAGCAGAGTAGGCTCACGGAAAGGAGGGGTTTAGAGAGACTGAGTCATTTGAGAATCATTGAATATGTGGTGATGCGCAATGTATATTATAAGAAAATTAAAGTGTTTTTGACCTTTGATGTAGTTTTCCCGTTTTCGGGCCTTGGTTTCAATAAAAAAAAAGGTTTTTGGCATAACGAGGAAGTTTTGAGTTTTGAAATTTACAGGGTATTTTTATAGTATCTGTCAAAATATCAAGGGAAATTTTAATTCTCAGTTCATGACCCCTTTAATATTATCAATGCTGAAAACAGTTGTGCTGTTGAATATTTTTGTGGAAACCATGATATATTTTTAATCAGGATTATTTTGTATCAGGAAAAAAATAACAGAATTTATTTGGGAATAAAAATATTTTGTAACTTTATACATGTCTTTACTGTTCCTTTTGATCAATTGATGCATCCGTGCTCAATAAACCCGTTAATTTCCAACTTTTCAATAGTAGTGTGTTTTTTCCCTCTTCTCCTGTTTGTCTAAACAAGCTGAAACATATGCTGAACCCCTGGTGTCTGCAACTGTACATACACCTCATTTACAGTTTCCATTCATCTTCTTTCTTTGAATTTATATGATCTATTGATATTTTCTCCAAAAGTGCTGAAGACAGTCCATAAGAGAATGTGATAATGAAATTTGCTCATTTAGGACAGAGACACTTCATGAGCAATTTTGCTTACACCTCCACCTGCTGTATCGCAAGAGAGAGATGGAGACAAATGTCTTTGGCCCAGTCCCACCAACAAACACTGAACTGCACTCCATGCAAATCGTGCCACTGGCAGGAAATTTCTGCAAATGACTCTCGTGGCAGGGGCAAGCAGTGTGTCATTTCTGGCTGCCGGCTTCCCAGGGCATCACTCGGAGGCAGTTGTCGCATTGGACACCCTAGCTCCTTCCACGGCGGTGAAAACCTGTGTGTGTGTGTGTGTGTGTGTGTGTGTGTGTGTATGTGTGTGTGCTGAGCGCCTCAAGCCGGGCTCTACTCCAGGACAATAGAGTGGGGCGGTCTCTTCCTCATCTGTCACCTGAGTCGCCAACACCTGCTGTTGAGCGAAGAGGCACAGCAAGTGATGGGGAGCTCACTCTAAATCATACCACCTTTCATCTTCTCTGCCTGGGTTTTATATGTGGCCTCATTTGTAACATTACGCTATTCGCTCTGACTGACGAGGCAGCAGTGATATTAAAAGCAAGGCAATGGCATAAAGGCCTGAAGCTATTACAGCCAGCCTGCAATATATGAGCAAGAGTTGCACCATCCATTTTCACACTAAATGGTATCTTTCGGTCACTCCAGCTGTTTACGGTAATCTATGCGAGGGAGAATGTTTGGGATGAGCGTGTCTATCAACGCTACAGACAAAGCCTCTTGGAAATCTCTAAGCGTGTAATTTTCTAACAACATAAGCTTGTTACAGTGCATGCAAGGATCAAACATTCAAGCTAGGAGTTTGTTCTAAATAATAATGTGTGATGTTCTACTAAGTATTTTTTGCTTTTTTTAATCTTAAGACAGCATGTAATCAAAATTGACCCCATTTACTTTCCTAATGCACATTAGGATAAGGGATAGTTCACCCACAAAGGAAAATTCTGTTATCATTCTGTCATCAAATGACCTTCATGTCATTTCAAACCTGTATGACTTTCTTGGAACGTGTGTGTGTGTGTGTGTGTGTGTGTGTGTGTGTGTGTGTGTGTGTGTGTGTGTGTGTGTGTGTGTGAGCGTGTGCGTGCGTGCGTGATACGTGTCTATAGCACGTGTGTTTATCGTTTTTTATACGCGAAAATGAGTTTTTACGTGCATATGATACGCATGGGTTGTTAAGGGTAGGTTTAGGAGTGGTGTGGGGTGCGTGTGTATTATACGTTTGGGTAGAATTAGTGGTGTTGGGTGCTTATGTATTACACGCAATGAAGTGCGTATCAAATGCACGCGAAAACTGCGTATCATATGCACGAAAAAACTCATTTTCGCGTCTAAATAAACGATAAACACACTACGTGCTATAGACACGTATTTATTTGAGAACGTGTGTGTGTGTGTGTGTTCATAATATCCTTACTTTTTCTTTTTTTCAACGAGCTCCTTATAAACAAAATGAATCATATCGTAGAATACACAATAATGATAATTCACATTGACACTACAATGGAATAAAATGTTGCAGTGTGAAGACAAAACTCATTATAGCATCTTGTTAGTATATGAGTCATCACACAAGTTCAGCATCTCCTCCAAATGTGCTTGGCGTTTGTTTGCTCAGCAGCGCTGCTGATTTGCAATATCATGCGTCAGGTTAAATACCCACAATGCAGTCACTATACAGAATAGAAAAACAGAGGTAGATGCTGTCAGTTCAGTGTCCTGTTGTGGTGACTAGGAGCCACTGACACGACCAGATGGCTGTGGACAGGGACAAGCAACGTCCAGTTTGTCTGGCCCACTGCTTGTCCAGTGATATGTTCTGAAAAAAAGGTGACTTTTCTGTCAGAGGGACAAAAAGTTAACAACGTCAAGAGGATATGCAAATTTTGTGAGCTGAAAGTGTATTATGGTATTACATACTGTACTGTACATACCATAGCCCCACCGCCACCATGGGCCACTCGATCCACTCGATCCACAACGTTGACATCAGCAAACCACTCACTCACACGACGCCATACACGCTTGTGTGCCATCTGCCCTGTACAGTGAAAACCAGGATTCATCCAAGAAGAGATTTAGTCAGATTTGTGAACAATATTTGAGAGAAATAGGCCTTTTGTGTACATAGAAAAAGTCTTAGATCTTTGAGTTCAGCTCATGAAAAATGGGGGCAAAAACAAAAGTGTTGCGTTTATAATTTTGATCAGTGTTTATATATATATATATATATATATAGCCTATATATGAATGAATATGCTCACCAAGGCTGCATTTATTTGATTAAAAATCCAGTAAAAACAGTATGGCTAAATATTATTGCAATTTAAAATAAATGTGTTCTGTTTCAATACATTTTAAAATTGATTTATTCCTGTGATGTCAAAACTGAATTTTCAGCATCTTTGCTCCATTCTTCAGAGTCACATAATCCTGATGTGATGATTTGGAACATTTCTTATTAATGTGGCGCTGTTTATTCTCTGTTATAAATATGATTAGCCTACTTGATTCACCTGCTGTTGGGGGGAGGTGTTCGGGAGGGAAATAGTTAAGAGGGAGGGGCTTAAGGACGGAAAGTTCGAAGAGAGAGAGAGAAAACTGAGCGATGCACGGAAGTCAGTCTAACGTTACAATTCTTTTTGGGTGTTCATGTTGTTTTGGGGGACAGTTAAGACACCTCCTGATACCCGTGTTTAAGTTGTACACGTTCAGGAAATAAACCTCAGCCATTTGGTCCTTGTAACCCGGATCCTCCTGTCTGTTTCTCTGGGAAAGTGCACGACGTCACATCATTATCAATGTTGAAAACTGTAGTGCTGCTTAATATTCTTGTGGAAACCATGATGCATTTTTTCAAGAATCTTTGATGAAAAGTTAAAAAGAACAACACTTAAATGTTCAAATAAAATAAAATGTGAAATATTTTATAAAGCAATGATAAAAACTTTTGACTCATACTTTTGACTGGAACTGTAAAGTTTGTAGCCTATAACGAAATGTAGTTTTTATAAACAAAATTTATTTAATATTAATGTATTTCAGTATTTAAATAATTATTATTTTACATTAAAATGTTAACTCTTTATTGAGCATTAGTGTCTTATCATAGTGTTTTTGCCACTACTAGTGTTTAATAACCCCCCTGACTGACATCACTGTGACTGGCATATTGTGGAGGCATAAAGTGTGCACAGAAAACGAATCGGTTACCTAACGTAACCTCGGTTCTCTCTAGATGAGGGAACGAGTATTGCGTAAGCTAGCTTACGCTACGGGAAAGATTCATCTTTTCTGAGAAATTGAAGCCAAAAAATTATCCTATAATTTTGTATCCATTGTCAACGCAGTTCAACTGCAGCAGAGCATGAGCGGGCTAACTAGCAGCTCATTGGCTCGCTCACAGGGAACTGCTTAAGCCTATGAGGAGACGCGATTGAACTCTCGTCCAATGAGAGTCGACATGCTCTCATTGCGTCATAGCCCGCCGAAGCGGGCGTGGTCAGAGAGTATAATAATGGCGTCGTAGGCTGAAACTCTGGTTTTCATAGAATGAAGCGAGAAACGCTAGTAGCACAAGCACGGCCAGGAACGCAATACTCGTTCCCTCATCTAGAGAGAACCGAGGTTACGTTAGGTAACCGATTCGTTCTCTTACGAGAGGTTCTCTCGTATTGCGTAAGCTAGCTTACGCTACGGGAACACCTGGTCAACGCCGTGCGTGCTAAGCATCCACTTACGAGTCCCAGGGGAGACCCGGGGGAACCCTTGATAGTGGGAATGAACATATGTACATGAGACAGGGCCAGCAGAGCGGGCCGGTGATTGTGTAGTACTAAGCACTTGATAAGAGAGACAGAGCGGGAACCGGTCTGTGTGAATAACTCTTTTTAGTGCAGCTCACCAGAGAATCTGTAACATACTAGATAGCTAGTAGTTTAGCCTGCAAGGCGGGAACTTCGAGATTGTAAAATCTGACAAAGGTGGAAGGGGAAGACCATCCTGCTGCCACACAAATGTCGTGAATGGAAATTCCGCTGGACCATGCCCACGATGAGGCCATGCCTCTAGTGGAATGAGCCCTAATGCCCAGAGGGCATGGCAGGTCTTTCGACGCGTATGCGGCTGCAATGGCATCAACTATCCATCTGGATAGTGTCTGTTTCGAGGCGGCCAACCCTTTGGTGCGCCCACCGAACGAAACAAACAGCTGCTCAGATCGTCTGACCGGAGCAGTGCGGGAAACGTATAATCTCAGGGCCCTGACCGGACACAGGAGATTAGAGTCAGATTCGTTATCGGATGCAGGCAGAGCCGATAAGGAAATAACTTGTGCCCTGAATGGGGTACCAATCGCTTTTGGGACATAACCATGTCTAGGTTTGAGAACGACTAAGGAGTCATTGGGCCCAAACTCAAGACAGGAAGCGCTAGTTGACAGCGCGTGAAGGTCTCCCACACGTTTTACTGATGCGAGCGCAAGCAGAAAAACGGCTTTGAACGAGAGGTATTTGAGGTCCACGGTGTTTAGTGGTTCGAATGGGGGGGCTTTCATAGCTTCGAGAACTATGGAAAGATCCCAAATCGGCACCGAAGGGGGGCGTGAGGGGTTCATCCTTCTAGCTCCCCTGAGGAAGCGGATGACCAAATCGTCTTTGCCCAGTGACTGGCCGCGCCGGGGTTCAACGAACGCTGCGACGGCTGCCACATACACCTTGAGAGTGGACGGGGACCTGCCCTTGTCCAGCATCTCTTGGAGAAAACTTAGCAAGGAAGGAACCTCGCATGACCGTGGGTCCAAATTTCTGTCGGTGCACCATTTTGAGAACACAGACCATTTAGACGCATAGAGCCTTCTCGTAGAGGCCGCTCTAGCCTGCATGATCGTGTTTAACACTCCCTCTGGCAAAGCAACGGGTAGTTGTTGATCACCCACGCGTGTAGCGCCCAGCGCTCTGGGTGGGGGTGCCAGATCGTGCCGCGAGCTTGAGAGAGGAGATCTGCTCTGACTGGAATGGGCCACGGGGCTGTCTGTGACAGCTGAGTGAGCTCCGGAAACCAAGTCTGACCCTCCCAACGCGGGGCTATGAGAAGCACCGAGTGGCGTGTTTCCCTGATTCTCTGAAGCACCTGTGGTAGCAGAGAAACCGGAGGGAATGCATAAAGCGGGCGGCTGGGCCAGGTCTGGGCTAGCGCGTCGTCGCTCTTCGAGAAAAATATTGGGCACTGGGTGTTCTCTTCTGAGGCGAAGAGGTCCACCTCTGCTCTGCCGAATATTCGCCACAGCTTTTGGACTGTAAGAGTGTGCAGGGACCATTCCCCGGGGGGAATGGGGTTCCTGGACAGACTGTCTGGACCGTCGTTCAGATGGCCCGGCACGTGCGTCGCTCTGAGCGATAGCAGGTGACACTGCGACCAAACTAATATGCGTTCTGTCAGTCTGAAAAGATTTCTGGATCTGACTCCGCCCTGACGGTTTAGGTAGGAGACCACGGCTATATTGTCCGAACGGATCAGCACGTGGTGACCGTGAACGCGCGGGAGAAAACGCGTGAGCGCGTTCTCGACCGCTAACATCTCCAAACAGTTTATGTGAAGGAGGCTCTCCTGAGCTGACCAGGGGCCGAAGGCCGGTGAGCCCTCGCAGACCGCACCCCAACCCGTGTTGGATGCGTCTGTCGAGATGACTTTTCGGCGAGAACAAGTCCCCATGGAAACGCCCCGCTGAAACCATTCTGTCACGGTCCATGGTTGCAGAGCTATAATACAGGTCTGCGTTACCTTTATCAGCTGGCAGCCCGTGGTCCACGCACGGTGAGACACACGGCTCTTCAACCAGAGCTGAAGCGGGCGCATGCGCAGTAACCCCAGTTGGAGCACCGCGGAGGCTGAGGCCATATAGCCCAACGCCTTCTGAAAAGTTTTCAGAGGTGTGAGTCTGTTCATCTGAAAAGATGCGGCGAGACGCTGAACACGGCGCGCGCGCTGTGTTGACAGACGAGCCGTCATCGTGACCGAGTCTAGCTCTATACCCAAGAAGGAAATAGTCTGACTGGGTTGAAGTGCGCTCTTTGTCCAGTTGACAGAGAGACCCAAAGCTTTCAGATGGTCGAGGAGAACTGTACGATGAGACAGTATCTCCCTCTGTGATTGTGCCAAAATCAGCCAGTCGTCCAAATAGTTCAGTATTCGCAGCCCCTGACTCCGCAGGGGGGCGAGCGCCGCATCCATGCACTTCGTGAACGTACGAGGTGCTAAGGATAGGCCGAACGGAAGGACTGTGTATTGATAAACCTGGCCTTCGAAGGCGAAACGTAAGAATGGCCTGTGAAGGGGATTTATCTGAATCTGAAAATAAGCATCTTTCAGATCTAGTGAAATGAACCAGTCCCCCTGGCGCACGTGCGCGAGGAGTTTTCTGATAGTGAGCATTTTGAACGGTCTCTTCATGAGAGCTTTGTTCAGCACTCTGAGGTCTAATATTGGTCTGAGGCCGCCGTCTTTCTTGGGAACAAGAAAATAGCGGCTGTAAAACCCCGACTCGCTCATAGACAGAGGCACTCTCTCTATAGCCCTTTTGCACAATAGTTTTGCTATCTCTGAACGGAGCAGCGTCGCCGCTTCTAGGTTCACAGTAGTTTCTAGCCGCGCTCGAAAACTTGGAGGGCGGCGGCGAAACTGTAAGCGATAGCCCAGCCTTATTGTGTTTAGCACCCACTGGGAAATTCCCGTAATAGCTTCCCACGCTTTGCAGCGCAATGCTAGGGGGTGAATGGCTACCCGGTCCTCGTCGCTGCACATGGCGGGCTGTGTGCGCGCGCTCATATTGCTTATAACAACGGGACTTACACTCAGAGAGGAGTTTATGGGCCGTGTAACAGAGTGAACAGAGGGGGGAAGCGCGCACGGGTTCATGGGCGCTTTTATGTACTCTGAAACTCGAGCGGATTGGGGCCGCTTTATGAGAGTGTGCTCCGTGTGGGACACGGGAACAGACGTGCTTTTGTGTATGAGTGAACACAGTGTTGTGGGCACATTTATTACACAAGGTGTCTTTTTGCTCTTTTTGAGATTTATTTGGGTCGCCGTGAAAACGGCGTTTGTGCTCATGCAAGCGGGAAGGGAAACCGGCTTGGTAATGGCGGGATACACTACTGCAGTAGCCGCGTGCGCGGGGACTAGCAGAGGGCGGTATTTTGACGGCGGTCCGGCCGCAGCGGGAGAGCGCCGTCTTTTTCTCAGCTGTGCTAGGCAGACTTCGAGTGATCAGGTTTCAGCGTGATCCTAGGCCGCGGCCCCCGAGGCGGCGGCGGTCTGTGGCGGCTGTCAGAGCGAGAGCGAGGGCGGCCGCCCTGGCGTCGCTGCGAAGTCTGGCTGTGCTGAGCTGGGCGCTGAGGTGGGGCTCGTGCAGGAGGCTGGTCACGTGAGCGGCCTGCAGAGGAGCTAGCGCGACGAGGCAGGAAGAGGTTCATGGCCTGGGAAGCTTTCTGAACTTCGGAGAAACGGTCAACAATACCTGTGACGGCAGATCCGAAGAGGCCGGATGGAGAGAGCGGGGCATTTAGAAAAGCGGCGCGCTCAGAATCTCCCATGTCGGCGAGCGTGAGCCACAAATGTCTTTCAGACACACAAATGGCGGCCATACATTTCCCCAGGGCTTGAGCGGCAGATTTTGTAGCGCGAAGGGCGAGGTCCGTGGCGCTCCTCAAATCCGCGACTTTAGGGGGATCTCTTCCGTTCTCATCCCATTCGCGGAGTATGTCACCCTGTAGAATCTGTAAAACAGACATGGAGTGCAATGCAGAGGCTGCTTGACCGGCGGCTGAATAAGCGCGGGTATGAAAACTCGAAGTCGCTCTGCAGGCTTTAGAGGGAAGCACAGGTGATGAACGCCATCTCGCGGAGGGCGGGCACAAGTGTGCAGCGACCAGGTCCTCTACAGGGGGAATGGAGAGATAGCCCTTCTCAGCGGCTCCGTCCACAACGCGAAGCGGGGTGGAAGAATCAGAGCGAGTTCTGGCAGAGAGCGGGGCATTCCAGGACTTAGAGAGCTCCGCGTGTAGTTCAGGGAGGAAGGGCGCGGCCCGCTTGGTGGCGGGAGTCGAACGCTGGCGGAAGTAACTGCCGTCCATGCGGTTGGTGGTCTGCTCGGGGGGAGGGGACCACTCGAGCCCGAGGCGTTCGACGGCCTGAGACAGGAGGCGCATTAATTCGTCCTCGATGCCCGCGCGGGTCGCGGTGGATTCACGGGCCGAAGAAGCGCGAGAACCGGACCATTCCTCACTGTCTGAAGCGAGAAGCGAACATGTCTCCTTAATGTCCGCGGCGTCCTCGGAGGCAACAGAGCGGCCACTCGGCGGCAGCTGTATGTCCGGTAGCGGCGGAGATGGAGAGCGGGAGGCGACGGGCTCCGGCGGAATGAACGCTTCAAGCTGGGGTTCCGGCGGCCTCTGTGAGCGGCGTTTCTTCTTCCGCGGCGAAGTCAGAGGCGGCGCGGAAGCTTCTTTTACGGCCTGAAGTCGAGCCCGCAGGGTCGACAGCGGCATACTCTCGCAGAGCTCGCAGCCGCCATCAGCGAGGGCGAGCTCGGCGTGCTCCAATCCGAGACAGAGAGCGCAGATGACATGGCGGTCTCCAGTCTCGAGGGGAGCGCGGCAAGAACCGCAGGAAATGGTACGAGACATCTTGAAAAAGACGCTCGGCTCTTTTAGTAATAAGGATACAGTAATATGCAAGACAGAAGCAAAAGGATATATTCCGTCGGATGGCGGTAGCTTGCAGGACGGCTGAAGGTGGCGAAGACGGCCGGCTTCTTCAGTCTCCTAGATGCTCGCTAAGTTGCCTTGTCGACGACGGCGGCTTCTCTCAAGATCAGCAGATGCGTGTAGCCTCGCTGAAGAGATGAAAATCAGAGTTTCAGCCTACGACGCCATTATTATACTCTCTGACCACGCCCGCTTCGGCGGGCTATGACGCAATGAGAGCATGTCGACTCTCATTGGACGAGAGTTCAATCGCGTCTCCTCATAGGCTTAAGCAGTTCCCTGTGAGCGAGCCAATGAGCTGCTAGTTAGCCCGCTCATGCTCTGCTGCAGTTGAACTGCGTTGACAATGGATACAAAATTATAGGATAATTTTTTGGCTTCAATTTCTCAGAAAAGATGAATCTTTCCCGTAGCGTAAGCTAGCTTACGCAATACGAGAGAACCTCTCGTAAGAGAACTCAGATTCTCATGCCCTGGAGTCAAACCACAACCATCTCAAGTGTTTTTGCAAAGAAAAGTGGTGCATTTCACAAGGTGACAGAGAGGTTTTTATGCAGCAGTGCCCACAGATTTATACCCGTTTATTTTAGACCTATGAGGTCACAGTGACCTAAAATACCAGTCTCTCTTTTTTTGGGTTGGGACAGACTGGTAAAAATAGTCCCTCCATACAGCATGAAATACTTCTGTAAGGAGGCACTAACCATGGCATGACCTAGTTTATGGGAAGTTGGTTTAAGCATGAGGTAGCTTTGGCCATACATGCTAAATAGTTAGGTTTCTTAACCACATATTTGTGAAATTAATGTTCAGAAATTCTCTAATAATATTGGGATAATACTGTGCAATTACCTGTCAATTGGAGATATGACACCATAGCAAATTGACAGGTAACTGCCCTATATTACCCTGAGAGAATTTTCATGATAAACTGAGAACAATAGGAAGAGTCAATGAACTAGAGGGTAAAAAAATGGTAAATGACCCCACAGCCCCTAAAATCATAAAGATCAAAGTCTTGCATGCAAGTTCAGAACACAGTCATTATAGCACTTTCCATCTATGACCTGCAAGTGCGAGTGTAACATTTGTTAAAGCCCCTATCATTCATCCAAATCTGCAATGTATACGGTAGCCATCCACATGGTATACTATAAGTACAGGGTTGCCAACTCTCACGCATCTGGCGTGACACTCACGCTTTCAGTATCAATCTCACGCTCTCACGCACACGCAAGAAATGTCACGCCAAAATAAAATTTTCTCCCCTCTCAATCCGTTAATTTTTTGTTGATGATTAGACTAGACCGCAGTTATTAACAGGTAACATCTGCCTACAACGTTCTCACTGCACAGTATTCTCTGATCGTTGATTCGCTGAAAACCTTGCGCCTGATACGTCAGTTGCGTGTGAAAAGTTCGAGAGAGAGTTGGAGTTCAGAGCATAGGTTCGAAGTCGGAGCCCACTGATGCACGTTTGAAAGTTCGGATGACAATCAAGGTAATCAGATAACAAAATGGTGTGCCTTGTCAATACAAATGTAGCCTTCCCTAATCAGTCTGTGTGCCGAGAGTAGGCAACAGACTTCAACTAAATAGTTGCAAACATTGTCTGACGTGCACTTGATGGCTGACCCTGAATGATGGGAAGTTCGGATCATTTTACTGACTCGCTTGTTCGATCTCGGTCATTAAAATGAACAAATAATTTTTCGAGTCATTTCGTTCATTTAAGGGGCTTTAAATTATATATTTTTAACAGGCAAATTTCCCAAACACATCCACCTACGCAGGCTTTATCATAATCTGAATTAAGAAATCATTATAATGCAGTCAAAAATAATTGACAGAAAACATTTACTTCACCTTCCGATTCTTTCGTTCATTTGTCACATGACAGACGCTTGAACGAACCCTGCTTCAGATACGAGCTCCTGCAGAGGTAGTGAAGCAGGCCAAACTGCCACTGCATACAACAGGCCTCATTTGTGAAACTTGTGTGTTGTTGGTTTCTGGGGAGGTGGAGTAACTATTATGTGTCCCATTTGTTTTGAGACTTCTTATTGTTTTGATGTTGTTGTTTTACATATTTGTTATTTAATCACCTCTATCTTAATTTTTTATAGTATCATCAATAAATTAATTGTACATTTAAAGAAAACGTTTCCATTCTATTCGTTTTTTTTTTTTTTTTTTTTGCATAAATCAGGGTTTATACTAAGTAAACAAGGACTGACATTTTTAAAATTAGGGTTAGGGTTACCAAAAATGTTCTTTGCGCTCGCGCATTGAAATTTTACAGAGTCTCACTCCAGCCAAAGTCCCAAAGTTGGCAACCCTGTAAGTAATCAATAAGAATACAAGTAATTAGCCAATCCACAAATTCACAAAAGGCCCAGTAATCTCTAAATTCTTCCCCAGGGCTCAGTGGTATATTGTTTTGGGAGCATACTGTTCTTTCCAAGTACGCTTTAGTCATTTGGTTAAGCATAATTAACCTTACTTTTAACCAATGAGTACTTTTGTCACTGTGATTGCATTTTGTGAGAGTTCTGTTCTTCTCAAAATCAATCCAAACAGCTGTCATCCTCAGTGATGCTGTTTAATTTAATTTAAACTGATATCAAACAGTCTCCCTGTCTGCATCTAATTTAATACATCCTCGAGCTTTCCATCAATGTTTGGAAGAAAAAGGACTGATTTGAATGATCTATAGCGCATATTGCAGTCAATTGCTGAAAAGCTTGAGCTTTCTATCAATGTTTGGACGAAAAATTATGTAGCAAACTGCTTCTGACTTGATGATCTATAGCACATTTTTTCAGTCATATACTGAGATGTTTGATTTAAACAGCTCTGCTGAATGCAGAGGAAGAGATGCTCTGACTCATGGAATACAAACCCACAAAACAAAAGGATCAGCGTCATCTAGTGTTCAGATAATGTAACTGCAATCTAAGTTAGAGAGAGGAAAAACTCTGCATTGCAGAAAAAAAAAGCTTTTTGAAGTGGAGGGAAAATGTGTATGATTTATCATAATTTCAACTTGTCTTGCATTTTCTTCTCTCAGATACATCATATATTATAAAATGGAAATAGAAATATTTGTGTGAACAACAAAAAACTTGATCTATTATGGCGACTAGATAACACACTAGACAGTAGATAGTTGACTTTAAATCAGTGTAAACACAACTATAACTCATACTAATAATCAACAACCAACATTAAACCAACAGCAGCAATTATTAATAACCAACAACAAATAGAAAGTTCTGTCAGGAAACTCTTATCAGCTCAGGCTGATAGGTCCCTAGCTCAATTTGGTCAAGTACACCTGGCTGTAGCCTGCAGATCGGGGCGGGGCTGCACCTGGGGCGGGCGCTTCTCATTGGTTAGTGGCAAAGTGATGACGTCGATAAGGGCGGGTCCGCACCTAGCGCTTCTCATTGGTTAGTGGCACAGTAATGACGTCGACGGCGACGCCACGGTAAGCAGGAAATGCGGTTGAAAACAATGCGGTCTTTAAAACTCATGCGCTATATTGCGCTGGTAGCACATGCATCGCAGTAAAGGACGTCGACGCGTCTTCAAAACGCTTGCACAAATTTGAAATAATACTTTAATAAAATTAATCTGATAAAGTATTTAAAAAACTCTAAAGTAATAATGAAAGCCGCAAAAAGGAGTAGAGTGCACATCCAAAGCTTTAACTATGCCTGATCTGAGGTAAACTTAAAAGGAAATACAGAGTATATATTGTGTAATATCTGTGTATTTTAAAAGTTTGATTCACTGTACTGTGTAAATTACAAAATTACAGTAAACATTAATGGCACCTTATATATTTCTTATTTTAATAATTCCTCTGTAATAGTTCTTGTTTTTTTTGTGCATTAGGATATTATTAAACATTTATGCCAATAAAGTAGTTTGAAGTTAAACCAACTACACAGTACATTGTCAATCTCTGTATCCCACCCATATTATGCATGCCAACTCAAAAAAACAAACTCATACCAGTGATAACTTTTATTTCAAAACAAGAATAATTGTGTAAAGAGATATGCACACATACAGATAATGTACAGATACGTACACACACACAGGTACGTGCACACACGTACATGCGTACACATACGTACATGCGTACACACGCGTACGTACACACACACACACGCACGTACACACACACATGCACACGCACGTACACGCACGTACATGTACGTACACACGCACACACACGTACGTACACGTACACACGCACACACACGTATGTACACGTACACACACGTACGTACACACACGCACACACACACGTACGTACGTACACGCACACACACACGTACGTACGTACACACGCACACACACACACACACGTACGTACACACACACTCACACACGTACGTACAAATCCACGCAGGACTCCTTCTGCCATCACCTACACACCCAGGTGGGCAGTCCTTGAGTATTTCAGTGCAGTGCAAGCACAGAGTCAACGAGTGGCACCCGGAACTCTTGCCTATATTGTCTGGAAAATGCACTCCAGTTCACAACACCTAATTTAGATAAAATACAGAACAAACACTATTGAATCATTTTGAAGAAAGGCATTAACATATACGGAGTCATACAAGGAATTTATTTTTTATACATTTTAAACATATAGGAAAATGTTAGAAATGTGAGTGTTAATGGCTTTGTCTGTAAAGTACCTAAGAGACTTACTTTATGAACAACATAAACTAGTTAAACTTTAGTAGTTTTGAAGCTGAAAGTTTTGAAGGCAATACAGTTGATCAGACACAGACAGACGGATAAACTTGACAGATAGGTAGAGATAGATAGGCAGACAGAGAGAGAAGGATAGATAGATTAGGATAGGATAGAAAATGATTTTTGATGTGGTAATACATCAGCTGTGGAATGCTGGTGTACTGGCAGAATGGGCACTTACTACTGCAGTCTTTTAAATACTGCTCATACTCCCCCTTGCTTAACACAGCTGTGTGCATTTATGCAGGGTGGAATGGCTCTTAAAAAGAGCCTTTGAGTTATAAAGTAAACAACAACAACAAATTGGTGAGAGAGATGGAGGACTCGAGTAAGAGTTAGAGAATAATTAACACAGCAAAACAAAAATAATAGAAAGTAATAGAAAAAGTGGAACCCAGGGAATATAAATGGGGATGACAATGCCAAGGATCTGCAAAGAGAATGAAGTATAGAGCATCAGAATTAGCATACAATGTTTTATTATTTTATTACTCTAGTGCAGGGGTGTCCAAAGTCACTCCTGGAGGCCCACTGTCCTGCAGAGTTTAGATCCAGCTTGACTCCACACACCTGCCTGTAGGTTTCTAGTATGTCTAGTTAGTAAAACCTTGATTGGCTGGTTCAAGTGTGTTTAACTGGGGTTGGAGCTAAACTCTACAGGACAGTTGCCCTCCAGCAGAAAGATTGGACAGTGCATACTGTATAGCAGCATAAGTATAAGTAATATGCAATATATAAAACAAGCCATACTTTCAAGGAGTTTTGTTGAATTTGTATTACTATTGAATGTAGTTTCATGTTCAATTAAATAAATGTATACTTATTAATAACAATAATATCAAAATAGTTTACATTTAATCAATTTCAAAATCATAGGAAAAAAAAAAGTCCTACAATATAACTTTGTATATTGTTACTATTAACTCTTAAAACCTATTTTTCTTCTCCTGGTTCAGTTTTACCACTGTATTTCTTTTTAACGGCCTTGTTTTAACACTATATCCTAATCCCACCAAAACCACACACACACACACACACACATATATATATATATATATATATATATATATATATATACACACACACACACATGAATACTTTTGGGAAACGCTGCCCTAGTTATTTGTGTGATAAGGTGAGTCAAATTACACAATCTTATTTTTACACCCCTTCATTTTATCATCACACTAAACGTCACTTCAGAATTAAAATTTGTAAATAAAATTAGAAAGAAAAGAAGAGTAGCTTGCCTGTAAAATGCAGCTCACCATGCAGCGATGAACAGTGGAAATTAAAACATGCTAGAATCTACTTCATGAGTTCACGCCACTAACCAATGAGAAGAGATGTTGGCGGGTAAATACGTGCAGCCCCACCCCAGGTGCGGCCCCACCTCGATCGACGTCATCACTTTGCCACTAACCAGTGAGATTTCCATTACACGAGAGTAGATGTTAAAACTTCATGCTGATTTGTACTCGGCTTTCGCCAAGATAAGCAACACTAAGACGTAGCTTTACAGTAAACTATGCTTCTCCATCCATTTACGCTTCTTTCCATATGAGGGTGTGACTCCCCTTCTGTCCGGCGTTAACGGCTGCAGTGTACTTGGTGCGTCAGCACACACGACGGCTGCAACTACAGTGTGGTCTCCCTAGTGGACCAGCACGACAACCGTCTGGATTGAGCCGAGTAGGGGACATCTCTAGGGTCTTCAAGTGGGCACCTTCCGTCCTCAGTGTTTCGTCGACTAGCCCACGACACCTCAAGAGGGCTCGACAGTGACTCTGGCGTCCCAGAGTCACCCCCCTCCATCCCCCACTCAACTCAGCCCAGCTTACTGACATTTACATTTACATTTATTCATTTAGCAGACGCTTTTATCCAAAGCGACTTACAAATGAGAACCATAGAAGCAGTTAAACTAACAGCAGGACAACAAAATGTAAGTGC
The DNA here is from genome assembly GCA_031834385.1 of Semotilus atromaculatus. Classification (NCBI taxonomy): domain Eukaryota; kingdom Metazoa; phylum Chordata; class Actinopteri; order Cypriniformes; family Leuciscidae; genus Semotilus; species Semotilus atromaculatus. Next base: position 25,738,036 of record JAULUF010000005.1, on the reverse strand, counting down.
TATAACCTTTCACAGTTTAATCCAACGTAGAACCCGTAATTTTTTTTATTTTTTATTTTTTTATTATTTTTTTAATAGAAAGGAAGAGAAAGTGTTAGTATTACTGGAACAAGTGCTGCCGAAAGAGATGCGTCTTCAACCGTTTCTTAAAAATGGCTACGGACTCAGCAGCTCTGGTTGAGTTGGGTAGGTCATTCCACCAGTAAGGAACAGTCATGGTAAAGGTCCGAGAAAGAGATCTTGTGCCTCTTTGACGTGGCACCACAAGACGACGTTCGCTTGCAGAGCGCAAATTTCTGGAAGGGACATAAGTCTGAAGTAGTGAGTTTAGGTAAAAGGGAGCAGAGCCAGTGGTTGTTCTGTAAGCAAGCGTCAGTGACTTGAATTTGATGCGAGCTGCAACTGGCAGCCAGTGCAATTTTGTGAGGAGAGGAGTGACGTGTGCTCTCTTCGGCTCGTTAAAGACCACTCTAGCTGCAGCATTTTGGATTAGCTGCAGAGGTTTGATCGTGCAAGCTGGAAGACCAGCCAGGAGAGCATACTGACCTCTACATCCCTCCTGCTGCTGAGACCTAACCACAATCTCACAATCTCAACGCAACCCAACCATACGCGCCAACCCGATTGACTAAGGCTGTCGAGCCCCACTGGTGCGTTAAAGCAGTTACAGTGGCAACGGTTCCGTATGGCATACCACCTACCGCAAAACACAATATCTGCCCAACCACCCGTCATTCTATACTATACAACCTATACAAATTGTATAGTATACTATACAACCTATACTATACAACCTATACAAATAAACCAACAGACTCTTCAAGTTTTTCAAGAATTCTACGAAACCGTAGCGTGGCAGCCTGTACCTTGCCAGCTAGAATCTTTCCGTCTCAACCACAGCCAGGGTTGTAGAGTGTGCCACAAAACCTCGACAACCCACTTCCACTGGATAAACCTGGACTCTCCATCCTCGCTGTTCTGCTTCAGTGGCCAAATGAGCATACCGCAGTTTCTTCCTCTCATATGCCTCATCTACAGCATCCTCCCATGGCACTGTCAACTCTATCAGTTGAACAATGCGTGCTGATCCAGACCACAAAACAATGTCTGGTCGTAGGTTAGTGGTGGCAATCTCAGGTGGAAAAATAAGCCGTTGATCAAGATCAGCCAGCATCTTCCAGTCCCTAGCAGCTTCCAGTTGTCCTGGCCGAGAATTGGTGTTAACACCTTTTCTTGGTGGTTGCTCGCCTGGGCGGAGGAATGTTGTCTTCTGCGTGTAATGTTTTGCTAGAACAGGCGGCAACTTATTGGTCATACTACGCTTGCCTTCCAATGCTAAAGCCAAACATCTCAGTACTTGGTCATGGCGCCAAGTAAACCGACCTTGGCTAAGAGCCACCTTACATCCTGTCAAAATGTGCCTTAATGTGGCAGGTGATGAACACAAAGGACAAGAGGGATCCTCTCCTACCCAGAGGTTTAGGTTCTGCGGTGATGAGAGAACATCATATGTTGACCTAATAAGGAAACTGATCCTACTCTCTTCCATTGACCAAAAGTCTTGCCAGCCCATTTTGCGTTGTTCCACACTCTCCCATCTCATCCACTCTCCCTGCTTGGCCTGGGAAATGGCCTTTATACTCCTCATCCTCTCCTCCTGCTTTCGCACCTCGTTGACTACCAGCTTCCTCCATTGAGCTGGGCCTGCCTTGTGCCATTTAGGAGGAGCTAAACTGAGCCCAAAACCCCCTCTTCCATGCTGTACCTGTCCCACGATATCCCCTATTTGAAGGTCAGCCTTTGCCTCTACTACAGATTTCTTTGCTGACCACTTTCTACCAGTTTTTAACACAGGGGCTGCCTCCCTTACACATTTGTCACGTGACTCTGCTAATGTCATTTCCAGTCTGACCTTGGCACACTTAAACTCCTCGGTTAAAGCAGAGACTGGCAGCTGCAATATTCCTTTACTATAAAGTCCCACTCTGCTGAGGCAGCGTGGAACTCCCAACCATTTCCTGATGTATGAACTTATTAACGCTTCCAGCTTATCCACTGTTGTCAAAGAAACCTCGTACACAGTCAGTGGCCACAGCAACCTCGGCAGTAGACCAAACTGAAAGCACCAGAGTTTTAGTTTGCCTGGTAGAGCACAGCTGTTTATGCTCTTCAACCCTTCCACTGCTTGTCGTCTAACTTCTCCCACTCGAACTGTGTCCTTTAGATCTCCATCGTACCATCTCCCAAGACTTTTCACTGGCTTCTCAGAAACTGTTGGTATTGCCTCACCATTAATGAAGAATGTTTTATCTACTACCTTTCCTTTAACTATGGAGATGCTCCTTGATTTAGAGGGCTTAAATTGCATTCGTGCCCATTCAATATTATCTGTTAACTTCCCCAATAACCGATTAGTGCAGGCTACTGTTGTAGTCATGGTTGTCATGTCGTCCATGTATGCTCTGATTGGTGGTAGACGCATCCCAGAAGCCAAGCGCTCTCCTCCTACTACCCATCTTGATGCCCTAATGATTACTTCCATTGCCATGGTAAAAGCCAGTGGAGAAATTGTGCATCCTGTCATTATTCCAACCTCTAAGCATTGCCATGCAGTGCTGAATTTTGGAGTTGAGAAACTAAATTGCAAATCTCCAAAATAGGCTTTCACAAAGATTTTTATTGACATTGGTACTCTGAAAAAATCAAATGCTGCCCAAAGAAGCTCATGTGGCACTGAACCATATGCATTAGCCAAATCCAGGAATGTCACATGGAGCTCCTTCCTCTCCTTTTTTGCTGACTGAATTCGTTGCCTGATAACATTGATGTGTTCTAAGCATCCTGAGAACCCTGGAATGCCCGCTTTTTGAACTGAAGTGTCAATGAAGCCATTCTTTAATAGGTAGGTGGACAATCTCTGGGCAATAATGCTGAAGAAAATCTTATTTTCAACGTTTAATAGTGAAATAGGACGAAACTGACTGATGCTTGTAGCATCTTTTTCTTTAGGTATAAAGACTCCACCTGCTCTGCGCC